>JAPDVU010000005.1:35373093-36058093 GCA_026230045.1 Corynorhinus townsendii
TACCCAAGCGGAGCCTCTTTGCTCTTGCACCCGGTTCTGTTGGGACTGGGTTTGCTGTACCCTTGCTGGGAAGTGAGCCTGAGGTTCCACTAATCTGTCAGCTTCAGCTCCCTGTTGACCGACACCAGGATGTCCCCCAAGACGTGGCTTCCCTGCAGCCTTGACAGCCCTGACAGCTCAGGACAGACGACTGTCTTCCCACTCTTTCCAAGCAAATTCTCCTCAATTGTCCAGACCCCCGCCCCCTTTCTCAGGGCTGTCTCCTCTCCACCCTACATTAGAGTGACTTGGGGCTACTCTTGGGCTGTTCTCAGTGACTCTGGGACCATGACTTCTAATACAGCACGTCCTCCTGTCCCCAATGCCCATGTTTAGAGTCACAGGCGGCCAAGTCTTCAGGAATGGCTCTGAAACCTCTCACTCACTGCCCCCCTCCTGTCCTCATCCCTCCAGCTCCCTCAGGCTCCACCCTCCAGCCACACCTGAAGCCCCAAATCTGCTCATCCTGACTCCCAATTGGCCCCTTGCCCACTTCACTTCCCTCTCTCCTTCTTCAGGGCCTTGGCCCCAGCTCTCTGGCCCTTCCCTCCATCAGACACTCCTGGCAAGTTTTGCACTCTGCTCAAAGCTGTCTCGCCAGCACTGCCACACAGCAAACTTAGTTGGGGGGAGGCCCTCAGCTCCCATTGCACCCACCACAGCCTCCCTTTCCTCCCCCACACCAATGACTCCATGTCTTCATCCTAATCAGCTTCTTGGCAGTTCGGGCCCCAGGTGATCTCTGTCTCCCTGGATTCACACTGCTCTCACCTGGCTTCCAGCACCCTCCATCACTGACTGCTTCCCTAGGCTCCTTTCCAGAGCTTTCCTTTCCTCACAAGCACAGTGCCTGCAGCCTGGTCCCAGGCCTGTCTCTTCCCATCCACACTGCCAGACCTCTCCTCTCGGCCCATGAGCACGTCAGCCTCAGCGCCATGCTCCTCTCACCCACCCTCTGTGTGCCCACAGGAAAGCTGTTCTCCCACTTGTCAAGTAATTGCCAGCCCCGCTGGGAGGCACCAGGCTCCTGTGTGCTGCAGGCAGCCACCTGGGACTCTCTCCCCTCTGCTCCTCACCTGCTTGCCTCCTTTCTTCATACCACTCTTGGGCCAGCCTTCCCCGGCCATCCCATCTGAAGCTCTTGGCCCCATTGGTCCCACTCACCACCCCCCTCCTAGCCTCATCCCTCCAGCTCCCT
Organism: Corynorhinus townsendii; assembly: GCA_026230045.1. NCBI lineage: Eukaryota > Metazoa > Chordata > Mammalia > Chiroptera > Vespertilionidae > Corynorhinus > Corynorhinus townsendii. The sequence continues at coordinate 35,374,331 of JAPDVU010000005.1, forward strand.
CAGGCTCCACCGCCCCCCCAGCCACACCTGAAGCCCCAAATCTGCTCACCCTGACTCCCCTGTAGTGTCCTCATCTAACACTCCACTTGGGGAATATTTGGTGTGGTTGCTGGTTTATAGTTTTGTCATCTATCTCCCCGTTATACTCTGACACACCAGCAGCCACACTGGTCTCAGTCACCAGCCCTGTAACTCCAGGGCCTGGCATACTGTTGGGCTCATACCAGAGAGCCAAGAATATTAGTTGAATATTTACAAACTAATCACAAAGATTAAAGATGATGTGTAAATGAGGAATTAACACCTAATCAGCTAGTTAGCTTGGGAAAACTGAAATGAGGGCAACACGCTGCCCAAAATAAAAAAGTTTGAAACTTTGCCTGGAGCAGAACTATAGCTTCACCAAGTGTTATCCCTATGCCCCCAGCCCAGCATCACGCAGCTGGTGAGCGTGGGATTCAGGCCCAGAGGCCAGTTCACCATGGCGCTCCTGCAGTGTTTACAAAACCTGTGGAAATCGAGTGTTTGTTTCCAAAAGTGTGCAAGCCCGGAGAAACCTTAGTGGGTTATATATATTCCCATCAGAGGGATGTCTGGAAACATCAAGAATGTAATGTCACATCGATTCTAATTTACCTGCCCAACTACATGCCTGGAGCCATTGTAACAAGATCTCTGGTGGACAGAGGGCATCCACAGCTCATATCACTTGGTACACCTGTGTGCTGGTTCTTTAACTGCCTTGCACCAAGCACCACTGCATTCTTATTTAAATTCTGAAATCCACTTCCCACCTCCCACAGTTGTTACATGTGTATTTATGGGACCTGGTTAGTTCTATATTTTTTAAATGGCTCCCATTGGGCTTTCTGCCAAAGACCCTCATTTGTGTGTATGTCATCATCTCTCCATTCAGAACTATTCCTAAACTTGACAGGCGCAGGGAAAAGTTTCTCCTAAATATTACACCACATGAGGGCTCTGTTATGCGTTACCGGCGGAAGCGCACTTCTCAATACTCAGCACACAGAGGACTTTGGGGAGACAGCCCCCAGGGATCTGTGAGCACCCTCTAACATTCTGGCTCTCAGAGGCCAACGCCCTTTCCCTGGAGTCATTTTCTCAGGACTATGATGAGCCCTTGTGGTCCACCGCTGGCATGACTGCATTGTGAGGAGATGACACAATGATGTCTGACATCTCAAAGGAGCAGGTCTGTTGAATTGGCCTCACAGTCTGACAAGCGCTTTCCACTCACTCATATATCTTCAGCTTTTTAGAGACCTCACCATCCCAGACATGAGATTCAAGAGCCAGCTCACTGCCCCGAGAGGGCTCGGCTGTGGTACTTACAGGTCCTCCTCAAGTGATTCATTCTGTGAGGTGCCCGACTTCCTTTCACAAGAACCAACACACAAAACACCCCGCAACCCCTCGGATGGCGAGAAGAGCATACGTACCTTGTGTGACAATGGTTGGCGGTTGCAAGACAATGAGCCTTTGGGCCACGCCAACAATGTACGACAGTAATTGCTCCTGGAGGTCCCCAAAGCTACGGAATTCCGGGACAGTAAACACCAAGTTGTCATTGGTAGCTATGTACTGAAGCTCTGCCCTGGGGGCAGCCTGGGCTCCGAGGGCGAAAGAGAACACACTAGCCTGCTTCAGTGCCACCACCCCGTCGTGGATCTCGTCACTAGAAGGCCCGGCACTTATGAGCACCAGCACCTGGGGAACCCCTTCTTCCGCACGGCTGCCCCCTGACCGGGTGAAGTGATTCTCCACCACAAAATCAAGGGCAAAGCCGATATTGGCCAACTCCCCACCAATGAACCCAAGGGCTTTGACCGCATCCAGAACCTGAGCCTTGGTGGGGTAGGTGTCCAAGGAGAATATGGTTCTGGGCTCATCGCTATACTGGACCACCCCCACTCGGATCTGCTGAGCTCCAACTGACAGTCTCTCAAGGAGATTGACAAGGAAGTCGCGAATGACTGTGAAATTGACACTTCCGGTGTTGTTTGATCCATCAATAAGGAAAATAATGTCAGCAGAGTCTTGTGCTTTAAAAGAAAGAAATGCAAAAAATGTGAAAGCGTTAGAACAAGTGACCACATGCATTGTTCAGTGTTCTGACATGTTTCTTTGGAAACCAATAAGAAACACGAAATACAGACAAACAAAACATATGTTGATTAGGGAATGTGGAATTCTCTTTTCGTTCTGCATTTGGAATGAATAAGAGGCAACTTCTTGGAAATGATGATGTGAAATAGGGACCTTTATCTCACATTTTCATTTGTGCCATCTGTGTAGGGATCACATTCACTTTTCTGTAGGTGAAAATCATGAGTGCATATTCTAAAATTTTCTACTAAATTTGGAGGGAAATGCAATATCATGGAATTGTGCACTACCATACCCACAGGAGAAAATAAAGGAGGACATTAACAAAGGTTCAAAGTTGAATTCTAATTTGGGAGCATTTCTCTTATTATCCTCAAGTGATTGTAAGAATTTTTTATCCAAATCCACAGCTACAAAATGAAATGTCAGATTCAGGGGCTGGTGACTCATCACCCCAGTATGTTAAACTCTTGATTCTTGAGCAACTGTTGTGCCTTCTTTTTTTTTTTTTTTCTTTAAAAACCAAGATGGCTGCATACATGCAACCTTGTTCATTTGAAAGGTAGACCTCAAACGGCACTTCAAGTTTTAATTTTCAAAATACTCTGATAAAGTTTTGATTTTAATTTATTTTTCTCATAAAACGATTAGTTGTGTGAAACTCCAATGCAGGTCTGGGATTAGGCTAGATGTTGTGTTCATGTAGTTCTGCTAGTACCTCTATATTCAGTCACATAATGCAGAACAATGTTAAGCAGAGTGATATGAAACCAGTCATGACATAATTATCCAACTTTGTTTTTATGACATCTTAAATTGCTTGCCTAGTGGGACCATGTGCATCTAATAAACCCTTAATCAGAATTAGCTCTAGGGTTATAATAGTGGACATAAAAATGGCCAATAAGAAACTTCTGTTCCGATACTAAGACTTGGGATTTCATAGAAGCACTGAGCAATCAATAAATCTACAAACCTGAGTAGAATATTTCAAAGGCTCAGCTAGAATATTGAAATCAGACTGATTTAAACTACAGGAAAAGCAAAATTATTCTGGTAAGAGTTTGTTTGATAACTTAAGTGCATGACAGAATAAGAAGAGATTCATATGAACATATATGACATTTTACATTCCGAGATTTTAGAAACCTATATTGTGGGTATAATTATAATATTATAAATAAGACCATTCATTCTGATCTTCTTAATGACAGTGAATATTTATATTTAAAACTATATTTTGTACCAACAAAATTGCTTTTATTTTCACTGCAGAAATGGAATACAAATCCTGTCTCAGGAAATTGAAAAGTTTTGCTACAGTGAAATTATATTCTCACCCAAACTCTCTCATTGTATAAGCTGAGCCAGTGACTGCTCAAATCAGAATAGCTCTCGCCTTTTCCTCAAATACACACAACCCCTGACAACATCTTTGCAGATGAATTCCTGGCATAGAGAAAGATATTAACTTGGAAATACCTTATAAGATCTTTTAAGATTAACTGGATATAAGGTCTAATGAGCATAATTTTTCACTATAGTAATTAAGATCTTGCATTTTTAATCATTGCATACAGAAGAATTAAGACTGGGCCTTTGCTAAGAATGCGAAAACATTCAGCACTCTTTAGCCAAAACCTGGGATTCCTTAAGAATCTGTGGGAGGGTGGTACCAGCAGTGTGACTGCGGAGCAGGCCAATGAGATGTCTCACGTCATCACATGACTTGAGGTTCTGCCAATCACATGGCAGAATTCCTCAACATTTCTCAGGCCTAAACCAAGGACCCTGAGGGACCATATGTAGCATAGGGAGACATTTAAAAGAAGAATTAATGATGATCCCATGGTCAATAATAGAAAATATCACAGGATGACGTATTTCTTACTAATTTATTACTTACTTTTATTGCAATTTGCAATGGTAGAGATAAGAGCAATAAACCCTGAGGGAAAAACCCTTGGATATTTCTCTTCTCAAAGGCTGAACAGCTGCAGGTCATAGAAAAATGTTGGATAATTTGTCATCACTGAAAAAAACAACCTTATCCTCTTATGCACACATGATGGGACACACACGGGCATGCTGTGTTATCCAGGAGAGCCAGGTTCTTGTGTACGGCAGGCACACCAGTGATCCATGGGAACGCGAAGTGTAATCAGCTCTACCTAGAAGTAAAACTGTGAACCTCTCTGGTTTTCTGCCGCTATGGCTCACATCTCACACTCTCCATGGCATTTTCTAATAAAAGTTTTGCAGTGTCCATGGAAAAATCAAGGGCTCCTTCAACACTGCTTTCCTGAGCATGTGAGCATGGGCGCAGTACCTTCCTTACTCACGGTTGCTTCCTTTTTTTAAAGGTAAACTTAAAAGCACCTTTGCATTTCCTGTGCAAATGCAAAATGATTGATAGGTTCCGTGAGTTCTTGAAATATTTATATTTTTCAGAGAAAAGAAAGCTGGAATCCTCACTGAATATAGATCACTTTTAGCTTTTGCTTTAGTTTAAAGCTTTTGTGACCTATATCCACATAAAAACACAACTTTTAGAGATTGATTGAGTAGAGTTCATTTAGAACAGTGGCAATCATTAACATGGTACACACACACACACATTTCTGGGGAAAAGTTACCTGGTGGACATGTAATGGGAAGAAATTGCCCCACCTCATTAGACATCTCTGTAATGCCTTCCTATCGGATTACCTTTCCCCAAACGATAAGCAAAGAATTATTATTATTATCTTACTGTGGAGCATGCAGTGGGATATGGTTCTAGAGAAATTGCAAAGTGAAGTTAATTAGAAAAGACAACATAAATGGATTAATAGTCCACCCTGGTGCTGCTAGTGGCTTGGACACTAGAAGACAGAGATGCTTTCTCGGCATAAAAACAAAGGTTTATCATCAGTGTGGAAACATGCTGTGCTGATAGCTCACTTAGCATTCAGACTTTAATTATCCATTCATTTATATAATGATTGAACATAAAGGCACATGCATCCACTCTTTTTCCTGATTTGGCCAAAGCATCAATAAAGATGCCCCATTTCTCTACTGATCCTCTTTGTTATTTTTGACATAAATTAGTTATTATATCTATATTCAGAAATGCAATGATCAGTGAATTATTGATTCTGAGGATAGTGTATCGAATGGAATAGGTCATTTTCTTGCAACCTGGACTGTTTGGTTTGGGTTGCTCCGAGGGTCCCATGCTCTCTTCCTGTAATCTGGCAGGATCAACACTAGCACAGAAATGAAGCATGTCATTTGAAGGAGGGGAGCGTTTTAGTGTTAAATAGAAATAATCAAGCCTGTCACTCATTCTTCTCTATTAGAAGTAGTCCTACTGGTAGGGCATTAGCCCTCTCATGCCATCAAATTTGAAATCACAGGGAACCATTGGGGGAGCCATTCTATGAACAACCTAATGAAACACCTTGGGGTTGGTCAGTTCTCAAACCTTTCTCGTAACGAAGCTCTGCCTGCCCGAGACAGCTGGCTCTGTCCTCCTGACACCGAGTCTCCCTGCTTCCCTTTCTCCTCCCTGCCCTCCATCTCAGAGGACATGCGTCTCTCCCCCTGGAACTCGTCTCTCCCCTAAGGTCTTGGATTCCCCCTTAACTTCCTGTTCATGCTCTTAAAATCCTCTGTTTTCCATTGTCAATTGGGTTCATGGACTAGTTCCCTCCACCCTTCCTCTCACTAATGAGGAAGTCTCACCATGGGTACTGGTCAAAATTGCCATGTACAGTACACTTGACATTTTACTTGTCAAATTCCTTCCCTATTGGTCTTTTAGGCACTCAGCACTGCAGTAAGAGCTCACAGGCTTGACTGGTTAAATAACTTGCCAGCCAGTTCATGCCCCAGTGTCGTGTCAGCGTTATCAGTACTTGCAAGTGGCACTGACGGGGCTTTTGAGTCAGGAGAGCTTCTGTGGGCACAGCCATGGTTGTAGCATGGACATGTGAGAAACCAGACTCAGAGCCAAGGCCTAAGGGCCTCCAGCTGGACCCTCTCTAACTGCATGTCACTTACCTTCTAGGACTCAGTTTCCTCCAAATAGACTTGGACTGGATCATTTCTAAGGTTTCTTACAATTCTAACTCCATCAATTCTCTGGAATGAATTCCATGGGTCAAAAGAGAGAAGCTCTCTTGTTATCTAGTTATCCTACTGGACACTAAAGCAGATACCCTTTCTCTCTCCATCCTCACTCTTTCCCACATGGAGCATTCTTTAAGGAGATGGTCCTTCTATTCCCATCACAAGTGGCCACACTGATGCTTTCTTTTGTGGGAGGTGGTTTTTTGAGTGAAAGTGTAATTGTTTGATGTGGGTGAGTGCTCTGTCTCAGAAGGCGACTACAGAGACTGTTCAAACCTTTGTTTTTAAACCTGCGAATGCTCATTTCCCTGATCCACCCGCCATGGTTTAGCCATAGTGGTGCTTTAAGGCCAGCAGGAGCCAAGCTTATCTCAAGGAACAGCAAGGCGGGCAGCAGCGTGGCGACATTGCCATTACCTGTGATGTCTTTAAGGGCCTCTGTGCCTCCAGCCCTTTCTAGAGCCACGGATGAACGCACACAGGACACTAAGTTGCCTACTATGTCATGAAGGGAGGTGAAATTCTCTAGGTTGAAAACATGCATATTGAACGGTTCACTTGCTATTTCTTTTAAGGCTCCTTCATCTGCATCCTCAACTCCAATTGCAAACACGTTAACGTCAGCAGACTTAAGTTCCGCTGGGGGCAGAGCAAGGCGGTGGTCCGAGTGTCCAACGGTTAACACTACGATAACCTGAGGGACTCCATCCCCGGCCCGGCTTCCAGCAGCCTCAGTGAGGTGGTTCTGTGTTACGTATTCTAATCCTGTTCCGGTCTGATTGCTTCCCTCAATATAAGACAGGTTGGAAATATGAGAGAGGACCTCTTGTTTGGAACGATACGTATTTAACAGGAACTCGGTATGTGGGTTGCCGTTGAACTTGACCAGAGCAAAACGGAAATCATTTTCTCCCACAGCTAAAGATTTTATAACATCATATAGAAACTCTCGAACAAGTTGGAAATGTTCCTTTCCAATGCTCCAAGAGGAATCCACTAGAAATATTATATCGGCAGCGGCACCATTTCTGACATCTTTAAAAAAAGACATTGGTTTAGATTTTCCTCCTGTTCAAGCAGTTACTTCATATCAGCGCAAAGCCTTCCTAAACTAAGTCAGTTTGCACTATGCTCTCACTAAACAATCCACACCTCACTGGCAATGCAGACAGGCAGGCTGACTTACCTGAGGAGTGAGGACCTAGACCTCAGACTCAAAGGCTATGGTGCACAGTCATTAGCCTGAGTTCCCTACACAATCACTGATTGCACACTGTTCTGGGGAAGGTCCAGGATGGGGGGGGGGGGGGGGGAATCCCCCAAGGTGCATTTTATCTCAAGTACGATTTTTGTGGCACTTTGAGCTCCTACACTCACTTGACCAGACTGGAAGGATAGCCTATCACAAATAAGTAACCTTCATTTTATAAATTCAGTCTTCACTTTTGGGATCTGAAGCAGAGCCCTGATGAGAAGGAACAGTGAAAACTACTGCTGTCTTACAGTAACTAGCCTCCAATGCTTTGGGTAATTCCAAGAAAACATACACATAGTAAATAAGTCTTCCTTAAGTGAAGATGACTTGTGTTACTGTAGAGAAAGGCAAAGCCTCATGTTTCTCAGACAGTTTAGCATAAAGAAAGGGACCTTAACATATTTATTAGGGCCAGAAAAGCCTTCATGAGTGTTGGAGATAATATCTCTCTCAAAGATGAATCCAGTGGGCCCTCATCAGTGGGAGCTGGAGGTTGAGGGTGTGGGGACTGCCCTTCTGCAGCGGTGGCCAGGCTGGCTGATCACAGTTGGCTCCTGGCCTCTACTTACCTTGGGCTGATCTGATGCCCAACCAATGGTCCCTTTCCACCGAGGAGGCGCCCATTGCCCTCCATCTAACCGCTAGTGGGCCGGGCTCTCTCAGCAAAGGAGAGGAGACCTAGTCATCCTCTGAGTTCACAATGCATGAAGCATTTCTCCATTTTCTCAATCTCTGCAAGCAAATTCTTAATTGGGTTCATTAAGATGGATTTTTTTTTTAATAGTTTGCAGAAACCGGTTTTTAAAAGATTAGATGACTGCTGATGACAAATGTTTCTGAGTCCAGACTGCAGAGACAGGGTATTACTCTCTGTGTTTTGTTTCCAAGGAAAACGATGTTTACTCTCAATGGTTGTCTTCTGGTTTTAAGCACTCAGAGACCAACATGTGCCAGAAACGTGGAAAAGCTGTTCTGATGGTAAAATATTTGTGATACAAACTTTCTGCTTATGCTCTGTGTAAGAACCAACCACTTTTGAGCCAACTTCAAGATATCAAACCCAAGTTCTAGTAAAAGCAAGCCGTCTCTCACTGGGTAGAGTGCCTGAGAAGATCTGTAAACTAGATGAACATTCTGCAGTGATCAGCTTAGCGGGCTCCTAGAGGCATCTCTAAGCTCTACGCAAGCTCCTGAGGGCTAAGGGCTGAAATCAGAGAACCCTGCTCCTTTTATAACAGCTTTAAGAGACAGTTCTGGATCTTACCTGCTTGTTGCTGCGCACGAGTTAATGAGAAGCCTGAGAGAAAAAGGCAAAAGATGGCCACCAAGGGCAAATGTCGGTGTTTCCTCATTTTGAGTTTGTCTAAGCACCACGTATGAACCTGAAAGAGAAAACAGGGTGGAGGAGAATGAACAGCGTTTGATGCTTAGATTACTACCCAGTGAATTAAGAACCTGTCGCTCTTAAGAAAAATAGTTTTGACTGAATATGTAAATGAGACTCTTTAAATCTGGTGGTTGCATTACTTTGGCCATAGCTAAAAACTGTACTACTAAACCATTTTTCCTCTCAAACAGAGGCAGGCAGCAACAACGTGTCAGAGTGGCAAGTCAGGGGTAAGGTGCCCACAGGCTCAGAAGTGGCGGTTTGGGAACACCAAGCTTAACTTTGTTATTCACATTTAGAGCACCGTGTCCCCCCTCCCCCCACACACACACACACAGAGAGAGAAAGAGAGAGAGAGAGAGAGAGAGCTTCATTTAATGGAGTAAGGGAGGGAACAGATTTCGCCCAGATCATGGTGTTTGCAAACACAACCACAGCAGCTGGGACCACTTTGAGTCTTCCCCTTATTCTCTATCAATAGTTATACAAAATCTTTGGTGCTCCAAAGCACTAGCTACAGGCATCTCTCCCTGCCCAGGTCTCTACTGGACCCAGGTCAGCAGTTTATGGGTGTCTGTTCCCTTGGAGTCCACTAACTGCAAGTGGGGATCCATGTCCCTTGATGGAGAAGGTCACCACTTCCCTGGGACCGAGTGGAAGGATGGGATGTATAGATGACCAAGATTTCTTCAAAGAGGCTCTTGGAGGGGCCAGAACCAATTCCATCATCACTGTGAACTTTCAGGGGCTAGATCATATCATTGGCTATTCTTTCTGAGCATTAGGAAGTGTTTTGGGGTATTGAAAAATATATAGAGTAGACTACAGTTAGGTGGGGAAAGCCCATTTGGTTGAAGAAACTTAAATACATTTAATCTAGAGAGATTGCGTTACCACCATAATTGATCTTTCATTGCTAGGGTTTGAAAATTAAAAAGAAGGTCTTGTGAATGAAAATATGAAAAGGCATTCACCTTCAATGTGAATAAAAAACCAAACACATCTCTCTCAGTTTTCAAGTCTATGTCAGATTTTTAAAAGTGATTCTTTTTTCATCTTATAATCCTAACAGTCCAAATCCTTCTAAATTGCTTTTATATGCCCCTGCCTTGGGAATGGTTTGACTCTTCCTGGGAGAGCTAAGGGGAAAAAAGAGCAAATGAGACATGTAGAACAGCTTCTGAAATGTCATCACTGTTGACAAAGGGAGGATACTGACGAGACTCCACGAGCCTGGGAGAAGTGAGGACAGAAATACATCACAAATTGAATGACCTAGACAAAGTGGGTAAATATCTAGAAATGCACAACCTACCAAGACTGAATCACAAAGAAACAGAAAATCTGAATAGACTTAAAATGAGCTAAGAGATTATTTCAGTAATCAAAAATCTCCCAATGAAGAAAAGTCCAGGACCAAATGGCTTCACTGGAGAATTTCCCAAACATTTAAAGAAGAATTAATAATGATCTTTCTTAAACACTTCCAAAAAAATTGAAGAACAAGAAACACTGTCAAACTCATCCTATGAGGCCAACATTACCCCAACACCAACATCAAACAAAGATACTACCAGACAAGAAAGCTATAGACCTGTGGTTCTCAATCTTTCTAATGCTGTGACCCTTTAATACAGCTCCTCATGTTGTGGTGACCCCCAACCATAAAATTATTTTCGTTGCTACTTCATAACTGTAATTTTGCTACTGTTATGAATCGTAATGTAAATATCTGTGTTTTCTGATGGCCTTAGGTGACCCTGCTAGCGGTTCTCAACCTGCGGGTTGCATTAGAAAGGTTGAGAACCCCTGCTATAGACCAACATCCCTGATGAGTAGAGATGCAAAAGTTCTCTACAGAGGAGAAAACCAAGATGGCGGCATAGGTGAACACCTAAACTGCTGCCTCGCACAACAATTTCAAAACTACAGCTAAAAAACAGAACGGACATCATCCAGAACCACAGGAAAGCTGGCTGAGTGGACATTCTACAACTATAAGGAAAGAGAGGGGCACATGGAGACTCAGAGGAGCTGCAAAAGGCTGAGGTACGCAGACACGCGCGTGGAGAGGATGGGCGGTTGAGTGCCTGGCTATCTCTCTTTAGCGGGAGAGAGACGAAAGCTCCCAACTGCACTGAACCCCAGTTCCGACTGCACTGAACCCCAGTTTCAGGTGAGACCCTAGGGACCCAGACTCATATGGGGGGAATCTGGACTGTTGGGAAAAGAGAGGACCGCACAGAAACTCAGGAGAGCTGTGAAAGGCAGAGATCTGGAGGCACACACACGAGTGCCCGCAGAGAGGACTGACTGCTGAGTGTGCCATTGGCTTTCTCTAGCGGGAGGAAGACAGACGCTCCCAACCACACTGAACTCCAATTCTGGGCGAGAATCTGGCAATCCAGATTCATTGGGGGAGAAACTGGACTGCCTGGCAGCAGGCGAAACTCGAAGGCAGCTTTCTCTCAGAGGTGCTTGCAGCAATTACCAAGGGAAACTGAGACCCAAGGGCCTCATAGGGCAGGGCTGATGGGAAGTCAAGGCTGTCTACTCCACCCTGAAACTCCACCCCATCCAAGCTGAGCACAGAAGCTTTTGCAATTTTGCAAGTCTTATCTCATAAGGCTGTCTCCAGCACAGAAGTTCTCCCAGCATAGACATAGCTGATCCTCACAGCCAACTGGCCTGGAGGTCAATTCCTTCCAGTGATACCAACAACAATCAAGACTTAACTACAACAAGGCTGTACACACAGTCCACAAAGGGGTGCACCAAGAGTGTCCACCTCAGGTAACTAGGGAGGCTGAGCCACTGGGCCATATAGGACACCTAGCACACAAAGCTACTCTACCAACTCAGGGAAGCAGCAAAAATGTGGAGACAAAGAAACAGATCACAAACGAAAGAAATGGAGGAAAGCAAACGACTGGATATAGAGTTCAAAACCACGGTTATAAGGTTTTTCAAGAATTTCCTAGGAAAGGCCGATAAATTTAGCGAGACCCTCAAAGATATGAAAAAGGACCAACTAGAAATTAAACATACACTGACTGAAATAAAAAATATTATACAGAGACCTAACAGCAGACTAGAGGAACACAAGAATCAAGTCAAAGATTTGAAATACAAAGAAGCAAAACACACTCAACCAGAAAAGCAAAAAGAATCCAAAAATTTGAAGATAGTGTAAGGAGCCTCTGGGACAACTTCAAGCATACCAACATCAGAATTATGGGGGTGCCAGAAGAAGAGAGAAAGCAAGATACTGAAAACCTATTTAAAGAAATAATGAATGAAAACTTCCCCCACCTGGTGAAAGAAATAGACTTACAAGTACAGGAAGCGCACAGAACTCCAAACAAAAGGAATCCAAAGAGGACCACACCAAGACACATCATAATTAAAATGCCAAGAGCAAAAGTCAAAGAGAGAATATTAAAAGCAGCAAGAGAAAAACAGTTAATTACCTACAAGGGAGCACCCATACAATTGTCAGCTGATTTCTCAACAGAAACTATGCAGGCCAGACGGGAGTGGCAAGAAATATTCAAAGTGATGAATAGCAAGAACCTACAACCAAGATTACTCTATCCAGCAAAGCTATCATTCAGAATTGAAGGTCAGATAAAGAGCTTCACAGATAAGAAAAAGCTAAAGGAGTTCATCAACACCAAACCAGTATTATATGAAAAGCTGAAAGGTACTCTTTAAGAAGAGGAAGAAGAAGAAAAGGGTAAAGATAAAAATTATGAACAACAAATACATATCTATCAACAAGTGAATCTAAAAATCAAGTGAATAAAAAATCTGATGAACAGAATAAACTGATGAGTATAATAGAATTAGGAGCATAGAAAGGGAGTGGACTGACAATTCTCAGGGGGAAAGGGGTGTGGGGGTGCGGGAAGAGACTGGAGAAAGGTCGTACACCTATGATGAGGACAGTGGCGGGGGGTAAGGGCAGAGGGTGGGGTGGGAACCAGGTGGAGGGGAGCTATGGGGGGAAAAAAGAGGAATAATTGTAATAATATGAACAATAAAGATTTATTAAAAAAATTTTTTTAAGTTCTCAACAGAGCACTAGCAAACTGAATTCAATAACACATTAAAAGGGTGATGCATGACCCAGAATTCCTGGAAAGCAAAGATGGTTCAATACATGAAAATTAATCAATGTAATACACAGCATTAACAGAATGGAGGACAAAAAAATACAGAAATATCACATTATAAATTCAACACCCTTTCATGATTTAAAAAACAAAAACAAAAAAAAACACTTAAACTAGGAATAGATGGAAATTACTTTAACATAATAAAGGCCCTATATGAAAAGCCTACTGCTAATTTCATATTCAATAGTGAAAAAATATGAAAGCTTTCCTTCTAAGATAGGAATAAAGCAAATATGCCCTCTCTCACCACATCTATTAACATAGTATTTGAATTCCTAACCAGAGCAATTAGGCAAGAAATACAAATGGCATGCAAAATAGAAAGGATGAAGTTGATTTGTCTCTATTTGAAGATGACATGATCTCATATGTAGAGAACTAAAGATTATACACACAAAAAATAATAGCTATTAGAGCTAATAAACAAATTTAGCAAAGTTGCAGCACACAAAAGTTGGTTGCATTTTTATCCACTAACAGTGAAGAATCTGAAAAGGAAATTAAGGTAGAAAAATCTCATTTGCAATAGCACTAAAAGAAAGAAAACACTTGGGAATAAACTTAACCAAGAAGGTAATAGACTTGTACACTGAGTAAAAGTCTGAAAACTACTAAACATTGCTTTAAAAGAAAGAAAACACACAACCAATGGATATAAGACACTGGGGTGGGGGGGGGGAGGGTGGGCAGGTGAAGGCATGTCCTGGGGGGTAGGGGTGGTCGGGGGGAGATCAAAGGGGAAAAAAAAGGAGACATATGTACTACTATTTGTAATACTTAAAACAATAAAAATAAAATAAAATTTAAAAAAAAAATAAAAAAAAAGAAAGAAAGAAAACACAAATAAGTTGAAAGATATCCTGTGTGCATATATTGGAAGACAATATTGGTTAAATGACCATACTATTCCAACCAACATACAGATTCAATGCAATCCCTATCAGGATCCCAATGGCATTTTTTGTAGAAATAAAAAAAAAAAATGCTAAAATTCATACACAACTTCAAAAAAAAAGAGAGAGAGAGAGAAAGAGAGAACCATAGCAATTTTGAAAAAAAAAATAATAAAGCTGGAGGCCTCACATTTCCTGGTTTCAAAATATATTAAAAAGCTACAGTAATCAACACAATATGGCACTGGAATAAAGACAGACAATGGTCTCAAGGGAATGAAATAGAGATCCCAGAAATAAGCTCTCACATGTACAGTCAAATGATCGTTTATAAGGTTGCCAAGGCTACACATGGGCGGAGGATAGTCTCTTCAAGAAACGGTGCTTGGAAAACTGTATAGCCACTTGCAAAAGAATGTAGTGAGACCCTTACCTCACACCATCTACAAAAACTAACTCAAAATGGATCAAAAATCTAAATCCAAGACCTGAAAATATAAAACTCCTAGAAGAAAATCTCCAAAACATTAAATTTGGCAATAATTTCTTAGCTATGATGCCAAAGGTACAGGCAACCAAAGCAAGAATAGACAAATAGGACTTAGATCGAACTTAAAACTTCTGTGCAGAGAAAGAAACAATCAACAGAGTGAATCCCACTGCCTGGCTGGTTAGTCCTGTCTCTCCATGGAGGGTGACCCAACATTATACCATTCACTCTCTAGAAATCCCTCAAAAAAAGAAAAGCAAATGCAAAGTCTGCAATTTGTGTGTGTGTCCCAGTAATTGAGGACATACACTTCAGACCAAAATAAAAGGACATTGTATGTGTGCTTTTCTTGATTCTTTGTGTTGAAATTAAACATTGGGATTTTTATTCGCAATAAGCATCCTACTGAAAAATGATATTATGGGGAAATTGTCCACATGATTTAAATTTTACCGGATCCTTTTGGAAATATAGTCTTTCCTTTCCAAAACAACCTACAATATTATAATTGGTCAACAACATTTTAACATGGAACCCACAGATTTCAAAGAACCTGATAGCTTCCCACAAATGTATGCAAAACTGTATTCGTGACAGGGGGTTTCCTGGGAATAGAGTCTAGGTTCCCATGTGACTCTCCCACTCAAGTTCAAGCACCACTGTGCCAATGAAAGTTTCCATGCACATCTTCCAGGGGGTCCAGCTCAATTGCTTTAAATATCTGATCCAGACACAAGATGCAGGACTCTAAGTAGGATTCCAAAATAATTCTATAGTCTGCACTAGAGCTCAGTAAAATCAAAGTCGTCCTAGGATGAAAGCTGGAACGTCTTTCTGAGACATTACGTATTTCAACTATCCTCTAAGGAAAATGAGAATTTTTAATTGGTTGAAAATTATATGTAAAGATTTTTATTTCTGAGATATTAATCTTTAAGACAGCAATCCCCTAAATTAATTGCTTCCTATTGGGACACAAAGTAATGGAATAAATATATAGTGCACAGGATCTGTCTTTTCCAAAATCTATACAGCCATTGAAGAGAGGGGAGGGGAGAGGGAGAAGAGAGGAGAGAAGAGGACAAGGGGAAGGGTGGGGAGGGGAAAGGAGGGGTGGGGAGGGAGGAAAGGGGAGGGGAGATAGAGGAGAGAGGGGAGAAGCTCTTCCAACTCTGAAAATGAAGGGCAGGAGAGAAGTTTGTGAACTAATGAGTTATCCAGGCTCTGCTGGTGACTAATAAACTCACATGATTTGGTGGAGCTGAATTCCCAGGTGGGAAAAACGCCTTCCTGCCACACACTTTTCCTGCCATCCCACTTAGGAGCAGCCATGTGGTTCAGGCTTCCTAGCCCAGATGATGAATATTTGTTAATGCTTCTGTTTGCAGTTAAATCTACTCTATTGTTCACCATGTCATGGAGTCCCAATTTTTTCCCCGCAACAAATCTTGGAGAATTTATTTTTTCATTTAGATGATTAAAAGATGTCCACATCACCACCCCCAAATGATCACCTGGCTTTTCCATTTTAATAAGGGGGAATGAGGCAGTCACCACCCCCTGTTATCCTCCTCCAAACCTTCTCCTACCCACCACACCAGGAAATAGAGACCAGAGAGCCCCAGGAATATTTACTGGTCTCACAGTGGGACTTCATGCCAACAACCCAATGGCTGCTTACACCGCTCCCCTTTCATAGCTGGGGAACTAAAACCAGGTGAGACAAAGTGACTCCCCCACAGCCAGGTAGAGCAAACAGGACCAGCATCCTCCCCAGAATCAGAACAGAAGCCTGTGCGTCCAAAGCCCCCTGAGAACCCAGGAAGCCCTCAGAAGCTGTGCCCAACTTGTCCCAGATCAAGGGAACTCCCCACGTCTCTTGGGAGAAAATAGACTTCTTTGGTGGTGACAGACCATGGAGTCTATGTCAACAGAACCCGTTTGTTCACTGCTGTCCTTTCAAATACAGAACAAGCTGGCTACTGGAGACCCTTGGGTTGGGTGGGGCGATGTGCCGCTTTGTGTCATAGGCTCTGTCCTAAAGCAACAAATTTAATAATAGA
Source organism: Corynorhinus townsendii (assembly GCA_026230045.1). Lineage (NCBI taxonomy): Eukaryota > Metazoa > Chordata > Mammalia > Chiroptera > Vespertilionidae > Corynorhinus > Corynorhinus townsendii. Next base: position 35,390,840 of record JAPDVU010000005.1, read on the forward strand.
ACTTCAATGCAGTTTTATTCTTTCTGGTTTGCATTAGTAATTCCTCTTTTTTTTAATCTGCTTCCTTCTGAAAAAGCATCTTTTTGCTTTTAGTAGCTGTCCACTCGCAACTTGAAAAGATGCCTCATATCATAAAGGTGGTTTTGCATGGCCGTGGATTTACTTTGTGGTCAGTCATAGTCCAGAGACTTTCCCAGGCTATTTTGCAATTCCGTGGGTTTAGTTTTCATGACGTTTACTCAAAAGCTTCTCCATTTTCCACGTCTGGAAATCTTTTTTAAGAAAGACACACACACATGCACACAAGGAAACAATTTTGAAACCAAGGTTTAAACACATCCAGAGCTCCCATTGTGAAGTCACTTATTCGGTCTCCTCCAAAGCACTGCCTTTGAAACGAGGCTGGACCTCCTATCAAGTGCTAGAACTTCGGTTAACTCCTAGCTGTCCTGACTGAAATGGGAGCTGCAGAAATAGTCAGAGACCACAGCGAGAAAGGGGCTATCTGCCGCAAAATGAACAGTCACATTTCAGTAAACCCGAGGGTCCCGAGCTGGCAGCCCCTCCTTCTCTCTCTTTTGCTCACTCTGCTTCCCTGTCTGCCTGAATCCTGCAAAGGGAGTTCCCATTCTTAGCCCCAGAGAGGAAGCTAAGAGGGGTTTATTGGGTCCATCTGTTAGGAGGAGAGTGGGCTTCATATATTACTGTCATTTGAAAGAGCTTTGGAGGATCCTCAAAAGCAATTGATTGGGAACAGCCCCAAGAAAACCCCTTCAAAGAAATACATCAGAACCTGCACTTCCATCCTATGAAAATTCACTAGATAAGAAACATCAGTGACAAGTTAATATCGTAAACAGGGATCTACTTGACCCAGGCTCTGACTGTGTTTCCTGGGACAGCAACATCCTAAGGCTTCCAGTCCCCTGTGTGTTGACCCAGCCTCACTGCCACTTGTTGGTGTCCTCGCTAAACACTGAGTGGCTGACTCAAGTCTCCATCTCTTCCTGGTAAAACAAGTGAAACAGTTCTGATCATCAGCTCAAGTACTGGAAGAGAGCAGTACAAGAAATGCAGGTTGGGATGTCCCCTCGAAAGCAGCCTCCTCCTGAAGGAGGCCACGTGAGGGGGTGCTGAGCACACGGGGGTTCGCTTCCTTCCCCATAAAGGCAACTGAGAGAACCTCCAGGGGAACTGCCCACACAGTTGGAAATTTATATGAAGACATAATCCCAGGGTCTGAGGCAATGACCAGCAAGCAGAAAGCTCCATCTCTGCGGTCGTTGGAAAACCTTGATGCCCGATGCAGATGTCAAAACATTTACCCTCTGAAACAGAAGACCCCAGACAAGGCTTCCCCGACTGACACTGCTAATTACAAACATTGGGCGGAAACTGGCTCAGATTCACGGTGAGGTAGAGCATGCCTTAGGAAATGGTGCAAAAATGGCACAAACACCCGTTGCATCCCAGCCCCATGACACAGGCCGCGGGTGGCCCCAGGTTAGGGCATGTCCCCCTCACTTCTTTTCCTGGCCACGGACTTTGGGTCTGCAGGCCTCTCCAAACCAGTGTCCCATTGTAGAATTATTCAAGGTGGCTAAAATGTTCTCATATTTTAAGGAAAATTAAACATTTTGGTTTGTTTTCTGGTCTGATTCATGATCAAGTCTAAGCTTACTTAAAGTAGAAACTCTAAAAATTTAAGTCAAAACATCTGATAAGATATCATCAACTTTGGACTGAACGTACAGGCTGGGAAAACACTCCTTCGTTGCTGTCTCTCCCAGTAAAGGTCAGTGACCGTCTCCCAGCCTCGCTTTGGTGGAGTGTGAAAAAAGGTGAACTGCCCGATGCTCATGTCCTTCCAACTGTCCCCCTAAGCTCTGCCCAGTGATGGGCTTCCTGCCACCCCCACCAGAAACAAAGCAACCATCCCCTCCCCACCTCAGGACCATCAAGGACTCCGCTGAGCTGGCTCCAGCCCCAGTGCCGGCACTGGGCTGCCGAATCAACTGATGGACATTCCAGAAGAGACAAACCAGTTTCCTGGAATGGCTCCCCCAGAGACCTGAGTCATCTCCAGCTGCCGTGCAGTTTTTAATTTTGAAATGAAACCAGTCCTTCCTTCCAGTAGCCAGTTTTCATGCTCTGGATCCTTGAAAACTGGATATATAGCACACACAAGGAGGGGGAAGTACAGAGCATTTCCCATTGCACTTTTCCCTGGCCTCTCCTCACTCAAAATGTTTCTCTGCATTTCCTGAGTCTTAGCTTTCGGGAGAACAGCAGGATTGCATTATGCTCGATGCAGCCAGACCCCTTCAAAAGACTAACAATTTGCCTTTGGGAGAGGGTTTGGCAGAACTTTCCGTATTTGCCTTATTATTCTTCTCTCCTTTTTCCTTTCCAGATTTTTTAACAACAATTACCTCTTTGCTAAGTAAACTTAAAACATGCTACTCTACAGAAAGAAGTGCCTTTCTTCACAGGATGCTCAAAATGATACCCCTGAGCACTGTGCTCCCTCGATAGTCCTGGGCCCAGCTGTCTGTGCATGGAACACACTGACGTGTGGGAGCACCCAGGAAATGGTGACAGGGCTTTGCTACTGGGTCTGTGACCTCAGGCCACTAATTCACCATTTCTTCATCTGAAGTGTCAAGGGTGTGGAGAAAGCATCGACCACGGTGGCAATTTTCTGATTTTTTAAATATGTTTTATTGATTTTAGAGAGAGAGGAAGGGAGAGGAAGAAAGAGAGACAACGATGGAAGAGAGAAACATCGATGTGCTGCCTCCTGCACGCCCCTACTAGGGACTGAGCCTGAAACCCAGGCATGTGCCCTGACTGGGAATCTAACCAGCAACCTTGCAGGGCATGGGATGAAGTTCAACCCACTAAGCCACACTGGGCAGGACTAATTTTCTGATGTTTTAAATAACCAAATGGAAGTCAAACTTACCAACCAGAGAGAAGGGCCTATGTCTTAGTCATTTTTGTTCCCTCCTTGGACCCCAAAGCTCCCCTATGGAGGGCAACAGGGCTTACTAAACATAAATGAATATGAGCACACAGAAGCCAAATAGAGGGTTAGATTTCTTCTCTCTGAGCCAAATTCTGTAACTCAGGACCCGAACAGTGGATTTCTCAGGCTAACAACCAACCCTAAGTCTGAGAGTACGTAATCTATTTTTTAACAAACATTTTAAATGGGACATTCATAATTATAGTTTGTGTGCGTTGTTTAAAATATGTTCAAACAAGTTGCCTATCAGGAGAGACTAGCAAAGTGCAGGTAATGAGAAATTTGAGTTAGTGGGTCAGTTCATCTTAACATCCCATCCAGTTCTAAATTTCATAATTCCTACCCAGATACAGTCTGGCACAAATATACAAACTTGCTTTGGCTCTGAAACACCTTACTGTTAATTCAAACTTTACTTAGTAGGTGTGGGAAACTGTTTCCTTAAAAGTTCTTCTTTGGTAAATGTTCTTATAATGGAATCAACTTACAGTGAAGAACACCTCATTTCAAGGCATACTTTCACCTCAATATACTCATACGTGAGTTAGAAAAAAGGAAAATCTAAATTTACTTCTACTTCAGATACTGCAGTCACATCTTTTAATTATGTATTGAAACCATCTCTCCGTCGTTTTAAGTTACCCCCCAGCCCTGTTCAGATATCTACCAACTCTCCCTACAGATCCAGAAACCCCACCCTGAGGACTCCAGCACCACTGGGAGGTTTTTCGGGAGCTCAGAGGGTTATACCGCCCTCTAGAGGAAAGAAACCCAAACTGCACTTTCAAGAAGAGTTCTAACTCAAAATTTCATCTCTTTCCCAAAATAGACCTGTGAGACCAGAAGGTATTAAAAGTCATGTTTTGGAGAATTAACGTAAGTAATTTCTGAGGGGAAGCCCTCTTTGTAAATCAGGATGGCGTGTGTGCTCGCTGAGTGTGTTTAGGGACAAGCAGCATCTTTTCTGTGAAGGCAAAGATTATCTCTGGAATTTTTACATCCGAAAAAGAGAAACCATATCTAGAAACATCTCATGCAAAGCTGTCTGAATTAGCAGGAATTTTTTAAGCTTCCTTGCTTTAAAATTTGAAGCACTTAGGGTTTTCATTTGCTTAGCTGGAGCTACTAATAAAAATGTTTTAAGTGTCAGGTCGTGCCTCAAATCACCCACTATCTCTGTCAGCAGCGGGGTGTTTTATTGCCCACTTTCCACAGAGAAGACACCATGAGAAGTCTGCTCCCACAGGTCACAATGGGAAAGCTGCCTGGGAGACAACGTCCCATTTTGGACGGCTGGGGACATCCTAGTCGACGCCTGACTCTCCTCCAAGAGATAACAAATCTTCAGGTTCTTCCAAAGAGAAGAGTGACAGAAACCAGTTTTGGCTGAAGTCATTAACATGCCTACAAGACAGTCTTACGCTAGCCATGACTTGCCAGTGAATTTTAAATCCTAAATGTGGAATTTCACATAAAAGTGGGGGATGGCACACACTGCTGTTAAGGGCCACGCTTTATCCCATTGTCTGAACACTGAGCAAGAAGACATAAAGCCCCAATAGCAAACCTATCCCAACTTTCACAGGGGAAGGAGATCTGACCTCAAGCTGGCTTCAGGCGGTGGCGCCTGTGGCCTTCTAACCCAAAACTAAGGTCAAAGAGGAGCCTCGTATGAGCCACAAATTGATCAAGGATTGGTTAGAGGGGTTTCTTCCTACTTTACCATCAGTGATGGGTTAGGTTCTAAGCTACGCGATCACAGATGACACTATGACGGGAGGAAGAGATCCAGTGAGTCCTGAACTCTTTGGAAATTAAGGGAGGTGCAGAAAACAGACAATTCCTACCCAGAAAGATATGTTTCTTCTATCAAAAATGTCCTTAAGATCCAAGTTTGAGCATTCACCATATATCTGATCACCTGAGAGCTGCAGGCTTGGTGGGGTGGGCAAACACCCTTCCAAGTGCCAGAAGAGCAGGAGTCAAGGAATAATATTCCAGAGGCTTCTCCAGCCACCTCCCAAGAAGGTGGGATGGGCACACCCTCCAGGTCCCCAACTGGAAAGGGGCAGGACAGCCACACTCCTCCGCCCTGCTAGGCATCCTTTCCCAAGTCCACCCTCCACCTCATGTCCTCCCAATGGTTTTCTCACTGCCGTGAGCAGGCAATGAAACAAGTAAACCCATCATGAAAAACCCTCCTCTTAACAAAGAGCATATCAAGACCACGTGACCATTCTTAGATCTTGAATTCCTACAAAAGCCCCTTAGCTCCCCACCCCATGCCTTCACCCTCAGCAACAAGCCTTCATGAGAACAAAGCAAAACGTAGGTACCATCTTTCTGGGCCCCCCACCCCCCAGACCTGGCCTGAATGAGGGAAGCCACTCAGGTGGTCTGATCACAGATCCTACAGCCAGCTCACTTGCCCAGAACTTTGTTCTCCATTCATTGGAAGAGCCGTGGGAAGCTTACACTTCTTTCCCTTTATTTTCAACAGAATAGGAGAGGAGGCCATTTTCTCCTGGGGGATCGAAGCAGATAACACATTTCCAATGTAGACGTAAATTCACTCGGGGTCCCCCATGGTAGGCCATCTGCTTTTCTGAAATGGTCAAGATTTTACTCCTTCTCAGCCACCTACTGGCTCTGTGGCCTCAGCAAGGCATTCAGCATCTGGGGGCACCCCACTCTTCATCTTCGAAACCAGGGGACCACGCCCCAGAGACTCCCACCAAGAACCTCTCCCATTATCTGTGGCCCAGCAGAGAACCCAGAGGTTTTAATGACGCCCAACAGCCACTGGTTCTCAGTCTAATACTGTTAGAAACATAAAATACCTGATTTTAAAGCCATCTCTGTTCAAGATTTCAGGGTGTTAAGAATAGGTGCGTCCTTGGGAGGTTGGGGATCTCAGGCCGAGAATCACTGTCCACATGAGCTCTGAGCACCCTTGCAGCCCTAAGATCTCATACCTCTCGAGGCGCTGGCTGGCATGGGGCAACACCCCTGCACTCAGAGCAGTTTCTTCTTGGGGTTCAGAGCAGCCTCTAAGTCTGCTCCTTGGGTGGCTGGGAAGTGCTGATTTTTTATTTTATTTATTTATTTATTTATTTTTGCATTCCCCAATACTCCATGAGGCCCTTCCCAGGCCCCAGCCCCGCTCACTCCACACTGATTTCCTAACACAGTGAGCCCTTGAAACGGGTCCCCAAAGCAGGCTGGCAACTGTCAGGGAACACTTTCCATCCTGGGTGAGAGGACCGAGCCCCACCCTCCGGCCAGGGAACAAGCCTGGGCCTCCGGCTTGGCACCCGCCCCCCATCTGAGCAGCACAGGCCATGGCCCCGGGGGCCCTGCCTTATCCACTCGGCATGCTGCCCAAACACCCAATGCCTTCTCCCCGCCTGACCCTGCAGCTCCTTTGAGCAACTGCAGAGGACAAAGGCTTCACCAGAGGCTCCTGAAAAGATGAAGCCCCAGTGATAACGGCTGATTCTTGACTTGGACCTGATCCTGGACTCCAAAGTCTCCAGAACCCCCCGTCCCCATCCCCCCAAGGACACAGATGTGCTCCACCAGCCCAGCCCCTGTGAGGACCCGGCAGAAAACCCGGCTGAGGCACCTGGGAGGGCTCAGAAAGGCCTCCCCAAGGAGCAGCCCCGCAGGTAGCTCCTGAGTGCTCCCTGCTAACAAACAGATTCCCACTGAGTTTCAGGAGGAGATCACAGTCAATAAATGCCTCATGAGCCCAGACACATGGCTGCTGGAGGGCACAGGCTGAGACAGAGACCCCAGGGCCCCACAGCCCAGCCCAGGTACCCCTATTGGCAACCCACACCTTCACTGAGTTAGAGAAAGCCAGTGGTCACAAACCGAGAAAGAAAAATCAGCTGAATCCTCCAGAAACCTGAAACTTATAAAGAAATCTCGACTCTAAGGAGCGACCCTAAGACCATCTGGATATGGTCACCAGCTCCTAAGAGATCCCTTCTTCCCACGGACTCGGGACCACAGAGGGGAGGTGGCACTTACCCTGAGAAACCTGAAGAGGTGATGTCCCTGGGCTTCTGTGCTCAGCTCTGTTGGGTCTGGCGCATGTTCTGCCCACTCCCGGAGGCTCCCTTCCTTTCCGCAGGAGGAGCACTCCCCGTGGTCCCTGCAGGAGGCTGGAGCACAGAGGACTGAGCGCCTTTGGTCGAAGATCGAACTGCAACTGGCCCGGGTCCAGGGGTACAGTCAGGGCTTCCTCCAGCTCCTCCCCCTCCTCCTCCCTCCCCCACCCCTCTCTCCCCCTCCCCACCGCAGGCCTGCCCCACACTGTAAATGAAAACCAGACTCCCTCTGTTGCTCCTGGCCCACTGCAGGCTGATGTCACCCTCTGAATACCGTCTTCACCCTACAGCATTCAGCTGAGCTCCTGCAAACCCTGACTCTTGAAAGAGAAATTCACCACTTGGACTGGTCACCTTTTGGGCCCGGCCCCCAGTGGCAGAAAGAATGAATTTTAGAATTTTTTCTTGGGTATCCATGGTTTTCCTGCAATGTTTTCCAGCACCATCGGAAAGGAAAACAGGAAATGCAGTCGCCCCTCCACCCTCACGAGGCCCGCCCGCTTCTTCTTAAAGTTTCTGAATTGAGACTTCTCCTAATAACCTCCCCTTTCAAAGACTAAGACCAGCAATGAGAATCACCCGGTTTTCCGGCTTTCTGCTAACCAGAGCTCTGTGTGCCAGTGAAAAGGCAAGAAAAGGAGGCTGCATCTTTTTTTTTTTACAGTTCAGTATATAATGATTCTGATTGTGAGTGTTAGAACCCCATTCTCCTCTTGCTCAAAGTTTCAAGAAGGTTCTTGAGAAAGAACTCGCATTTCCAAGGGGCTTTGCACAGTTCACAACACTTTGATATTCAGCCTTTCTTTTACCTCAAACATCAGCACCCCAAACCCCTTGCAATGGATGTGCCATTTTTTGCTAGGTGAGATTATGGTCCCATTTTACTGATGAGGAAAAACCTGGGTTAAGTAGCAGAGCTCAGAATTGAACTCTGGCCTCAGACAGTCCAAAATTTCTCACTGCTCTCCTTTCATGTGACGCCTGTGACAAGTCAGCTAATGTGAAGTATTAAGAGACACCTGAAGGATATTTTGGCTTTGAGATCCTTCCAAAGCAAAGTTTGAGGAATAAGGACATTGTGAACTTCTTTTCACAGATTATCTCCTTCAAGTCCAGGGAGTGAGGGGAGACGGTACCAGAGAGACCACGCCCACTCCCCTCCTGCAGCCCCAGGGCACCCTAAGGTTCAGCTCAGAGAATGTTGGACACCTGGATGGTGGTGATACCTGCTCATCATCTGTAGATGAAAAGAAAATGAGCAGAGACTCTGAGTAGGAACCACATTGCCTGTGTGATGTGAGAAAAGACAACATTTAAAATAACTGAGAGCCCACCCGAGCCATTTTGGCTCAGTGAATAGAGCATTGGCCTGCAGACCCAAGGGTCCTGGGTTCAGTTCCTGTCAAGGGCATGTACCTCGGTTGCAGGCTTCTCCCCAGCCTGGTCCCTGGTCAGGACACGTGCAGGAGGCAACCAATGGATGTGTTTCTCTCACATCGATATTTCTCTCTGTCTTTCCCTCTCTCTTCCACTCTTCTCTAAAAATCAATGGAAAAAATATCTCCGGGTGAAGATTAAAAAATCAAAATAAAATAAAATAACTGAGAGCCCTGGCTGGATATTACGCTGAGTGAAATAAGTCATACAGAGAGCTCTGGCTGTGTCCTATGCACCAAGAGGTTGCTGCTTCGATTCCCAATCAGGGCACATGCCTGGGTTGCGGGCTTGATCCGGGTAGGGGGCATGCAGGAGGCAGCCGATCGATATTCTACTCTCACATGGATGTTTCTCTTTCTGTCTCCCTCTCCCTTTCTCTCTCTCTAAAAATCATTAAAATGTTTTTTAATAACAGAGGATATACCTCCCTTGGTATTAGGAGAATAAGAGTTAAAGAAACCGGACTCTAACATTTAACTGTAACTAGCCATTGATGATGTAGGCCCTCTCCAGCACTGCCCCTGGCGCCAGGAACTTCGGAGGCTGGTGGCAGTTGGTAGCAAGCCTCCAGCATCCTCCCTTGTGCTCACTGAAGAGAGCATTTTGGTTGCTATGGTTTTCCCTCGTTACTGAGATTTGGGATCCTCCCTGGAATGTCCCTTCTTCTCTGCCACCTGGTCCGAGGGGAAGCCATCTCAAATTTCAGCACTGGGTCTGCTTGGCCATCTTAGGGTCCTTGTCGGCCACTGATCTCTCCCTCATCTCCCCTTTGGTGTTGGGTTGAACAGGTCCTGATGCCCCCTCTCGTTTCCTTCTGCACAGTTGGCAAGATCCACTCATCTCCCAAGCTCCTCTGTGCAGGCCCAGGTCGAGGGGTGGGGGGGAGGGGGGGCGGGGAGGGTTCCCTTAGACACACTGCTGGCAATTATTCTGCTACTCTGGCTGGTCTTTTTGCTGCTGGCAAACTCAATGGGAACCCCTCCCAGACCCCCTCCGGGCTGGGAGCACCCACTCCAGCAGCCACTGTGGGTGTCGGCAGCTAAGGGCTCACAACAGCACCCTTTGGGGAGAATTGCCATTGGCCCTGGGAGCTGCCTCTCCTGGGGATGTTAGGATGAATGTGGAAGGCAGAATTCTAAGGGAGGCTCCAGCTTTCCCAATGCTGAGGGGCGTGGAGAGGGGCAGCTGGGCTCGGAACCCAGAGTCCCTGCCCTGGCTCCCAGGAGCTGAAGGGAAGCTGTGAACAGAAGATCAGCAGCCAGACTCCACACTCCAGCTGAGGACACCACCCCTATCCTGGATCCCCACCCCCATCCCCTGGATTGCAGCCCTGAATACATGCGCCAGCACAGGCTCTCCAATGCAGCCCCTGGGGAGGTGGGGAGGGCTGGCCTGGAGAGCGCCCACCCCGGAGCCCACAGCCAGGGCCTGTGTCTGCAGTCATGGTCATAGACATGCTTGTTGTGAGGCTGGAGCATCATCTTACTGGAGGAGGTTTGGGAGAGTCCAAAGTCAGCTTAAAGTGACCTGCTCCGAAGAGGCAACCCTGCAACCCTACTATTTCAAGAGATGGAGTATGAGCACAACCAAGGAGGAACGAGCTTCCCACTGAGCTGGCAGGGCAGCTGGGACTCCTCCATCCATCCGTGCGCCCATTCTCAGCCTCCTAAAGTGGCACAGGGCAAAGTGGAAACCAGGCCCTCGTGCCTTCTTGCCACTAATGAAACACGGGTCTTGGGCAAATCTGCTCTCTGGGTTCAGTTTCCTCGTCTGCAGAACCTGTGGTAGCCGTCACAATATCAGGACAAATCCAGCACTGACCCCCGAGGGTCGGGCTGTATCAGTATTATTTGCCTCTCCCTGACCTCCAGCCCCAGGCTGTACACTCTGACTGTCCACCCAGCCGAGCCCCAGGACTGAGGATGGGAGCCTGTGGTGAGCTCACTGCCCTGCCCTGCGCCTACACGGGGTCCGTGCATTCTGCTGCGCTCCTTCCACTGGGCTCTCTACTGCTCAAATAATACTGCTGCAGCAATTTTCTGAGAGTCTGCAGCTCAGTGACATTTCCCCTCCAATCACCAAAGCACAGCCAGCTAGGAAGGGAAATATTGTGCCCATGGGGGACATCTGTTATGGCATTTGTCTAGACTGCACTTCCCTTGGTTTGGGAAAAGCCCTGCCCCTAACTTCATCATGTGCTTCAAAAAGGAGCTGCCAGCTTCCTGCAGAGCCTCAGGCACCACCTCCACTGCTGGATCCGGGGTAGGCACGGGACACATGTGACGCCAGCAGACCCCTGCCCCAAGGTCTCCAGCTCACGCCCACAGCCAGCTGATGTTGGGATTCCCTGATATGACCCCAAGAGCTGCCATATTTGCAGCCACATGAGGGAAGCCAGAGGAGAGAAGGTGCCCGAGTACCATAGATCCTGCTTCCAGAGGGGCTAAGACCCAGCCCACCCACAGACTGGTCCCACCCACCCATCTCAACTCTCCCTTTGATTACGTGAGCCAACGATTGTTCTTTTTTTACACTAATTTGAATTAGGTTTCCCAGACTTGCCACCAAAGCAGGCCTGCCTGGTGCCTTTATAAAAACTGTTCACAGGGCAGCTGGCCACCTTCGAGGCCAGCAGTTCATCAGGCTGTGGCAATAATCACTGCTGCGACTCCATGGTCATTCCCACTGTGGTGAACATCTTCATCTGGATTTTCTTTTATTTTTCTTAAACTATTTTTCTAATCAGACAGCTGGGAAGTGGTGGCACGTGAACAGCCTGAAATGGAAACAGAGACATTCAATGGCTTGGCTGAGGCATCCACCAGCAAGGTGTGGGGGAGGGCTTAGCCCTGATGCTTCCGTAACAACCGTGTAACAATATACATTCTCTCAAAGGAATGCCAAACAAGAGGAATTTTGTATTTACCTTGAATCAGTAACTTGTGGGGAACACGTGAGCCCCTTCGCTTGGGAAAATGAGAAGATCGCTTTCAGTAGAAGTATTATGCCAGCTCTGAGCTGGCTCTCGGAAAATTTGTGTAAAATTGCCCAGTTAAAAATATAGCATACTTCCCAGAATTTTGTGAGCTATAAAGCATGCTCAGCTGATTAGTTTTAAGGGTGGCAAACCCAAATGTGAGACGGTCCAAGAAACTGTTTGCAGTTTATTGGAATTCAAAAATTTTAGCAAGGAGATATTTGGTTTTACAATTACCAGACTACACCAAAGTTCCAATTTGACTCATTTTCTTTTTGATACATAAATTCCATTTGTAAAGGATGGGTGGATTGGTTCTTTCTCGAACAATCTTAGCCTCAGGATTGATTTTTCTCTCCGGCATAAAATCCAAAACGTCTACTCCTTTTAGTTTCACTGTCACCCTCTGTTCCTTCGTTTATTTAGCCAACGTGTACTGAGGGGCCATTGTGTGAAAAAGCTGCTCTTGGAGGTGGAGGTGAAGCCCAGAGGAATCAGAGTGGAGACTTCCCTCCCTCCAGGGTGGGACCTCCCATTGCAGCCAAGACCTGCGGGCAAAGAAGAGGCCTGGGGACTCACGGAGTAAATGCTGGAGGAGGCCAGGAGAGGGCGCCCTCACTTCCACCTGGGAGAACTCAAGGGTTCTGGGAGCTGTGACCTTTGGCTGAGGGACTTGAAAACTAGATGTTTAAGATGCAGAGGCAGGTCACTCAGGAACAGGAGGTTCCATTTAATTTTCAAGAGTGAGCTGAGGCAGACATACAAGGATGAATTGGGAATCTGAGTCGGGAGAAGGCAGGCCCCTAGATCCTGCCCCATGCACACCACGCCTCCTCACCCCAAGAGGAATCCAGAGGCTAGCTTTGAGAGCAGGAAGTATGCAGAGCTGGTGGTGGGCTCGGTCTCCACTTTAGGGACCTACCCTCGCCTTATCAGAATAAGGGAAGTGAGTCCCTAAAGTGACAACTGAAGGAGTGAGCATGTTAGTAAAGTCTCTGCATGGAAGAGGACGTGTCCCCGGCAAGCTCCTTGGCCCCTCAGCCTCTGTAGCCAGCCGCAGTCACCACACACTTTCTGGCACAGTGTCCTAGAACTGCTACACCAAAGTGCCACAATGGGAGGACTCAAACAACAGAGGTTCAGTCTCAGTTCCAGAGGCTGGAAGTCCAAAATCAAGATGTTGACAGGGACACCCTCCCTCCAAGCTTTTAGGGAAGGGCCTTCCTTCCTTCATCCAGCTCAGGTGGCTCCAGGCATCCCATGGTTTGTGACAGAGTCACTCCAGCCTCTGTCTCTGTCGTCACATGGCATTCTCCCTGTGTGTCTCTGTCTTCTTTTAAATATATATTTTTTATTGATTTCAGAAAGGGAGGGAGAGGGAGATAGAAACATCTGTGATGAGAGAGAATCATTGATCAGCTGCTTTCTGCACACCCCCTACTGGGGCTGGAGCCTGCCCTGGCATGTGCCCTGACTGAGAATCGAACTGTGACCTCATGGTTCATAGGTCGATGCTCAACCAATGAGCCACACCGGCCAGGCTCTGTCTTCTTTTAAGACACCAGTCCTATTGAATAAGAGTTCCATGCTACCCCTGTGTGACCTCATCTGAACAAATTACATCTGACACAACCTTATTTCTAAATAAGGTCACAGTCAGAGTATGGACAGAAAAGGACCACATACTAACCCTGACAAGCTCAGGGAAGACATGCATGGCGGACTTCCCTAAGTAACCACACAGGAAATTAAAATTCCTAAAAGTGGGTCGTGGCAGGTAGTCATGTCCTAAGCTTCCCTGACAAAAGTCAATCTTTACCTTAACTGAGCCTGTCTGTTGTCTTTTGTATCTAAGATAACATGCCTCAGAATAACCCCCTTTTCCAGACCGTCTCAGGGAATATCCATCACAACAGAGAACAGTACCACAGAACCCCTCCTTGTATCTTGTCCCCACATGCCATCTCCATGTGGATAAATGTTCATTGTTAGCTATTCTGTACCCTCCCATGTAAAAGCAGTGTGTGTCTCTGCCCTGGCTGGGTGGCACAGCTGGTTGGAGCATCGTCCAGTACACCAAAATGTTGCGGGTTCAATATGCAGGCAGGGGATGTACCTAGGTTTTGGGTTCAATCCCCAGTTGAGGTGCTTATGGGAAACAACTGATCAATGTTTCTCACATCGATGTTCCTCTCTCCCTCCCTCTCTCTCTCTAAAATCAATTTTAAAAAAAAATCATATCCTTTCGTGAGGATTAAAAAAAGGTATGTATTTCTCCATTTTACTCTTTTTTCCAAACCCAGAGATTTCCCCAATTTACTTTCTCTTGTCCCCTTAATCTACCACCAAAGAGATGCCAAGTATAAAATAAGCTGCAAAACTGCCATTCTCTTGAGCATATATTGAGATTTTTCCTTCCCAGCAATTGTCTTCAGTTTGGCTCAAATAAACTTACAAAAATTCTCTACAAGTTTGAATGTTTTTTACATTGACATGAGGTACTGGGGGTTAGGACTTAGACATACTTTGGACATACTGTTTGGGCGAGTCACAATCGAACCCATAATACTCTTTCAGCAGAAAACTGGAAAGTTCCTCCATGGAAAAACTCACTGGACCAAAAGAAAAGATATTCTGATGCTACATAGAGGTCCCACAGAACAACAGGGAGGTCCTCACCCAACTGTGACAGCTGTTACTCAACAGGCCCCATCCTTGAACACAGAGCTTCAGCTAGGTTTTTGTGCCCCATTCTTAAATACTAGAAGCCTGATGCACGAATTTGTGCACAGATGGGGTCCCTTGGCCTGGCCAGCGATCGGGGTCAATCAGGGCCATCTCGCCCAATCCTGATTGGTGCTATAGGGGCCAGCCAGCTGGGGAGGGACCACGGGAGGGCTCCAAGGCATGTCTGGCCTATCTCCCCAGTTCCAATCATCTGGACCCCAGCAGCAAGCTAACCTACCAGTCAGAGCGTCTGCCCCCTGGTGGTCAGTGCACATCATAGCGACTGGTTGAGCGGTTGACCAAAGGGTCAGCACTTAGCACATTAGGCTTTTATATATATGGATGAGCAATGAGGGGAGCCCTCTAGGAAAACCTTTAAATAAGAAACAGAAACGTAAGCAAACATATTCATTTGTTAATTAAAGAACTCAGAGGAGACAGAGATGATGCAGGAAGCAGGCAACTGTTTCTACAGGGCAATCATGAATATTCATAGGAATCTAAGAATAAATCTTACAGCCGTGAAACAAGAAAAGAATTCTATTTTTTAACTGGGAATATTTGTTGAATAAGAAATCTATTTAGAAGTGAAAAATACCAGAGCAAATCTTACTTATATATGGATTTTAAACATGTTGACCTCACAGAAGCAGAGAGTGGAATTAGCAATGCGAGCTGGAAAAAATGAGGAGAAGTTTGTTGGTCAAAGATGTTGGGGAGGTGCTAGTGCAAACTCAGTTATAAGTTAAGTAAGTTCTGGAGCCCCAATGTATAGCACAGTGACGAGATTTAATAAATCTGTACTGTAACCTTGAAATTAGATGGGAGAGTAGATCTTAAGTGTTCTCATCACACAAAACAGTAATTATGTGAGGTAACGGATGTGCTCATTATAGTGGTGATCATTCCCCAGGTAGACATATATCAAAACATCACATTGTACACCATAAATATACCCCATTTTTATTTTTCAATTTTACCTCCATAAATCTGGGGGAGGGGAGGAGGAAAAGGAATACCATAACAAAACTAAAACATTCAGTAGAAGTTTTGTAAGACAAACTTGAGGAAATCCCTCAGAAAATATGACAAAATGTCAAAGATAAAATAAAACAAAAAGACAAGAAAATTGCAGGCCTATCCAGGAGGTCTCATAGCCTATCTAATAAAAGGTTAATATGCAAATTAACCATCACTCCGTCGCAAAGATGGCGGCGCCCATAGCACACAATGGTGGCGCTCAGTCCTCTCAGCCCTGCCGGAGTCCCCCAGTCCTGGGGCGGGGGCGGGGTGGGGGGGAGACAGCTGCTGAGAGTGGGCAGCGTGAGCAGCCTGGTGGAATGCTTGCTTTGCCACCACAGCGACTAGGCAAGCATTCCACTCCCGGCTGCAGATAGGCCACTGGGCTGCAGAGAGCCTCTGGGCAGTGGGCACAGAGCGGCCAGGCCCTGCAGAGAGCCACTGGCACATGAATTCATGCGCAGGGCTACTAGTCTGAGAAATAAAAGTAACAGAATGGAAGAAGAGAAAACAAAAGAGAGAAGATTATTAGATAAATAATATGGAAAAAAAAAACAGAATGGAATGAAATAGAATATAACAGAATAGAATTAGAGTTAAAATTAGAATGGGATCCTTCCTGCCACAGGGCCACCATGGGTTTGTGCTTGACTCCCCGTGTCACCACTGGTGAGCACCCAACAGCCTGCCCTGGGACAAATGGGACAGGAAGGGAGCACGAGCCCTGAGGAAAGAAGGGCCAGAACCCTTTGTGGGGAGAAATGAGAGACCACAGGGAGGAGGTGGCTGCACAGGACTGGGAGAGGATCACAGGTGGGTGAGACAGGCCTGAAGATGACATGGCAGTGAGTAAGGCTGGAAGCAAACAAAGGCAAGCCAGCTCACCAGCTGCCCTCCCACTGCAGCCACGGAGCGGGAGGGTCTAAGACACTTGAGTAGAGCAGACAGACTGCAGGGCAGCCGTTCACGGAGGCTGGACAGACACACCCGTTTCAATGCCCCCTCAGCCCTCCCTCCAGGGGCAAAGTGAATGGGACACTCACAGAGCAAGCCGTCAGCAAGGGCGGCTACTGATTCACGGTTTATAAGCAACGGTGAGGTCCTTTTTCCACTGGCTGCACCGGCCTGGATCCTGTAAACAGCAACAGTGACCACGCCAGTGGGTCCCCACCACACCCTCTCCTCATCGCCTCGTCTCACCTCTCCAGCTCTGAGCAGTAACTGGGGATGCGAAAACTGCCCCATCACTTACCCACATGGCTGCTGCTGTATGCTGAGGAAACACGGTGACACTTAAAAAGACACACAGACTTTCGTGGAATCTGCCAGCCCAATTCTGAGAGGGGTGGGGTGGGGGGGGCGGGCTGCCAGCCTGTTTCTTAGAGAGACAGAGACATGGAGGCCTTGGTCTTTCCCAACACAGTTCCAGTAGCAGCATGCCCAGGCAGCTGGTGGCAACAAGATGCATCATTGCTTCATTCATTTGTTCATTCATACAACCAAGCCATCCCTGAAGCTTTCATGTGCCAGGACCTGCCCCAGGCTAGAGACACAGAACACAGACAGACACATGTGGCTCTCGGCTCCTTTTTAAGTTAGCAATGCCTAAAATGATTGAAATTGGTCCACATGACAGTGTGCTATGGGCACGTCATAGTATTGTTTCAATAAAAATACTAAAACAGCCTAGGGAGAGGGAGGAAAGGAGGCAGGGGTGCCAGCAGTCCCCTCTGGGGCTGTCCCTGCCTGTGGTCAGCAAGCAGATGAGCAGAACAGTGAGAGAACTTTCTAACTTCACCATCGCTCTCAGCTCGGTTGTGGGCAGCTCTGCTGATGTAAGTGTTCCTCCCACTCACAGTCCCGTGACTCCTCCTGAAAAGCTCACAGCTCTTCCTGTGCGGAACATCCTCCCAACAGTCCTAATAAGGAGAGGGAAAGATTTTAACAAGTCATTTTGCCAAAATGCTTCAGAAAGAGGCATGGAACCAAAACGGAACGAGGTCTACAGCAAAACCTTAACATGTGTTACTCCACCAACTCTGCCGTGAGTTATGACACCATATGAGGAAAGGCATGGGTTTTTAAAACCCCTGTCATTACCCTGAACTGATAAAAGGAATTTACAATATCATGATAAGCTATTTCCGCTTAGGGTTCTTCAGGCATTCTGCGACCCCATGATTTCAGAGGCACCCTCTAGGGAGTGATGGACACAGGGGCTCTGCAGCCTCCAAGCCCATCTTCACCTCAAAGGGAACCCCAGAAAGCTGCTCTCTTGGGCTCCATGAACCTGACCCCACAAAATGCCTTCTTAGGGAATTCTCAGCATCTTCAGGGCCAAGCTACAAGAATGCATCACTAAGACCTTTTTCTGCAGAAGATACCTCAAGACAAGAACTTTGTCTCAGAAGCCATATGGTTGGTTCCTTCTATAGCCAACTTTCTTGATCTTGATCAGGGAACCCCTTTTCCAGGTGACTTTTTCTTTCCTCTTATTTTAATTACTTTTCATAAAAGGGTAAGTGTTACATTGACAACATGGCTCGGTGGTTGAGCATCAACCTATGGCGGTTCAATTCCTGGTCAGGGCATGTGCTTGGTTGTGAGCTTGATCCCCAGTGTGGGGCATGCCAATCAATGATTCTCTCTCATCATTGATGTTTCTCTCTCTCCTTCTCCCTTCCTTTCTAATATCAATAAAAATGTAATTTTTTAAAAAGGTATGTGTTTGTAGAGTAGGAATCTCAGTTGCTTTAGGACAGTGGTCGGCAAACTGCGGCTCACGAGCCACATGTGAGCCGTAGTTTGCCACTCTGTTGACTAATGAGTTTGCCGACCACTGACCTAGACTCTCGATTCCAATAATTACAGGCTGTTGTTGTTCCTTGTGATTAAGCCCCTATCCCATTGGTCAGCAAACTCATTAGTCAACAAAGCAGCAAACCGCGGCTCGCGAGCTGCATGTGGCTCGTGAGCCGCAGTTTGCCGACCACTGCTTTAGGACAGAAATTCTATATAGAAATGATCAAGTATTATATTTTACATAATTATGTATAATTATATATACATTATATTTTGTTATATTAATATATCATTTAATTAACTACTAGAGGCCCCGTGCACAAAATTCGTGCAGTGGGGGGGTGTACCTAAGCCCAGCCTGCACCCTCTCCAATCTGGGACCCATTGGGGGATGTCCGATTGCCAGTTTAAGCCCTATTCCTGTGGGATCGGGCCTAAACCAGCAGTCAGACATCCCTCTCACAATCTGGGACTGCTGGCTCCCAACCGCTCACCTGCCGGCCAGCCTGATCATCCCCTAACCACTCCCCTGCCAGCCTGATCAACACCTAACTGCTCCCCTGCCAGCCCAATCACCCCCAGCTGCCCTCCTCTGCTGGCCATCTTGTGGCGGCCATCTTTGACCATATGGAGGTGGCCATCTTTGACCATATGAGGGTGGCCATCTTGTGCAAGGGCATGAGGGTCAGTTTGCATATTACCTCTTTATTATATAGAATATGATTCTCAGAAACCAGTTCTAAACAGTCATTACTGGGATGTTTTCTCTCTGGAGGTGCTGACAGATATTCGCAGCTTTCTGGAACCCTAAAGGATTTCAGGCTAAGGCCCAGCTGCTCAGGGTTGGCCATGTACTTCTTTCCCCACAGGTCTAATGTGGCATGCCAAGAGATAGGGAGGTCAGCTTCTGCTCTTCTCACCCCAACTGGCTCCTTCCATCTGACCCTAGAGGCCCAGGACAACTTCAGTGATATCAGTTATACCAGTACTAGATAGAGAAATGGATGGATAGATGATAGATTATAGATAGATAGATAGATAGATAGATAGATAGATAGATAGATAGATAGATGTATGTTTGTGTGTTTGTATGTACGTATGCATGTAAATATTTTCCAGAGACAAGTTTGGGGTTTCTGGTTTCTAGCCTCCCCCTCTCTGGCCCTGGCCCTCCTTAGAACCCTCTCCCACACCCTGCTTCCACAGTTCCATGTGGTTAAGATGTGGTGAAAACCCTGGGACCCAAGGAGAACCTCCCCACTTCCCTGCAGAGGTACCTGCCCAGGGCTGCCAGAGCTTCTAGAATTTTAAGAGAAGCTGCAGATATTACATTTTGTGTGCAATATTAATTTTTAGATATCAGAGCAAATTTTCTTTTAAATAAAACACATCCTGCAGGCCTTCTGTCATGACCTCTGTCACAGAAGGGGGACCACTGGAGTTGCAGACTTGAGGACAGATCTCAGTCCTGTCTGGGCTCCTCACTGCAAGGTAGGGGTGCGTCGGTGGGTGGGTGGGTGGTCTTCCAGCTCCCTCTCAGCTCCACGTTTCTGATTCCTCCACCCTTCCCACCCACACACACCCCAAAAAAATCCTAACTTAAAGGTTCTAGCCTCCCCTCAGTGTAACTTTTTAGAGCATTAACTAAATTATGGCCACTGAAAGTTTAACCAACTATCAGATTTCCAACTGTTTTCCATTGACCCATATATTAAAATAGTAGAAGCCGTTGGTCTCCGGAGGCTTCTGGACAACCTCGGATCCAGCAGAATGACGCACCGTTGTGGAATGTCACCAGGGCAACAGGCCCCAAACAGAAATGTCAGCACTTCTAAGGAATAAGGCAGCATTTCTGGTACACATCCCTCCACCCCTTTCTTACCCAGCTCCTCCTCTTTTCTACCACTGCTTTTAAGTGTTCATGTGTATTTTTATTACTGCAATTTAAGGACCACTTAACTCCCTAAAATGACCCTTTCTGACTCACCGCATTGCCTACAATGATTGTGCTGGCCCCTTCTCTGGAGCAAGGCTCTGTTGAAGTGCCCACCTTGGAAAGGAAAGGAATGTGTGCCTCACCACTGGGGTCTGATGCTCAAGGAGTCGTTCATGAGGAGATCAAGGCTTTGCTCGACAGCCAGACAACTAGTCAGCCCCAGAGGAAGGCCAGCCCAGGAGGGAGCAAGGCCAATGTCAAGATCCAGCCAAGGGTCTGTGAGCACCAAGACAGATTCAGGCACCAGCATCATCCAAAGGAAGGCTTCTTCCCAGGAAGAGCCAGTCTACCCCTTGCTGCCATGCAGTGTGTAAACATCTGCTAAATGAATCAAGACTAGGAGGCAACTCTCCTTCATGTAGTGTGTAGTCCCTCCTTGTAGGGTCATGGAGCAGAGTGGCCCCCGGAGGTCCAACAAGGTGGTTGTGTGCCCTGGTCCTCATCTGTCAGACTCAGCAGAGAGCTCATTCTACAACAAGCATGTCAAACTCACAGCCGGCGGGCCACATGCCTCACCCACCAGCCACAAGTTTGACATGCTTGTTCTAGAGAGACTGAGGCCAGAAAAGAAGGGTGTGTATGCAGTTCAGGAAGAGTGGTGCTTGAATGGTGCCCGCCCCCCCCAAAAAAAAGTATGTCCATGTTTTCACCTCCAGAATCTCAGAATGTGGTCTTATTTGGAAAAAGGTCTTTGCAGATGTAATTAAGGTAAGGATTTTGAGAACATCCTGAGTTACCGGGTATGCCTTATACTGCCTGTATAGGGACTGAAGAGAGGACATGGGGGTGGAGAGAGGAAATGGAGACACACTGGAGTGATATGCCCACAAATCGAGAAACACAGAGCCACCAGATGCTGGCAGAGACGGGGACTGAGGGTTTCCTAGAGCTTCTGGAAGAAGCACGGCTCTGCTACCACCTCGATTTAGGGCTTCAGCCTCCGGATCTATGAGACAACACATTGCAATTGTTTTAAGCCGTGGTGGTTGCTTACTGGTCCCAGGACACTATCAGAGGGAGATGCCCTGGAAGAGGTCTTGTGGGGCCCTCGCCCAGTAAGGACGTGAGCTCATCTGGAGGGTAAGAAGGTCAGTGTGGACTACTGACATTGAGGGTCCCTAAACAACAAACCGCTGACCTCAAGGTCACCCCATAGTGCGGCCCACAGTCACCTCCACACGGGAACTTTCCACCAGATCCTGCGGCTCCAAATGCAAATATGTGCCCGACAGAGTCGAAGACAAAGAAAAATTGACAAGTGTCGAGAAAAAGGGACTCTGACTTAAAGTGAACAATACAGAGAGCAGAATAAACTCCTGGAACCTCAGAGAAATAGACAAAATAATGCATTCTTAAAACAAGTACACTATGTATTCAAAGAACATACATTTATAGCCCGTGGACACAGACAACAGTGTGGTGATGGCCAGAGGCAGGGGCAGGGGCTAGGTGGAGGTGTGTAAAGCGGAGGGGCGGGGGGGCACACTGGGAGGAGGGAATGGGGACATTTGTAATAGTGTCAGCAATAAATAAAAATGAAAAAAGTAAACTGATTAATAATGACCACTTTACAGTTAAACATAGGAGGAGGATGAGAACAGGGGGAAAATGGTGACAGAAACCAAAACTGAAGAACTCTCTAAGAAAGAAGAAAAATAAGTGTACAGTGAAGGAAGAAAGATACGTGCATTAAAGAATCAGTCAGTCCCAGAAGTCGTGGATAGAGAGGGGAAATTATGAAGGAAATAACACAAGAAAACATCCCAGAATTGAAAGAGTTAAGTCAACAGCTTGAGGGGCCTGACAGCAACCCTTAGCCATGGGGGTGACTCTTGAACCCCATGTTGTGAGAGGACGAGATGTGCTATCTCCTCTCCTGTCATTGGCTGGGGGCTGCTGGGAAAACACAGCCTGGGCCTGAAAGCAGGGCAGAGCCACTGAGGCCGCCAGGGCTGTCGGAGAGCACAGTCTTCCTGGGAGGGAGCGCAGACGGCACACCTAACGCAGGGCTGCCAGGCCCGGCCCTGAATGCTCTTTTCTTCTGCTGTTTTTCCTGCGTGCTTTTCTTTGCTCCTCTCCTTCACCCTGCCAGCTTTCCTTAAATGTCTGACAGGTACTGGCTGGGTTCACTATGGGGCGTGGCAATGGACGCTGCTTGGGGAAGGGGCTGGCAGCTGGCAGACCTCGCACTGGGTGATCTGCTGGGACAAACAGTAACTCGGGACCATGGGAGCAGTGTCCGGGGAAGGCGTCAGTACCTGTCAAACTGCCAGCTTGGCTCTGGGGTACCCAGTGCAGGCCATGCCAACTTCAAGCCTCCCAAAAGAACTCAGTGAATTTCTTTAGAGCAGAACCTTCAGTGGACTGGTTGATCTGTTGATTGGTTGACTGGTTGAATTTTCAGGTGGAGGTGAGATGCTCTGGGAGCGACAGCAATGTTTAAAAGTCAGGTGTTCTGGGCAAGGGGAAGTCAAGAGGTGTGCTTCCACTTAACCCCCCTCCCAGGGCCCCAGCCTCCTCCACACCCAGCACCCTGAGTCTGGGCATCTCTGGGCTCTGTGAAGTGACCATGCCCCTGGGCCTCTCTATCTCTGCAGGTGTCCACACTAGGATCTTCCACCACCTCCCCAAATGTGTTGAAATCTCTCATCCTCTGAAGAATCCCCTTCCATCTCATTGTGTGTGTGAGTTTATACCTTTCAGCAATCCCACACTATTCTTTAATGGGCTACAGGCTGGGACTGAGACAAAGCAATAGGGTCTATCCCCCATCCTGACCTGGGAGCCTTGAGCTCATGTGGGTCAAGCATGGTCATCATAAGTCTTCTCAGATCCTATTTTGGAAATAAACAAGTCATGTAATTTATATTTCTAAAGCTGCCTTGATGGAGCTCACAAATTTTTCTCTCTTTTGGTTGCTTCCTACTGCCTTCTTCCTGGTCCTGCTCTGGGCTTCAAACTGAGCTCCCCTCCTCACCACCAGGCACCCCCTTCTGATGGGACAGGGAGCCTCATGAGCCCCACTCCACACATAGTCCCATCCAAAGAAAGGCTCCAGTGGCCCAGAGGTTACCAGAGCAGCTGTGTCTCTCAGAATTGCTCAGAACAAAAACCTCCCTGGAAAGTCGCTCAGCCTAGTCCCTTTGCAGTTCTGTCCTATGGGTCTCCTGCCCCGCAGCCTGTCCCTGCAGGCCCCTCAGCAATGCCCCTCTTTTCTCCTCCAGACTTTCCTCCTAGGACCACCCTGCAGCTCAGCAACTCAGCAGCCAGCTATTCAGTCAGCAAAGCCGGTGTCATCCCACCTGTCCCAGAGGGGCAGCTTGACTGGGACACCTTGGGGATGCCAGAGATGGGACCATTCTCACCCATAATGTCTCTAGTCAGGGCTGACCAAGGAAGTCACAATAACCAGTGTCCACAGGAGGGGGCTGTGCCGGGAGGGGGGGGGTGGGCGAGGGATGGCATCCAGTGGAGGCCTCAATCCCCACCTGGAGGCAGGGCCTGGGAGAATAGACCAAGGTGGCCAGGCACACCGACCCTTAGCACTGCCCCATGCCACACAGCCTCCCATCATGGGCCCACAGTCAGTCCCGGCAGAGATTAGAGTCACACACATAAAAGTTCAATGCATTAGACTTTGGATGCCCACACTGAACGGGGTTGCATCCTGATACTTTTGTAAATCCCCAGATCTGCTTCTAATTGTACAGCATACAATTCATTCCATCACCCGAAATATGACTTGAGTGAACATGTGAATGGTGCCATCAGATCCATCATGAATACATTCAAGATGAAAGTGATTCAAAAACACATCTGGCTTATTTCTGGACCATCCGTTGCAACTGCGAAAAATCTGTACCACTGCCTGGGAGTGGCTGTGACCCCTGGGAGGGGGAGGTTTCCCAGCCCAGGGGCCGGCAGGTGTGGCGAGGTGGGAACTGGGTGAGGTTTGCCCTGAGTCCTGCCCCTCCCCCACTCCTCTACCCCCACTGCTGCACCCCTCCTGGACCCCAGGCTGCCTGAAGCAGGAGGAGCATAGTGCCTTCATGGGGAACCCACAGCTGGGAAGAGTCCAGTGGGCAGGATGAGCAGATGGCCCAGCCCTGCTGGGGGACTGACCACCATGTGGATCGTGTTCTTTGGAGAAGGAAACACTGCATTTTTTCCACATATTAAGCAACACCCAGTCCTTATTCTCCAGCAAAAATTTCCACAGATGTTCCTTTGGGCTTGGTTGTTACTATGTTGGGAAGACAGCTGAAATGGAGCAAAGGTATTCAGGAGCATGGGTAGAGCTGGTGGCCCTTCAGAGAAAATACTTAGGCAGAACCAAAAGGTGAATCACAGTGAGACAAGCTTAGCCAGGGAGGAGAGGGAAATGGGGGAGTGGAGGAGAGGGGATATGGGGGAAGGGGGAGGAGAAGGAGAAGGGGAGTAAGGGAGGGAAGAAGGAGAGGGGAGAGGAACTTCAGGGTGTCAGCCTGAGAATAAGATGCAACATGGCAGTAGCATTGAGCAACCTCTGTGAGTGAACTTTGGAACTGGATAGGAGTCAGATGTTCTCCAGCCAAGGGAGTGGCTGTGATGGAGCTCACAAATTTTTCTCTCTTTTGGTTGTGTCCCTGCCACAAGACACTTTTCAAATATTCCTGTTTTATTCCAGCAGTTCGGTCCTTTGGAGAAGCTGAGTCCAAGGAGAGAGCAGGTGTGCAGGAGAGTCACTGGTGGATGCCCGCACAGGACCAAGGGAGAGGGCGGCAGGGGGCAGGCGGTCCTGCAGACCAGGAACTTGTGCTGACATCCCTGGAAGGAGAAGGGGAAGGAAGAGCCTCAGACTCCAGTGCAGTTCTGAGAAAGTTTCATCCAGGCTGGGAAGTCCTGGAGACAAAGTCTGCTGTTGGAGAGGGCCCCTCAGCTCTCGGGAAGGGGCCTACATCAGGATTCCAGGGGCTGGGAGCAACACGGGAAGTGTGGCCTTAGGAAGTGAGAGCCCCATGGGAAGGAACCCCATCCCAACTGCTAGCTCAGCCCCTCAAGCATTCATCAGGAGCATTCATCACGATCAGAAATTATCTCCTTGATGCAGTTTGCTTCCTATCCATCAGCATTCCTTTCACAGGAATGTCAGCTCCCTAAGGGCGGTGCTTCATCTTCATCTGAAACTTCAGCCCCTAACACTAGGCCAGACACTTAGTAGGTCCTCAGATATTTGTGGAATGAAGGAATGCCTGGAGGGAGGCCTTCGCTGGACAAATTACTGTATTGAAACAGGAGTTTTGAAATCAAAGAAGCTTAACTCATCAAATTAGAGTAGCTATCCCGATTTTTCTTGATATCATGCAAAAAAAATTATGCATTTGTATTAAAAATAAAATCACCTGTGTACTCATGGTGAGGGTAGCCCTCAACACCATCGTGCTGAGAACGCTTGCAATTTTATTCTTTTCAGCAGAGGGTTTGTGATAGCGACACTACACGTAGTGTTATTGTTATGCCTCTGTTAGGCTTTCCAAATAAAAACATTCCTCACTCAAGGAGGGGAAAGAGATTGGCTATCAAGGCACGCAGCCTAATGTTCAGAAGTAGAGGGAAAACTTGGTATCAATGCGCATGAACGGCCTCAGGCCTCGAAGGCTGCGCAAACCTAAACACACAGCTGCCTTCACTGTCCAGTGTGCGAAGAGAGCCCTCCCCCGCCAGGGCGAACACTGAGCATTTAGAGCAGGATCATCAGGCAAACCTGAAAGCCCTGTAATCAGAAACAGCCCGGGAGAGGGCTTCCTGTGAGACAGTGTTACATGACGGGTTTTACAAATAGGCTTTACTTTTTCAACTAAGGGGGGAAACCAAAAGCATGTGTTCCTGACTAACAAAGTTTAAAGACTTTTTCATGACTCTTCAATCCTGGATGGGACATGGAGTCCTTGAAATGCAAATGACCTGGGGGTGTCCGGCTTGCTCTGCTTGGATGTGAATGACTGGTTACTTGTATGGCTTTTCATTTCAAATAGAAGGCGGAGCAGACGGACGGTAGCCTCCTCCTCCAGGTCCCTCGTCCCTCTGCTCTTCCTCCCTGGCTGCAGGCCGGCTTGGCAGACCCTCCCACATGCTCCCTTGAGGTGCCGTGGGCTCCCTCAGCAGCAGTGACCGGCCGATGTGCCCCCTCTGAGATACCCCTGCTTCAGCTTCCAAATAGCCATGTTTCTGTACCGGCCTGCGGGCACTTTCCCCTGGTCCCTCTGCAGACTCCCCTCAACAATGTGTTGTGCCATGGCCCATTGTTGCCCCATGTTCCCAACAGGGAGATTGAGGCTCAAAGGTCAAGAGAGAGGCCTGGAACCAAAGACTGGAGGCAGTGCAGAATTCCGGCCCACGCAGGGAGGTTCCACAGGCTTTTTCTCTCATGCACACGTCTTCCTTTCAGTCTGGACTTGCTTCGGAGGTGGGGGTGCTCAACCCTGAGCACACGTAGGCAAACAAAATGGTAATACACCTGCTCCCCAAGCCCCCAACACCTTGAGGAGCTCTGGATGCTGGTCTAGCACAGGGAGGGTGAGGAAGGTGTCCCTGTCCTCCCCTGCACCTCCACTTCTCCAGGGGCCACTCTCCCCTCCCCTGAGAGTCACCCATTGTTCAAGTTTGCCAGCACATTGGGGCCTCACTGTCCCCTGGCCAGCATCTGGGCGGGTGATGAAGCTGACTGAGGGGTTTCAAGGCCTGCGAGCCCCCGGCCACCTGGACAGGGCAGCCCCCTCAGGATGGCCAGGTAGGCTGGGCCCAGCGCACCCCTGTCCACAGGAAGGACAGTTCCCTGCCGCTCCCGACCAGGCACTTGTCCAGTACCTCCTGGGGCAGAAGCCACATGGCTGAGACCTTTAGGGTGTCCTCTCCTGTGGGAATGGCTGGACAAGGGGCTCAGGACACTCACTGCCCTCCAGGAAGGATTCCCAAGACAGGGGCTTCTCTGGGCTGGTGAGGGGGCCATTTCAGGCCTGCCCGTGGCAGCAGCTGCTTGAGAAAATGGGGGGGCGGGGAAAGGGGCAGGGCGCGGAGGTACAGGTACAGGGTGCTCAGGGCCCAAGTCATGGCTCCATCAGTCACCAGAAACGGTTACTCTCCCTGTGACAATGTGACCCAGACTCAGGGTCACATTGATTATACCCCCTCACAAGCCAGAGGGCCCCACAGCATTGGCATAGCTTGGGCGATGGAGGGTGCCCAGCAGTGCTCCGGAGCCACCCTGGCCTTGGCCCGGGACAGTGACAGGGAGGCCGGGGCACAGATGAGGCAGGATGAGGAAGAGGCAGCCAGACCACGCCCCTGAGTTTAGAAGGCTCTGCAGTCATGTGGTCCTTCTTGTCTAGCCGGAAGAGAGCACCCAGAAGAGAAGGGAAATAAAACCCTCCTTTGGAACGCCAGGGCGGGGGGTATCTGTATTGGAATAGTATGATAGGTCTGAGGCCCATTGTTGAATGGAAAGTTGTATTTACTCAACTGCACCTTGCGATCTTCCTTTCCACGCTGACAGAGTGAGGGCAAGTCTGTCTGTGGGACCCCTGGAGCCCCGGGAGGGGGAGCAGGGCAGGGCCATGGCCTTGACCTGCCTGGCAGCCCCACTCAAAGCAACTCTCCCCCTCCCCCACCCTCACCCTCACCCTCAGGAGACTGGTTGAATGTTGGTTCCATCCTCCTATTTAGATCTCAGCTGAAGAACACCATGACCTGTCATACAGGAACCTGGAAAAAGACCCCGAGTGCGAATACCGGTGCCAGTGCGGTGGCTTCCATGGAATCCTTGCCATCTCACCCCCATTGCCTAGCGCCCACATGACATCCTTGAGGCGCACTGTTCTCTGAGATTGTAAAAGCATTTTCAGGAACCCCGAGTGTTTCCTGTCTGGCACAGGCCATGCTGAAACGTCCCACCGGAGCAGACTCAGCGGAAGTATCTGGAGAGTCAGCGGGATATTCCTGTTAGGGCAGTGGTCGGCAAACTCAGTCAACAGAGCGGCAAACCGCGGCTCGCGAACCACATGTAGCTCGCGAGCCGCAGTTTGCCGACACTGTGTTAGGGCATCGGAGCAGGGTCGCACACCGCCGCCCGCCTCCTTTCTGACACCTCTGAAGTCAACTTTCCTCAGTGGCCATGTGGGGTCCCGTGTGGGGCCTTCAGCCCCAGCTCTGCGGTGCCGGGGACATGGGGGGCCAGGCTCTGCTCCAGACCACTACAAGGACTATGAGGAGTCCAGCGGCCCTGACTGCAGTAATGTCATGGAAAGTTCCAGAAGGTGGGGCTGGGAAAGGTAGCCTGGTTTCAGGGTCTCATGAAGGCCCTGCCATCCAGTGTCAATACAAAAGATATAAGTCAGTTTTGTACAATAACTAACATACCAATGCCCTCCAACTCTGCCCACATGCTCAGAGATAAACTTGCTAACTGATCATGGCCCTCGAGCATCCTGACCACTTAGCCATGTCTGCCTCCCATAGAATAAGTGGGGGAATGGGAAGTGCCTTGGTATTTGCCATTCCTGCTCCAGCCCATTGGCTTGCAGAGCCCACAGAGCCAATCAAATCCTGTCACTGTCATAATTTCACCAGTTTCTGAAATGGCTAATTTTCCTTCCTCCTGGCCAGCCTTGGGAAGAGTCACATGCACAGGAGTGTCTTCTGGAAAATGCGAGTCCCCGGCTGTCCAGCCATTCCACAAAGGAAACAGGGATGCCCATAAGGGGGGCAGTCAGCTGACACCTGGCCCACCTGCATGAGCAGGCTGCTAAAAAAAAGGCATGACTCACAGTTGGCTGGGAGGGCCCAAACTTAGTCCAGCAAGCCCTCCCCAGCCTTAAACGCCACCTAAGGCGTCCAGAGGAGCAGACCATGTGTCTGCCCTGGTGTAAAGCTCAGCGCGTGCACACCAGGCAGCCGCAAGTGCACCCAGACCCCCTCTCACCTAGTCATGTGGCTAGGGGAGGGCCTGAGAGCTCAGCACTCCTGCTGCATAGCGCACAGTCCACACCATATGGCCAGGCCAAGTCCACTCGGAGTCCCTGCGTAAACACATCCCGTCACTTAGGAAAACAGAATTACATTTTCCATAGCAATGAAATACCTCTCTAGGGGGTATTTCCAGAAATATACGCTCTGCACAGGGACAGTGCGGTTTTTGCCAATCCCCTAGAACAGGAAGTTTTTGCACAGTGTCATGAAAAGAAGAAAGTGAGTAAGAGACGGAACCGGAGAGAGGAAAGTCCAGGGAGGTCCATGTTCAAAATAAACAATTTTTAGAAATACAGACAGTCCCTGATTTATACTCCGGCTGAGTTCCAGGATTGTATTTCCAGGTCAGTCATTCGGACGGAGATGCACTTTCCCATAGAAACTGGGTTCAATGGTCATGAAGTTAACCCAGAGCTGTCTCTTCCTCTGACAATGTATGGCATTACCAGTCTAACGTTCCCGGTTCCCTCAACATCATTGCTGGTGTTGCTTCTGTGAGAAAGTAGGTTCTGATGTACAGAACAGGACAAAGGAGCCCCTCTCCCCTGGGGGTGCAGAGGTGGGGAGGGGTTCCAGGAACATGAGTGGGGCAGTGAGACTTGGTGGGTGGTCATGGCTTTGGTTCTGGCAAGATCCATGACCTCGCCTAGCTTCTGTCATCTCACCTCAGAATACTTCCCACCTTATATTGTTGTTGGCAGGATTAAGTGGTAGAAAGTATGTAGAGCACAAGTTACAGGGCTTGGCCCCAAATAAGAGCTTAACAAAGAGTGGCCATTACCGTTACTGTTACCTTTTGTGTGCAGGAGAGAACTTGATCATCAAACCTGAGCATCTCAAGGCTTGAAAGGGTTCACTTACTATTTCCAACAAAAGGCAGGATCACAACTGTTTTACCTATTATGATCCATGATAGGTTGTAAGAAGGATTGGATGGATGGACAGATGAATGGATGGATGGATAGATAGATAGATGGATAGGTGAATGGGTGGATGGGTGGGTAGATGGAAGAGTGGATAGATGGGTAGGTGGGTGGGTGGGTGGATGGATGGATGGATGGATGGATGAGTGGATTTTATTTTCACCCGTTTTATTATCACCCATGATTCTGGGGTTTCACTGGGTTCACCTGGGTGATGAACCCAATATCTGCTCCGCCTGATGTTGGCTGGGGAAACTGTCATCTATAGCCTCAACTGGGCTGGAGCGTCTAGCATGGCTCCCTCAGATGTCTGGCCCCTGAGGAGAGGTGGCCAGAACACTGGACACCTTTCTCTCTGTGCAGTGCTCACATCTCCCTCTCCACTTGGTGAGCTCAGCAGGGCAACTGGGCTTCTTACACGGCATCTTGGGGCTCCCCAAGTGGGACAGCATCGGCTTCCAGGCCTCCTAGGGCCTCAGTCCATGACCACCACAGCATTCTTTCTGCCACATTTTGCTGGTGCAAGGAAGTCAGGGCCAGCTCAGATTCAGCATGGGGCGGGGGGGGGGGGGGGGGCAGGGAGTGGCATGGTGCTGTGGACAGGATGTCTAATCCCCAGTGTGGTGGCATTTGGTGGGGGGACCACTGAGAGGTGATTAAGCCGAGGGGACAAAGCCCTCGTGAATGGGATTGGTGCCCTTATAAAAGCCCCAGAGGGCTCCCTTGCCCCCTCGGACACGTGAGGACACAGTAAAAAAACAGGAAGCTCTCACCAAACAAGGACTCTGCCAGAGCCTTGATCTTGGACTTGCCAGCCTCCAGACTGTGAGGAAGAAATGTCTGTTGTTCCTGAGCCCCCAGTCTTTGGTATTTCGCTAGAGCAACTGAATGGACTAGGACAGATGAGAGTATTAGCAGGTGTGGCTCCTTGAGCTGTCTTTGAAGAGGCGCTACCACCTTCGCTGAAGTCACAGTCCTCACAGGTCAGTGGCTCTTCTCCACCCTGGGGCTAGCTAACATCATTTGCAATTTGCGGTCTCCAGGTCATCACGGCAGAGAAGAGGAAAGGACAGCTGGAAGAAGTAACTCTAATGCTGCTGCCACATCACTTCTGCCCACACTTCACTGGCTGGGGCTGCTTCCAAGACCCCCAACTTTACTACAAGGGAGGCTGGGAAATGTTAGGACTGGGCATCTATTCCGTTAGTCTTCATCGTCTCTGCCACATCATTGAGTTCCTCTAACGGATGGTCCCCTGTGTTGGTGGGCACAAGCAGGGGCTTTCATTTGCTGCTGGTGGGCATATAAACTGGGACAGCCTCTGCCCAGCTCCTTGCCTGCTCCTGCCTGGGTGTGGAGTCCACGCTGTGTCCTGGGGCCTCGGCTCTGAGACTCAGTGGGCACTACTGACCACAGAAGCCAAGGGCTTGGTGACAGCAGGACCAACCTCCCGTCCTCCTTCCAGAGTGTTATGTGGCGTTGGCTGGAGCAGAGAGGAACTCATTCCTCTCGAGGGTGGAGGCTGCTTGGGCAAGTGCTGGTTCCCACCTAGTTACGCAGGAGAACACACAGTGTCCCTGTGGGAGGGAGGCAAACTTGGCCGCCCGGAGCAAGGGGACTTGTGTAGTCTTTTCACAACACTGGGCCCTGTTCAGGTCCCATGTTAGCACAAGGATGGAAAACCAGAGAGACACCCAAGAACAACATAACTGCTCAACCTATAAATGAAGGTGGAAGGGACTGGGATTAATTCACCAAAAGAACAAGAAACGACTCAGCAGCAAATATCTGTGGGTGTCAAATGGACCCAGATTCGAGCACTGGCTCCATCGCTTCATGCTGTGGGGCCTTTAGTCATGTTACTTAGCCTCTCTGGTCGTCACTTTCCTCCCCTGTAACATGGCCAGAGTCCCAGTAGCTCCCTCACAGTGCTCATGTGACCATTACGCTGGATCGCGCGTGTGCCGGGCCCGTGGGAAGCGCTCAGGAAATGTGGGTGGTGTTCTTGCTGTTGTTATTCCTATTCCCAGCCCTGTTGGAATAACACGATGCCCTCCCCAAGTTGTTAGGTTAATTCAGCGGGGAAATCAGCAGCAGTCGGTTGGTGACAGTGACAGATCCTGAGTGTGGCAGGGCAGGATGTCCTGAACCCCCGTCTCTCTCTCCAGCGTGATGCTGCCTCACACCACACACCACGTTCCTGATGAAGGGCCTGCAGTTTGAACTGGTTAGGGCTCTTCTGGGTGAACTTGAATGAACATAAGCAAATTGGGGATATACTGAAATCCAAAAAGGCACCAAAACAGGGGGATCAGAAAGGGCAGGATCCAGTCTCTGGGAGAGGAGAGGATGCCAAGGTCATTCTACGTACCCTGAGTTTCAGGGTCACGTGAGAGACAGCTTGGACTTACAGAGAATAAGTGGCTGGAATCAGCACGTGTAGCTCAGGAAAGGCATCATTGGGACCCGGCAGGACCTAGCTAGCCAACGAGGCAGCGTTGGGCTTTCTGGAAACCCGCCTTGGCACAGTCCCATCAGTGTTGCCTGGAAGGGGCCCATGTGCCATTAGAGTGCCAAGGTTTCAGGCACAAGGTTTCAGGCAGAGGAAGGTTGTGGAGCAATCATTATCAATGCAAGTGTCCCCATGAATCCAGGGTCCTAAGTGCAGCTGTGTGCAGGGACGAGACAGGAAACCGAAGTGAGCAAGCAGGCCCGCTGGGAGGCAGTAGGGAGCAGTGGAGCTTGTGGTGAACTGGGGAGGGTGTGACCCAGCTGGCTCAGGCGCATTCCACTGTCGTTCTGGGGAAATGCAGGCCCAGCATTGATGGACCTTCTGGTTTCAAAGAAAAGTTGGCCATTTGGACTTTGGTGAGAATCTTTCAGATTTTCAAGTGTGAGTAGCTAACTCAAATGTTGTAAAGCCCTGGGGGACCATAAATGGCATGTTGTGGACTGAGGGGTGCCCAGGAGCACACAACCTCTGCCCGCTCCCACCCTGACCCAGGGCTGGAAGAGGCACCCCAAAGACTGCAAACCTGGGGTCACATGGCTCCTTGCTGTTGTCCCAGCAGGAGAAAGAAAGGGCTCCAGGCAGAGACAGTTATGCCAGAAATTTACCCTCCTCTCCCCCATGAAAGATGAAAATTTTACTTAAAGAAGGTATATTTTTACAATATTATATTAGGAAAATGTGCAAACATACAGCAAAGTTGGAAGAATTTTACAGTGAAAATCTGTATCTACCACTGAGATCCTGACATTAATATCTTCCTAGGTTTGCTTGATCACATACGGATCCATCCATTGCCTCTCCAGCGCCCACCTGCATCCACTAGCAATGACCTTTCTGGCAAATAGTGGGAGGAGGTTTTGGAAGGTGTCCTGGCTGTTTCCGTCTTCTTTCAAATTCGCATCCTGACTGTCCCACCTCTGCTCTGTCCTGAAGGGAAATAGAAACAGGCCCCATTGGCTTCTAGCTTCTGGGTGGGTTTAGACAAGAGCAGACACTGGTGGAGGGGACAGGAGGGGAGAAATCAGGGTATCCTTCTCTCTATCTATCTATCTCTCAAGTGCCCCCCCCCCCAACTTGACTATAAGGGACCCACCAGGCCATCCCTCTGGGGTCCCAGCTCCCACAAGACATGACTCCAGCATCCTCCAGGTGATGGAGATCTGGAATCCAGGTGGTGGAGATCCGGCTCCTCCTCTCTTTGTCTCTTGAGGCCTAGACAGGAGAGTGACTTCCTGCTCTTGCTAATGTCTTCATTGCCTTATTCTGTATTTAGCTTCTCACCTCTTTCCAGGACCTGTGGAAACACTTCCTGCATTGTGCTTCTAT
Organism: Corynorhinus townsendii; assembly: GCA_026230045.1. NCBI lineage: Eukaryota > Metazoa > Chordata > Mammalia > Chiroptera > Vespertilionidae > Corynorhinus > Corynorhinus townsendii. Next base: position 35,424,706 of record JAPDVU010000005.1, read on the forward strand.
TTCAAATGAGCAAAGTGAAATCTGTTGTCTTGGTTGTATCTAGCTGGAATGAGAGGTTAGCAAGTTTGTGGCATCCAGTCTCCTGGGAGGCACAGGCCAGGCTAGAGTTACAGGTGAAAGGTGTTTGCAACGGGGCAATGCCTGTGAGAATGAGAGGAAGAGGCAATGCTTGTGGGAGAAGAAAGCCTGGGGCTGAGGTGTAGGTGTGACACTATCAAGGAAGGAGAGGGAGGATGGGGCTGTGCTGAATACATTGGCCAGCTCTTAGAGGGTCCCACACTGGGTAGAAACAGCCAGAGTCCAAGTCCCCATCATGCTCAGAACTTGTCCAGAGCTGCCAACGAGAACCAGACCCCGGAATGGATCTTGCAGGTGCTAAAGCCGAAGGCTGCCGTGAACTCTCCTCCAGCTTTCTAGCAAGTTCTTTCTTGAAGGGAAATCCCAGTGGCCACTCCCATAGCCACAACAGCAAGCTACCCTTTTGTAAAAATTGTCTAAATAACATCTTGATTTCATCCTGCAGGAGCTCTCCTTGAGCTTAGAAGCTACAAGAATGATGTCCAACCGCAAACACTGATGTATGCGGTCCCAGGGCCAAAAAGTCCTCTCCAGGGACACTTCTAAATGGGTAATGAATCACATGAGTCACGGGGTATGGGATGATTAGGCCCAGCTGGGATGAGTTCAACTATCTACAAAGCACAGAGAAATCTTTAACGAGCTAAATCTCATCCCGTTGTCCATCAGAACATGGGAAACTATGCTGGAAAATGCCATCTGTAACCAGCTCCAGACACTGGACCAGAAACCCACTCCACTTTAGCAAAACCTATTCTTTTGAGTCACATATAATTTACACACAACAGAATGAACTCCTTTTAAGTATACATTTCGATGGGTTTTGATAAATGTGTACACCTATGGATATTAAAGAACACATTTTGATGAGTTTCAACAAATGTATACAACTATGTAGCCACCACCTAAACAAAGACAGAACATGTCCATCACCCAAAAGGGGCTCCTCATGCCCCCTTAGTCAAAGCCCACCCTCAAGCCCAGTCAAGTTCTCACCTGAACTGAATAGATTTGTCTTCTCTGGAGTTTGGCATAAATGAAACCACATTCCATGTTCTCTTTAGTGGCTGATGTCTCACTCAGCATGAGGTTTGTGAGAGGCACTCAGGCTGGTATGTGTATCGTGAAGTTCGTCACTTTTTACTGAGGGGTAGTCATAGTCCATTGTACAAATACCACATTTTGTTTACTCATCCACCTGTTGACAGACGTTTGCCTTGTTTCCAGCTGTGCGTGATTGTGCTATGAACCTGTGTGCAGTTTTTATTTCTCTTGTAACCCATTCATTCTTTCAGCTTTTCCCTTTGAGATCATTATAGATTCATGTGTGGTTGCAATAATACAGAGAGACCCTAAATGCCCTTCACCTAGTTTCCATCAGTGGCAACACCTTGCACAACTACCGTACAATATCACAGCCAAGAAATTGACCTTGATACAATCCATCGACCTTGTTCAGATTTCAACCAGTTTTATTTGCATTCATATGTGCGTGTTTAGTTCCATGCGATTTTATCACATGTGTAGATTCATGCGGCCACCGCCCCAGGGTAGGCATGGACCAGATCCATCACCAGGATGCCTTCATAGCTACGGCCACTTCCCTCTCTGCCCCTTCCCGAGCCCCTAGCAACCGCTAACCTACTCACCTCTATAAACGTGTCACTTCCAAAAGGCTATTGAAATGGACTCATATAATTGATGACCTTTGGAGTGACCTTTTTCAGGCAGCAAAATTCCCTTGAGATCCACCCAAGTTATTGCCTGTACCAAGTGTGTTCTTCTTTATTCCTGAGAAGTACTTCAAGATATAGATGAACCGTAGTGTGTTTCACCTTTCACCCACTGAAGGACTCGGAGTTGTTTCCAGTTTAAGGTTGACACAAGTAAAGTTTCTATGAATATGTATGCGCAGGTTATTTTGTGAACTTAGGTTTTCAAATTTTTTTATATAAAACACCCAATGGTGTGATCACAGAGCCAGGTCCTGGGGGCATGCTGAGTTTTGTAGGAAACTGCCATGCTCTTTTCCACAGGGACTGTCCCTTCTGCATTTCTACCAGCAAATACTTTCTCCTCATGTTTGCCATTCTTATAAGCAATAGCTCATTGTGGTTTTGTTTGCATTTACCTAATGACTGATGATGTTGAACATCTTTTCAGATGCTTTTTACCATCTGTGTGCCCTCTTTGGGGGAAGAAAAAAAAACCTGTTCGTGTCTTTAGCCCTTTTTCTAATTAGATGTTTGGGCGGATATTTTACTGTTGAGTTTAAGAGTTCATTATATATCTTAGATACTAATCCCTTGTTGGATGTGTAGTTTGCAAATATGTTCTCCTGTTTGTAGCTTTTCTTTTCACCCTCTTAATCTTCCACAAAGCAAGAGTTTTTAGCTTTCATGCAGTCCAATTTATCCATATTTTTGCTTTTATGAACGGTGCTTTTGGTAAAATCAGGCAACTAACTCTTTGGTCAAAATGTTTTCTCCTATTTTCCTAAAAGTATAGTGGTTTTGTAGTTTAAGTCTGTGACACATTTTGAGTTGGTTTTCGTTTAATGTGTAAAGTTTAGGTCAAGGTTCATTTCTTTGTCCACAGATGTCCAAGGGCTGCATAAAAGGCTCTTGTATAAAAGGATCTGCTTCCTCAGGTGGGTTGCTCTTAAACCTTTGTCAAGTATCAATTGGGCATTTTTGTGTTCTATTTCTGATTTCTCTACTTTCTTCCATTGATTTATGTGTCTATTCATCTGTCAATATGATACAGTCTTGATTAGGATAGCTATATCATAACCCATTCTTTTTTAAGAAAACAAAATAAATTGAACTAAATGTCTATGTAACTCTCCTCATATCCTTTGAAGATCCCACCAGAGCTGGGACATAAGTTGGAGACAAGAGAGTGACATGTATAGTCCTGAGCCTGTCACACCTGGAGAACAAAGGGTGGGTGCAATCCTTGGGCAGGGGCATGGGAAAGGCTCAGAAGGGTTCCCACCTCCCACAGTGGGTGGGGGTGGATTAGGACTCTAGTCACAGGGAACTAGAGATCTGACAACCAGGGCAGGACATTTCAGCAGAGGCCCCAGCCAGTGTGCCCCAGGGACACAGAGCACAGGAGGAACTATAGGGGAGAGATGTCATTAGTGCCATCCCTCTAGCCTTTATCTCTTGCAATGCTACTTACTGGTAATCCAATACTCTATACCTGAGGCATCTTCCCTCCTGGTAGGAGCCTCCTCCCTGATGGACAGGGAGTTGGTGGGTAAAATCCCAGCTCCCTCAACTCAGGCTGGCATAACTCCCAGGCAGGGCTCAAGTTGCCCACGGTGGTAACTGGCTTCATAATACTACACGTTATCACCTCGGTTCCCTGGGTTAATTCCCCTGCCCTCATAGGGGCTTCCCTGGGGAGTCCTCCAAAAATAAAGTATTTGCACCAAATGTGCTCAGGGATACAAACCGAGACAGGGGCCCAGAGCTGACATGGGGCTGGTTGCCCTTGACCTGCACTCCGCTTGACACATGGAGCCTTCACGGCTAGCCCGGATTCTTGCACACCAGGTTCTCCCAGCAGGTCAGACTCTCGCCTGGGGAAAACGCCTGTCTCAGCCAACAGCGTTGGCATTTTTACCTGGAGGGTGGGGAGGGGCTGCTATTTGAACATGTGTTTTATTCTTATAACAGATGAGTAATGTTAATAACTGAATGCTGCATGTGTATCCCCAAAATTCACGTTGAACCCTAACCCTCAGAGGGATTATATTTGGAGACAGGACTTAGAAGGATGTACATAAAGTTTAATGAGGCCTTAAGTGAGGGGCCCTGACCTGATAAGAGGAGGACGAGGGACCACAGATCCTTCTGCACGCAGATTCACCAAGGAGAGGCCCTGGGAGGGCACAGCAGGAAGGCGGCCATCTCAGCCAGAAAGAAAGTGGCGGGACACTTGACCTTGGACTTCTAACCTCTAAAACTGTGAGAAAATGAAGTTCTGTTGTTTAAGCCACCCAGTCTGCAGCCCAAGTGACTAATACAAGTAGTAATAGAAAAGGAAGAAAGTGGGGGGAGGAAGGAAGGAAGTTAGTTCATACTAGTGATAAGTCTTTTTAACTCGATGCAGCTGAGCCGGTGATGGAAATCTTTAGAAAGACTAGCAGCCAGAGTCCTTAGGTTTGATAACATTCATAGGACTGAAAGAAAAGAACCAAATTAAACAACAGGATGGGATACTAGACCTACTTCAGTTAAGATGGAATCGTAAAGAGGCACGGCCATCGTCTTCTCTCTAGGTCTTTTGCAATAAAATCTCAACAAGTGAGCTGCTCAGCTTGGAAACAAGTACCTTGTCTGAGAGAGGGAGAAGGGGAGGCATGGGAGCGAGGCTGAGCGCCTGGGGACCAGCTGGACGCAGGGACACCCATGCACCTGGCGGGCATTGACACCTGCCTTGGGACTGAGAGCAGTGCTTCCCAGTCCAAGAATCGTCCATTCCCGATTTGACACGAGAGACGTTTTGGCAGAACTGCTAACTCCAACATCCAGACATCTGAGATCACTCTGCCTGTGAATCAACCATAGACTGTCAAGCTGAAACCAGACACCTAGAAACGTGACAAGCCCTCCAGCATAAGAATAAAAACATTAAAGCGCTCAGGCCACCACATAGGTCTGCTCAATAACAGAGAAATCTGCCATTGTAGGTGCTGCAGATACTAATGGAGATCAGATGGTACCGCCTTCTGACGCCACCCAAGCTCCTCGCGGTGGGCGCAGGCAGGGCTGCGTGGGCTTAATGCAGGCTCCAGGTCAGGGTGGGCGAACAAGTCAGTAGATACAGGTCTGAGGTGGCTGCTCTTCCTGAGTGCGCCCCTGGGCTGCAGGGTCAGCCGCAGTAACCCCATCTGGACAGTAGAGGGCACCCGAGAGCAGCAGGACTGAGCTGATAGCACAGGGAGTCAGGCTGGCCTGGCGGGGGGGAGGGGGGGCTGTCATTAAAGGAGGGGCTGAGTGTGCCCAGTCTCAGCAGGAAGCTCTCCCAGGAACCTGGTGGAGCAGCTGGACAGAGGCCAGCAGGCTCATTGGGCTCCTGCAGACTCTGCCCTCCAGGACAATAGTTCTCCCCTCAATCCAGGATGAGCCCCCCACCCCCACCCCTGTAAGCATAGATTCCCACCCCAGAACTCGGGAGGGGAGCTCCCAGGGTAACTGTCTGCTACACTCCAAGGTCAAAGGAGGAGCGGTAGGATGTGGAGGGATCCTGCACTGAGGGCTCAGCACACACACACACACACACACACACACACACACACACACACGGCCCCCGAGAGGAGGAGGTGGGAGGGGGTCAGGTCATGGAGTCCTAGAGAGAAGAGTGATTCTGAGAGTATGTTTCTTACAGCTGAGGACTGTGGAACGAAGGACAGGCTTAGAATAGAAGAAGCAACAGGGGAGAGCCCAGGCGAGCTGCTTTGGCCCCTGTTAGGCCAGGATAAGAGTGTGGGCTTTGTTCTCAACTGGCAGCCCCTCACTTCACTGTGGGGCTAACAGTGTCCCACTGGGTGGGGCTGGAGCACAGGACAGACCAGATGGAGCACAATCCAGATGTAAGGCAGAGGTCCCAGAGCTGCCTAGCCCCCCACCACCACTCCCCACCACCACCATACACACCCCCCCACACACACACATACACACCCTAACCCCACCCCCCAGCCCTTCAGTCATAGGTTCTGGGTGTGAACAGACAATGAGGAGAGCTTCTCAAACTACTTCTCTACAGAGCCCTCACTCAATTGCCTAGAACCGGGGGCACATGTTCCCACAGCCACAGCGCAGGCCCCACGCCAGAAACCACACAGCCCACGGATGATTCAGCCATCACACAGACAGCCAGTTTCCCATTGTTTCCTAGGACATGGCAGACCCAGTTTCCAACCATCTGCCTCCAAGACCTAGAAACAATGTCTGGCCTACCCACTGCCCCTGCCCTGCATCTGTGGCCTAAGTGAGTCTGCCTTCTGCTCTGGCCCAAGGCAGGGACTGGGCCACCTATGCTCAGGTCAGAAGAGAAGGAGCTGGGGGGAATCAGAAGGATTTCCCAGCAGTAGCTGCTCATTGGGGGTGGGGAGGGAGGGGGGCAGCCTGGCCTGGCCTCAGACCCAGGGGACAGCTGTGGGAGGATCCCTGGAGGCCCCCAGAGGCTCTGCATCTTCCTGGCCCTAGGGCTGCAATGGGCTACAAGCCAGAATCTTGACTCTGGGATGGGCTGGAGGGAAGCCCCAGCACTCCTGATTCCCCCTCCCTGGGAAGTTCAAGGGCTCCCTTAGGGGAACTCCAGGAGCAGAAAGCCAAGGATGCAAAGCGCTGGTGTGGCTCCCAGTAGGTCCTGAGTAACAACCCTACCAGGACATGATTTCCTAAGAGACCCTGCATACCGGGAACTGGGCCACCAACAAACCAGGCAGGGGCACCAAGAAATGAGATCTTTCTGTAAAATTTGTTATTAAAAACAGTCTCAAAATAAGCATTCAAGTAACTACTGTGGATAAAAGCTCTTATGGAGGGCTGGACTTCCATAACATCCTTCTGGCTCGGTCTGGTTTCATTCGGAATCAAACATGGGGAGGGAGTAAGAACAGGTCACCCAATAAATGCAGAGGTCTGGGATTAAAGGCCCAGGTTTCTACTGACTCAGGTAGCAACGCGGTTTTCCTTGAGTCTCCTAGTGAAAGGGTTGGGGGTTCTGAGGTCCAAGGAGGAGTTTAATGCGTTCAGGCGGGTGTCAAGAGACCCCTAAGGGTCCCGGGTAAGAAGGACTGGGGGGCTGAGGGCCTGGATCCCAGGTCTTCCTGCAACCACCGCCGGCTCCTCCTGGGGTGGGGGCCATGGTCCAGCCCCACCCCACGGGTCAGACACGGAGGCGGGGCGCCTGCATGCTTGTGGGGGACTCACCGCCAGCAAAAACCGCATCTCTGCCTTTAATTATGCGTTTGAGTGAAGCTCTTTGGCCACAAACGGAAAGCCTTTGAGTCCAGATCCAGGCTCAGATGGGGGCGGTGGGTAGACTTAGGGGGAGGTGTGGAGGACGGAGTCCCGCTAGTGACGGGGTGAAAGGCGACCTCATCTCTGTGGCCAGCAGACATTATTCGCGCTGTACGGAGACCTCGCCTTGCATGGAGATCTCATTCGTTTTGCACGGAGACTTCACCCTCACTACACTGCACTTCACCAAGGGTTCGTCTTGTCCTAGGAGCTCAGACCTCAGAGCGCAGGAAAGGGTCCGGCGTTAAGAGTGGAGAAACTGAGACCTCCCAGAGGAGACTGGACTCCGCGTCTGCCTTAGGAGTAAAACGCCTGGCCCTGCCGCCCCTTTAGAGCAGGAGGTTAGGCTCGGCGCGCTCTGAGAGTCTCCCGCTATCTGCCTCTTTCGCCCTCTGTCGGTGCGGAGGAGTCACGGCAGAAAATGACCAAAAGCAGGCTTGAAGCTGTCCTGACCTTGAGGCTTCATTTCATCCTGCAGGGTCCACTCTGCCCATTCCCAAGCTGACATCCAGGCAGGATGTCCAGAGGGACAAGACATTAATTCCAGGCCTCCAGTCCTGGTGATGTGAGGGACCAGCCCTGGAGGATGCCTCTGACCTTCATCCTTTGCTGTATCCTCAGCAAAGGTAGACCGAGAGTCAGCATGCAGGAAAGAGGGGAAGAAAGGAGAGGAAGTTTCAACCGTCCTAAGGACAGAGGCTGACGTCCACAGCATACTGTTCATTCAGTCTCCCTTCTTTAGTAGATGGCCTCTGGTGAGTGTTGACATGAGATACAAGACTCACACATGGTTCCCACTCCCGAGGTCCCACACATGCCTCTGTCTCATCTTCCCATCCTGGGCAGAATCCTCCCATGCTCCGAGCCTCATGCCCACCTGTTAGCCTTCCGGGTCACTTGCTCAGGGGGCTGGTGAGGGGAGAGTCCTCTGGGCCCTCAGGGAACAGAGTCCTGGTAGTGTTTGGTCTTACGTAATAAATCCAATCTCTCACTCCTGCTCCATAAGCCTTCTAAGCTCTTACTCCATGCTCTCGCAAGGCAACTGCAGCATCTGCACTTTGTTTCCATTGTGCCCACACTTTGCAGAGCTATCTCAGCAGTGTCTTGGGATAATTTCCAAGTGTCCTTGCCAGGAAGACAAGTCCTGAGATAAGGAGATTTCTCCCAAATCAGTAAACTCCATGAGGTATCTTCGAGGTCCATCTGCACACATTTCCCCTGTGTTTGGTGATACACAGTATCCAAGGTTGTGATAGTGTCGGTGAAAATGCCATTTATTCCCAGAGCAGGAACTTTATTTTCCCATCTGGGCTTTGCTGAGACCTGGCCCTAAGCATTGTTCTAGAGCAGTGGTCAGCAAACCGCGGCTCGCGAGCCACATGTGGCTCTTTGGCCCCTTGAGTGTGGCTCTTCCACAAAATACCACGGCCTGGGCGAGTCTATTTTGAAGAAGTGGCATTAGAAGAAGTTTAAGTTTAAAAAATTTGGCTCTCAAAAGAAATTTCAATCATTGTACTGTTGATATTTGGCTCTGTTGACTAATGAGTTTGTCAACCACTGTAGAGGAAACAAGGAGAGATAGGGACAGGTCTTGGGAACAAGCATCCTATTGTAAGATGTCCATCTCAGGGGAGGTTTCACACAGTGTCCAGGCACCAGCACCTCTGGGAAGAGGAAAGGGCCTGCTCCATGCCCAGAGGGCTCTGGGGAATCAAGGGGTTTAAACTCAGACTCATCCACCTAAATTTCCCCATCCCAGGGCACAGGGCTCCACCACTCCCTTATCAGGATGCTGACTTTGGCATAGAAAACCTTTTCAGGATGCTCCCGTTATAACTCTGGGGGTCTATACAAGATGCCCAATTCAATTTGAATTTCAGATAAATAAATCATATTTTTTATAAATAAGTATGCCCCATGAAATATTTAGAATGCATTTACACTAAAAAACAAAACAAAAAAACTCTGTTCATTGTTTCTATATAATTCAAGTTTAACTGGACAGCCTGTTTTTTCTTATTATCTGGAAAACCTACACTGGAACCCTTACCATTAAACTCTGGGACTGGGCATCAGCATCACCTGCCCTGAGGGGCAGGAGAGCAGATTTCTGTAAACACAGCCAGGATAACACACCCAGACCTGCGTCTAATTCTTGCAGTTGCTTGGCGAGCCCACATGCTTAACCACACACACACACACGAACTGCAGAAGAAAACACAGACACTATTAATCTTGATTGCCTCTGAAGAATAAGAAAATCTGACTTTCCATTTATACTGTTTATATTCTTTACCATATATCTTTATCACCACATATCCATTTTATACATCTTGAAAACATGCGAATTTAAATAAATAAATACTAAAGTATAAAGAAACATTTAAAAAATCTACCATTAAGGCCCTAGCAGATTTGGCTCAGTGGTTACAGCGTTGGCCCTCGGACTGAAGGGTCACGCGTTTGATTCCTGTCAAGGGCACATGCCTCAGTTGCAGGCTCCAACCCCTGCCCTTTCGGGATGCGTCTCTCACACATCAACGTTTCCCTCTCTGTGTGTCTCTCCCCCTCCCTTCCACTCTCTCTCTAAAAAAACAAACAACAACAAAAACATACCCTCAGGAGAGGATTAACAACAACAAAAATCTACCATTAAGGAACTTACAGTTCCAATGCCAACTTTGGGAAGATGGTATTAATTTTGCAAGCAATTGTAAAGTGTATGGTAAGGAATGAAAGACATAAGAACCACTCACATGGGTTGTGGAAACTGTGTAAGTTGCTCCCACCTCCAGGGTTTGCACAGACGGGTTGATGGTGTTTGGTTCTAGCCTCCCTCCTAATGTAGTCCTGGGGCCTGAAATACCCAAGTTCACCTCCTGTGCTCCCGCCCCCACAAGGTTTCATATAAGGTTTAGTTTCCTCTCTCATAAAATGGAGATAACTGTTCACCTAACAGCGTTGACTATTTATGTAATTATTTGTATTCCTGTCCTCATTGTGCAGACATGGAAACTGGGTTTCAAAAGTAGTTCCAAGGGAAAGAATGTATTTTTGTTTCATTTTAATGGTAAGTGAGAGGAAGGAAGACAGAGTGCTCTTCTGCGCCCAAGTCCGGAGGAGAGAGGGAAGATGGGATTTGGAAGGAGGTGCAAGCCCCGTGAGCTGCTGACAGCGGCTGCACCTGAGAAGGGCAGGGTGTGAAGCGCCCAGGAGCCAACGCAGGGCGTGGAGGAGGCCCAGCCCAGGCGCGCGTCCCCGAGTGCGCCCCGCCCCGTCTGCGCGAGAATCCTGACTCCGCCCAGAGCGCGACTCTGCGACTTGCAGAACCTTTCCTGGTGGGCAAGGACTGGGTGCCCTCTCCCCGGAGGGGCTCCCGGCGCTGTGGGCTACCGGTCCAGGGACGTCCTTGATGCCAGGCAGGATGGAAGGCGATGAGGGGCACGGGATCTGCGCGAGGAAACCCTGGGCTCAAAGTCCCACTTCCCGGCTAGTGTTCCCACTTAGTCCGTGTCTTTGTCTAAGGCTCTTTCCAAGCCTCAGTTTCCCCATTTGTAGAGCCGGAGTAAAGAGCGTTCTCCCTGCAGACTTGGGGTGGGAATTAAACGAGGTGCCGCGCGCTCCGCGGAGCGTTCAGGCAAGCGGGCGCCCTCGCACTGAGGGCAGGACCCCGCGGCCGTCGCCGGCAAAGTCACGCGACTCGCCAGCTGTGGGCTCAACCCCGCTTCCTGCTGCCGCCTTTCTACCCGAAGCTGGCTTGGGGCGAGGAGCGAGAGGCCCTGCACTGGGCGCCTCCTGCGCGGGCACTGGGGTTGCTCGGCCCTCCTCCCGGTCCAGCACCCCGAGGTGCCCGTGCTCCCGGAGCCGGGCGGGGCGCAGCCCACGTGACCCAGCGGGCAGCACCCGGACCTCCCGCTTCCCGCCAGGCTCAGGCAGTCAAGAGCTCCTGCCTTGTGCCTTGAGCCCTGCTGCCCCAGTGCGCCCTGACCAGACCCCCAGGTTCGTCCAAAGCAGGGCCCGCGCGACCAGGGAAAGAGTTGGTGAGTGCGGGGGAACGGTTGGGCACCGGTGCCCAGGGCTGGTGGCTCAGGCTCAGGGAGGGTCCGCGGAGAAGTGTGCAGCTATAATGGTGTGGAAACGCCCCCAGTGACCCCCTGGTCTCGCTCCAGGCTGGTGAGGAAATCCTGCCCAGCCCACAGAACCCCAAACCTCACCCGGATACTCTGATCAGCAGGCCATTTTGAGGAAAACTGTGCTTTTAATTAGAAACCCTATTGGGGGTGATGGGGGGCGGACTGAGCTGGGGCTGGAACTTCAGAGGATTTGCACTGGGCTAGGCGCCCAGGGGCCCAAGGCTGCTTGGGTAAATACTTCCTCCTGGGCTGCTGCCCTACCGATCTTGGAGTCAGGGCCCTGGGGGTGTCCTGGAAGGGGAGAAGGCATCCTGACCTCCAGAAGCCCCGGGTTTATCCCAGTCCTCTTTCGTTTGCTGCCAGGCTCCATCCCAGTCCATCCACCCTGTTGTAGAGATATGGGGAGAGTCTGTATAAATCCCCAAAGATTTCATAGGCTCAGACCTTAACCAAATTTAAAAACCCACTTCATTTTCAGTTGGATTGGGGCCTTTAGATCTTTTGTGTGTGTGTATGTGTGTGTGTGTGTGTGTGTTGTTTGTGTGGGGTTTTTTTAAATCTTATATACATATTTCTTTCTGAGAGGTTGGAGTGATAATGGGGGGAGGGAGGCCCCCAGTAGCCCACTTGCTGCAAAGGCTGACCCTGTCCGTGAAGGTGAAATCCAGGGAGAGAGCCAGAGCCTGCAGACCATGGGAGCTGAGCGGTGACATTGGCCCGCAGGCGAGGACAGTGCCAGGCACCCAGATGAGCCGGCAGGGGTCTTACCGATTAAGGCATTAGTGACTGAGAAATTACCAGCAGCCGAGTGGATCTGGTGGAGGCGTGGGGGGTAAAGTAGGCTGGTGGGAAAGGTGGCTCTGGTGGCTTGGATGGTATTGCAGTGGCTGCTCATGTGGTTGGGTCAGTCTTCTAGGTCTGACTATCTCATTCTTATAGAAGCAACCCCTGGAGGAAGAGCTCTCCCCTTCCTCCCCTCCTCTTACCCCCACCCCCACCCCCTTCTGTTCTAATATCCCTCTTCTGTTCTAATATCCCGGCATCATACAGGGCTGGAGAGGGCCAGAGAGGTCAGGGAGCCTGACCGTTGTCCATGGTACAGATGGGAAAGCTGAGACCCAGGAACTTGTCCCATGTCACAGGGCCAGCTGGTGCCTGAACTGGGATGGGAAGCCAGCTCCTGACTCTCAGCTCCCCCTCGTCCTGCAGCCTCAGCCTGGGACCCATCCTTGCTGAGGACACTGGAGCTGAGGCCTTCACTACAAATGCAGGACCTGTGTCCGTGTATAAATGAGGGACCCAGGAGGGCAGAGGGAGTGGGCAGGCTGCAGAGTGCCCACCAGTGTCAGTGCTGCAGGAGTGACCTCAGAGCCTCTCCTTGTGCCCTAGGTGTACCAGTGCACCTGCAGGGGGGAGGGGACTTCCCGTGGGAATGTGCTTATTTTGCAACTGATGAGGGCTGGGGGCTTGGTTCCTACCAATGGGCAGCTCTGGGGGCAGCATTTGGGAAACAGCCACAAAGGTGAATGCAGAGACCCCACCACTGCACCTGTGCCTTCCTTCAGGAGTGTGCCTGCACCTTTATCAGCAAGAACAGCACCACACACCTGGATTCTGAGTCAGCGGGCATTCCTGCCACTCTTAGCCGGGCATTTAGAGAGGGATGTTGACTGGCCCCCTGGTTTTATTTGCTCAGGCAGTGACCGCTCACAATCACCATTGCGCCAAGACTTAGGGAGCAGCCCGCCTGAGATGTGGTCGAGCCAAGTGTCATGAAGGAGGAACCCCCGCCCAGATTTCCCTTTAATTCAGCCAAAGTATGAACTCAAACCTTTAACAATAAAGACACCCCATTGAGAGTCTGTATTCTGGGTCCAGGATATTCATTTTATAAAACCAGTTCTGCTGTGTCTTTCCAACACTTTCACTCTGTGTCAGCCCCTCTTCTCTCCATTATAACTATTCAGTGATGGGGAAGGCCAACAGTCTCAAAGATTAAAAGTGTGATTAGCTCTGAGCAGTGGAACCGGCGCAAACTGAAAACTATTTTCTTCAGGAACCTCATGACTCGGAGTTATCTCCACCGAAATGGGGCAGGAACAGATAGAGCCTGGTGAGTGGAGTCTGCCCTCCCAACACGTGCACCCTGGGAGGTTCCCCCCAGGCCAGGTGCCACAGCAGCCCTGCAGCCTCCGTGGGCTGCCCTTGACTGTTGTGGGTCAGGGGTACCAGTTGGAGATCGGGCCTGGGTGAGCAAGGAAGTAGCGAGTGATGGGCTGAAAGGCTGGCCCCTCCCTGAGCCACGTAGGTCCCGTAGCAAGGCTGTGCCTGGCAGAGGGGCTGGCTCTCCCCCTTCTGCAAGTGTCCCCGTCCGTGTCCCAACCGGAGGCAAGCCAGAGGGGGTGCTTCAGTACATCCCCTAACTGCCAGTGAATTGGGGGGGGGGGTGTATTTTAAATGCTGAAGTCAAACATATTCTTCAACTTGAGATTATTTTCTAAACGTAAGTTTTTTTAAGCTTTAAGCATTTGTTAATCCACTGAATGGGAAGATAGGGTCACAATATATAAAAAACATGTCGAGGACCATTAGCCCTCAACCTCGGCTGTCCTAGGAACAGCGCCCTTGAAGCATTGCCTCCCTGCCACATGGCACAGCCTCCTCCGAGGCGGCGTCTGAACCTGGAGTCCCTCTCCCTCCAGTCCTCTCCCTGCCCCTGCTGCTCACCCTGTAGTTGGGCCAGAACCAAAAATAAGCACTTGGGTAAAAAATCTTCAGGTAATGTCTAACCCATGAAGTCGCAACAGTCTGGTCGTGGTTTAGCTATGTGGGATGCATGTTTCAAAATGTATATTCCACATCACTGTTTTATTAAACAGAGTATGTGGACACATGTCACTTTCCTTAAGAACTCAGGCTCTTTGTTGGGGCCTCCAAGATGGTATTAGGCCGTAATGCCACGGTTCCATGGACGCGGGTACGGCTGTGTGCCTCCCTCTGCTGTGGCCACCTGGTCACTTCTCAGCATGTTCCTGGCGGGCCTTGCTCTAGGCAGCCAGGAGCCAGCGTGGGCCTCCTCCCCAGGAGGGGGATGTCACTGCTCAGCTGATGGTCACGCACTCTCATCTGCTCTGAAAATAGGATTTCAAAGAATGAGCTTCTTAGGATACAATATTTTTTTTTTCAAAAGTGGTAAAAAAAAACAAAGCAAAACAGAACTGAATACATCCCAGTCATCCATCAAATAACTTTTTGTTCCAATTTTTTTAAACCCAGAAACTGTATGCTTTGGGGAGCATCAAAAATCTATTTTGTTTTCATGTTTTCTCGTCCAGAATCTAAATTCAACTCTAATGAGGCCAGTTTGGATGATCCTGGCACTCAGGGTCCTTCCCCAGGGGTGTGCACAGTCAGACTCCTCTTGAGTGTGGAGACCCTGAGGGGTTGGGCAGAAAATGGAAGTTGCTTTCCATCAAGTTTAAGGCACAAGCCAGGGGACATTCTAGTTGACAGCATGCGATCTCTGTGGAAATTTTCATCTAAAATGGCACCCAAGTGCTGCTCAGAAAATGTTACTTTTCATAATTAGCCTCTTAAGCAAAAAATGGAAGTCTGTTCCTACAGTGAGCATTTTCCGGGTCAGCAGCTGAGGGTGACGCTCCCCATGTTCAGCAGCCAGTGGAGTCTTCCCTTTGACTTGAAGGCTCCCCCGGGAGAGCAGATGGTTGGCCCCTTCTCGGGCATTCCCGGGAAGATGGATTTCAGGCTCCAGTGAAGTCATAGGTGGTTTACAAATGGTCAGTCACCACAGCGGAACCTCATTCAACAAATCGTGCCCCAGAGCAGGGCTGTTCCGTTCCGGCTCCCAGGACCACTAAGGCAAGACCCGCAGATCACACCTGGGGTCCCATCACAAAGCCTAGGACAGGGGGAAGGAGGTCCCTTGGCATCATGGACACTTACTCCACAGTGAAAAGAGAATTAGGAACTTGGGTCTACAGGTGTGAGGTCCAGGAGGCGGAAGTCGATCCCTTTTAAAAGTAAGGTGTGGGAATTCCACACAGTTCGTTTAGTTGCCTGTTTAGCCCAGATACCGACAGGCTGCCTGGGAACCCGGACTCTGGATGTTGCCTGGTGCTCCGAGAGTCAGCCAGCATCGCGGGCTTCTGGGCTGATGCTATGATCCTGTGATTTTCCAGGTGTGAGCCTGACGAGGAGCCAAGATGGGGAAAAAGCTGGACCTTTCCAAGCTCACGGATGAAGAGGCCAAGCACGTCTGGGAAGTGGTGCAGCGGGACTTTGAGCTGAGGCGGAAAGAAGAGGAGAGACTGGAGTAAGTGTGTAGGGCTGAGCCCACGGAGTCCGAGTCCACCACACCCCGGGGCTCACTGGGTGGGTGGGCGGCATCGAGGGAAGCCAGGTGCTGGGAAACGTTCCTTCTGGCCTCAGTTTCCTCCTAATTAAAACAAGGGCCCCTGACTCTGCAACCTGACTTTTAGGTGTGCCTTAAGCAGTTTTATTTCAGCTTGATCCAGCTTCCAGGGTAACGTCCCCAAACTGGGTGATGCTGGGACCACCACAGTGCAAGAATGAATAGTGACAAAGGGGTAATGACTGGATCCATTCTGAAACACCCGAAAGTTGCGATCGAGGGGTTTGCTGTCGAGGCTGACTTTCCACCTTCCTTTTTTGATAGCGTTGGTGGCCCCCATCCAACTGAGCGAAAGCCCACCGGCATTCTTAACTCCCTCCGACCTTGCATGTTCCTCCCAACCTCTAACGCTTGGTTTCCACCGAGCTCCTTGTTATCTTTTCTGGGTATTGTGGGGGGTTGGTAGTCTACTGAGAAGGAGACATTTGAGCAAAGACTCAAGGAGGTGAGAGAGTAACCAAGAGAATGCCTAAAAGGGCTCCAGGCAGCACAGGGAGAGGAGGTCGTGATGGCATCACATGGGCTCCGTGGACCTTTACCGGGTGTTTCTCTCAGGCCTCTGCTGACCTGGAGGCCTTTGAGCAGAGGACTACTGGGACCAGACCTCCGCTCTACAGGCTGCGCATTACTGAGCCACAGTCACTTGAAGTATTTTGAAGGGAGAGCCAGCAAATTTGCCCTCAGATTGGATGGGGGTGGAGAATATGGGAGGATTCCAAGGTGACTCCAAGGTCATGGCCTGAGGAACTAAGAGGATGGAGCTGTCCCCTCCCCTGGGGAAGGCCCCGTTAGACCAGGTCTGGGGAAAGCAGGAAACAGCACAGTAATTAGGGGGGGATTGTGAAACCAAGAAGCAAACATGCTCATTCCTTGGAGATCACTTCCCTGTCTGGTGTCTATGGACACAGCATGTGGGCGCAAGGTCAGTTCACCAAGACCAAATTTGCCAAAAGGCAACTTGCTAAGCAGACAACTCACTAAGTACATCAACTGAAAACAATCAAAGAACAAAAGAAGTGTTTCTTTTTATATTTACAGAGTTAACAAATGAATATTAGGTGGATTTCTCCCCAAATAGGAGCGTCCGTCCCCTGGAAAGGACATTGGGCAGGTTTGGGGGAGACCTGGCATCTCCCCTGCACTGTCAGACCAGCGGACCTCCCAGCACAGACAAATGAGCTTGCCCAGGTCCCTGACATAGAAGGCCATGGGGCTGTGAGACCCATTTCACTAACCCCTGTATGACCAGGCTGTCCCCAAGGCACAAAGCCTCTGCCCCCTGGGCCAGGCCTAAGGCTCCCCAGGCTGTGCCAGAGACGTTCAAAGTCCCCCTGGGGACCCAGAGGTGGGAGGGCTTGGCCCCTCTCCACCTTGAACCTCCTAAGTGAATTCGTGTTTATTCCAGGGAACAGGGTTGCCAACAGCACTGACCTCGCGTGTGCCTTTCGTCTGAGCTGCCAGGAAGGAATTTCCCTTGGGGTCTGGCTCCTGAGTAGCAAGCTCCCTGGCAGGCAGCTTCAGGAAGTGGAGGAGAAGGAAATGGGAGGCCACCTCGCCTTTCACTTAGCCCAGGCAGATAAAATCTCTCCCTGAAGTTGGCGTGTTCTACCAGGGATTTGGGAGTGGGGTGTTTACTGTACAGGGTGTGATGTTATTCCTGGCTTCCCATCAGGTTACAATGCTGAGCACCAAAGAATCAAAAATTCAAAGATGTACAAAATTTGGACATTAACAACATTGGCATTAGGAGGATTTAGGATAGAGTCCGGGCAGGGTGTTGCCATGGGGACGTCGGTCTTGCTGTGGATGAACTTTGAACCTTAGAACAGGGTTGACATTTGTGGGAGAGAACGGACATCCTGATGCCAAGTCTGTTGCCCAGTGCAGGGCTTGGGCTGTGAGCCATGGGCGTGGCCACCTCCCTGTGTGGAGAGGGACGGTGACAATAGAGGCTTTGCTCAAAGGGGCTTCTCCATCTCTGACGCTTCAGTAGCATTGGCCTTCGCTGTCTTCGAGGGCCCCTCTGCGGGTGTATGATGTGCTGGAAGGAAGCAGGTGGAGGGGGAGGTTGAAGAAGTGAGGCTCCTGGGAAGTGATTCCAGCCTCTGATGCAAGAAACCAGCTACTGAGAGCAGAAGGCCCTTGGGAAAGCAACATTCTTGCTGCTCATGTTCTCTTTAAATCCTTCCTTCCCCCGTGGGATTTAGTTCTTGTAGAGAATATCAGCTAATCTTGGATAAAGAAACCTTGAGAAAGAACAAAGTGGGAGGAAGCATGCTCCCTGATTTCAAAATGTACCACAAAACTACAATAATCAAAACAGCATCATACTGGCATGAGAACAGGTGTATAAACCAGTGGGATAGAATAAGGAGCCCAGAAATAAGTCTGCACTTACATGGTCAATAAATCTATGATAAAAGAGGAAAAACTGGACCACCCTCTTACACTTCATACAAGAATAAACTCAAAATGGATTAAAGACTTAAATGTTAAGACTTGAAGTCATAAAACTCCTAGAAGAAAGCATAGGCAGTACGTTCTTTGATATTGGTCTTAGTAATATCTTTTTGGATATATCTCCTCTGGCAAGGGAAACAAAAGAAAAAATAAACAAATGGGACTACATCAAACTAAAAAGGTTTTTGCCCAGCAAAGGAAAATATCAACAAAGCAAAAAAACAACAACAATCTAATAAATGGGAGAAGACATTTGCCAATAATACATCTGCTGAGGGGTTAATATTTAAAATATATAAAGAACTTGTACAACTTAACACCAAATTAAATAAACAATCCAATAAAAAAATGGGCAGAGGACCTGAATAGACACTTCTCCAAAGAGGACATACACACGGCCAATAAACATATGAAAAGATACTCAACATCACTAATCATCAGAGAGATGCAAATTAAAACCACAATGAGATATCACCTCACAACTGTCAGAATGGCTATCATCAATAAATGAACAAACGACAAGTGTTGTTGAGGATGTGGAGAAAAGGGGACCCTTGTGCACTGTTGGTAGGAATGCAGACTGGTGCAGCCATTGTGGAAAACTGTATGGAGATTCCTCAAAAAATTGAAAATAGAGTTGTCATTCAACCCAGTAATAACACTTCTGGGTATGTATTCAAAGAAAAAAAAACACACTAATTTGAAAACCTATATGCACCCCTATATGTTCATATGTTCATTGCAGCATTATTTACAATAGCCAAGATATGGAAGCAACCTAGGTGCCCATCAATAAGCGAATAGACAGAGATGAGCTACATATATACAATGGAAAATTACTCAGCCATGAAAAAGAATGAAATCTTACCCCTTTCGTCCAAATGGATGGACCTAAAGAGTATTGTGCTAAGTGAAATAAGTCAGAGAAAGACAAATATAAGATGATTTCACTTATATGTGAATTTTTAAAAAAACGAGTAAACAAAACAGACATCATGCTGATGGTTACCAAAGGGGAGGGTGGTGGGGGATGGATGAAAGAAAAAAGCAATAAAATAAAACAGCCACCACACCTCACAACACCTCATTGACTGCTCAGACAACATCACAATATGACTGCTGTGTTCTCCCCAGTCTCAGATGAGGACACTGAGGACTAGGCGGTCCCCGGTTCTAAATACCCAGGGATTGCTAACAGTGGGGATATGACCCTGGGAACAGTGGGAGGTGACCCTGGACCTGGACGCATACCAGGGCCCTGGCTGCATACCACTTTGTATTATTTATCTTGTAAGTGTTCTGCAGTCATTCGTGTCAATTGGGTATTAAAAAGGCTTTAAGTACAGATAGATAATCATGCTTCATGTTTAATGGCACATAAACACAAAGGAGCACCAAGGTAAACTTCTTGAGGGGAGCATCCAGTCAGTCATCCCAGCTCCTTAACTGCCCCCCCCCCCCCCCTCGGGAAGACCTAGAGCTCCGCAGTAGCCCGCCAGCCTGGACCTGGGGCAGAAGCCGGCCTCCACCTGGTGCGCTGGGGCCCACGTACTCCCAGCTGACCTGTGCCCTGCCTTCTCTCTGCTCATCTGAGGTCTTCTCAGCCACTCTCCCTGCACTATCCAGGGGCCTCTAAACTGAGTTTGGAATTACTGGGTTTTCCTAAACCCAGAGAATGACACTGCAGAGCCGGAGCTGGGGACTCACGCCCCTGGGGGAGGATGGCAGCTTACTTAAGCGACGCCTTGTTTCAGGGGCCAGCCCACAAGTCAAATATTAGGCCTGGGAGTCTGCCCTGAAAAGGCAAACAGCTGGTGACAGGCATCTGTAACGTATGCAAACAGGCCTGCATTCCTGAGATAACCATGAAATACGGCCCAGAGTGAGACATGGCAGACCGTGGCTTACCTTAAAAACAAATAATGACAACAGTAAGGAATTGGAAGTCACCACTAGGCTGGCCACTTGGCACCCAGACACGACTCCAGGGCTGACTAGACAGGGGCTGGAGCAGGGAGAGAGCAGGCAGCAGGGCCCGGAGTTTGGGTGCAAGATTGCTCAGGAGGTTCGGGGGCTCTCTCGGTGCCTCGTTCACCACCACCACTGTTCCCTTCATCTGTTGTCGCTATCAGTCAGTCTCTTCAGAGGAACTCAGAGAGCGCCAGCAAGTTCCATTTCCCACACTAATTTTTGACGTCTGCTCGGATGCCAGGGACTTAGATTCCCATCACTGCTGTCCAGTATTCACGGCACCAGGTCTGCCTCCTTCAGCAGCGACCTCTGGCAGGCAGCTCTAGTGTGGCTGCCTTACTTTTAATGACTCTGTCTCTTCTCCGTGACTTGCTTCTCTGGGCTACAGCCCCCTCCTTGGGGTCAGACTTGACCCTGGTTTCCCAGCCTCTGGAGGACACACACCTCAGGCTGCTCTTGGGAGGGGCCAGGTGTGGGTTTTATATTTGGGAATCTCACGGCTGGGAGCGAGGCCTCACTTTCTTTTCCCTCCGAACTCTGGAAGAATAATAAGCCCCCCAAAAAACATCCATGTCCAGGTCCCCCCAACCTGTGAAAATGTTAGGTTACATGGCAAAAGGGAATTAAGGCTGCGGGTGCCATTAAGGCTGCTGAACAGCTGACCTGGGCGTGGGAAGTGACCCTGGACCTGGACGTGGAGAGGTGACCTGGACCTGGTCTTGGACGTGGGAGGTTCCCTGGACCTGAACCTGGAGAGGTGACCCTGGACCTGGATGTGGGAAGTCACCCTGGACCTGGACGTGGAGAGGTGACCCTGGACCTGGTCCTGGACGTGGGAGGTGACCCTGGACCTGGACCTGGACGTGGGAGGTGACCCTGGACCTGGACCTGGACGTGGGGAGGTGACCCTGGACCTGGACCTGGGCGTGGGGAGGTGACCCTGGACCTGGACCTGGGCGTGTGGAGGTGACCCTGGACCTGGACGTGGGAGGTGACCCTGGACCTGGACCTGCACGTGGGAGGTGACCCTGGACCTGGACCTGCACGTGGGAGGTGACCCTGGACCTGGACCTGCACGTGGGAGGTGACCCTGGACCTGGACCTGCACGTGGGAGGTGACCCTGGACCTGGACCTGCACGTGGGAGGTGACCCTGGACCTGGTCCTGGACGTGGGAGGTGACCCTGGACCTGGACGTGGGAGGTGACCCTGGACCTGGACCTGCACGTGGGAGGTGACCCTGGACCTGGACCTGCACGTGGGAGGTGACCCTGGACCTGGTCCTGGACGTGGGAGGTGACCCTGGACCTGGACGTGGGAGGTGACCCTGGACCTGGACCTGGACGTGGGGAGGTGACCCTGGATCTGGACCTGGACGTGGGGAGGTGACCCTGGACCTGGACCTGGACGTGGGGAGGTGACCCTGGACCTGGACCTGGACGTGGGGAGGTGACCCTGGACCTGGACCTGGACGTGGGGAGGTGACCCTGGACCTGGACCTGGACGTGGGGAGGTGACCCTGGACCTGGACCTGGACGTGGAAGGTGACCCTGGACCTGGACGTGGGAGGTGACCCTGGACCTGGACCTGGACGTGGGAGGTGACCCTGGACCTGGACATGGACATGGGGAGGTGACCCTGGACCTGGACCTGGACGTGGGAGGTGACCCTGGACCTGGACATGGACATGGGGAGGTGACCCTGGACCTGGACCTGGAGGCGGGGAGGTGACCCTGGACCTGGACGCGGGGAGGTGACCCTGGACCTGGACCTGGACGCGGGGAGGTGACCCTGGACCTGGACCTGGACGCGGGGAGGTGACCCTGGACCTGGACCTGGACGCGGGGAGGTGACCCTGGACCTGGACCTGCACGTGGGAGGTGACCCTGGACCTGCACCTGCACGTGGGGAGGTGACCCTGGACCTGGACGTGGGAGGTGACCCTATTCTCTCGGTGTAGTCTCTTTCAGAGCACCTCGTCCCCACCCCTGCTTTTGGCCAAGTCTGCGGGGGTGACCAGCAGGGGCTCATGGCCCTCAAGGGGACAGAGTTGATGGGGTCTTGGCTCCACACACTGTCCACTGCCTCCTGGCTGGTCCCTGATGCAGAGTGGAGGATCAAGTCTGCTTCCAGGGTGGGGACCATCGCTCATGAGTGAATGGTCGTGGCCGGCACCTACACTGAGATTCTGACCCCCACCATCTACCCCGCATGCTGTGGCTTCTTTGTACCAACCCCCAGACTCTGCCCTCCCCCTGGTCCTCTCAGCACCTCATGCTGTCCTGCTTGAGCCATAGTCTCAGGTAGGGATTCACCCCAATAGCCAGCACAAGTGCTGGAGAGCAGAAGTCCTGGCCGGGTTGGCCTGGGAGCTACAGCCACCACGTGGTCCTCCCCAGCTCCATCCGCAGAGGCTCAGCATAACAGAGCTCCCCAACCCCTGGTGTCCTGGGCTGTCCCAGTACTCTTGCATGTTTTCACCGCACTCCCCACTGGATTCAACCCCAAGAGGGGGAGAGCGAGAACATGGGGGTGTGACATCTCCATGCCCCTCTAGCCTTCTTCTCTCTCCACATCCAGTCACTTCCTCCTCCTGTCTTGAAAGGGGTATCCTTGCATCAAATCACCTGCCCTTCGAGGACAGCAACCCCTTGATACTAACCTCCTTCCATCTCAGCCTAGCTCTTTGTCTCCTGCTCCTTCGTCTCTCGCCCTAATTAGCACACCAGGCATACTCGTTTCAAGACTTACTCAGTTTCTGACAGTGAATCCCATTCAAGGTGTCTTCTATTCCAGAAGGTGGTTCTCACTTGTAGCTGCATGTTGGGCTTTTGCCTGCTGTAGTGCAATGACATCTGGTCAACCGGTGTTGGCGTGCAGTGGCTCTGGCCCCACTCACCTCCTCCCGATCTGAAGCTCCAGGTGGGGTTGGTGTGCCCTGCGCTGCAGGCATCACCTGGGGTTCCTCTGTTGTACCCCCATGGGGCCTCCTCTTCCCTCCCCTCCTGTTCTCCAGCTCTGAAGAAGGGATGTTATGCTTGAAACAGTCTGAGTGGAATATAATTATCCTTTCCCCCAATTCTGCACCCGAAACGTATCAGTCTCCATTCACCCCCTGGCCTCTTCTGGGCTCTTATTTAAGAGGCCTTCACATTCTGTGATGCCGGGTGCCTCCACATGCCCTCATCTTTCTTCCTGCTGGGAGGGGCCCAAGGTACAGCTCTGCCTCGGTGGCGAAGGGGTAAGCCAGGCCAGGTAAGGCCCCATCCGCAAAGGGGTGGCTTCTAGGTTTTCTGGCTGATGCAGATACAGCAAGAGTGGAAATGGAGGCCACCGGATCCTTCCCCTCTGGTTCCAGGGGCCTTGTGATCTTCTGTTTGAGGCAAAGACTTGGCCTTGTCCATGCAGCTTTATCAAGACTGTGGTCAGTGTACGACAGTATCCCCCTAGGTTTTATAAACACTTGGCCTTTGTGTGAGAGAGTGTGTGTGTGTGTGTGTTGTGTACTGTTTCAAAGCTGAGACAGGAGTCTTATTTTTGTGTCTACCTTGGTGAGTATTTTCATAACAGTTGGGAGAGGGAAATCAGTGAGGTGCAGTCAACCGCACCTGATCCAGCGCTGGTCTGCTGCTCTCCGGAGCTCCTTGGAATCCCTCCATTGTCCACAGCCTAGCCACCCTCTGGGGCCCCATCAGAAGCCACCGTGCAGCCTTCTCAGAGAAAAATGGCACCTGTGTCTGTCCAATTGTGTCACTAAGAACAGATTAATTTGATCTCATCTGAAACTAAAATATTACATCTGGCAGACGTTCTCTGAGGTAGAACAAAGGGGACGTGTTCATTATCTGGGGCACGTTTCCTAGGCAGTTTGAGTTGGCAGGTTCACCAGGAAGCTGTTACTGCATCCCTGATGGTCTAGGACTGTGGTCCTCCTGGGACTCTGGGGGCCGGGCCTGCTCCAGACACCCTCCAAGGGACCCATCCTAGCCACGCTCTGCGGGGACAAAGGTGGGAGTCAGCTCAGCTTGCTCCCCTCCTAGGAGAGACCCAAACCACTTATTGAGGAAATGCCCGCTGGCTTTGCCTTCAGGACTCTGTGACCACGGCAGGGAGGGTACAGTGACCCACTGGCATTCTCCACAGGGTGCCAGCCTAATGTGCACCCAGTGGGTGTTGTCCTCAACTCAGGGCCATTAGCTCAGGTCCATGTGGCAGAGTGGACGTGACTGGCCAGGGCCTCACAGGGCACAGCGTCGGCCTCACCCGCCATCTAATGAGCCTTTTCTCTGCATTCTCTGTGACTTCCGCTCTATCCAGTTCATCGACCACTTGCGTCTTTCTCTTCTCTAACCTTCTCTTACACAATTACACTAGGAACAGATGGGTTCTGGAGAACCATGTGGCCAGACCAGAACCACTGGCTTGATTCCTGCCGGGATCCCCAGAGCCACCAACCCACCCCATCTCAGGCAGTCTAGACACCAGATGCTCATGACCATGTCCACGCTCACCCAGCCAACCAGGACATCTCAGCTCTGCCCCCCAGCTCTGAGCTCTGCATCAGCAAGCTCAGGGCTCCGGCTCAGAGCTGGAGAAGGAACGTGGACCCAGGACCTCCAACGTGAACGTGGGCCTGGGACCCCTGACCGTCTCTTTCTGTTGTGCTGAGCTACGTGAGGTGGTGCAGGCAATAGTGGGACCTGTCCCAGCCTGTGACTCAGAACTTTTGTGGTTAGTGGCTCCTTTGACAACCCGTGAAAGTCATGCATGTGCATCCTGGGAAAATACACAATTGTAAACAGTCACAGAAAGGTTTAAATGTCATTTCACTTCTGTAAAAATAAGTTCCCACCTACCCATATTGCACTTTTGAATCCAGCATGTTGGTGTGTGTGTGTGCGAAGGTTTCCTTGTGTGTGCTCACACATTCAAAGACTGTTGCAGCAAGGTGTCCAACGTGTTCTCTGTTTCTGCTGTTTCCCTAAGGGGGCTGAAGGGCAAGGTGAAGAAGGAGAGCTCCCAGAGGGAGCTGGTTTCCGACGCGGCCCACCTGAACGACACCCACTGTGCCCACTGCCTGCAGCCCTACCGGCTCCTGGAGGGCTCCAAACGGCAGTGCCTAGACTGCCGCCTCTTCACCTGCCAAGGCTGCAGCCACACCCACCCCGGGGAGGAGGGCTGGCTCTGCCACCCCTGCCACTTGGCCAGGTGAGCGGGGCCTGGAGATCCAGGGACCCTGATGGTTTTGAGGGGTGGCTTGTCCCTTCGGCGGGGGTGGGGGGATTATCTGAAGAAGGGTGGGCACATGTGCGTGGTGGTTGGGCACAGCAGTGCCTCAGGCCTGAGCTCCATCTCTCTGCAGAGTCGTGAAGATGGGCTCCCTGGAGTGGTACTACGGGCACGTGAGGGCCCGCTTCAAGCGCTTCGGAAGTGCCAAAGTGATCCGGTCCCTCTGCGGGCGGCTGCCAGGGGGAGGTGAGGACCGGGTGGGGTCTGGGGGAACCCGTTTTGCTCCCAGGCATGTTTTACTGTTTCAGAACCAAGCAGATTGCTTTGGCACCTGTGTCTGAGCACCTGTCAGTCCCTGTGTCTGGTGTTTTGATGGGGTGGGCTGCTTGCTGAGTGAGTGCAGCCTTTTGCTCCCTGGCCTGGCCTGGCCCTGGGAAGTCCTGCATGTTGACATCCCCACCCTCTGAAATTGTGTTTTCTCAGAGCTCTGTAGCAAGTGCAGAACTCACAGCCAACTTCTCAAACTCGGCAGCTGGTGGAATAGCCGGGCCCTAGTTCGTGCTTTGAGTCCCTAGGTCCTCCCTCCCTGGGTGGAGTATTTGGAGTGGTGACACATTGATAAATCCTCCAAACCAGGACATTTCTAAAAGTAAGAGTGGCCTCCTGACAACCACGCTGAGACCACAAACGTGGCTCGGAGTGCCCCAGCAACGTGGGAGGGACTGTCACCCTATTCTTGGGGGTTCTTTCTCCTTTCTTTCTCAAGCTGCTTCTTCAGGACTAATATCTTTGTCTCGCTCCGGCTGGAGCCCACCAAAGTCCCACGTCCCATGCCCGCTCAGCCAGCCAGGAACCAGCGAAGGGTCTTCCTGCAGCCGAAGAGCTTGGCCGGGCCCTCCGCAGGGCGCAGGGGTGGGAGCCACAGGCAGCACAGGAAGAGCCACACTACAAAGCATCTGAAATCTCACCCCCAAAGTCGGCTGCTCGTGACTTTGGGGAAGGAAACCACAGGCCACATCAGAGCCCGAGGATCTGGGCCCCGCCATGGGAGGTGCTGATTGCCAGGGACCTGTGTGGGCTCGGGAATCTGTGTGATGTAGAAGGTCACAGGGTCCAGAGCTCAGTGAGTGACTCAAAGGGGCCAGGAACCTGCCAGTTTCAAAACTGTGACCGAGAGCCAGGAGGTGGCGCTGTGGGGCAGCAGGATCCCTGCTTTGAGCCACAGCAGAGGCTCCTGGCCCCAGGGAGGCAGGTCTCAGGTCCCTACAGTGACATCCCCAGAGACTGTGTCTCCCTGCTGGGCGCCCAAACACAATCCCCTGAGAACTGGTGCAGGGAAGGAGCACAAGGCTGGGGGAGTTGTATGGCTAATAAAAGTAGACAAACAAAGAAACAATTGCAGTCCCAGCCAGGACCTGCTGCAGACCCTGTGCAGCTCTGGGGGCGCCCTGGGTCTGGCGAGCAGTGGTTTCCCAGAGGCCCCAGAACTGGATGGCAGGAGCTGCGGGAAGCAGTGTGGGTGGACGTGGATGGAAGGAGCCCCCTCACTCCTGTCCTTGAGCTCACAGATCCTCACTCCTGTCCTTGAGCTCACAGATCCTCGCAGGGCGTCTTTCTTCTCAGCCCCTTCTCTTTGGCTGTAGGTTTGTCTGACAGAGCACATAGCTCGCCCGGTATCCACAGTAAGTCCTTCTTGCTCAGACGCTTTTATCTTCATTTCCACCCCCCTACCAAGAAATCTCTGTTCCATGTCAGGAACACGGGAAATCCTTTGGGTTTCTTTAACTGTGACTCAATAGCCAGAGGTGGGTTAATATCAAACCCTTGTTCCAGGTGTAGAGGGATATGTAAAGGGCTGATAACCCTTTACATATGGAGATCCTGCTCATATTTGAGCAGAGGGGCAGGGACACCACCCTGACGGGTCACACACACACCTGGGCCTTTGGAAACCCATGTCCACATCCCCTCAATGCAGACAGAGTCCCCATCACAATGCCCTCTGTCTGGCTGTTTGACGTGAGTTTCAAGACTGTCACTGTTCAGAGAGGGGCCACCAGCTGGCTGGCTGGTGCTCGACTCTGGGGGCAGAGGAGAGGCAGAGAAAGGAAAAAGAGGGCCCTGGGGCTGAGCCTCACTCCCTCCCAGCTGTGCCCAAGGCCGGGCCTGCTGGTAAGCAGGGGAAATGAGACTGTGGGAGAAGTGGTTTGTTTGGGAAAACAAGACTTAGCTCTAGGTCTCCCTCAAGGGGTAGGTAACTGCAGGGTGAATACCTGTAGGTGTGACCCTGATAACACTGATGCAGCGCACTGGTTTTCTGCTATAATGAGGATCAGCTTTAACTGATGCTCAGAGAGGTCATTGTAAGGTCAGCAGAGGGCCTTGCCTGGATGTTTTACGATGGATGGATGGTGAAGGGAAAATGGATGGATGGTGGATGGGTGGATGGATGGATGATGATGGATGATGGATGATGATGATGGATGATGGATGATAGATGGATGAATGAGTGGGTGGGAGGGTGAGTGGATGGAAGGATAGATGTGGGGGAAGGGGGTAGACAAAGGGTTTGCCTCCAATCTATCTATCCCTAAATGGAGTCATGCAGGTGTCTGTTGCAGGTGGGCCTGAGCCAAGCCCTGGAGAGAGAAGTAGAGACAGCGAGCATTCTGATATGGATGGAGAGCTGGACACAGGGGCTCAGGCCCATCCCTTTGGCAGCAAAGTAAGTCTTCCCCAACCGCTCCCACCACTCCCAGGGCTGCAGCCTTGGGTTCTGACTTCCTAAAAATCTCAGTGCTCCCATGGCTCCACTATAGCCTGAGCGCTAACTTTGCCACGCCCGGACCATCTCTGAAGGCCATAAGCACCAGATAGAAGAATACCTTTCAGCATAAGGTCACCATCACCATAAGAAACCCCTAGCAAGCTGTGGGTGGGCAGAGGCTGCAGAGAAGACTGCCTAGACCCCCAGACCTGCCTGGCCCTCGGCCTCGGCCCCTGGAGCACGGTTGGAAGGGCAGGGGCCAGAGGGCACACTGGGGTCATCCTAAGGCAGCCTTTGCACCTTTCAGGGATGTAAATCCCTCAGACTCTGCGAGCTTTTTTGCTTTTTTCTAGGACAAAATATGAACCTTATTTTTATTGGTGTTTGTTTCTGTTTTCACTTCTTTTTTAATTTATTTATGGTGATAAAGACATGCAAAGTAACCTCCAGGGTTTCTGGGTATGATGATGGAAGGGGAGCAGTTGAAGGGGAGCAGGTTGGAGGGAGGGGTGGGCAGGCAATGATGAGTATAGACGGAGCCACTAGGAGAGAGACACATGCTGGCCAGGTCGACCCGGCTGCTCTGGGGGGAATATATGCATCTGTTTATGACAAAAGTATATTTGTGCCACTTACTACGCTTCCAGAACACTCCCCAATGTCTGCACTCTCCCCTTCACATCCATCTGAAGGATGGAAACCATCAGGGGGGTCAGAACTGACCTCTGACCTTGCATCTAATGTGCAAAAGTTCTCCCTCCCCCCTCCGCCTCCCCCTTTTGCCTAAAACCCCAAGGTGGGAAACCCGAAGCCTACCTGCCCCCAAGGCTGCAGCCTTCCACGGCCTGTGTCCTGGGCATGTGTGAGCACCCACATGTCCATCAGCAGCTTCTGCTCATCTCTCTAAGGGGTGCTGGGCATGCAGACCCTGTGAGGGGTGGGTGGGCTCTGGGCAGACTTTCCATGCGGCTTCAGAGCTGGGGCTCATCTGGTTTGTTTCTAGGGCCCTGGGGTGAGGGGCGTCTGGTCCTCCCTGTCTACTGACCCTGACTCTCCTCTTGCCCAGCCTGTGCCCGCCAAGAAAAAGCGCCTCCTCCCCATTCACAGCCTGGACTTCGAGGCGGACTCTGACGACTCCGTGGGGTGTTGCAGTCACCCCCCGAGCCTGTCCTCAGTCCCAACGGCCCCTGACAGCCTGCAGGTGAGTGGGCTCTCATTCCTGCCCACCCCTCCTAGGAGCCGCAGGTCAGGGACAGGATCCAGAAGCGTCACACCCTCCAAGGACTAGGCTCTCGGGAGAGGCTGAGCTGGCAGCATGGCTGTGTGCGATGCAGGGCAGTTGAGTGAGGGGCATGGAGTGTTTAGGGTGGGTGCTTCCCTCGAAAGTAAGGCAGAGCCCCGTCACTCAGGAGGGCAGACAGAGGACCGGCATCTGCCCAGGAGTTGGACGTGTCTGGATCTCCATGTTATTAGTGGGGTCATAGGCTTATTGCCCAAAGTAGGCTAGTCCTGCGTGGAAGAGCTGCCGAATAATCACAGCGGCAATGTGGCACTGCAGGGTCCACCCGGCAGGCAGGGCAGGTGGTCACTCTGCTCCTCAGGTTTGTGACCTTGTTCTGGGGACCCTCCGAGAGGCTCCATCCCCCACTACCTGGGAGAGCTGATGATCTCCCCTCACAGGGTCACTCTCAGGACCAGTGGCTGTGCCCGTCACCCACAGGGCACATGCAGCTTGCACAAGACCCAGAGTGACGCCCAGCTTCAGCAGGACCCCTGAACTCTGGGGGTCCTCTGGGCTCAGGCAGTGCCCGACCACAGCTGGGGCAGGGCTGGGCCTGCCCTGGCTGATTGGCAGACCTCTGTCGGAGACGGGCCAGCGGGGTGGGGAGCCAGCACCCAAGAGACCTTGGGCCACAGATCCTGCTCCAGCTGTAATTCTGGGGGTACAGTTTTCCTTTCCAATGGCCTCCAGGGCCTGGGACGACTTCCTTCCTGCCCCCAGCCCTGGCACAGCCAAACTGGAGAGGAGTGGGGGCATGTGGCTCCCTGACGCCCTCAGCGCCCCCTTTCCTTGGGGACCAATGGCACAGTAAAGGGAGCTTTCTGCAGGCCCCAGGAAGGGTGGGAGAGGGGTGTGGGGCTCACAGCCAAGAGGATGCCCCACCCCTACCCACTCTTGCCTCTCTGACCTTCAGGAATTATTAAGATGTACACAGAAACACACACACACACACACACACACACACACACACACACACACACACACACCACTTCCCGCCCACTTCCTCAGGGCTTTGGTCTGGGTGGGTCTATGCCCCGAGGCTGTCGGAAGTGTTTCTGTCTCCTTGTGTGATACCTGGCCCAGCAATCAGGCCCCAACCTCCTTCCCTGGAGACAGGATGCAGAATAGGCCATGAAACTGAAGGGAACTGCGATGTCAGGGCCAGAGGGGAGGTGTGTGATGCTCGGTCAGCAGACAATGCCTGGAAGCCCTCCGGATGTGGACTGGACAGACCCACACGCCAAGGAGCTGCCCCAAGTCCAAACCCTCCAGCGGCTGACAGGTCCCATGTGCTCAGACCCTCACAGGTGAGCCCTGCGTGGAGGAGGCCGTGGTCCTGCAGGAGGCTGATGCCAGGGCCGCTGGGGGCCACCCCCACCCAGAAGAGCAGACAGACAGCCTCTCCCCTGCCGGACGGGATGCCCACGCTGGGCTCTGCCTGCCAGGAGAGTCCTGCCCAGTAGCCCCGGGGATCGCTGCCACTCCTGGTAGGTGCCCTTGGCCGCTGTCTTCCATCTGGGCTCTGCATGGTGGAGGGGTTTCTGGAAACCCTGCCCGCCACCCCAGTTTGGGCAGACACACTGGCTGGTTTAAAGTAGCCCTTTCCTTCCCTGTGATTGGTGGGCGTGTGTAGTCCTGGCAAACCTCATGGACACCTGCTTCCCCCGGGCTGCGTGTGCCCCTTGCAACACTCAGGTAACCAGCACTGACCCCCAACCTGACCACACAGCTGCTGCCACCTTTAGTTATTTTTTTTTTTTTTTAGTTATTTTTTAATCCTCATCCAAGGATATTATTTAATTGGTTTTTAGAGAGAGAGGAAGGGAGGGGGAGAGACGGAGAGAGAAGCATCAATTGATTGCCTCCTGCATGTGCCCCGACCAGGGCTAGGAGTCAAGCCTGCAACTGAGGTATGTGCCCTTGACCGGAAACCAAACATGGGACCCTTCAGGCTTTGGGCTAATGCTCTATCCACTGAGCCAAACCCCCCAGGGCTCACTGCGCCCTTTACAGAGGACATTGTGGCAGGGTAGGGACATGCAGGTCTTCCTGAAAAGACAGACCAATGGTCACTGGACCAACCGTCCTGACCGGGACCAGGCATCTCCACAGCTGAGGACTCAGGGTGCCGCTGGGGACCCATGGTGCAGTTCCATGGGGGTGCCACCTGCCTGGTCCCCCATGAATGGGGAGGTCTGTAGGTGCTGAGAACACAGATTGCTCAGTTGAATTTGTTGCCAGACAGTTTGCTTCCTAATGAAATCCTGAAGCGTTGTCTGTGCCTGTGGGGGTACGCGTGCGGTCAGAGTCAGACTCCCTGCTGACGTCAGGCAAATAAGATCACACATGCAGCACAGCCTTCCACTAATGCAGCTGCACAATGTGGTTAAGACACTGTCTGTCCTCTTTCCATTCTCCCTTTTCATTATATTAAAGAGACCATAATCTCATGATCCACGCACCCACTAGGACCCTGGAGGCATTGGGTGGGGAAGGCAGGCTTTACCTCCCCCCTAAACAAGGAGTAAGTGAATCTACATTGACTGAGCATGCAGACTGGGACACTCATTTCCTCCCGTGGTCCCTAATCACCCAGGTGTGGGCTCGGTGGCAGGGTGGGGCTGAGGGTCAAGGCAGGGGAGGTAGAAAGACTGTATCAGGCTGAGAAAAGGCTCTTGGGAGGCCTGCCGTTCTGAGTCAAGCCCAGCGCTGCATGCGAAGACACATTCCCCCATCTTTACACTGGGAGCACGTCACAGGGAGTGTGGTAAGAAAGGTGTGTGTAGGAGTGTGATGAGCAATATTATCGCTTTCCTAATAGAGCATCAAACCACTGCACAGTCTGGGATTTGATGGAAAATGGCGTGCAACTCAGCCCCCGTGCCTCAGTGTCCTCGTTGTGAAAAGGGTCACAATGCCTAAGTCATGAGGCTGAAACCAGTGTCAGGAGGGCTGGAGCCGCCCCTGTGCCCGGGCCCCAAGCTCATTCAGATTGTCGGTGGAACTGCACGGCCGCCCCCAGCAGGTGCAGAAGTAGCTCCTGCACACCTGACTTTGCCGTGCAGTGTTGTATGCGAGGTGCCCTCCACGAGCAGGTCAGCCCTGAGGGCTCCGCCTTCACCCATCTCCAGGTGGCTCTGTGGGGGCTGGTACTTTTTGGTGAAGAGGTGGAGATAGTGAGCTTTCCCCCCTGGGGCCCAGGATAAGCATTTCCAGCCATACCCCAGGTGACTCATGCCCCCAGCGTCTGCCCATCATTGTTCTGGCAAAAACAGCCCATGGTGACCAGTGTGGAAAGACTTCCTAAAGTCACCTCCACTCCTGGAAACTTCTCGGACCCACACGCCACACACGTGGAGCTTGGTGTGGTACAATTACATGGCATTTGCTTTGGCACCGTGGCTTTCGCACCGTCTGGGCCGTGGTGAGCACCAGGCCGCCTCTGTGTCCTGAAGCTCCTTGTTGGAACTTACTCTGGTTGAAGGGCCTCAGCCCCATAACGTCAAGAATGTAATCACGTCCACAGTTGCCCCGATCTCTCATTTTTCCATTGGAAAAACACACCCATTGGCTTTCAGTCTCTCACCCCCAATAATCCAAACCCACTGTCCCTCCCCAGGGATGAGCGTCGTCAGGAACGAGCAGCTCCCCTCGCAGTGCCTGGCCCACGTGGACACCTCGGATGAAGACAGCATGCAGGCCCGCGAGGCAGCCTCCCACCTCTCCACTCAGAGCGGCCGGACCTCACCTGCGAGCCAGGTACGGGGCGCGGGAAGACTCCTGGTAGCTTCTTTGAGTGGAGCCCTTTCATCTTACACCAAGTCTTATCAGAGAAATTAAAGTGTTCCATATTTTAAAGCTGTAAGACTGCACAAGCCTACTTAACAGAGATGAGTGATGTCATTAAAATACATGTGTGTGTTCCCATGGTAGAGGGGTTTCTGGAAACCCTGCCCACCACCTCAATTTGGGCAGTCACCCCCAGCCCCAGCCACCACCCACCCGCCTTCCTTCTCCGTGGATTTGCCTGTCCTGGATCTCTCATCCAGAATGACTCCGGAATCATACAACACAGGACCCTTTGTGACCGGCTGCTTTCTGCTTCTGAGGTTCATCCTCATTGTAGCAAGGGTCAGAACTTCATTCCCTTAAGAAAATTCAGCTAAGCCCTAGCTGGTTTGGCTCAGTGTCTAGAGCGTCACCTATGGACCAAAAGGTCCCGGGTTAGATTCCAGTCAAGGGCACGTACCTTGGTTGCAGGCTCCTCCCCGGGGCGTGTGCAGGAGGCAACCAATCAATGTGTTTCTCTCACATCAATGTTTCTCTCTTCTGTCTTTCATGCTCTCTAAAAGATCAATGGAAAAATATCCTCAGGTGAGGATTAACCAAAAGAAAAGAAAATTCAACTTAAAGTCCTAAGTTAGTGAGAACTGCTCACATAAAAACACTGATTTATGACATAGCTCATCACAGGATTCCTTTGGTAACACAGGTTCTTTTCACTGAGATTAAATCACAAGCCCGTTTATAGACAACTGATGAGAACAAGCAAGTACATTTTACTGGGGGAAAGGCAATGCTGTTTTAGATGAGAACATCGTGACCTGCTAGATTGATTCCGACTGACCCGAGTCTCTGATGGGGCCCTGACTCCTATGGATAAAACTGTGGGGTTGGGGCTGTTTTGTAACTGATGACTCTCAAAGCATGGAACCCAGACGGGGTGCGTGGGCCCTGCTCTGGATGGAGAATCCTGAGCCATAGCTGCCCCAAGGCTGGTCTCACGCACATCTGCCGGAGCCTGGGTTAGGGCAGGTCTGGCTTCCTCCGCATGCTGGTGCCTGGCACAGAGGCCCCCGGGAGATCTGGAGGGTGCATTTGTGGAGCTCCCTTCCTGGGGACCCATAGGCCACGCTCTGGACTATCAGGCAGAGAGGCTGGCCAAATGTTCAGCAGGATAGAGTCCTCCCCTGGGACAGAAACATTCTCCTCAGGATAGAAACCTCCCCCCCAGGGAAGAGACCGTCCCTCCAGGATAGAGACCTCCCCCTGGAATAGAGGCCTCCCAGGATGCAGCCCTCCCTGGGATAAGCCCTCCCTGAGATAGAACCCTCCCTGGGATAGAGACCTTCCCCCCTCCCAGGAAAGACTTTCCCCCCTCCCAGGAAAGACCTCCCCTCCCCCGGAAAGAGACCTTCCCCCAGGAAAGAGACCTTCCCCCCTCCCAGGAAAGACTTCCCCCCCTCCCAGGAAAGACCTCCCCCCGCCAGGAAAGAGACCTTCCCCCAGGATAGAGACTCCCCCAGAACAGAGACCTTCCCCCAGGGTAGAGACCTCCCTTCAGGATAGAGACCTCCCGGGGTAGAGTCCTCCCTGGGATAAGGCCCTGCCTGAGCTAGAAACCTCCCCGGGATAGAGACCTTCCCCCCTCCCAGGAAAGACCTCCCCCGCCCCAGGAAAGAGACCTTCCCCCAGGATAGAGACTCCCCCAAAATAGAGACCTTCCCCCAGGATAGAGACTCCCCCAGAATAGAGACCTCCCCTCAGGAAAGAGACCTTCCCCCAGGATAGAGAGCTCCCGGGGTAGAGTCCTCCCTGGGATAAGGCCCTGCCTGAGATAGAGACCTCCCCGTGTGGCAGGACCACAGTGGCAGAGGATCTTCCAGTCTCCTAGTCAGAAGACAATGGGATGAAGACTAGAATTAAATTGTCAATTTCCAGTAAGTTTTTAATTTAGCAACCTTAGTAACTTTCATTAATATACATACCCCAGCTGGTACTAATTGTCCTGTAAGCCACCTTAAAGTATTCTGTTTCATGCTTGTATCTTATCTCTGGAAAATTTTCTTCATTTATTTCTATCAACTCTATTTACTTCGACTAAAACTCACCTAGAATGTGTCTTTATATCAGAGGAAGCGGGCATGAGGCGATGCTCCCAAATGCAGCCGCACTCCCCAGCGACAGTAGAAACAGGGCTGCTGCAGGGCCGGGATGGGGAACCCTCTACCCCTGCCCCCCAGAGCAGCCCTTCCGACCCCAAACTCACAGACATGCCCTGAGTTCTCCAGAGCAATGTTTTATTGGGGCGAATCTGAATGGTCCTCCTGTGATCGGTCACCTGTCTCTGCTTTGTACCCATGGTTAGGACTTTCTGGGTGAGGAACATTCAGGAAGGACTTTCTTAAATAACCGCTCCTGCCAAGAGGAGGCCAACGATGGCACAGCATGCAGCACGAAGGACACTTCCACGGGGCTGAGGAGGTGGGGGCAGGAAACGGAGCCCAGCGCTTAACCCGCACTACCGTGGGGAGTGAGCCCCCCACTCCCGAGAGCCGGCCCTGGGACATCGAAGCCTTGCTCAGGCTGCAGACACTGACTCGGTTTCCTCACCAGTCCCAAATTATGGTTGTTCCTTGTAATGCATGGCCTATGTCTGTGTTGTGCTTGCAAGTTATACATTTTGGTTTTGTTGCCCACAAGCTGAAGGCACCTGTTCATACTTGACATCCGTACGAGTCTAGTAACATGATGACCGTGGCAGATGGGGCTCACACAGAGGAAGCTGCCACCGCCAAAGCAGTGGCCATTTGGGGCCGAGGGGGAAGGCTCAGCAGCTGCATGGAGGTGGCTCCTGAGTACCTGAGAAGCAGGTGTCCCATGGGCGTGTCTGATGGCCCCAGTGGCTCTCAATACCAGATAGAAACCCGGGGCTGTTATATCTGTGGTCGCATGCTGTCCTGGAGGCCTCCCCTCTCCCTGAGAGGCCTGGGTGCCAACCTGGCCTTGCTCAGAGCGCCACGCCAACCCCCCGGCTCCTCTGCCGGCTGCTGCCTTTCCATGGCTCTTTGCTACCCCAGTTCCTGCTCACCTCCCCCAACCCCAGGTGAGAAGGGTCCCAGTTGTCATCGTGGGAAGTTTATCTTTCTTAAGTGACACCTCACAATGACACTCCTGGCACTGGTGGGTCCAGCCCCTCCTCTCCAGGCCTGAAGTGGCAGCCAAGCGTCCTGACTCCACCAGAGCACAAGGCTGTCTGCTGGGCTCCCTGCTCCGAGGTATTGACCGCTGTCTCTTTAGACTCTTGAGTGCAACCAGAGGTGGTCTCAGTTACCAGGGCTGCTCCAGGCCACTCCAGAGCGAAATCCTCCCGGTGACCTTCCTCAGCTTCGCTCTTCCTCGGGCGGCTCTGCCCACTCAGGGCTCTCGGTGCTGTGAAGACCAAACTAATTACCTTGCGAACAATGCAGAGGCACCTTTCCCCGGAAGGGCCCTTGCCCTCTGCTAAACCCAGGTGAGCCTCGAGAGAGATAATGGCAGGAAGGCTGCGTCCACTGGGCCTGGAGAAAACGGAACAAGAATTGATTTTCTTGCGTCCCTGTCTGAGAGCTAATAGCTTCTGGTGACTCAAGAGCCTGGTGACTCAAGGGATGAGGAAGTTGTATGTTTAGTCACTTCAAGTTGTCCCCTGGCCCACCAGTGACCTGCAGCTCCTGAAGATAATGAGTTTTAGTTTGATCGGCCTGGCCTCGTTAATTCACGCTTTCCTGTGCTGCGCGGGACAGTAGCTGCCCCGGTAATGATCCCCATCGGCCTTTCACATCCAGCTCCCTAGTCTTGGTGAATCTGTCACCCCTCCTGCCTTGTTCATCTCCCCAGTGTGCATCTCCCCAGTGTGCACCCAGCTTTTGCTGGGTGTCCCAGAGCCCTTGGTGTGGGAAGATGGGTGTCTTGGTCACCCTCCCCAGTCATGGCCTCGGGGACGGTCTCAGCTTTCCATCCACGGCTTGGGAATTTGGTGCTTCCCGGGGGTGGGTGCTGGGTCTTGCTGGCTGGAGTGGGCTGTGTCCCAGCCACTGTATCCTCGGCTGCAGGGTTTTGGAGTGAGTAAGCTCAGGTCAGTGGTGGAATGTCTGCTGACCCACCTGGAGACAGGGTCCCAGAGCCCCTTTGTTAAAGGAGATTGAGGTGCCAACAAAGCACAAACTAAGAAAATAGTTAGTAAAGATCTATGCACCCCTCGTTCACTGCAGCGTTGTTTAGAATAGGCAAGATATGGAAGCAACCCAGGTGCCCAGCAAAGGACGAGTGGATAAAGAGCAGATGGTACATATATACGATGGGAAATGACTCAGCGGGAAAAAAAAGAATGAAATCTTGCAATTTACGACAACATGGATGGATGTAGAGGGTATTATGCTGAGTGGAGTAAGTTGTACAGAAAGCGTTGTGCAGGGTGGTTCAGTTGATGAGGCATTGTCCCAGGCACAGAAAGGTCGCCGGTTCAATTCCCAGTCAGGGCACATGCCTGGTTTTCGGGCTTGATCCCCAGTAGGGAGTGTGCGGGAGGCAGCTGATACCATGTCGTTTCTCACATCGATGTTTCTCTCTTCTTCCTCTCTC
Organism: Corynorhinus townsendii; assembly: GCA_026230045.1. Taxonomy (NCBI): domain Eukaryota; kingdom Metazoa; phylum Chordata; class Mammalia; order Chiroptera; family Vespertilionidae; genus Corynorhinus; species Corynorhinus townsendii. The sequence goes on from JAPDVU010000005.1 coordinate 35,462,500, forward strand.
TCTAAATTAGTAAAAGTGTTATTTTAAAAATAAGTTGCACTGACACCTGGTCTATGTGCTCAAAGTTTAGAGTGGCAGCCCACACACCAAGGAATCTCAAGTTTAATTCCTGGTCAAGGGCTGCAGGTTTGATCCCTGGCCCTACTCAGGGCATGTGAAGGGGGCAACCAGTCCATATGTCTCTCTCTCGTGTAGATATTTCTCTGTCTCTGTCTCTCTCTCTCTCTCCCCATCTCTCCCACCTTTCCACTCTCTCTAAAAAGCAATGGAAAAAATAGCCTTGGGTGAGGATTAACAAAACAATAATAGTAAGTCATGCAGAGAAAGACGAATACCACATGATTTCACTTTTATGTGGAATCTAAAAAAAAGAAAACAATGAACAAAATAAACAAACTCATACAGAGAACAAAGAGATGGTTGCCAAAGGGGAGGGGAGTAAGGGGCTGGGCAGAATAGGGGGAGAGTAAAAGGTACAAGTCCCACCTATAAAATAAGTCTCGGGGTGTCATGTACAGGATAGGGAACAGAGCCAGGAACAGCCTCCGAACCACACACAGTGACAGATGGTGCTAGCCTTACTGTTGGGATGGCTTTGTCAGGTATATTCATGTAAAATCACTCTGCTGTACACAGGAAACTAATATAATATGCCATGCAAACTATAAGTAAAATAAATGTGTAAATAGGTAAATGGTGGGTCTTAGATGGCCTGATGGCATCAGGATCACCAGTAGCAGCCCACCCTACAGAGCCGGGGCTGGAGGCCGGGACTGGGCCCAGCACGGGGACTTGGGCAAGCTCACATGGAGAATGGACAGAGACACGGCTCAGTAGGAGCCTCAGGTGTGCTCAGGGATGCGACCCTCCCAGAGCCCTGCCTCTAATTACGATGTGCACAGATGCCCACTGAACCAGACCCGCTCACTTGCTCATTTCAGGGACCCGGTGCCAGCGAGCCCACGGAGGCGGACATGGAGGAGGAGACCCTGAAGAGAAAGCTGGAGGAGCTGACCAGCAATGTCAGTGACCAGGGGGCCTCGTCCGAGGAGGAGGGCAAGGGCAAAGGGGCAGAGCTTGACAAGAGCACTTCCTGGGAGGACCTCCCCAGGATGACCCCAGAGGTAAGGCCGCCCCCCGCGGTCTCCACAGGACACGAGCGGAGGTAGGACCAGGGGTCAACAGTCTGTAGCCAACCCAGCAGCCCAGCCCAGGGCAGGCAACTGACCCCTGGAGGTCAGTGAGGGGTCCTGACAAGGGCCATAGGGTGCCCAGCCCCTGGCTGACCGCCTGGCCGCCCAGCTCTAGGAGTGAAGAGAAAAGAGGAGGGTAGCATGAGGTCCTTGTTGGTGAAGCCTGCAGTCTCTCCTGTCTTAGGTATGCACGTCTGAAGGCCAAACACATGGATGGGAAAACAGCCCGCCAGGCCTCCAGGGCCCCATGCAAACTGCCAGGACCCCGGATGAGGCGCTGTCGCAGCTGGAGGACAGGGTGGCCATGACAGCCTCCGAGGTTCAGCAGGCGGAGAGCGAGGTAGCCCACAGCCTCAGGAGCAGATGGCTCCCCAAGACTGACAGCAGTGGGGCCCTGACAGTGTGACAGCAGGGGAGGGACTCCCCCCAACAGCTCACGCAGAGGAGCCCCTTCGGCTTCAGAACAGGAGCTTGGGGGTCCCTGTGGGAATCGCATCCCCCCCTTGCCTCACCCCTGTCCCTTCCCCTTTGCTGTAGAGAGGGGCAGGCGGGGTTAGTAGCCACTGAAGGAAGATGCGGGCACTCACCATGCCCCACCCCATGGAGGGGCTTCTGTAGAAGCAGTTAAAAGTTTAGGACAACCCAGGGCTCAGGACCACATTCTGGCCCGAGGATTGTGGGCCCAGAGCTTCGGTGTAAGGGTGGAGGTGTCGGTGGTGACAAAGGTCAGAGGACAGAGCAGGCCTCCCAGGGACAGTCGCAGTGACTGGGCTTTGCTCAGCCCTCCCTCCAGGGACCCACAGAGAAGAGAGGGCTTGTCCCTCAGATTCTGCTCCCAGCTGGGGGTAACCCAGCCCCTCTCCAACAACCATGGCACCTGCATGAAAGGGGACCCCAGAAAGTGCACCTGGGTGGGAAACACAATAAAAACTTAAGGAGAAACACAGTAAAATTGATGAATGCGGGCACTGCTCTTCCAGGATGGTGACCAGAGGTGGGACTCCTGAGTGACGTCTGTCTGTTTTCACTGATCCCCTAGGTGTCGGAAATCGAGGCCAGGATTGCAGCCTTGCGGGCTGCAGGGCTCACGGTGAGGCCCTCGGGGAAGCCCCGGAGGAGGTCTAAGCTCCCGGTGAGTGGACGCTGCAGTGCCCGGGGCCTGGGTGCCCGGACTCCTGGCCAGGCCCACAGGGTCACTCCAGGGCATGAAACCGAGAGCCTCGGGCCAGCCGTCTCCCCATCCTTGAACTGCTGCCTCAGTGCCCTAACAGCCATCCGTGAGCTGTGTCCTGTGGGAGCTCTTTTTCGTTTATTGCTTTTCTAACTGGAGAAAGTGCTTTAAGAGGGACCCTTGGCACCCAGGAGGGTTTGAAAGACACCGGGTGCACAGTTCAGAGTGCAGAGGAAGCACCTGAATGATGACACCTGTGTCGGCAGCTTAACAAACTGCCCTTGACACGGTGTGCCTAGAACAGGGTGGGAGGGCAGCAGGCTTCCCCTCCCCCCAACATCTCTCCTGGGTCTGGTCGGGGATGTTCAGGCAAAATCACACTGGTGAGGACACCTGGCCAAGAATGAAAGACGTTCCTGGGAGAGTCCCGGACCAGGACGCCGATGAAAGCTCAATTTCACATAAACAATGAATCATCTTCCTGTGTAAGAATAGCCCGTGCATACTGGGGCATACACTAAGAAATGACTTGTTGTTTCTCTGGAATTCAGAGCAAATTGGCCGTTCTGTATTTTATTTTGCTAACCCTGGTTGTGCCCCAGTCCCAGTGCACTGAGTGGCCTGTCTGGCAGGGCCAGTGTGCCTCCCCTGCATTCCTGAGCGAGTGCTGAAAGAACACCAGCCCCGTGTCCAGCTGGCCCTGTTGCTGGAGGTGACACCGAGCAGAAATAATGTACAGGCTTCTTCCTTGTCCCCCAGATATTTCTGCCCCGACTTGCTGGGAAATTGGGCCAGAGTCCCGAGGATCCACCTGCAGGCCCTTCGGATGGGGTTGAGGTGCGTGCTTCCCTCCCACCCCTAAAGGCCGGACAAAGAGTGAAAGATGGACACCCCTTCTCCAGATCATGGCAGGTCCAGGGGGTAGTGGAGAACTGGGCAAGCCTCGCAGGCTGGTGGCCTCAGACACACTGAGCCGATGGGTCCCAAGTTAGCTCCCCGTGTTTCTAAGTTACAGTCGAGCGAAGCCCAGAGATGTCTCCTTCCTTCCAGGTGATGGCAGGGCCCTACCTTCTGAGGAGGAAGTTCAGCAATTCCCCTGAAAGTCAAGGTGAGAGTTGCCTGCGTCCCTCCTCCCCGCAGGCTGGGGAGGGGCTCTGGGGCGTGGAGACGGGGCTCTGAATTTCCACATCATCTGTGGGACGCAGCAGCTCATGCCCCTGCACCTGCAGGACTCTCTGGTGTGATGGATATCACAACCAAAGCCCTGAGGAGAGACCCTCTCCTGAGGATGAGTCCCAAGCCCCTCATGCTGCTGTCACATCACAAAAGTAAAGAAAAGGAGTGGCGGGCCCCACACAAGTGCAAGGACCTTTCTGTTGTTCTTTCCCCAGTGAACATTTCTGGGCTCCAGGGAGGTAGGGTTTTCATGCCTGCTCCAAAGAGAGTGTTCCTTTGCACAGCAGCTAAAATGTGGATGCTTTGCTGAAACTGTTAAGAGCTGAGAGAACTTCTCCGAGGGGGATATGTCCATTTTTATGCTACTTGGTTCATTTCTCGGGAGGCAAAGACACTTGTTTGGGGTGAGTGTGTGATTAATAAGCACGCCCCTGTGTTTTCCCCAAAGGCAAAGGTGATGAGTCCTTTGATCGGAAATCTGTGTACCGCGGGTCCCTGACACAGAGAAACCCCAATGGCAGAAGGGGCACTGCCCACTACAGCTTTTCGGTAAGGATTCATCCAGTTCTCCGAGGTGTCTCCAAAATTCTGTGGCCTGTCAGATTACTTATTGGTATTAAGTCCTTGGAGTGAAGAAAATTGGTGTAACCTTGGCAAAAGACTTAAACAAAAAACTTATATGTGCATGTGCATGCATCCTTGTGCATACCCATCTGTGCATGCTTATTGTGCATGTGTGTTTGTGCATTGCAGAAACCTGTAATGATCCACCAGCCCTAAGGGGGAGAGGTTCTTGGGAACAGGACAGAGCAACAAAGCAGCCCGCCTTGCTTTTCCTCCCCCACAGCCATCATGTCCCCCCACCTGCCCTGCACTCTCCGTTCCACACCATCCACTGGAGAAACAGGAAGAAACACCGTCCGTGATGGAACCCCACCTGTGAAATGACTATGGTCCTCAGACCTGCAGCTGCTCACGCCCATTCATTGACAACTTCCCAGGCTACCTGGCCAGCCTGCTCTGATCCGTGAGAGACATCTAAGCTACATCTTTCCTTCAGGACAATGTTGTTTAAATTTTTTGAGGGACACACAGAAAACCTATTGAGCATGAACTTTCACCCTGTTCACTGCTGCCTTTCTCATGTTGATTTCATGAATGGAGCAGAAAGGAATAACAATGTGCATCAGAGTGTGGGCCTGTGTGTGTGTACTCTGTGTGGTTGTAATTGGAGAAGGAAATTGGGCATCAATACAAGGAAGGAACTGAACTCATGATCAGCTGAATAATGAGAGAGGAATAGAGCCCCTGACCCCATATATATCTATTCTGTAAGTTCATCTGTGGGTCAGAGACTGGGAGACATTACCCTCTGGTCAAGAGCAGAGGATACACATGGTAGGAGTGGCTTATGATCAGTGCCCAGACACAGACCTAGAGGACCTGTGGGGAGAGGTGGTGATGGAAATGTACACGGGGCAGCAGCCTGAGGCCCTGAGGGCCAGGACCAATGAGTGATGCCCGCCGGCCACTTGCCATAAGTTCTATAGATGAGCCCTAATCCATCTCAGACAGGCTAGGATTCAGGGCTACTTCTGGGTGTCTGTGTGGCTCATTCAGTGGTAAGAGGAGCCCGCTGTGAGCCTCCAGAGCTGCCTTTGAGTACAGAAACTGACCATATCGCCCCATCGCAAGCCTGGCTGTGGTTTTGTAGGTTCCCTGGTTTATTTAAACCTGGGATCAAATTTTAGCCTGTTTTGCAGAGGAGGACGTGGAGCCCTTGGTGTGAGGCAGTACTCCTGGAGCTCCTTCTGTGATTTCTGTACTCTTGAAGTGATGTTGGGTGAGCTCCAACCTGGTGCTCTCAATGGGTATCTTGTCTAGTTCCCATGGTACCCAAAAGAGGAAGATGGAGAAGTGATGCCCAAGGGCCTTTGATGATGAGACTTCCTCTGACCTGACTGGACAAGCCCCACCCACAGCGGCACAGATTCCACCCTGAGCCATTGTCAGGTCACCTCAGGAGTTGCGTGGTCTAGGACAGCTCCCGGTGCAAAGGCCTCCAGGGGGTGGTATGAGCCAGCCTCAGGCTATGCTGGGATTGGTGGAAAAGGTGGATCTGTGGCCCCTTCTCAGAACGGAGGCTGGTTAAAGGGTGTTGCTCCCAAGTCAATGCTACAAATGATTAAAAGATTCCTGTAAATGAAAGGGAGGTCCATTTTTTATGGACACCCGTCCTTATTCACAAAGTAAACTAAAGTCAAGGTGAGCTCCTAGGAGTCAAAGAAGAGACAGTTCTGGCTGCCCTACGTGTCCCTGCGTATTCCTACGACAGGACAGGGTGCTGTGCCCCAGAACCTGCTCTCGGCCACCTGTGCTCTGTTCACACTGTGCTTGGTCCATGACCAAGGCCTCCCTGAGGAGCTACTAATGCCCAGAGCAGTCGCATAGCCATCCCTCCAGCTCCTCCAACACCTGCCACCACGGAACTCATCAATCTCCCATCCACAGAGCTCCCATCCGAGCCACCCAGCCCTGGAGCCAGAAACCCCAGGCCTCAGACCCCAGCCCTGCCCCTCCCCACCCCTCTTGAGACCAAACCCTATGCTCTGTGTTTCCCAAACCACTCCCGAATTCTCAATTCCCCTCAGTCACCTCATGACTTTTCCAACAGGAAAAATCCCTTGCTTTCCTGGGATAAACCTTACTTGGTCAAGATAATTAGGTTTTTAATACATTGCCGAATTTGTTTCTTTAATATTTTCTTTAAAGAGGGTGGGGGAGGTAGAAGAGGGTAAAGGGAGAATAAATGGTGATAGAAGAAAAAATATTTTATTTAGGGTTAAATAAAATATTTTTTTTATTTGATGCCTTGAATTTTTCATCTCCCACTGCCTACAGACACCCACTGGTGAAGCCCCAAAGGGGTAGGGCACCAATGCCACTCTGTGACAAAGCTCCTTTGCTGAAAGGGGTTTACTGCCCCCCTACACACACAGGCACACATGTATGTACACATAAGCATATGTGTGCTCACACACTTGTACTGGCACATGTGCACACATACATATGTGCACACACATGCTCCCATGGGGATGCCCAGACAGCTGCCTCCAGGTGACCCTGACTGCACACATATCTGTGGGGACCACCCAGAGGGCTGCCTCTAAGACAGGGGCACATCTCCGAACCGCGATCCTTCACCACGATTCATAAGAAACACCCCTGAGCACTTGGCCACCACTACCGCTGAGACATCCCCAGTTCTGATGGAATCCATCCCCAGTGACCTCACCTTGCAGCCACCATCACAGCCCTATACCCATCCTCCACTGCCCAGGCCCCAGTCACCTGCCCCCTCACCAGTGCCCACAGACTCCAGATCCGCAGGGAGCTTGCTGGCCACCAGGAATGGGCAGCCAATCCCCGGAGGGGGAGGTACAGCCCTGAAGAATTTCTGAGAAGTGATGGTCACATGACATGTCCTATCACAAGCCTACATGCCTGAGGGGACCACCCAGGTCTCCTCCCCCAGGACAGGCTCCCTGACCCTACACTCAACAGCACTTAGTGACCTTTGACATAATCTAATTATTCAGAATACATATGAGTTAGGTGTCTAGGTCCAAGTTAAATGGTAGAATATTGTCAGTTATTTCAACTCAAGGACATAACTGTTAAATGAAAAGAATGAGACTCGAAAACATATAAATATGATGAACTGGCCCAGAAAAGATGTGGGAAACCAATAGAAGGAAGCACATCACCTGTGAAATGATCCACTTCTTTGCTTTTATTGTGCTTTTCTTTCTGGGTTTTTTTCTTTCTATTTTTCTACATGTATTAATTTCTTTCCAGATGTATATAAATTGCTTTTACAATAAAATTCAACATATTTGTTTTCTGATAATAATAAACTTGCCCATTGAAAACATTAATGATGAAAACTTGTAAAAGCCTAGAGAGGAACCTATCTTAAGCTATGACATGGACGAGAGTAGTTTGTGTATGAGAATGTCACCATGGAAAGCCACAGGCTGAGGAGGATCCTGGAGACATGACACCGTCGTGTCCGGCGTGGTCCTTCTCCTTTCACCATGATTCAGAGGAGGTGAAGGAGTGCCGCACGGTCGGCTTTCTGTGTGGGATGCAGTGGCTCACGTGCTGCCCGGACTGTTGACACCTGACTTTGCCGTGTCCCCAAGGCCGGCGTGAAGAAGGAAGGCTAATGTGTTTTAAAACCACTTGGCCCAAATGAAATTATATAACCCAGGAAGGGACAAATCACATCGCTGATGAGTTAAAAAAAAAAAAATAGAAGAAAAGAAAACAAAGACTCTGATGTCCCCTTGTGAGGGAGGCAGGGACCATGGGGAGAGGGGGGCTTCAGGGGGCTGGGCTGCTTCCTCCTGGGGCTATAAAAGGGGTAAGCTGGCTCCCGCTGAGTCACACTCAGGACACTGGCCACGCTCGGCATCATCATGGGGGACAGTGGTGAGTAGCCCAGGGGACTGTCACTCTGCAAATCTCCCTCTGGGTCCGGGCTCCACGAAGGCCATGCCGGCTCTTCCAGCAGCGAGGCTGGCTAGCAATGGGTGGGATAGGCAGGGACAGCCACCCCACGGTTTATGTATCTGAGGGACACTCCTGCCTGCCCAGGGCCCCCAGTACTCAACTGCTGTCCATGGTGAAGGCAAAGGGGGGAGGCCACCCCTGCACCCCACTGAGAATGCAGATAGGGAATCCCCCTAGACAGACAGCAAAAATCTCCCCCTGGGGATCAGGAGCCAGGTGCTGCTAACCTTCTCCTGAGGTGCCCTCCATCCAGCATGAATCCCAGCCCCTGGGGAGGAGAAAGCAGCATCTCTTTACACTCTGTTCTCATGGTGGCACCTCCATTTCCTAAGTCGAGGTCCCCACCCCCTGTGTGACACCCAAAAAAGAAAAGGGTGGACAGCACTTTCTGAGTGGCTCAGGACAGGCTGGAAAGTCAAGGTGGGCAGAGGGGTCCTCCCTGAGACAGACAGGATGGGGAACCTGACAGGACCCAGCATGAGGAATTGCTGGACGGACCAGTTCAGGCAGGTCACTGCCTCTACCCACAGGAAAAAATGCATTTTCTGGCCCCTCTGCTGCCCACAGTGCCCCTGTCTGTAGGGGTTGCCCTGCTGCTGATGGCAGGTCCCAGGGGTAATGGGGAGGGGGGTGCTCTTGATACGGACATAGGACACTGACCCTCCTACAATGCCCAGCTGTCCACTCATGTCCTCCAATGGGCCTGGGGGCAGGACTGGACAGGCGGCAGGAGGTCCTGGGCCGAATGAGGGAAAGAGCCCTTCACTGGGGTCCCAGCCCCTGAGCCTGGTCCATGCCTAGTCCCCAACCCCTAGCATTGACTCAGGCTGGGCTCCCTCCACCCCTGCAGCTCCTCTGGGCTCCTCCGGGCAGCTCCCCACAAACCTGCTCACCTCTACCCTCCCTTCTCAGGCCTGGGTGCATGGAACACAGCTATGCAGAGGCCTCCTACACCCCCCAGCTTCCTAACACAGACAGACTGACAGACCGAACTGTTCCAGACAGCCTGCCTCTCTGCACCCACAGCTTACACAACTCCCATTTCCTTCTGATGACACAGGGTCAGTGCCCACATGACGGAGCCACAGAGGCTGACACACAGGATCACCTCATTTAATACTCACTGTGCAGAGGACAGAATGGGGTCCTGAGGAGGCGCGGGACTTTGCTCTGCTACTTCTGTGCTCATGCCCACCCGGCACAGAACAGAGAATTCACACACACACACACACACACACACACACACTCCCAGGAACACACATCCTTCCTCATGTACACACAAGCTCATGCCTGCACATACCCCTCACATACCTGTGCACACACACTCTTTCATGCACACACAGCACGCACATCACCTAAGGCTCCCAGCTTTGTACACAGGCGCCCTCACACATGTTTAATGTTGCTCCTGCCCCCTCTGCCCCAGGCAGAGCCCTCCCGTGTGGGATCCCACCTCGAGCGGGACCTCGGCGAGGAGCCAGGGGGCTGAAGGTGCTGCAGGCCTGGTTCCTGTGCCTGCTGCTGCTGGGCCTGGCCCTGCGAGGGGCAACATGTCCAGCCCACCAGCACTCCATGGAGACCCGCAGTGAGTGCCCACCCAACCAGATGTCAGCCTCCCTCACCCACCCCTCCACTCCAGAGCCACCTCCTAACCTGGGGCACGTCGGTACTAAGTGCCCCAGCTCTGGGGGGTTGGCCTGTGTTCAGCAGTCCTCAACCCAAAGTTGCCCTGTCACCTGCTTCCCAGTGTCCCTGTCCAGCACATGTTCCAGGGTTCACTTCCCACCACCAGGGTGGCCGGGGACTCCAGTATACTTTGTCCCCTGCTGACACTGGGTGGGGGTGAGGAGGGGACTAGTCCTTGGTCCTGGTGTGAGTTTGAATTCCTGTTTCCCAAAGCCAACCCACACCACCCAGAAAAGGTGTCGCCTGACCTTCTGGGTGCCCCTCCTTTGTGGGCGGGTCCCAGCCTGGCCTGTGAGCTCGGAGCCCCGTGGGGAGCAGGCAGTTGCACCCAACACCACACGGCAGGGCACTAGGCGTACCAGGGAACACAGATTGCGATTGAGTCTCGCCTTTTCTCTCCAGCCCCGGACATCGACCCTGCCTGGTACACGGGCCGCAGAATCAGGCCTGTGGGCCGCTTCGGACGGAGGAGAGTGGCCCTGAGGAACGTCCCGGAGCTGAGCCTGTGGCACCAGCGGTCGGCTTCCCCCTGGAAGGAGGCGCTAAGCCCTCCCAGGATGGGTGACAACCCAGCGCAGGAGGAGTGACCCCCCCGCCGCCTCTCTCCAACCCCAGCCCCCTCCGCCAGGGACTACTTTCCCTTCAATCCTAATAAAAGCAGCTGCCTCATCTACACGCGTCTGTGTGGTGACAAACCTGGAGGACACTCAGAGCCCAATAGGGTATAGAGGAGCTGGAACCTTCTTGGTTACCTGCAAGCCCAGTGCCCTCTACTCAAACTGCCCAAAGGTGGCTCAGGCTGCGCTCTGCCCGAGCCCAGAGGAGGGCAGCATAGCCCTTTCAGCCCCCCACCTCGCTAGGCCCACGCCCCTGTCTCAGCCCCTGCCCCTGTCACAGCCCCTACCCCTCTCAGGCCCCGCCCCTCTCTCAGGCCCACCTCTCTCTCAGCCCCGCCCCTCTCTCAGCCCCTGCCCCTCTCTCAGGCCCGCCCCTCTCTCAGCCCTGCCCCTCTCTCAGCCCCGCCCCTCTCAGCCCCTCCCCTCTATTAGCCCCTGCCCCTCTCTAAGCTCCGCCCCTCTCTCAGCCCCGCCCCTCTCTCAGCCCCCTGCCCCTCTCTCAGCCCCTGCCCCTCTCTAAGCTCCGCCCCTCTCTCAGCCCCGCCCCTCTCTCAGCCCCCTGCCCCTCTCTCAGCCCCTGCCCCTCTCTCAGCCCTGCCCCTCTCAGGCCCCGCCCCTCTCGCCCCGCCCTCTCTCAGGCCCTCCTTTGTCCTCTTTACCTCCCTTGTTGGTTGGTACTCTGGAGGAGAAAAAGCATTGTGAGTTGCTTGTTTCCAATTAGCAGCAGGGAGACCCAACCTAGATTGCTTTGTGCCCACACTGTATCCCTTTGCTACTTGTTCAGATCGCGTGGTGTTTCTGTTCTGCCTTAGATGTAACTTGCTTTGGGAGAGGGAGACTCAAACCCTTAACCTTCCTGAGCCCCAATTTCCACATCTGAATACCCCAAGACAGTAGTACCCAACTCGTTTCTGAACTCGGTGGGCACAGGTGCTGTTGCTGGCATGGATGGGTGCTCATTGAGTGTGAACCTTACACCCCTAGGCCCTACTTGCAATCCAGGGCTGGGGAGCAGGTTTAACCACTTATTTCCAGCAGGAAGCACTGTCTGCACCCTGCTGGCAGGACCTCCAGAGCCCACCCTGACCACAGGACTCATGCTCACCTAAGCTCAGTAGGACCCAGGGTCCAGGCCCCAGAGCAGGACCCCAGACCCAGCTGCCCCAGCTCAATTTGCAGAAGGCAGGTCCACTGCTCACCAGGCAGCGAAAGGAGGCAGAGCTGGTCCATACCACCCATATGGGGCTGTGCCATGGGGGGGGTGGGGGGGGGTTGGGGCTCTTCTTGTCAGATGGAGTAGTGACAGGGTCACTGGTGGTGACCTGTCCCCAAGAGGGCCTGAGGGAAGGACCTTCCTAAGGTGAATGGGATGTGGCTCAAGCCTGGCTCTGCCTCTGACCCGCCAGCAGGGACAGCACTCAGCACCTCTGGGTGCAGGGAAGCCAGAGGGCTGGACATCAGACAGTTGCAGGTTGTAGGCTTCTGTGATGGGCTGATCTATGTCCCCAGAGTTCATATATGGAAGTCCTAACCCCAGGACCTCTTAATGTGTCCTTATCTGGAAACAGGGTTATTGCCATAAATGGTTAAGATGAGGTCATACTGGAGTAAGGGGATTCCCTTTGAAAGGGGGAATTGGGACACAGACAGAATATGGAGGCAGAGAGGGTGATGTCCCACACGCCAAGGAGCACTGAGATTGCAGGAAACCACCAGAAGCTGGAGAGGCCTGGGGCAGCTTCTCTCCGGCCCCAGGGGAACCCGCCCTGCCCTCACCTCACCCCAAGCCTCCAGGCTCCAGACCGTGGGACATTTCTGTTGTTTGACACTTTGTTAGGGCAGCCATGAAACTCAACATCTTCTGTCCCTAGAGAGATGAAGAGGCAGACGATTTTATGTTTTCTATGTCTCCTCATTATGAAAGTTTTCAAACATATGAGAAGGTCTGAAAGTGATTACAGTGACCCTGACATACCCGCCCCTTAGATCCCACAGTAATTACTGTATTTACTTTCGCCCCCTTCTCTCTGTGCTTGGGAAGAAAGCTGCAGACGTCACGACATTCCCCCTACGTAGCTCAGCATGTTTCTCCTCCAGATAAAAGCCATCTCCGATGTAATCACAAGATGACTAGCATGCCTGCGAATTTTAATAGTTCCATAATGTCATCTAGTGTGTAGTCAAAGATCCCCGAGGTTGCCAGGAAGTCTTTGTCATCTTTTTTTGTAGGCTCCAGTCTACAACCACAGTTGCAGTTCGTTATTTCTCTTTTTATTGGTTGTGACATTGACTTTCGATCTTGTAGAATGCTCCACGCAGGTGATGGTTCCCTGTGGTGTTGTTATCCTGCTCTTCTGTCCCGTGTTTCCCGCCCTGAGAAGTGGATTTGGTCACTCCCTGTGGGCACGGGTGCTCCCCAGGCTTTCTGAGGCATCGTTTCTGATGAAGGGGCCCGGGCCACTCTGACAAATGCCAGGTCCGACGGTTTATTTGAGGAAGATCTTCCAATTATAAGGGTTTTCTGTGCAACCACAGCAGTCCCTAGCCCAGTTTCCCAAAGAGCTCAGCCCCTGTCTCTCTCTGAGCCCCCAGTAATGTGAGCACCACTAACACTCTCACCAGTAGCAGCAATTACATTATGGGAGGCACGTGGTGACTCTCCAGCACCTTCAACACATGCTCGCCGGAATCTTCAAGAGGAGATACTTCTTTCTTTTTTTTCCCAACACCTTACAGATATTTTTTTAAAATATGTTTTTACTTAATTTAGTGACAGAGGCAGGCGGAGAGAGAGAGAGAGAAACATTTATGGGAGAGAAGCATGGATTGACTGCCTCCTGCACACTCCCTACTGAGCATGGAGCCTGCAACCCAGGCATGTGCCCTGACCGGGAATCGAACATGCGGCCTCTCAGTGCATGGGACAATGCTCAACCAACTGAGCCACATTGGCCTGGGCTGGGCCAGATAATTTTTGATTCTCAAATTGTCCTAAGTTTAGGTAGTAAATAAATTTTATAAGAAGCATGGGTCCCCGGGTCACCCCTCTGGGCAAAGGGGGCTCTTCCAGGGGAGTCAGAGGAGACACAGTCAATAGAAACAGGTCAGCAGAGTTGCTCCAAGGTGCCATTTAGCAACCTCTCTGCGTCTCCTGCCTCCACCATGTGCACACGCACACACACAAAAACTCTGGGAGAACCCAGATCCACACCCAGGCTAAGAAGGGTTGGAGCAGCTTCCTAGGCTGCATGCAGTCAGTGGGCTCACAGACTGGCCTCCCAGGGACCCAGTGAAGTCCTGGAACTGTTTTCCTGAAGCATCTGAGCAATGAATGCCTGCCTGCCCCATCGCCACCCCTCACATCCCCCCCCCCCCCCCACAAGTTCTGGGAAGGGCTGAGATGAGGTGGGTGAGCACTGGCATAGAGAGCCTTCCATATTGTGTCAGCCATAGTGGAGACTGTTTTTCAGAAAGCTGGCCTTTTTCTTTAGATTTCTGGGGGGGAAATAGTTCCTATCTTTTTGTTGGACACACATTTGTTGAGCACCTGGTGTGTGTCAGACACTGTACCAGGCACTGGACACCCCCCAGAAGGAAGGACAGAGAGAACCTCTGCCCTCACAGCAGTCCTCCACCATGCCCAAATAGTGGGTTCACCATGGAGGCCTCAAAGCAGAGCTGCAAACCAATTTAACAAAAGCCTCAGTGGGAAAGGGATGCTGCTTGCAGGGCTGCCAGGTGATTCCAATGCAGGGTTGATTCCCACCTGCCTCTTGGGGAACAGGAGAGGGAAGAGGGACATCACATCCCAGGTGATGGAGAACCTGGGCTCCATACCACAATGCATCCCAGCCACTGGCGGGGGGCCTGATGGAAATGAGTCCAAGAGCACTTTAATCATAGATTCTAGCACAGCAATGCTAGTTTGACAAGACGGAAGTAAAATAGACATAGATGTAAGGGCATCCTACCAATGTCATTCTTACTTCCATACTTCTGTCCCATCTATCAAAGCATCAGAAATTCCTCTGAACGCCTTGTATTTAGGAGTGAAGACTCAGGACCTGAGAGCAGCCTGGTTGCTCTTAATTAATACATTGAAGACAGATCACGAGAATTCTCGTGTTTTCTGTTCTAAGGCTTGTGGCCAATCATGAGAATTCTTTAAAAAGGTATTAGCTTATAAGAACACATAATAAATAACTTCAAAATGCAATGGGTATTTAATTATAAAGTGTGCCTGTAACATTTATGTAAACGTTTTTTGTACTAGTTCAATAGAAACTTATCTGGCCACTGGGTAAAGATAGCAGTAAGTCCGTTAAGTGATGGTAGATCGCCATCTAGTGGCCAGGGTAGCAAAGGGCATAATCGTGTGAAAAACTGTCCAACTTAACTACAGTTAGAAACTGCAACATCCTATCTAATAAAAGAGTAATATGCAAATTAACCATCACTCTGCTACACCCACAAGCCACGCCCACCAGCCAATCAGGAGAGAGTATGCAAATAACCCAACCAAGATGGCTGTGGCCACAGAGCAAGCAGGTGGCTTGGGTTTCCCCGGCAATGGAGGAAGCAAAGCTTTCCACATACCCTGGCAGGCGCAGGCCTCCACTCAAGGCTACAAAGTTTTAATTATCGAAGATAAATAAATCCCAACAAAAATGGCTGCCACCACGGAGCAAGCAGGAGGCTTGGCTCCGCTCAAGGTTACAGTTTTAATTATAGAAGATAAATAAATCCTAGATACCAGGGCCTCTGCTTGGGTCACCAGGGGGAGTGGCCGGCCTGCAAACCACCACAGGCCCCTCGCCCAGGCCACCCCATGCCCCAAGGGAACCCCCACCCTGATCCGGGACACCCTTCAGGGCAAACCAGCTGGTGCCCACCCATGCACCAGACCTCTAGCCTATCTAATAAAAGAGTAATATGCAAATTGACCATCACTCCAACACACAAGATGGCTGCCCCCATGTGGTCAAAGATGGCTGCCCCCATGTGGACACAAGATGGCCACCACAAGATGGCCCGCAGGGGAGGGCAGGTGGAAGGGACCAGGCCTGCAAGGGAGGGCAGTTGTGGGCGATCAGGCCAGCAGGGGAGAGCAGTTGCGAGGCACCAGTTCTGCAAAGGAGGGCAGTTGGGGGTGATCAAGCCTGCAGGGGAGGGCAGTTAGGGGTGACCAACAGAGGAGGGAAGTTGGAGGCAAACGGGCCTGCAGGGAAGGGCAGTTGGGGGCTGGGGGGACCCAGGCCTGCAGGGGAGAGCAGTTAGGGGTGACCAAGCCTGCAGGAGAGGGCAGTTAGGGGCAAGCAGGCTGGCAAGCAGGCAAGCAGTTGGGAGCCAGCAGTCCTGGATTGTGAGAGGGATGTCCAACTGCCCTGGTGGATCAGGCCTAAATGGGCAGTCAGACATCCCTCGAGGGATCCCAGATTGGAGAGGGTGCAGGCTGGGCTGAGGGACACACACCCCCATGCATGAATTTTGTGCACCGGGCCTCTAGTATTGGAATAAGTTGTCAGATTTCACCTGTGAAATTATCTTTAAAAAAAATTGTCTAAGGTAGCCCTGGCCAGTGTCGCTTGGTGGTTGAGTGTTGACCCAAGAGGTCACCAAGATTACCAGTCAGGGCACATGCCCAGGTTGTGTGCTTGTTCCCCCTGCAATAGGCAACCAGTTGATGTGGATGTTTCTCTCTTATCTCTCTCTCTCAATCTCTCTCTCTCTCTCTCAATCTCTCTCTCTCTCTCTCAATATCTCTCTCTCTCTCTCTCAAGCAATAAAAACTTATTTAAAAATAACCAACCAAGGTATCAGGCCCTTTTCTTTATCCCTTAGCTCTTCTCAAAGGTCATGACAAGAAAGCGCCTTGGGACATCTGCTCTACTTTTGTCTGGAAAGGTCTCATGGAGCGTCTTTTAGAATAAGCACCAGGACAGTCTGAATGGCAGGACACCTGGGCTGTTTCCATCTCCCCAGAACAGAAGCTGGGTTTTCCAGGAGCCCAGTCCCTGCCATTAGGATAACGCCTGCCCAGGTATGATGATGCAGAGACTAGGTACTTGGCTGATGGGTGAGCGAGGGAGCAGCAGCCAGAACTTAGGAGGGAGGCCGTGACCTTTGACAGGGACACAGACATGCTATGGTGACCTCCCTGAGATGGAGCCTAGATGATGTCAGGCCTCCATGGCGTGATCAGACCCTGCCAGGGCCCACCACCAGTGAAGCCCCACATGAGATTCAGGCCCAGGGGCCGGGCTGATGTTCCCATAAAGGGTGGATGAGAGCAGAGAGCAGACAGAAGGGGCCCCTAGAAATGCTGGTGCCCTTTAAATGCCAAGAAGTTCAAAGCCAATGGGATTGGAAGTTTCCATGTGTCCCTCCATCCATTCTTACCATCAATACAACGAAGCCACCCTTTTCAGATGGTAACAACATCCTATTTAAGATTCCAAACCTACTTATCCTAGTCCCAGAGGCAAGGATGAAAACCGACATCAACCCCCCAAAACAGCCCCTCTGACAACTCCCCCTGTCACTGGGGCTCACCTCCCACAGTGACCACCTGGCCTCAGTGAAGGGGGACAGGTAGTGACGAGGCTGGTGTACCTGTGTCAACATTGGAGAGATGTCCTGTGCCACCTTTGTCACTGCCTGCTGCCTGACCTGCCTCCTGAGTCCCTCACCACGAGCCCCCCTAGGATGTGTGCGGCAAAACACCCACCTTGCAAATGCAGCAGAGACAATGTTATAGGAAGCAGTTTAATTTTTTTTAGAAAACCGTCACTATTTCCCCTGGCACTGCCACCTCCCCCTGCGCCTGCTCTGTCCTCTCCCCACTCCCAGAAGCAGGTGGGCCTTGCCCAATACCAGGTCCCTGTTCCCTCTGACCCATTTCATTCCTCGGAGTTGGGAGCAGCAGGGTGGATGAGCAGCCAGGCTGGGCGGGTGCACCTGGCCCGGGAACTTGGGTCTCAGTCTGTGTCTGGGTGCAGGAGGTGAGGCCATAAACACCGTCCTCCCTGAATGACTCCACGGCTTTGGGGAGTGGTTCCTCTGAGAGATGCCAGCCACTGGGCACCCGCAGGAACTAGCCAGTGTTAATGAAGAAGCAGAATCAAGCACCACCGTCCACATGGCGCTGGCAGTGGCTAACCCTGAGGACCAGTTGGGTCAGGCTGAGGGGCTCCTCCTTGAGACCCCTCCTGGAGTGACTGTGGCTGCCTCTAACGGGCACAGCACTTGGCCCGCCCCGTGGGCCCCTGGTTTAGGGCCAGCAGGGCATCTCCCCGCCGTGTCTTGTCCTCCTTCCTCTCTGCCCTCTGCAGCAGCTCCTGAGCTGTGAGCACAGACAGAGAGGGGGGTGGGGAGTGGTATGAGGGAGCCCCCGGTTCTGCACAGCCCTGCACGTCACAGTCCTGGGACCCCACCCCTCTCTGACATTCACCTGGAGCCATGAAGCTCGGGCCCCGACTCTCCTGCTCACCTTCCAGTCCCCAGTGACATCCTGTTGGGTCCAGGATGCCAGAAGAGAAGGCCCGATGAGGCAGAGCTCATGATGGCCCCACCCCCGGGCTCCCCGGGGCACTCACTCACCGATGGCGCTGAAGACCTCAGTCACCTGGTGGTTGAGTCTGGCTGAGGTCTCCATGAACAGCAAGCTCTGGCTCTCTGCAAACTCCTTGCCTTCCTGAGGAAAACAGCCACAAAACCCGCAGTACTTACTTACAAAGCGTTCCCTAAGACACTTAGCTGACACCTCTTCTCTCTACCTATCCAATACCACACGTGGCTCGGTCACCATTTTCATTTGGGGTCTGGTTTTGTTTAGTCTCCAGCTGGTGTGAGACCCAGGTGAGCCTCCTAGCAGTAAGCCCCACGCAGCAGGTGCAGCCCTGGGAGCTGACTCAGTGCTGTGTCTTGGTGCCTGCCCAGGACTCGGGTCATGAGGGCTGGGGGCTCCCCATACAAGCCCCTGCCTACATCTCCCACAGCTCCTAATCCTCCATGGTGAATGACAGCTGTTTAAATGTTCTATTCTTGCTCAGTTCCTAGCAAAGAAAATTGACTTCGTTTAAGCCTTCTTCACGAATGTATTAGACACAAGGAAAAATTCTGAAAACCCACATCTCTCAGAGTGACTGGGTGTGGGGAGTGTGGGTGTGCATGTGAGTGGGTGCTTGGGTGTGTGCAGGCAAACACATGTGTATGCGTGAATGTGGGTGTGTGGATGTATATGTGAGAATGTGTGTGCGCATACATGTGGATGGCTGTGCATGTGAGTGGGGGGAGGGGTTCAGGGTCACTCCTTCCTCCTGCTGGTGACATAATGACCCGTCCCCAGTTTTACCTCGAAGGTCACCTCCCGCTCCTCGTTGAGGTCTGTCTTGTTGCCGACCAGCATCACCACGACTTCTCCAGGGAGGAACTCCCGCTCCAGGTCCTTTAGCCACTGCTGAGCCTTGCAGAAGGAATCCTCAAAAAGGAAAAAAGAACCTTAGACAAATTCTATGGGCACTCTTCATCAGCTATCCCGGGAAAGGAAAAGCAGGTGTCCATGCCACATTGTATAGAACATGCTATGGTCCTATTGACCATATGACAGATAGCGCCCCACCCCCACCCCACCCGGCCTGTCCCATGAGGGGGACATCTGCTGCGTCTCCGACCTCGGGGGGTCTGGGCCACAGGGAGCTCCTCCCCCAACAACAGTCCCAGGAGGCTCAACAGTGCCCTGCAGACCAGGTAGTGGGGCTCCTGCCCTGGGCCCCATGTAGCCCCTTCCCTCCCTACAGCAAAGCTGACCAGGTCCACCTGCTTGCCAGCACTCCCTTCCCTTCCTGCTCACCTGCCCACCACCTCCGTGCCCCACCCACCCAGCAGGGCTATCCCTGCTTTTCCCTCCACATTCTGCTAGAACCTTCCTGCGGGAATCCCCCATGACTCCCCCCGAGCCCCACCCTGCCAGTCTCCGGCTCTAGGTGTCTGCTCACTGGTATTTAGCATCTGCCCTGATGATATTCCGTGTGTGGGATGTGCAGCCAGGGCTGGGCCTCCCTGTTTCTGTAACACACACCCCCTCCCTATCATCAGTGGGAGTCCTGAATAGCGGTGCAGGATGTTCTGGGAGGACCAGCCATGCCCTCCTAACCAGTGACACCCCTAACCAACGATGTCCACAAAGACCCCTTTCCCAAATAAGGCCACACTCACAGGTACTGGAGGCTAAGATTTGGACAGAGCTTTTGGGAAACACAATTCTGCCCACTGCTGCAGAGGGCAGGGAGAACACGGGCAGATGCCTTGCGAAGGGTGTGGAGACACGCCGGGCAGGGTGAGCCTTACCTTGCTGGTGATGTCGTACACCAACAGCGCTGCGTTGGCGCCCCTGAAGTAGAGGTGGCAGACGCTGTGGTACTTTTCCTGGCCAGCCGTGTCCCAGATCTCAAACTTCAGAGATGTAGCACCCAACTCCACCACCTTCGTGAAGAACGCACCTGGAACACGGAGACCCAGGGGCAGCTTTATCTGGAGGACCCGGCCTCCACCCACCATTCAGGCTGGGCCCGTGCGAGCCCTGGGCTCAGCGAACCATCGAGGACACGTGCTTCCTGCCGTCCACAGCCGGGAAGGCTGAGCAAATACCTCCTCTGGGAGGTGCAGTTTCCATCAAAAGCCAAGTGTCACAAATAACTGCTGCAGACACTTCACAGACACACGGAGGCTTCGGCTGAGGACATAGGCTCCCAGGGCCCGAACTCCCAACTCTGAGCTGTGCTTGCCAAGGTGATGTGATTTTCACATAGTTGTTGGTAGCACCAACCAGAGTGTGTGGGGTGTGTCATATACAGAACAAGATGGGGTGGGGAGGGGGCAGGGGAGGGGTTGGGGGAGGAGCCGGCAGAATGGGATGGGGGCTCCAGTCAAGCTGCTGCCCTGTGCCCACCCAGACCCTGTGAAGCCTGTTGGGAGATTCTTGAAATTAAAACCTCACTGCAAGGCAGAAAGATAGTTTCTAGGGTGGCTGCAACCAATTACCACAAACTGGGTAGCTTAAAACAGAAATATATTGTTTCCATTCTGGAGACCAGAGGTCAGGAATTAAGGCGTCATGGGGTAGGTTCCCCCCGAAGCTCTGGGAGAGAACCCTTTCCATGCCATTTCCTGGCTTTGGTGGCCACCGGCCCCGTCCGCGTTCCTGGGCTTGTAGACACATCACTCCCGTCTCCTCCTCTGGTTCACATGGCCTTCTCCCCGTGTCTCTGAGCGCCAGTGAGGTCCCAGTCGGTGGACTCAGGGTCCACCTGCAACCCACCACGATCTCAACACCCCTAACCAATGACATCTGCAAAGACCCTTTTCCAAATAAGGCCACAGTCACAGGCACTGGAGGCTAAGGTTTGGACTTGGCTTTTCGGAAACACAATTCCGCCCACCGCAGACAGAGGGCAGGGTGGGGCTGGGTTAGGATTTTAGCACAGAGCTGGTAACATCATGATTCTCTCATGAGACTCTAGTTTGGGGAGACCGCCAACCAGGTCCTCTGCCGGCATGTCCCACATCTTCCTGCTTGTCCAGGAACTTGAATCAGATAAACTTCCCACGTGTATGGACCGAATGTTTGTGCCCTCGAAAAATTCACAGGTTGAAGCCTAATCCCCATTGCGATGGTATGAAGAGGTGGGGCCTTTGGGAGGTGATTAGGGTTAGATGAGGTCCTGACGGTGAAGCCTCTGTGATGGGATTAGTGCCTTTCTGGGGAGAGACTCCAAGAGCCCCCCTCTTTCCTCTCCCTCCCCTCGTGCAGACAAAAAGTGGAGGCTACAGTGAGTGCAGTTAGCTGGCCGCCACCTACACACGAGCAGAAGAGGCCTCAGGAAGAAACCTACCTCGCAGGCACCTTGATCTCGACTTCCAGCCCCAAAACAGCAGTGCTTGCAGGCGGCCAGAGCAGACGGACTGGGTCAAACAAAGCCGCAGTCTCTGTCTCAATGTGGGGACTAATGGCTCCCTGCTCACAGGGTCTCAGGGTCAGGAGGGAAATGGACACAATGCAGTCGGTGCTCCGTGGGACTGATGTCCTGAGGGTGCAGGCCATGAACGGGCCTTGGAGGGGCTCTGTCAGCTGCACGAACTTTGCCCACTCGCTTCAGCCTTCTAAAGCTCAGCTCCCGTCTTCACCATGGGCCATGGATGCCCTCTGCCCAGGTGGCTGTCGGGCTGCCACATGGAGCCCCCTGCCTGCCCCCTGCTCTCCCAGATGAGTTGGGAATGTCAGCCGTTTATCCACATCCTTTGTTCGTTTTCCACCACGTCAAGTCACATTTCTGAATTTGATGTTGGTTGTACCTTCAAAGTCGTCACTGCCAGGTTGCATGTGGGCACCAAAGCTCAGATTCACCTCCTCCATTCAATAGCCAAGCTTCTGACATGTCCCTTTTTCATCTGAAAACGATGACAGTGGCTCTGCTTCCATCAACAGAAAGTCCCGACGAATTTTCAAGGGATTTGGGGTTTTCAGTCCAAGTGGTGATGAGGCAGGAGTGACTGAGTAATTATAGAAGACAGAAGCTTGTCTTCCCTGGAGAGAAACACAGGCCCTCAAGTGGGCCCTGGGCGGGAAGGAGGCGACCTTTAACCCCCACCCCATAGACTCCTTGTCTCCAACTCGGAAAAGAGCCCTCATTTATTATCTTCATTTTCAGAAACCCACTGATACTCACTATATTAGTGAATGAATGGATGGATGAGTGTGTGAATGAATGAGTGAACTCGGAGAAACAGATGGCTTGCTTGTCCATGGCAGAGTCCAAATTTGAAACCAAAACTCTGATTCTGAGTGAGGTGGCTTTCCACCCTGCCCTCAGCCTCCCAGGAGGACTGGCATAAAGAACATGCTGGGTTTCCTTATTTTGGGTGGGGATCAGGGGTTTTCACTCCAGGCGGGATGTGAAGGCCAACAGCCCAGCAGACGTCATAGACCTTGACCTCTGGGAGCCCTATCCTGGAGTCTCTTTCAGAAGTGCTGTGAGAGGGTCGGCCTTACTGTCCCCTACCCCCAATCCAGGCCCAGCTGGTAAATAGTCCAGGCAGAAAGGGGACTGCTCACGGGTAACCTGCCCAGGGCAGTGCTTAGCAGAGGGAGACTGGGCAGGCTGAGAGGCAGAGCCTGGAGGGCTTCTTCCCGGCTCCTCCCAACCCCCACTCAGACACAATCCCCACACCCAGCCACTGGAGGCCAGAGACCCTGACCCTAAAGCTCCACCTCTGCAGACTCCGACGAGCTCTGGAGGCTGCTGTGCCTCCCCACCAGGACCTCATCCCTCCCTGCCTGGGCTCATGATGCCCGAGGCTCTAGACAGTGTCTGCCCTGTGTGCCTCTGCCTGGGTCGGCGCCCTGGCTTTTCCCCTTGGAGACTAAGAAAGGGTGTCCGTCACTTACACCCCACGGTTGGCAGGATGCTCTTGAAGTCGTTCTTCACGTATCGGAGAGCCAGGCTGGACTTGCCCACAGAGCCGCTTCCCAGGAGGACCAGCTTGAACACGCAGGGCTGCCCCGCCCCGGGCTGGGGGGGCCCACCCGCCTGTGCCATGACCTACGGAGACACACAACATCTGCCACCAAATAACCTCAGCACTTTCACCCGGCAGCACTGCCTCCCAGCAGAGTGCAGACAGCCTGGGATGGATGAACAGACGGAGGGACTGATGGAGCTGCAGGTCACGGCTGCGCTCTGCACCCATCTCCTCATCTGGAAAGCGGGGGACCGAGCTCAGCGGTTAGAGCATTGGCCAGCTGTGAGGAATGTCGTGAGCAGCTGTGTGGAAAGCACATTGGCGGTGCCCAGCAGAGACCATTGCACGAAAAGGGCTACAGACCCTGAGCAGTGACCATGGTGGCTGGTCATCATATGGGCTGATTGTCCTCATTCCACTAATCCTCCTTTTTAAATCCTATTATTTTTTCCAAAAAGTATCTGAAACATCTGGGAGGTAAAGTACTCTCTCTGTCCAGGGTGAATGGATTAAAAAAAAAAATTCTAGCCCTTGCTGGCTTGTTCAGTGGTTAGAGCGTTGGCCAGCTCACCAAAGAGTTGCAGGTTCAATCCAGCCCCAATCAAGGAGCATGCAGATGATAATCCCTCTGTCTCTCTCTGTCTCTCTCTCTCTCTCTTCCACCCTCACCTCCACCTCCACCCCCACCCCCATCTATCATTCCACTCTCTTTTTTAAAAAATCAATGGAAATATATACTCGGGTGAGGATTTAAAAAATAAAAATCTACCTAAAAAGGTTGGTGTTTCAAAAATAACTGTCTAAAAAAATTGTTGGTATTTCAAGGATCTCAAAACATGTTAGCCTCCCTGTGGTTCGGGAGACCCAGAGCCCACCCTGAGGTGCCCTGCAGGAAAATGGCTCTGTGGTCAAAATAAGTTTGGGCAAACCCTGCATATTTGTTCATTGCGGACACTTTCAGACACAGAGCACATAGAGAGAAAGGATACCTACCATTCTATGGACCTCATGCAGGGTCACCCCCATCCACAGTGGCCAGCCGATCGCATCTCACCCACATCCCAGATCCCCCACCACAGAAGTTAGTCTGAAGCAAGTCTATTATTCCATCTGCAACTCTCAGTCTGTATGCACGTACCCTTATTTCCTTTGCAAGGAGAAGCCAGAGCATCCATGGCTTCCCAGCCTGACTTGCCGGTTGTATCCCTAGGCCGCCATTGACTGTTCCTGCGAGCCCTGTCTTTTCCATAGTGTGGTGGTTCAAAACAGAAACCTGGTCGGATAGCAGGCTATTTTTTGGCGAGAATGCTTCATGAGTGTGGTGGGCATTTCCCAGGAGGCAAATAGTGCCCAGGGGTCTCCTTGTGATGTTGTGACCCCTGACGGATATTATCAGAGCCTATTTTTACGGGGCTGCAAAACGATGGCATTTAAAAAAATTTTAATCCTCACCTGAGGATATGTTTCTATTGATTTTGGGGAGAGAGGAAGGGAGCCAAAGAGAGAAACATTGATGCAAAAGAGAAGCATCCATCAGTTGTCTCCCGCATTCCTTCCAAGCAGGGATCGAACCCGCAACCTTTTTGGTGTATGGGTCAACGCTCAACCAACTGAGCCACCTGGCCAGGGCATCAGCGGCATTTTAACACCTTTCGTCTTTGTTTATTATAGGGACTGCTTCCAGAAAGAAGGACTTCCCTAAAAAATATCCAAACCCTCCATAGGCAGTCAGCTGGGTGGAAAAGAGGGAGGCCCCCCAGGGTTGGGTGGGCAGAAGGAAGGGGAGGACGTTGGGAGAGGAAGGGGGGTGGGTGCGAGAACAGTGAGAAGAGGGCCAAGCTCCCGGCGGTCCCAACAAGCAGCCACGGCCACAGACTGCCCTGATCGCCTGTCAGGACAGACAAGCAGAGAGTTTGGGATGGAAATCTCAAAACACACAGGACTGAGTCCTCAATTCCAACAAAGCTGTCCTAAATAGAATGTGACTGGAGCGTGGCGGGCCCGGCAGAGCAGGGGCAGGGGCTCTCCCACCCCTGGGGAAGAGGGGTCAAGGGCAGGTCTGGAACCCCCCTCCAAGGGACACTCTGGGGTTTCAGCATCCAGTATGATGCCTCGTGGTACCAACGTATGACGTTTCAGAGAGGGGTTAGGGAGATAAAAGTGCTTACGTTTTCCATCCATGTTTTTCTAAAGCTCCCCAGTGTCTGCTGTGGAGGCTAAAAAATATATCAATACTTTTTCTCCCACCTTCTAAGTTCATCCAATTAACAGAGACAGGTTAACAGGAGAAAATCAAAGTTGTTAATACATGTGCACCGGGAATTGACATAGACATGAAAACCCCAGACACTGAGGCAACATCAGGGATAGGAGACATTTTTGGACAAAGGAGTGAGAAGGGGCGATTTACAGGTAGTTGAGGAAGAGTAGAACACACACACACACACACACACACACACACACACACACACACACACAGCAGGCGAGTCCCAGGGACACTGGTTCCTAGCAAGCAGGCCGGGAGTCTTCCTGACTGGAGCGTGGGCAAGGTTCTTAAGGTCATGAAGCCAAGGCTCCCTTCCTGAAGCTGGGTGCCTAAACCTCTTCAGGGTCAAAAGTTTTTTCTGCATCTTTTCTTTCTTAATAAACAGCTTGAAATCCATAACCCAAAAGGTAGCTTCAAGATGGCAAACCTTTGATTCCCTTCACTGATAAGGCTGAGAACCACTGCTGTGATTTTGTCCATTTCCGTCACAGTAGTAACAGTACCTCTAATAACTAATGGAGGGAGCCCAGCCGGCGTGGCTCAGTGGTTGAGCGTCGACCTATGAACCAGGAGGTCATGGTTCGATTCTCATGCCTGGGTTGCGGGCTCAATCCTCAGTGGTGGGTGTGCAGGAGGCAGCCGATCAGTGATTCCTTCTCATCATTGATGTTTCCATCTCTCTCTCCCTCTCCCTTCCTCTCTGAAATCAATAAAAATATATTTTATAAATAAATAACAGAGGAAGGGGAGCGAGGAAGAAAGGGAGGGAGGGAAGGAAACACAGGGTACTGTGGAAAAGAGGGGAAGGCAAATAACCCATCAAAACACCAATGTTTTGAAATATTTGCCTGAACTGAGAAATTTCTTGAAGGCTGAGGCAGAAGAGGAGGAACTTGGGAGGGAGCAGGGTCTCTGCTGAGAATTAGCAGGGGGCAGGCTCTAGGAGCAATCTGGTCAAGACCTGCCCAGGCCTGCCTGGTCCTGTTGGGGTGTTGGGGCGCTGGGCGCCCAGGACTCCTGCATCCCACAGACCCACCAGCACTCAGTGAGGGTGCTGGAGGAGCATTCTGCTCTCGTAGAGCCCACCCACCCATGCAGGACTCCAAGCAATTCATCCCACAGATTCTGGCCCCTGGTAGGTGGAAAATGAAACCCAAAGGCAACGTACAGGGAAAGCACCTGAAAAGCCAGCTGGCTTCCGGGAATGAAATTCACAGCCCGGGGATTCAGCAAGTCCAGACTCCCCTGAAGCCCAGAGAGAGATAACAAGAGGTCAGAGTTCAACATCACTAGAGAGTTTCCAACAACTCTCCGTCAAACAAACCGGAGTCAGCCTCCAGGGAAGGGCTGTTGATGTGTTTGCTTCTCTCTGTTGGGATTGATACAAAGCTCCCTCAGCTTGCAGCCTCCTCTCTGGTCCTGCAGCTGCCAGCCTGGCCCCGATCATGTGTCCAGTCCCCATAAATAGCAGTTAATAAAACAGACTTCATGGGCCACAGGTCCTGCTCCTCTTTTCCAGTGAAATTATCTCAGTTTTAACTCTACCTTAAATCACAGAACTAATTTTGTAATGACTTATCGCTCTTGCTGGGCTGTAACCTCCAATGTGATTTAATTTATATAATTATTTTGTTAATATCTGCTCCCTCCCCCTGGGCTACAGCCACTCAAGAGTGCAAGGACTGTATTCCTGGGGCACACAGTACATGTACCATAAATATCTCAGAAACCCACACGGACTCACTTAGCAAGAACTTTCATTGGACAGACGTGCTGTTTCCAGAGCATGGTGTGCACAGCCAGTCACACCAGGCAGCCCGGCACGTGGTGAACTGGTACAGGCAAAACGGGGAGCAGAAGGGCCTACAGCCACTCAGCTCTCAGTGGCCAAGAAAAGCAGCAAGTGACTCACTCGAAGGCCACCCCATGAGGGTGCGAGGGTGAGGAGTGGAGCTTATTGAGCCAGGCTGCCCTGAGCCTCCTATGGGAGCTGAGCAGGAGGCCTCTGGGGGCCCCTGCGTTACACCACCTTACTGAGAGCCAGCAGCTCCTCTAAGACAAACAGGCAGAATTGGGACGCCTCACGGCGGCTTTCACATCCACACAAGATGCACCGGGCCCTGGCGTGACTTCAGCCAGTCGGGAACGTGCAGGACTCGCTCCTGCATCCAGACTGCGGTGCAATCTTCCTGCTGGGAACCGCCTGCTGGCCTGGACTCATCGGCCAAAGACCGTCATCTCAGTAGCAAGTCCTAACTTACAAACGGCTCTTCCCCTGAACTCAGAGAAGCAGAGAGTAGAGCGATGGGTACCAGAGGCTGGGAGAAATGGGGAGATATTGGTCAAACAGTACAAACATCCAGTAATAAGATGAATAAATTCTGGGGGTCTAATGGAGTTTACAGCTAACAATACTGTGGTTTATACCTCAAAGTTGCTGAGAGGGTAGATCTTCAATTCTCAACACAAAAGAATAGTACTTAAGTGACGGGCTGGAGGGAATAGCTGACACGATGTTGATTGCCGTATTGCAGTAGATGAATGCAACATGTTACACATCTTAACTTACACTGTCTTATACATCAGCTATCCTAGAAAGAGCCGGGCGGCGGGGGCAGGGGGGGGGGCGCCTTTTCAGAATGGAATCCTCGAGCTTTCTGTGCCTCCTGGGCTCATACGTTGTTTCTCACTGGAAGTACGTAAGGCACCTGCTTAGGAGCAGATGGTCCATTGACTTGTGCTGTAATTTTACACAGAAAGTCCTAGCACACCTGTAACGATGCGTTCTCACCCATCGATAGCCTTCGAGTTCTCCTCGCTATCTTTGTGTACCAGTTAATAAAATTCTTCTTGAATCAAGAAAATCTGTAGCCAAAAACATGTTTTAATTAACCAAGTAGGCGGGCTATGAATACATAGATCATTTCTGAAATTCCAGGTGCCAGTGTCTTACTCCTTTGGCAATGCTACACTTTTGTTGAAAAATGTTATTTTACTGTCAACATAAACACATCATCCTCAATATGAAAAAATTAAATTACTCATAATCCCATACCCTTAATACAACCAGAAATAGCATTTTGCTTATTTTCTTCTAGTTCTTTTTAATGAATCATAAAAACAAACAAACAAACCAAAACCCATAGTTTTAACATATACTTTTGTATCCTACCTTTAAAACAACTACGACATGTATCAAAGGCATCTTTACACATTGCCACATGTTATGTATGTTCAAAGACCATGTAACATTCCTACAACTATTCTAATTTAATGAACCATTTTCCTACCACTGGATCATCGCTATGTTTTAATTCTTTTCTCTGTAATGAATCAGACTTAGTGAGCATTTTAATGTATAATTTTTGTGTGATTACAGTTGTAAGCTTTCGATAATCAGAGGTGGAAGCCCTCTGTTCACAGAGGAAATTGAAAACTCCAGGCCTGGCCCCACCTCCAGCTCTTAATCAAGGTGGGTCTTTGAAGTCTCTGTCACGGAGATGCTCCAGGAATGCAGATTGGTGAGAGGGCTAACAGACTCCCTCTCTAGCATCTTGATTTGGGGCCTTTCCTTTCTTACAAGCCCATCTCCCGTCCACCACAGGAAAAAGAAAGGACTGCAAGCCTACCTAGTCAGGCGAGGACATTCCAGGGCGGGGCTGGCTCGCTGAGTCTCCCGTCAGGCGTCCCTCGTGTGACCCTGCCAGCATGGAGAAAACACTGAAGTTACTGTGCGGTTACTCCGACGTTCCTGTACTGACGGAGCACCTGGTTCCTCCTCGCTGAGAGCACTTTACCCGCAATGCCTGTCTCTGCAATTTAAGTAGGAATCTCCTGCCAGGACCCCGACCTCCCTGACCTGGATCCTACACAACACCATGGCCCTCAGTCCCACTGACTCCTTCCCCCAACTGTGTCCTTGTGATTATTCATGTGTGGGTACACAAACACACACACTGCCAAGTATACAGAAGTTTAAACAATGACTCACGTGTTCCCAGGCCTGGTCACTTCCCGGGAGCCTGACAGGCCATCATCACCGGGCCTGTGGGGCCCCTAGCTGCCTCCTTCTGCCTTGGGGAAAGATCAGCTTCCCTCACCAGGCAGCCGGCTGAGCAGTGGCCAGGGCAGCTGGGTGGTGGAGGCTGGGCTCCAGCAGAGATGGGGTATTAGCAGGCCAGCCCCCGCCCCTCCCCGCCCCTAAGACAGGCCACTTCCTTCTGCAAGGCTCCCAGGGCAAGGTCCTCCGGTCATGTGGCCACCTAGGCGGAGGCTGGACCTTAGAGCGGGCCCAGCAGCAGCACCTGGGCGCCCAGCCAGAAGTGAGCCTCCTGTCAGGGGTTTGTGTCACCAATGCTCCCCGTTCCTGAGCCTCCTGGGAGCCTCATCTCAGCACCTTCCTCGGGCTGCCAGCAGCTTTGCCCACTCGGCAAAGGAGAGAAGGCAGAGAACTCGGTCCTTCCACGGACAGCGGGAGCAGCTCCTGGGGACCTGCGCCTGGAACCGGACACCAGCCAGGCGGGCCGGGGCGGGTCAGATGACAGCTCCTGGCCGGGTGCCACCTGGGGACAGGGTGCTGTGGGTCTCTAATGCCATCTGCCAGCTTTGTCACCCTCCCACCTGACTGTGTTCCTCTGTGGAACCAGGATCTTGGGAGCCATTGCAGAATCCCGCCTACCCCTGGGCCTGAGCCAAAGCGCCCAGGGAAGGCGCACCATGCCCAGGTGACACACAGTGAACCAACACCTGGGGCCTTGGGCTCAGGCTCAGGATGAACCCAAACAACCTACTGGCCCCTTCCCACCTCAAGAGGACCAGGAGTACCACGGACAGTGAGCTCAGATACCCAGGGGGCTCAGGGGCCCAGCCTGCAGCCTGAGCAGCCTTTCCCTGCACCCTGCAGGTTCCTCCCACAGGCACTCAGCACTTCACTGCCCCTTTGTCCCTCACCTCCCAGGCCAGGGCACTGGGCCAGAGGCTCCCTGCGGCCACCGGGATCGGACCTCAGCACCAGAGGGAGAACCTGAGACCTCGCCTTTCAATCAGAAGATCCCTTCCCTTGCAGACATGCCAACGGAGAAGGGAGACAGAACACAGGCGTCCTGACCATCACCCCGCCCGGATGTGGCACTGCACACCAGAGACTATCGTGGGAATTAAGCAAAAATGACACGTAAGCGATGTCCTTGCACGGCACAGTTAGCTCTTGGTACTTGGCTATACAGACCTTAGACTTGCTCTCTGGCACTTTATCAGCTTTCCTGCCTCCGCATTAACAGGGGGAGTTCCCAGTGCGCCACCTAACCAGGCCGCTGTGCAGGCAGCGTGCACTCAGCTTATTCCCCTTTCGAGAGAAATGCAAAATTATGGAATTTTGGAGCCAAGAGGGCCCCTAGGGATTGTCTGGTCTGACCACCCTCCCGGTGTCTGGAGAATCTTGGCAACCCCCCCACCCACAGACTCTTTAGTCTCTGCCCAAACGTGACAGCAACGGGATCGCCTGCCCCGAGGCGGCCATGCGCCTGGCTCCTTTCTGGCCACCCCACACCGGTCGTGTACAACTTTCCACGCAGCTCCCTAACGGCCCTCAGCCAGAGCCTGCTCCACTGTTGCATAAACATTTCTGGGCTTCTCAGAGCAGCTCTCAGGGCTGCGGCCCACACTGTGCCCAGACCCGTGGCCCCCTTGCTCCTGTGCAGAGACCCCGAGTGGCTCAGATTGTGAACAAATGCATCTCCTTTCCAGTGGGTGTGCCCGGTGGCCCCGCTCTGTGGATATGTGGGAAAAGGGGCTCCCTTCTCCTTGGGACATTCATGCAGAGCTCTGGTTAAGGATGGAACTCGTAGTGTGATTATTATCTGAGGCACAGATCTTCCAGAATGCTCTTATCTGCTGAGACCTTGCAGATAAGCAGGCGTGGTGGCCTGCCCGGCCCAAACCTTCAGCCTCGCTTATCTCAATGGAAAATTCCAGCAGGGATTTCTGAACTCAGAGTGAAATTCCTCCGCTCAGCTATGGGTGTGGTGCTTGGCTGCTGGCCAGGCTGGGCAGAGGAGGGCAGAGCAAAGTCCAAGGCCAGTGGTGACAGGACAGGCCCGCACAGAGGCCACCCCGGTTCACACATGGCCCTAAAGGAGCAGAGGGCACAGGCAGAAGAGACCCGCTCACCTGCCCAGGTGGAAGGGGAAGGGTCAAGAAATACTTCTCCCAGGAGGAGATGCTGACACACGGATGGACAGACGAATGGATGGAGGAGAAACCTGCCCAGAGGCCAAGAGGAGGAAAGGCTTTCTGAGCCCCAGAAGTAGTGTGAGTGATGTGAGGCCTGGCATGAGGCACTGCAGGACGCAGGGGACGCTGTCACCAAGGGCAGAGTCAAGGGTGGTTGGCCAGAAGGATGAGGGTGGAGAGGCCTGGTCCAATTCCATGAACACTAGAATCAACGAAAGCAGAGTACCTACCTTTCATTGACTGCCTACTCTGTGCCAGGCACTGTGTAAGTCTTTGCTTTAGAGCATCTTTCTCACAGCCACGCCACCCTGCGGGACACACCTGAGGGCCCTCTGCTGGCCCTCTTCAGCCCTGCCCCTCCTTGTGGGTGAGGCATTCATATCCTGAGACCATAGAATTCCCTGCCCAAGGAGCCAAATCCCACTTCCAGCGGCTGCACGCCTCTGCACCCTCCCAACCAGACCACTAGCATGTGTGCCCAGGGCCCAGGGGCCAAGAGGCAGCCAACAGTGAGCAGCACGTGCAGTGCAGAGATATAGGAAGATTTGATAAATGGAGACACTTTACATGTCCCCAGACCAGAGACTGAACACCCTGACGTTGACACTTCCACTGACTCCGTTTAATGCAGCGTGAGCAAGCATTTCCTTAGCATGCTTGATTAACCCTACCTCTACCTGCACCACACAGGCTGTCGCAGCCCAGCTACGCCTAATTTCTGGTCTCGGTGGGGTAATACGTGCATCCCTGCTTCATGGGCATCCCTGGTAGACAGTACACAGAGCTGAGTATCCGCTCTTCGTCCTGACTCCTGGTCAGGGTGCCTGTTCCATTTGCCTTTAATGGAGTCATTGGTAGGGTTCTGCTCAAGTCTACCATCTTCTGTGCACTTTCTATCTGTTCCCACTGTCTTCATTCCTTTCTTCCCCCTTTTCTTCTCCTTTTGATTTAATGGAGTATTTTTAGAATTTCTTCCATCTCCTTTCCTGATATTTTAAGTCTATTGTAGCATATCTTTCTGTTCTATGATTTCTATTTGGTTCTTTTTTAGAATTTCTAAATCTCTCCTGAAATTCGCCACTTTCTTTGCCTGTTGTATGCACCTTTCCCAAAGGAATCGTCACCATTTCTGTCATAGTGTTTTACACTCCTCATCTGCTAATTCTAACAGCTTGTTAGTGTGTGGGTCTGATTCCACAGATTGTTTTGTTGTTTGTTTGTTGACCACAGGTCATGTTTTCCTGTTTCTTCATCTAGCTGGGGACTGTCACTGTGTGCTGAACGTTGTGAATGGCGTTCTGGCAAAGGCTAGAGATACCCTCCCTTTGGCGAGAATGGACACCCTGCAGAGACCCCTGCTGGACATGTGGACAGCACCGTTTCTGGAGACACATGGGAATGTGTGTCCAGAGGCTCAAGGACAGTGTGGCCTCGACCCAGCTGTGGTCCCACACTCAGCAGCTCCTGGAACCCGGAGGAAATGGCTTGGTTCTTTAGTTCATCGAAGCGTTTAGCTGTACTCAATGCTGACAATAAAATTACCCGCATGCCCAGCAGGCCGGCACGCAGGAACCCTTGTGAGAAATTGTAGCTGAGAGTGCGGGGGTGGGATTCAGCTCCGTTTCAATCAACATCTGAGGCCTGACTTCATTGTATCTAAGATCACCTGGGCTCCAGGCTATGGGATTCCCTTTCCTTTCCTTTTTGTGGTTCCTCAACTTCACTGAGTTTCCTGACTGACCTCCCCAGGAAAGAGACTCTGGAACAGACCCACCCAGCACCTCGAGGGCCCACCTTCTATTCCTAGGCAACCTTGGGTAGCGTGACCAGCAGCGGCCACAGGCCGCTGGGCCCATGTTCTCACCGAGGGCGAGTGTGCAGGGGATGTGAGGGGCACTCAACCAAGATGTTCACAGTCACATTCAGAAGAGCCAGGCGGGACTAAAGAATGATGCAGATGGAGGGGAAGCCCGTCCTATGAGCAGTGGAACCACTATGCATATCAAGGTGCTAGGGCTGCTGTTACCAAGTACCACAATCTGGGCTGCTCAAACATGGGAGATCACCTCACAGCTCGAGATCCAGGTGTGGGCAGGGTTGGCTCTTTGTGAGGCCTTGAGGGAGAATCTGTCCCCGCCTCTCCTGCTGCATGTGAATGAGGGAATGGATGGACACACTTCCTCTAGGGACTGACATACTTTGAGTATACTGCATTTTGATGGTTGCCCCCACAATCCACTCATCAACCACCCAGAAAAGCAAAAGCAAGTTCTTGCCCAAGAGTGGGAAGCAGAAAGTTAATGATGTTCCCTACACATGTGTGACCACACAGCGCACACAAACACAAACACACAAACACAACGCACACAGTCATACCTGGTATGTGCAGCCAGACCTCATCTCTTCTTTGTTCTCCTCTCCGTCGGGCACCAACACAGGCTTGCTCCGCATGGCCGTCCCTCCTTCTGGGATCAGCCCTGGCCCATCCCTCAGCCCTGTCCCTTCTGTCCCACGCCCACTCTCCTCCCCAAGGTCAGAGGCCCTCCTCCTTCTTTGGAGGGGTTTCTCCCATCTGTCCCTGAGAGGCAGCCGGAGGCTTCGGTCAACAGCTAAGGTGCTGAGCAAGGATCCAGAGCCCCCTCTCAGCATGACAGGACTGGAGTCCTTGGAGAGGACACAGAGAGCTTAAGGGAGAAAATATAATTTTCCTCTATCCTTCTGAGTTCTGGGCTGAGGCCCCTGTAATAAAAGGTGAAGTAATAAGAGAAAACAAACCAAAGTTTATTCATATGTATACCTCATGGGAGACGCCAAGGGGCCATCGGTCACTCCCCAGGTAGCCTAAGCTACGTGCTTAAATTCCATCTTCAGCTAAAGACAAAAGACAGAAAGCTCAGTTATGGGGAGGTCGCAGGAAAGGCACGGGAGCCGGGCAAGGCTGTTTGCAGCTTGTGTGCCTTCTCCATGGTAAGAGTCCCTGCTGGTGTGAAGCCGTCTCCTCTGCCTGATTCTGAGAGGCGAACACCTTTACACTTGAAGATATCCTTCATTCGTGCACAATGCTCTGCAAAAGGGCAACTTCTACTGTTTTCTGAGCTTCTCTGTTTGCTGTTTCACACAATAATCAGGTCAGACTAGTCCTCACGCCAAAGAGGCAGATTTTGGCTTCGTTGTTGAATACTTTCACCCTGAAGGCAGGAAAATCCTGGCCCGGGAGGCCAAGTGAAGCAAGGCTGACTGCGAAGCTTCCTCTGCTACTGTTTCTTCCCCAGGGAATAAATCATATCTCTCCATAAACCAAGCATTCCTTCGTGATTGTCCCAGAGAGATTCTGGTTGTTTATGGACCTGACTCTTTGCTCCGTTTGCTGCCCGGAGACCCATGGAGACAGGAGCAGCGTCTTGTCGGTCCTCGTCTCCTGGCCACGCACTGCAGGCAGCAGGTTGAGCTTTCACAGCACCCCGCACGCACGGTGCCAGGCGCTGCCAGGGGCTGGGGTTTCATGTGGTCGTTTCAACGCTCCTATTGGTATTGTGATTACATTTCACTGTAAGAAAAATGTTTCGTGGGGAGAAAACCATGTAACCTTTGTTCTGCTTGAGACAAAGCTGAGTTTTATAAACTACTTGTAGCAAATTTTTATGAACTGTTCTTTGTGTGGGGGTGTGGAGCACAGGAAGCAAACCAGTAAGTAGCAAACTATTTTTCTATTATGTTCCTAAAATAGATCAGAGGCTGGCACAGAGCGCTGCATCTGGGCCCAGACCCCTGAGCAAAACCAGGCAACGCGGAGGCCCCTCCGAATGCTTTCAATTGTTTGGTTCTATCTTAATGTAGAGAAAGAATTTCCCGATTTTTCTCTCGAGAACATCTTCAGAGCAGTACTCGGCGTAACTGAAACTTGGTGAAATGTTTCCTCTCCTTCAAAATTGCCAAATCAAGGACACAGACTGCTCTTAAAAACCACTGTCAAAAACATGGCAATCCTCTTCCTATAAGAAGGAAAACGATCTGCACCCACCGCCCGTGGCCAATTTCCACTTTGCAGGCTGGGCGGAGTAACTGATAAGGGTGGTGTTTGGCTCCTCAGTCCAGTGACTCCTCCGGGAGGAGCCGAATTAGCTCACTGGTACCTGTAGGTAGAGCAGCACCGTGAGTTTCTGCTCCCACACCTCACGAGATGCACAATGTTTGCAAACTGCCTGGCTGCACAGGAACCTGCCCGAGACCAACATCACCTGTGCGGTACCAAATGGAAACAGACAAATCTAAACACAGCCCAGAATTCCCAGGCTCCGGGCTCTGGGTTATAGGCATCCAATGACCACAAGCAGAGGAATGCTGACAGGAAGAAGGGACCACGGGAAATGGGATTCACTAACAGAGGGGTAAACAAGACATGAGCTTCGTGACTCCCCTCACAGTTGGCACAGGGAGCCGACCCAGACTGTGGGCTGATCGCCTCCTTATCTTCAGGTCCTCGTGTTCTCTGTGGTCGTTCTGCAGGAAAACAGCCTGCCACGGGTATCTGAGGCCCCACAGCAAGTGGCAGGGGCACAGATGCAACTCTTCCAGCCTCCTAACTCTCCCAGTAGACAGGTGGCAGATACACTGACCACCAACATCCCTTCCTGGCCTCCACATCCTGGAGGAAGTGATAGAAGCGATGTGTGAGGCGCCCCTTAAGTTGTGGTCCTTCCAGAAGTCATTACATTAAAACTATGAGTTTAATGTGATGCCTGAGGGGTAAATGCTCTTTTGTTACCTACTTTGGTTTTGTTGGTTTGGTTGTTTTTCCATCATTGTTATTAAAAATACTTTTTTTTTTTTTTTTAGCCCTAGCTGGTTTGGCTCAGTGAATACAGCATCATCCTGTGGACTGAAGAGTTGTGGGTCTGATTCCAGTCTAGGGCATGTACCTCGGTTGCAGGCTCTATCCCTGGTTGGGGCGATGTTTCTTGTTCTCTGTCTCTCCCCATACCTTCTCTCTAAAAATCAATGGGAAGATATCCTTGGATTAACAAAAACAAACAAACAGACAAACACCCTCTTTTTTATCAAAGTAAAATATACACATAATCAGATGCACAAATGTTAAGTGTGCATGGACTTGTACATGCATGTAGACATGCACACCAAAATTCTATGGGTTTTTTTTTTTTTTTATCCTCACCTGTTGATGAGAGAGAGAGAGAGGGAGAGAGAGGGACATTGGAGAGAGACAATGGAGAGAGACACATTGATTGGTTGCCTCCTGTGTGTGCCCCAATCAGGAATAGAACCTGAAACCTAGGCATGTGCCCTAACCAGGAATTGAAACCCCAACCTTTTTGGTGTACGGAACAACTGAGCTACCTGGCCAGGGCTCTAAAATTCTCTTCATCCATTATCTCCATCTTTCCAAAAGTTATTTCATACAACCTCTCTGCCAATTTCAATATCTGGGTTATCTGTGAATCTTTTCCAATCGATTATTTCTCCTCTTGACTCGGTCTCATTTTCCTGATTCTTCTTATGTATAGTAATTCTTCATTGTATACTGGTCATAGTGGGCAATATATTTCAGAGATTGTGGCTTCTATAATCTTCTTTTGAAGACTTTTGAATTTGGTTCTAGCAGGGAATTAAGTTACCTTGATCCTACATATCACCTTCATCTTGTTGAGACTGGTTCTAGGCTTTGTTACAATGAGTGTGTTTTGATTTCTGTCCTAGTCCTTTGTCCTCAAATGTTGTCTTACTCTTAGGCAGTGATTTTTAACTGGTCAGAGGTACTGACCTCTATTCCCTTAGGTCCGTGGTTGGCAAACTGCAGCTCGCGAGCCACATGCAGCTCTTTGGCCCCTTGAGTGTAGCTCTTCCACAAAATACCACGGCCTGGGTGAGTCTATTTTGAAGAAGTGGCGTTAGAAGAAGTTTAAGTTTAAAAAATTTGGCTCTCAAAAGGAATTTCAATCGTTGTATTGTTGACATGAGGTCAGTGGTCGGCAAACTCATTAGTCAACAGAGCCAAATATCAACAGTACAACGATTGAAATTTCTTTTGAGAGCCAAATTTTTTAAACTTAAACTTCTTCTAACACCACTTCTTCAAAATAGACTCGCCCAGGCCGTGGTATTTTGTGGAAGAGCCACATTCAAGGGGCCAAAGAGCCGCATGTGGCTCGCAAGCCGCAGTTTGCCGACCACTGCCTTAGCTTGACAAATAAGTAAATGACGATAGCCAATACAACAATAGCTGTCTGATGTGAATGAATCAAAATTCTACCTTTATTTTTGTCAGATTGACAAAAAGAATTTTTTGGTGTGCCACATAATTTTAGTAATTAGTTTATGTGTGCCATGATATGAAAATGGTTGAAAATCGCTACTCTACAGTGTATTCTTTCTGAGGTTTCAACAAAAAACTCAAGGTGCTTACCGAGCCCTTGGTGGGACTTGAATCTCTAATTTTATCTCCCCACACTGGGCAGCTGCTGAAATCGCCACCCAACACTCCCAGGCTTCCAGCTGCTTTCTTCTGAGTGGCGTGGGGTCTCACCCCACATATGCACAGTTCAGGATTCAGCCACGAGTTCTGCATAAGTTAGTATGCAGAGGCTCAACCCTCTAGGTACCCCAGTTTTCATGGGTTTCCTCATTAAATTTCCAGCAGTACTTACAGCCCCAGACCCTAACATCTAACCCCTCAGTCCAAAACGTCTTGAGTTCTAATCCCAGTGCACCTTGAAGATGAGAATGTCCTCTGGGGAAGTAGCTGTCTTAATTCAAAGGTTGTGCCCACTCTAGTCCTTATCTGCTTTTGGTTATTCTCCAGTGTCCGCAAATAGTTACTTTTTCTATATTGTTTGAGGTTTTTGATTGTTATTGGCAGGAAGGTTACTATGATATAAGTTGCATCTCTATTGCTAGAATCTGAAGTCCTCTGTCACCTGTTTTTTTTTTTTTTTTAATATATTTTATTGATTTTTTACAGAGAGAAAGGAAGAGGGATAGAGAGCTAGAAACATCGATGAGAGAGAAACATCGATCAGCTGCCTCCTGCACACCCCCTACTGGGGATGTGCCCGCAACCAAGGTACATGCCCTTGACCGGCATCAAACCCGGGACTCTTCAGTCCACAGGCCGACGCTCTTTCCACTGAGCCAAACCGGTTTCAGCTGTCACCTGTTTTTAAAAACAATTTAATTAATAGTTAATAATACCCATGCTAGGAAAAAATCAATCCCATTGTTAGCCTATAAGTCCTTGCAGTATTTGTCTTCCATAAATAAAAAGAGAATTGGACTTCACGTCCTAATTCATATAGCACCTTTCTAAGCACCCATAGGTGCATAACCCTGAACAGGACTCTCTGAGAGGTGAAAAGACGATCTTGGTCCTGAATCTCAGGAAGGCTATTCTGAGAGAGCTGCTCAGAGCTGCTCAAAGGAGTTGGCTACGGAGCTGGCACTGTGTACAGGAGACCAGACACCCTCAGCCTTTCTCCCCAGAGACACCATGGCATGTAATTATCCTGAGAGTGACATCCTCCTGCCAAGGCACCTGTTGATGCAAAATTCTTGTCATGGGGTAGCACTCAGTAAGGATGAAATTATTATGGTAACAACACTTAGAGCAAGTAATTTCACAAGCCTCAGCCTTTACCTGCCCCTAGCCACAAATGACCAGCGACACGTTTCACACCTGTTGGGGCTTTCTCTACAGAACTGCCGCAATAGCACTGTGAAGCCGCCCTGCAGTCTGGAGAGTGCAGGTGGCAAAGTGTGTGAGAAGGTTATCCTGGCTTTGGTAGCTAGAAAGGTTCCCAGGGGACAGTATAGGCTGGGAGTCAGAGAGCCTGTGGATGGACTTCTAACTATCACCCTTTAAAAGTACTCAAATGTCCTGTTCATATGCTTTTTTTTTCTGGAAGAGGAATCCAGTTTTCATCAGATTCTCAGACATTCACAATCCCCGCAAATGGAAAACCCACTGGTCTAGAACCCAGGCTTTTTTGTTTTAATTTTTTTTTTTATTGATTTCGGAGAGGGAGAGAGAGAGAGAGATAGAAACATCAATGATGAGAGAATCATTGATCAGCTGCCTCCTGCAAGCCCCCTACTGGGGTTCGAGCCCATAACCCGGGTATATACCCTTGGCTGGAATCAAACCTGGGACCCTTCAGTCTGCAGGCCAACACTCTATCCACTGAGCCAAACCGGCTAGGGCCAGATTTACTTTTTTACCATGAACTCTATCACTAAGTATTTTTAAAGTGTCCCCCAAATATTTATATATTTAGTTATGTATAAAGTATGTCATTATCATCATCATCCATCACTATATCCACTTAAAATGAGGTTAATCGTTAGTGACAGGCAATGGGAACTCATGTTTCAAGTTGTTTCTTGTGATTGCTAGTTGTTCTCATAGCTAACACCTCATAGTGAGGCCAATGCAGAGCTCCTCCCAGGAGGAAGGAAACTGTCTCATTTTCTTGTCTGTGATTTGGGGGAGTATCTCTTTGAGAATCTTTTCAATCCTTTGAAGCCATTTGTCCACTCTTTGAGTTTTAGCTAAGACTAGGTTATGTAATCCATAAACCCATTTAACCTGGTTCATCCAGATACAACAGAATGTTCTGAAAATGATCTAATGGAAGAGAATGCCACTGCCGCCCGCAGGGGTATCTTGTGACTGGCAGGTGGCCCCTTAAACTGAGGTTGTATATGAAATGCTAGAATTCGATACATAACATTCTTATTTTTAGTTTAAAATACATATTCAGGAATGTTCTAGTATGATGGACAGGAAGGTGATGGCTTTGTAAGCCTTACCTGATTCTCCTGTTTCTTTTATTTATTTATTTTTTAATACATTTTATTGAGAAGAAGGGAGAGTTAGAAACATAAATGAAATGAGAGAGAAATATCGATCAGCTGCCTCCGGCACACGCCCTACCGGGGATGTGCCCGCAACCAAGATAAACGCCCTTGAACGGAATAGAACCTGGGACCCTTCAGTCCGCAGGCTGACGCTCTATCCACTGAGCCAAACCGGTCAGGGTTCCCGTTTACTTTTAAATCCACCTGTAGAGTATAGAAGGAAAAGCTCAGGCAAATTCAGTCCTTTCTCAACAACTATTTATTGAGAACAGCTGCAGTGTCAGCTTCTTCCCAGAAGCTGGGGACGCAGGGGTGAAGTGACAAGCCACAGAGGACAGGCATGTTAAGAAGGAGACAGAGACGTGTCCATGCACACGCTGATTCTGAACCCACCGTAAGCCTGGCCCGGGGGGGGGGGGGGGGGGGGGCGGGGAGGGCTGGCCAAGGTTACAGGGCCTGGGAGCAGGAGATGGAGTTGACCGCCCCTGGGCTTGACCCTGCTCTCACCCAGTCTGTGCTGGACCAGGGCTCACAGAGCGCCAGTCTGAACCTCATCCCTGCGCCTACCCCTCCGCGCAAACCTCTCTGCCACCCAATCCCCGCCAGCCCTCCACGCCCTGCGGAGATCCCCGCTCCCCCGATACCCACGGCCCTGGGGCGGGGGAGGTACCCTGCAGTGCCCAGGCCCTGTTCCTGCGCCCCAGGCATCTGGAAGCACCAGACTCTGGCTCCTCTATCTCCCCGCCCCCCTCCCGCCCACCTCCGGCCGCCGCCACCACCACCATCCCCGCGCCCCCATCCCCGGAGTCCCCAGCTGAGTCACTCTCGCGTTCCGCGTCCCAGACCCCCAACCATCTCAAACCTCCCGCCGTCTTCAAGCTCACGTCCTTGTCCCGCCCGCCGCGTCCAAAACCCCTGCCACTCCCGCGGTCCCGGGGGCCAACCCCGTCCCCGCGTCCCCGCGCCGCTGACGCCATGACGCCGGCGGAGGGAGGGGCGGGCGGGCTCGGAGCGAGGGGCGCGAGCAGCGGGAGCAACGGTCCCGCAGCAGCAGCAGCAGCAGCGGCGGCGCTGCCGATGGACATGGGCACCCAGGGCGCGGGCCGCAAGCGGCTCCCCAACCGGGAGCGGCTGACAGCGGAGGACGAGGCACTGAACCAGATCGCGCGGGAGGTAAGAGCAAGGCCCCTTATGCGGAGCGGGGACGCGCGCAGCTGTCAGGCGGCCGTCAGTCCGTCTGTCCCCGGGCCTCAGCGGGGGGTCTTGGCGGGCGGGACGCCTGTCCTCCGGCCGCCCAGGGGACAAACCGAGGACACTGATCCCTCCCCCGCCCCCGGCTCCCTTCGACTGCTGCCCCCTAGGCGCGTGGAGCTGGGGCGCCGCCCCTGGTGCAAGGTGGCCCAGGCGGTGGGTGGGGGACAGGCGCCCCGCTTTGTTGTACTGCATCATAGGGGTGCTATAGGCCCATGGACGTCCCCGGAGGCCACATGGCCCTGGTGGAATGGCCCGACCCCTGTTGGTGACCATTTGTGGTGGATTGTTACACATGGTGCAGCTTGGGCAGGGACTTGGGGTCAGTGTGACTCTTGTTTCTGGACCGAACCTGAAACCGGGTCCAGGCACACAGGTTTTCATCAAAGTTTCCTGGGCAGAGTTTATCCTAGTGAGATGGGCGATGCACTTCGCAGTGCAGGTTCACCGTGTGCAGATCTGTGCACGTGCCTCTTCTCCAGCGAGGGCGCCACAGAAGGCTGGACAGCCGGTGACAGCTGAAAGGAAGCCCAGCGGACAGGGAGCAGCTCCTTGGGGAAGGGGAGCCATTCCTTGGGCCTGGGGTGGACAAGGAGGCTTGAGTTTTAAGCTGCCTATAAAGAACTCACACCACAGGTGCAGTGCAACCCTCTTCTACACCCTCTTCCACATGCTGGGGCAGAGGAGAGTCCCACAGAGCATTGTTCTC
Source organism: Corynorhinus townsendii (assembly GCA_026230045.1). Classification (NCBI taxonomy): domain Eukaryota; kingdom Metazoa; phylum Chordata; class Mammalia; order Chiroptera; family Vespertilionidae; genus Corynorhinus; species Corynorhinus townsendii. The sequence continues at coordinate 35,504,762 of JAPDVU010000005.1, forward strand.
ATGGAAAACCTTCCAGAGATGAGGCTGGGTGTCTGTGGTGTCAGGTTACCTCAGTCAGCTGTTTATTGCCTCTACTCCATGAGCAGTTCTTAGGTGTTTTTAGTTTATTGCTTTTATGGACACATGGCTGTCAATCAGTATTGGTTGAATACTGATTGAATACAGACTTTTGTTTTTCTCTGTATGAGAAAGAAAAGGGCTTTCCAGGCAAACTCCTATTCATCCCTTAAAGCCCAGGGTAGATGTGGTTCTCTGTGAGTCAGAGCCTCCCTGCCTCCATCCGTACCTCAACTGTTGCCCCCTACACCTGCTGTGGTAGTCACGTGGTAGTCACCCTGTAGAAGGTGACACCCAGGCAGGCAGTGTCTTACTTTTGAATCCCCAGAGCTCAACACAGAGCCAGGCACATCATAGATGCTCCTCGGTGCCTGGTACATTCATTAATTAAAAAAAAAAGTACAAGGCACTTATAGTACACTTGGCTAAATATAGCTGTTTGCTAAGTGCAGTAGCTTGGATATAATCCCCCTGTCAAAGACAGGTATTTATGTATGTATTTGACCAAAAGACCAAACACATTTCTCTGGGAGGTCAGTGGCGACCAATGATCATAGCCTCATCTTTCTGTCAGTAGTTTGGGGACAAAGAAACAAGAATGAGCGTTCCTGAAGTCCACCTCCTATCTGCTGATTTTTATAAACACAGATTGAAAGGAAAAGCTTTGTGTTGCTACTCCCTGGGTTGGCATCCTGAGGTCCTGTGTAATGGGAACCTGTGGTCTAGCCCCCCAGCCAGAGAGTCGAAGTTGGAGGTGCCATTCAGATGTGGGATCAGACGAGGGCTTTGAAACTACACGCAGCTCCCCATGGACTGTGCCACCCCAGGCAGAGAGCTGCCCCACCCCTCAGCCTCCAAATTCTCACTTCTAAATGGGGAAAATGAACCCTCGCCTTGGTGTCAGGATTAAAGGAGTAAAGCGAGTAAGCAGGTAAATTGAGAGCCACCCCCACACATATCCTCACAGTCAAACCAACCATGGATATGGGTGTTACAAGTGCTAGCTGGAGGGAGCAGATGCACTATTTTATCTTCTTCTACAAATTGAATTATATTTCCCAACTGTGAGCATTAGAATCATATTCAAATAGAGTTCTTATAAAAATTAACAGACGTGTCTGAATCCGATACTTTCTTATTTGCTCAGTGATTGAGAGGATGCCTGCCGGGCTCCCCACACCTGTCCCAGGGAGACTGGGATGCAGGGCTGGACCAGAGGAGCCACCTGGAGGGACTGGGTCAGAACGGGGTCTGACCATAGACCAGTGACAGGAATTGAAGGCTGGAAGAGATTTGATATAAAAGGGCATGGGTATCGTGTTCTGGAGGATTGGAAATGAGAGTTACACTTGCTGATGGGCCTAGGAATGGCGATCAGAGGTGGCATCCCAGAAAAAGTGGCATTTTGAGTTCTTTTGTTGTTGTTGTTGTCCTCACCCGATGATATTTTTCCATTGATTTTTAGAGAGAGTGGAAGGGAGGGGGAGAGATAGAGAGACAGAGATGTGAGAGAGACACGCCCTGACTGGGCCCTGGGATGGAGCTTGCAACCCAGGTACTTTGCCCTTGACCGGGATCAAACCAGGACCTTTCAGTCCATGGGCCAACACTCTATCCACTGAGCCAAACTGGCTAGGGCTTTTGAGTTATTCTTGAAGGGACAGAAGCCCTAACCTAGACTGGTATCTACATTGGTTTGAGTGCGGATTCCCCACCAGCCTCACTGGCAACACCAGCGTCCCTGTTCATACAACCTCTGCAGCTGCCTCTGCTGGGCCATCCTCTGTGGGTGGCCTCGTCCTCAGGGTGACTTGCATCTGGCTGACTGGCTGCTATGTTCCCAGGCTGCCCCACATGAGCCCACACCCCATTTCTCCTGAGAGCTAGGAGTACGCGTTCCTGTCATATTTCCTGGGCTGCTCCTCACAAAGCTCTGTGATCAGGACAGTTGACTCAGAACCCCCACCAATCCTTGTGGTGAGGGGATGGGGTGCTCTCCTGTGAGCAGTCAGACCCATCCTTGGACTGGGGGAGTTGACCACCCTGGAGCATTTGGGGAGGTGTGGGGCCTGAATAAAAACTGGGGAGCACTGAAGAAACTGGCAGGGAGTGGGGGTGGATATGGGTCTGGCATCCAGGAATGTGCACTGGATCCTAAGTGGAGAATTACAGGCAGAGATGGTCACCAGTCAGGGGGTCAGGGCCCGTGCCACTGGAGCCCAGTTGGGTAGAGGGGACCGACTCCCTGCAAGCGATACTTTCTATTTCTGCAGTTACATTGTGGTTTAATGAGGGCATGTTTGCAGAGAATGGCGGTACAACTGTCAACCCCTGTAGATGTGTTTGCAGGAGTAGCTTGCTTCTCACTGTCTGTCTGAGGTGGCATTTGGGCTCAACGTTGTCAGGACAAACGTCCAGGAAGCACTCTGAGGCCGTCCCCACGGAAGCTCCGGCACCGCTTCTCACAGCTGGCCGAGGTGTTTGCGGAGCAGGTGCATGTCTCTCCTGGCGCGATTAGCATCCTGTTAATGACTTCTGGTAGCTTCCCAAATCTCGCCTTCAGCACTCTGCCACTGAGTGAAATGATATGGCCCTCATGACACCAGTATTCCTGCAAATGGAGAACGCCTTTCCCCCCACACACACGACAAGTAATGATGACAACTGTCACGGTGTTCGCATCCCTCTGTGGCCACAGGCCGTGGTCCCTTTTCCTTCCGCACCCACAATGCAGTGCTCTCCCCCGTGACTGGTCCCACTGTGACAGTGTCTTCAGAGCACATGATCCCCGCAGGGATGCAGGTGGTGGAGGCCCAGATCCCCCCTGTAGGCAGATGTTGACTTCCTGGCCTGTGAGTGCTGGCTGTCATGGGTCACTGAAGCCCCCTTCACTAAAGATGCTCCCTTGGCCCTTAGCAGTCACTTTGTGGGGGAGAGACATGCCACCTCAGCCAGGGGCAGCTGCAGCTACTGACTGGGGGCTGTCCCTCCAGGTGAAGACAGCTCTGGGGTGCATTCAGGCTCCAGAGCCCCCGTGATATTGTGGGATGGGGTGAGGGATAAAGCCAGCTGAGACCATCTCCTCCCCTGGCCTTTCTGCTCCCCTCACCTTCTCTGCTGGCACCGCCCCTTCCAAGTCCCTGCCTCAGGCTCTGCTTCTGAGGACCTCAACTTAAGACAACCTCCCATGCTTCATTCTGCGGAGTCCCATAAACAGGTCGCTCTAGCCCTAAGTCCCCCATGTCCTTCCTAAATAGCCCTCATAGATCAGCCTATTAGAGGGACCCTGTCTCCTTTTCTCCTCCAGGGCCAATCTGGGGGTTGGACGCATGCTCCTTCCAGAGCACCCCAAAAGCTGGCCCAGTGTGGGACCTCCACCACCTTCCTGGGCTCCCACAGATGGCCTCCTCTGGGGTCCTGACTAAGCTCAGCAGCAGGATGCACTCCAGATCTCCTGGTGCAATCCCTGCCCTTGGGCAGGTGACACGGCCCACATTTACCTGACAGCAGTCTGGTTGCTACAGCCCATTTCACCTCATTTGAGCTGTCACCCTCATGCCTTTTTCCGGATGAATTTGCTTTTCTGAGGCTGGCCAACAGATAAACACCAACTGGATACCGACTGGACCATGTCATGCAATGTGGCCAGCAGTTGGTGACCAGGAGGGAGTGGGAAGAGCTGGGTTAGACAACAGTCCACACAGACACTGCTCACGGGTGACTGACCTGCCCCACATCCCAGCAGGCACTCGGGGGACACCTACCCCCCCCCCCCCCGCACTTCCCCCCACCTCGCTCATCTTCCTCAGACAGACACATGCATCTCGGCACATCACCCACGGGTGATAGGAATGTGACAGGACAAGATTCCAGGGGTCTTTTATCACCATCAGGGCTGTCAGGGAATTGCAAACCCTGTGCCCTTGACCTTGGGCTGTTTCTGTGAGTCCTGACAAGATGACCTCGTCGGAGACAGAGTCAGAAACTCAGCTGTGGGCAGTCCTGCTGGTTGCCACTGGTTTGGGCCCACCCTTGGCTATTTCTGTCTGAGAGCCAGCTGTCCCCTGTCCCTTTTCTGGGTGAACCTGCGGTGACTCACTGGTTCTGTGATTAGGGCAGTGATTTGTGTGCGGATGGCATGAAGAGGTTCCACAGCAGCATGGAAATCAGGGGACCTGGATTATAGCTGAGTCTGTACCCTGTGAGCCTGGTCAGGGGATGGGATTAGAAAGCGGGGAGGTGGGAACTGAGGCTGCTTTTGAGGCCAAGGTGCTAGGTACCCCAGAAGCTCCTCTCAGCAATGATAGTAAGTCCCATTGCTGGAGGTTAGAGCATCTCTGACTGAGAGCAGCGGGCTCAGAGGTGCTAAGTGACTTGCCTAAGGTCATCTCGTAACTAAGAGGCTCCAGTTCCTCTGCCAGGCCCCTTCTGCATCAGCTTTTTGGCTCCGTCCATGGCCTATTCTAGGCGGTGCCCTGCAGTCAGGCCGCCATGCCTCCCATCTCTGACTGTTGTCCCCAGCTGACCTCGGAGCACCAGGCATAGCAGTTCATGGGAGAGTCCCATATTCTCATTTTCTTTCAATTCTCTCATCTGTTCAAAACTAATTTTTATTTAATTAAAATAAGAAATGTTTTTACCCTTGTCCCACATTCTCAGACCATCCTTTTAAAATATGTCACATCATGTCACTTCTCTGATTAAAGCTCTCCAGTGGCTTCTCACGCCACCTGGTCAATGTCATGTCCTAAATGCCATGTCCATAATGGCCTTGTAAGACTAACTGGTCCAGTAAGTATCTCCTGCTTATAAATGACTAAAGGCCCGGTGCACGAAATTCATGCACTTAGCATGGGGGTGTCTCTCAGCGCGGCCTGCGCCCTCTCACAGTCTGGGAGCCCTCAGGGGATGTCCGACTGATGGACATCGTTAGCGCTGCTGCGGAGGTGAGGGAGGCTCCCACCACCCCCGCTGCGCTCACAGTTGTGAGTCCGGCTTCTGGCTGAGCGACGCTCCCCCTGTGGGAACATACTGACCACCAGGGGGAAGCTCCTGCGTTGAGCATCTGCCCCCGGGTGGTCAGTATGCGTCATAATGACCAGTCATTTTGTCGTTCAGTTGATTTGCATATTAGCCTTTTATTATATAGGATATGCGTATGCACTATGTATGGAGTTTTGAATTTCAAGTACTGCCTGCTGGCTTCCTGGTTTGTGGGGTGAGGACTTGGTATTCATGGGTGTAGCCCAGGCCCTCTCCCCACTTTCCTTTCTCCTCATTTTCACAGAATTGTGAGTTTAAGTTAATAAATAGTCACAGCCAGGACACTGGTAGAGTATGGGGGCTAGAGGTGAATTTCCTGGGTTCATTTCCTGACTCTGCCACTTGCTTCATGAGCTGGAGCACTCTGTGCTTCAGCCTCGCCCGCCCCCTCGCCCCCAGGAATGAAATGGGGAAATTTAAGAGTGCACTTCTTCCAGGTGCTTCTGAGGGTGGGTGAGATGTCTCATGAAAAGACGTCAGCACAATGACTGGCGCATCATAAATGCTGGTGATGATGATGATGTCTTCCCTTGCACAACTTCTTGCCTTCTCAGGGGTTATTTCTATTTTTTCCCAATTGCTCATCTATCTACATATCTATCACATCTAATGCTTCACAAACGTTTCTACAGAACTCCTCACAATACGAGTTTCTGTATTTTTAAACAGATCATATCTATCAATTCCATGTTATTCCTGCCTGGAAAGTTGAGGTGCTCAACTTTATCTGCCACTCCTTCTACTAAATTCCTCTGTTCTATATTTAATTTCTCCTTTTAAAATATATTTTTATTGATTTCAGAGAGGAAGGGAGAGGGCGAGAGATAGAAACATTAATGACGAGAGAATCATCAATTGGCTGTGTCCTGCACGCCCCTTACTGGGAATCAAGCCAAAAACCTGGGCATGTGCCCTGACCAGGAATTGAACCGTGACTCTCACAGGTTGACTCCCAACCACTGAGCCACCCCGGCCAGGCTGTATTTAATTTCTAAATGGTTTTAGTTGTATGGTGTGTTTTGTTGTTGTTGTTGTTCTTTGTTCCTTTTTTATAGCATTTTTATATTCTTTCTTGGTTCACTACTACGGTGCCTCATCCTGAGGATATTCTCTTTTTTGCCTGAACTTTTCTCCTGCATGACGTCTGTTTCTCTTCATCCTTTGCCTGCTCTGGTCTCTGTCTGTCATCTTGGTGCCTCCCCAGCTGTGTGGGGATCCTTGGCTGACACGAGAGCGAGGCACTAAAAACCTCCGGAACGATTCCAGTGAAGGCCAGGAGGGAGATGCACAAGATTGTGACCAGGCCACACCAGAGGTGCAGTGGGATGGCTGCAGCATTGGCACCAGGCATTCAGTAGTTGCTGGGGGCGTGGGCACACAGCCTGGGCCCCCTGTCTGCAAGGCCAGTGCCCTTCACCATAGTGTCAGTGTTGAAGGAAATGCTGCTCAATGCTAAGGAGCCAAACTTCTCTATTTTGGTGCCTAAAGATAGAGTTTTGTTTTTGATTGAAGAGGTGGTAAACATTGAGAAGAAAGTTGAAAGTTAATCTGAGCCATATACCAGGGAAGCACAGTTCATCATATCTGATGTCCAAATGGGACAAACAAGGAGACAAGTCATTTTGATAAGTCTTCTACTGAGAGTGGAATACAATGTCAAATTAGGTGAGCAAACACAGGGAGTTACAAAAATAAGATTTTCATGGCTGTGGGCATCAAGGATAATACATTTGTTTGTTTGGAAAATTCTCTAAGAACTGAGCTATACTTTCCACAGCACAGATCTGAAATGCCTGGAGAGTTTAGGTAGGCAGAATGTGATAGGGGCTTGGCAGTGGGAAACTCTCGGGTCAGCAAGTATGTCGGAGCCAGAACTGGCCAGAGCTTCCCGGGCGGATTATCTTGCAGTGTTTCCACCACTTCTTGGCCTGGGGAGTGAATGAACAGTTGCACCTAAATAAACCAGGAGATTAACGTTCATTATACTTTCACCTCCATCACATAATTGTCCATTTTTCTACCCTTATCCTTGCGTCCTTTTATTTTTATTGCTCACCTTCTCTATGGCATCATTTTGGCAAGTAGAGGTTGACACTCAGAGGTGGGATTTCCATGTTGACTGAACAGCTGGTGTGACTTCTCCCTGGACGCCCTGCGTTAAGTCACCCCAGATACACTGAGAGCCGTTGCAGCCATGTAGGCTGGCAGGAACTCCTATGGGGACAGAATGCTGTCCCTGTGCCGGGTGCCAGGGCAGCCACTGGCCCGAGTGCTGTTGAGCACCTGAAAGGTGGCTAGTGCACCTGGGGAACTGCATTTTAAATTTCACTTGATTTTAATTCATTTACATTTAACGAGCCACCTATGGCAGCGGCTCCCAGTGAGACAGCACAGCTTCAGAGCAGTGATTAACTCTTGGTTGACTATGTTGTCATAGAGGCACAGCCTATAACACAGGATTGTTATTAAGTCCCATGGGGCTGCATGTCACTCACCACCTGGTGTAGAGGGGAGTGACCTGATGACCCAGGTGGCCGCTGGAACTGACCAGCATGGGAAACGTGCGGGTTAGTGCAGAGAACTCCACCAGCCTTTTTAAGTTGTGTGGCCATAGGCATGTTAACGTGTCCGAATCTCCCTCCTTTGTCTGTAAAAGAGGAATATTTGAGGGGGGGGTGGGGTCATAGCCAGGCTGCCTGGTACCTGTGGCTGTTCTCTCCAGCGGGAGAGGCAGTGCTGCTTGAAGGGTCAGGATGTGCCCCGGGGACAGGGGTGACACTCAGTCATCAGATGAGGGCTGAGAGGAGAGAAAAGAGAGCTGGCTGATGGAATTGGAGGGAAATACTAAAAACAAGAAAAAGAGAGAGGTCTGAAGGAACGATGTGAGGAAATTACCAGGAAGTCTGTGCCTGTGGGGAGGGGTACAGACCGCCCTTGGCACTGGGTAAATGAGCTCAGAGTCGAAGCACTGAGTGCCACGTGTGGGTCACGTGTGGGCGTTGTGTGGCAGACCTGTGGACCGGCTTCTTCCCTGTCACCAAGAAGAAGGACCCTCTGTCTTCAATGCAACTTTTGCTTCTTGGTCTTGAATTTAAGACTCAACAGCGAGATGCCACCAGGTTTTTCGAGCTGTTGTCATAGCCAGGCCTGGGTGCCGGCCTGCGGTTGACTCCTGGGGGTATCGATGGGCCTGCCTGCCCTCTCAGAGCAACCACACAGCCTGCCGGCATTAACCCAGGCCTGGAGCCCAGACCAGAGTGAAGCGGCCACAGGGCTGTGGTGAGTGGTGGCCGCGAAGCCTCCCGACTCTGCACTTCATTTCCCGGGTTTTCCTCCTCTTCTCTGCCGGTTTCCCAGCCTCACGTGCTGGACATTCGGGCCGGATAACTCTCCAATGTGGAGCTGTCCTGTCCTCTTTAGAGCATTTAACAGCATCTGGCTTCTACCCCCAGGATTGACAACCAAAACGGTCTCCAGACAGTGACAAACACCCAGGGCAGATGGCCATGGAGGACACTGCTCTGCGTGTCCATCACTGTATGTGTTTGCACCACTGGCCTCAGCTACCCACGCTGCGTCCTTTACACGAAGCGCCTGTCGGGTGCATGGCTCTCCTCCAGGAGGCCAGAAAGTGGGGCTGACCAAGCCATATTCTCCCTCCTGGACTCTCCCCACGTAAACCTCCTGGAAGAGAGTGGGAGGGCTGAGTGCCCAGAAAGCTCGGTTGGGGCAGGGTTAGGGAAACTGTGCCCTCTCAGGAAGCTGGGCATCAGCTGCCAATGGGATTGCACTACTGCTGTGCCACATTGATGGTGGGTGGGATGAGGAGAGGGTACAGAGGGGTGAATTGCAGGCACAGCAGTAACTTCTTGCCGCCTCTATGGACAAAGGTGCAGGTGGGTGAGAGGGGGTCTTTGAGTGACATCCTGTGGGGCCAGTGGCTCCTTTCTGCCTGTTGGAGACACCCATTTCCCGGTGATCCTGTGCATGCTGGAGGCCAGCGGGTCGGTGCAGCCTGACTCAGCTGGGCCAGGAGCAATATGGAGACACACGTCTTTCTCTCCTGGAAAAGGCCGAGGCCCCACAACGCAGGTGTGCTCCAGGGACAGCAAGCCAGGGTGGCATCCCTATGGCTGCTGCTGGACAGCTACTGAGGGGCGCCTCCACCCTGGGTCAGCAGCCATGGGGTTGCCTTCCGAGCCAGCAGGGTCATGTCCCCACGCTGCTCATGGGCTCTGCCTGATCCCTGTGGCCTTCACAGCAGGGAGTGGGCAGGAGACCAGGGAAGAGACAGTAATGTCAGGCTGCCTGGCCACTAAGCTAGGTGCTTCCACCCGGCCCTACCACCTTCCGGTAACCCCGAGGTGGCATTTCCATAGGTGCCCACTGGGCCAGAGAGGGCAGTAGCCTGGGAAGGGGCCAGGAAGTGATGCTTCTATTCGTTTAAAAATCCCCAAAGCACAGGGAGCCCCCCATCACTCAGTAAGTGCCAGGGTGTGACTGAGCTCCCTCCCAGCTTCACCTCCTCCCTGGAAGCCCAGGTGTGCTGCTGGAGGAGGGATAAAGGCGGCCTCCTCTCAGCCTCACTGGTTGGCGGGGGTGGGGGGGGGGGACTGGTGGCCCATTAATACCCAGATCCCCTCCCCTGGGAGGCCCACCACCCAGATTGGGGGGCCTGGGTGTTGGACAAACAAAAAGACCAGCGACAGCACATTTTCATGGGATTAACAGTGTCCCCGTATCTCCTGCCAGGCACGTTGCATGTTGCTTTGCCATTCACAGCTGAACTTCTTAAAATAGCTGGCCAGAGCCCAGGGCGCCTGTGCTGTAAGCATGGCTTCTCTCTCTTCTTCCTGTTCCTGGTGACAGAGCCTGAAAACCGGCCATGTCCACGGGCTCGGCCCTGTCCACCGAGGCCTCCATCCCTTCCCCGGCCCCCTGTCCCCAGGCTGCAGGATGAGACAGGAAGTGGCTACAACCACATGAATGCCCTGTGTCCTATCGCAATCCCCTGGGGGTGTAGACGTCTGGCTTCCATCTCCCTGTGAATCTGAGGAGGAAAGCACCCCAGACGGCACCTCTCTCATTCACTGAGAATTCAGCTTCCTGATTCCTCCTGGTTAAGCACATCTGTTGTACTTCGATTTTCGGTTTTCGGGAACAGTGTCACCATTTTAATGTGTCTTTTCATTCCTCACCCCTTTTCTCTAACCAGCATTTGCAGTTAATGGGCTGCACTGGGCCAGGTGGTGGGGGCCCCCGCAGTGGCCTGCTGTTCCATGTGGTTTAATAGAGAGAGGATGACAGGCAAGAAGCATAACGTGATTTAACCAGACACTGTATAGTGATAACTAATTCTGCTCATACAGTTTCTATGCAGCACTTAGATTTTTAAATTATTTCAGAAAAGGATATGCCTGGCCCTCAGGAGGGCTTCGCGCCCCGTCTTCAGTGGCGGGCAGCTTCCTTCTGGGCCCTCGGTGTGTTCACACAGAGGAGTCATTTCTCCAAGAGACATACAGCGTGGGCCAAAGTGGGGTCACTGTGCCACTGAGCCATTATTTTGAGTTAGTAAAGCTATTGTAATAATCGTGACCTGCATGTCTTTTTCCACACCAACAACTGTAAACCTACGTTGTCCTCCCGGGATAGGCGGGCCCAGCTCTGCCACTGACCGGATCCTCCGCTGTCTCACAGCTTCAGTCTCTCACCTGTGGAGTGAGGAGAGTTCTGGGGGCGGAACTCGGGAGATGACACACGTCGGCTGCCGAGTTCTGGCCTCTCCGGTGAGGGCTCAGTCCCCTCCGGCCTCGCCTGGCCTACTGGACACCTCCCTGCCCACCTGTCTCCCACCCCGGCTGGAGATGGGCTTCCTTCACAGGCGTCCCCGGCTCTCCTGTCTCACCTGTCACTGGGATGCTGTTCCTTCTCCCCCTCAGACCCTGCTGTCTGGCCATGCCAGCCCTGTCTCCAGGGGCCCGTACCTCCATGCGGGTCCCAGAGAGCCTCATGTGGGATGAAGGTGGTGAGCACAGTGGGAATTCCCCTGCAGCATGGTGACCAGCATCTTTTCATTAATATGAAAACCTGTGAATGTGGGGTTTCCTCCCAAGTAGCTTAACCTCCCTTTGTCAGAATTCACGTATGAATCGTGTGTCCCTCATCCTGAATCCTGACACCCTCGCTGGCCGTCACAGGATCAGGAGACAGAATTGTCTGTCCTCGAATTGAAGACCCCGTCAGGGTTCATCAGCAAGAGTCCAGCACCACCCAGAAAGCACACTTGTCCCGATGTCACACTGGTCACGCCACTGAGGCCCGGTCTGCGTTAGGGGTTTTGAAACGTTGTCTCCTGGCATGATAGGACCCTTTCAGAATGGGGAACAGCATTGTGGGAAACTGCGAAACCAGTGAAATCAAACTTGCCTCCTAATTCCCATGATGTGAGATATTTTGCACCCCCTTAAGATCATCTTTAGAGTCCGATGGAGCCATTGCCACGTAGAGGGCCAGATGGGACTTTGGCCAGAGACTGGGTCCAGGCCCAGTGTCCCACTTGCTGGCTCTGCCACCTGGGACAAGCCAGGTGGCTTCTCTGAGCCTCGGTGCCCCCGCCCATAACATGGAGGTGAGGCGTCGTTGTGAGGACTCGATGAAGGGTAGAAGCATGATGCTTAGAATGGGGAATTCCTGCCAGTCATTGGGGCGTCCGGGTTCCTCACACACCCCCTCAGGAACCACGCAGGGGGTCATCGGGGCCACGACCCACAGGTGTATTGTGGCCACCTGCCTGCCGAGGACTATGAGACAGAGGCCTGGCTCCAGCCCAGCCCCAGCCCAGCCCCAGCCCCAGCTGCCTACCTGGGGGAATGCAGGGCTGGAGCAGGGTGCCCAGGGACGAGTCCTGCTCTGTGTTGACCTTCTGAACGAAAGAGGAATACACCTGCTTCATAGAGGTCACATGAGGCCCAAAGGAGAAAGCATTTGAGATCGTGCCCACCAACCCTAAAGAGCTTTGCAGCCCTAGCTGGTTTGGCTCAGTGGATAGAGCATCGGCCTGTGGACTGGAGGGTCCTGGGTTCGATTCCGGTCAAGGGCACATGCCTGGGTTGCGGGCTTGATCCCCAATGGGGGGGACGTGCAGGAGGCAGCCGATCAATGATTCTCTTTCATCATTGATGTTTCGATCTCTCTCGCCCTCTTCCTTCCTTTCTGAAATCAATAAAAATATTTTTTTTTTAAAAAGAGCTTTGCAAATATGAGAAAGCAGTGGTATTATGGACAGAAAAGGGTAAAATAAATTCCAGACACCCACAGAATTCCAGCCGTTTGCAGCTGCTCCAGGTCCGCGAGGCCGTGCTCCCCGCCCCGATGGCTGTGCATTTTCTTTAGGAAAGGCAGCCTCTGTGTCTCTTGATGGTGATGTTGCTTCCTTCTCACATGGGAGGAAGAAGCAGGCGTGAGCCCAGCGTGTTTGTCAGGAAAGGTAGGAGGAAGGGGTATGGAGGGATGCACAGGAGCCATAGCCCCCTCCAGGCTTCCAGGCCCCTGGACCCTTGAGGCCCGTGTGGAGGTGAGGTCGGAGTAAACTAGAGGCACCATCACCAGGAGGACCATGGATCCCCATAGGCTGGTCAGGGCTGGGCCTCCGGGGGCAGACACAGGGCCTTCCCCAGCCTTCTCCAGCCTTCACTGACACCCTTTGCCTCTGATTCCCTGCATGTGTGTGTGGAGCCACATGGTGTAGGACAGCGATGCGTGGTACAAGACCCCATCTCATGAGAGCAGTTCCTCATATTTGCCTATGTCGGGTCCCATCACTCACAAAAGGACGTCACTGAATCGAGCACTTCGAAGAGCAGTGGGAGCCCAGGCTCTTTAGCCTCTATTGGACTTTGCTGTAGACAGCACCCCTCTGAGCACTGAGGCAAAGTGTGGTGTGACGCTGATATTCCCGAAGGCAGCAGCACGCTTTCCCTGCCCACCTGCCTTCAATGAGCCAACGCCGTTGGTGATTCTGTTGTTTAAATGGTTGACCTGTTTGTGCCCGGCCTGTGGTACTGTGTCACAGCGGCCCAAGCGGACAGGACAGGTGGGTGCCCACACTCCCGCGTCCACAGTGGGAAGGTCACAGAAAGGAGAGGTGACATGCCTGACAGGTCTGTTGGTCTGTCCTTGACTACTCACAGTCGTGCTTTATACACATAACACTTCGTAAGGTCCCGTTGGTAAAGGTTCCTGGCAGTTACAGCTTCACTGTAAATCTGCCCATGGCCATCGGGCTGCCCTGGATTTGCCTTTTTCCCATTTGAATTCTCTCTTTAGTGCGGATCCTGGAAAGCCACTGCGGGGTCATGATGGGATGGCAAGCGCCCCAGGCACGGGGCCTGAAACAGCAAACACTGCCCCCGGCAGGTCGGAGGGGAGGGGTTCAGGGGAGGGGCTCATCACAGCCTCCAGGGGACCTGCCCGGTAGCAGCTTCTTCTCAGGGCTTCCCCCATCACAGCCCTCAGTCACAGCCGTGGTCAGGGGCCAAGGTGACTTGCTCCCTGGTTTTTGGCGCTCCTGCCCTGAAATGGCACATCGTTCCGGGCACAGATGGCAGGGAGGATGCTGGGCAGGCTCCGGGGGTGGATGTGAAGGCCTTTGTGCCGAGTAGAACAGGGACGAAGACTCCACGACCTGTGCAGGGCTGGCAGGAGGAGGTGCCCTTCCCTCAGGTGGCGGATGGCATGTGGGGGAGCAGGAGATGGATTCCACCCTGTTAGCCCCAGGGCCAGGTCTGCACACCCCCGGCGGCCCTGGTCCTGAAGGGAAGAGGAGTGGGGGGGGACTTCCTTCCCATCCTCCGGCCAGCTGTGGCTGTAACTGTCCCAGATGCTGGCCTGGCTGTGTCTCTCCTGAGACCGTGTAACGTCTGCCTCCCTTGCGCCTTTGTGGGGATTTTCCTGAGAAGTTGGGCTGTTCTTGGAGTAGGAGCCAGCTTTGCTCGCGATGTTTCCAGACCTGGAGGAAGCACTTTCTCTTTTCTTTGATGCTCTGACAAAGCGCTGCCTCTCACCACCTCCGGCAGCCGCACTAAACCTGGGGCTGAGTCTGAGACTGCGTGCACGGGCCGCTGCCTTGCTTGGCTGTCTGTATTTGGTTCTGATGTCACGCTCATCTGTTTCCATGTTACAGTTTGTTTGAGGGACTCGCTGCTTCTCCATGAGCTGTGGGCGGAGGCCCTCGAATGTCCCCTGGGGCCATTGCACGAGGAACCAACAAGGAGGCCAGAAATAGCCCTGGCTGCCCCCCTCGCCTTCCTGGCAGCTGCCGGCCCTCCTGACCCCCAGGCCTCCTCTTTCCCTGTCGTGGAGGTGTTCTTTTCTGAAACAATGTGGCCACACGTCAGAGATGTTTCGTTCAAGTGTCCAGAGAGTCCCTTGCTGCCCGTATAATGGACACCCACAGTTCAGAATACCCGAGGCTCCAGTTTGCCTCTTAGGATGTTTGCTCTCTGAACTTGGAAAGTGACGGAACCTCAACTTTTCTCTGCCTCTCTTGCCTTTGGGGAGTGAGCAGTTGAAACCCCTTTTCTGAGAAACCCCCAAACACCCTCATTTCCCCCGCCCAAGCAGTCCAAGCCTCATGGTCCAGAGAGGGTTCCTCAAAGCAGGGAATGATGTCGGGGTACCATGGGAAAAAGAAACCCCTGAAACCTAGCAGTTTATTACCTGTTACCTCATTTTCTCAAATTCTCGGAAGACTTACAGCTTTTAGGATTTTTCTCTCTTTCTCCCTTCTGGGTATTTATTGTGGTGAGATGTGTCGTTCCGGCTGCCCCGGAGGAATCCTCAAAGCAGGTGTCATGCTGACCGAGCAGTCAGGGGAGGAAGAGTGGGAGTTGGTGTTTAATGGAAACAGAGTTTCTATTGGGGAAGCTAAAAAAGTTCTGGAGATGGAGGGTGATGATGGTTGTACAACAGCATAAATGTGCTTAATGCCACTTAACTGTACACTTAAAGATGTTAAATTTTATGTTGTGTATATTTTACCACAAAAAAAAATAGTAGGGGAGAAGGGACTGGACTGCAGGTGCGCAGCAGGGGCGTGAGTGCCAGAGGGGAGGTGGGGATGAGAACGCGGGGACCAGAAAGAAGTAGAAAAACAGAAAATGCGGGAGCTATTCTGCAGAGGAGTTTGGCTCTATAGAGGACCGAGAATACATAGAAAATGTTACAAGGCTAAGAAGAGGAAGCTTACTTTTGGCCATTTCTCCATGGTGACCTCAGAGACAACAAGAAACTCCAGTCAGGAAGCTCTAGCTACAGCATTGGTTTTAGGCGGGGCCGAGGGTGCCGCGAGGAGGCTCTGCAGCGCCCACCACACCAAGCGGATGACCTGAAGCAGATACCTTTGGGGTGATGGCAGTGCTCTAAAATTAGATGTGGTGATGGTTGCACTTCACCATCAATTTACTAAAAATCCTTGAGTGGTACACTTAAAGTGATGCATTTTATGGTGTGTAAATTACACCTCAGTAAAGCTGTTAACACACCACACACACACACACACACACACACACACACACAAAGCTGTGCTTCCCTGGAATCCGTGCTTGTCCCTTACACAGAGGCCCTGCCCGCTGCTCGCAGTCCCCATTTCACCAGGAGAGGAGCGTGGTCACGGGGAGTGGGCTGCGCCTCCCGTATCTGCTGTCTGTCTGGGCCCTTCACAGTGTAGAACTGGAGAGCGTTCTAATCTAGACTTGGTGACCTCATCAGAGGCAACTAAGTGGCCCAGCGAGTCTCGGCTGTACTTCTGGGCACCCATGATGAAGACTTTCCTACAGGCAGGGGCCATTGAACTGATGCCAGTCGGTGACAGCTCCCTCAGCTGCAGCCATTCATTGGACTGGGCAGCCCTTGAGGAGTCTTGGAGGGTGGGCCCTGCCTTCCCCAGCCCTGTCTGTCACTTGGGACTGTTTCCACCCGATGGCGTCAGCCCAAGAAGCAGCAGAGGGTCAGCAGATAGGAACGGCAGAGCCGTCCCGCAAATAGCTCAGAGCCCTGCCTTCTGTTTCAGAGCCATTCATCACCTCACCCCCGTCTGTCTGTCACAGGCCCTGGTGCCATGAGGACATGCCCACCGGGTACTTGTTGTTGGGGAGGCATGCAGGCCTCCGTGATGGGACAGAGAGCAGCTGTTCCCGCCCGGGTTCCAGCTCCATGAAGGGCACATAGTAAGCAGCCTCACTGAGCTGTCTGCTCAGATCAAACAGGGAGGGTTGCCAAGTGTGCTCCTAGATTAACAGCATCAACTCAAACGATCGAAATAACTTAGAACAGCTAGGGGTATTTATGATTGTTTATCTCCACCCCATTTCCTTTACTTGAAAATGAAATTCAGAGGCCCCATGCTGCACCCAAGGATAGCACCGACTTAGGGTCCTGACCCAGACTGGAGCCCCCATTTCCTGGTAGGCCCAGGCAGGACTGATTCCTTTACCTCAGGCCCAGTGCCCCCTGGTCACTGTATTTAAAGGCTTCAGGGAGGGTGTTCTTGCCATTCTGTGGTTCTGTAGCATCAACAGGCCTGTCTGCTAGGGAGGAGATCATTTTCCACATTCGAAATGAAAGCAACCTGACAATCTTGGGAAATCCATGAATGACTGTGACTTAAGCTAGGAGCTAAATCTTAATCTAGAATGAAATTAATTTAGATCAAACTATCTCAGTCCAAATAGTGCACGGAGCTCTTATCCACATAATTTTTTAAAATTCACATGATGCTTTATTTTAGTATATTTTATTAAAAATTTTAATGTTTCTGAGGTATTTGGTTGATTTCAGTGCTTACAAGTGTCTTTTTTAAATGTCAAAACTGTCTGGCACATACAGAACACTTTTTTAAAAATTATTATTGATTTCAGAGAGGAAGGGAGAGGGAGAGTTAGAAACATTGATGAGAATCATTGATCGGCTGCCTCCTGCACGCCCCCTACTGGAGATCAAGCCTGCAACTGGGTCGTGTGCCCTTGACTGGAATCAAACCTGGTACTCTTCAGTCCGCAGGCCAACGCTCTATCCACTGAGCCAAACCAGCGAGGGCCAGAACATGTTCTAATGCTAGTTTTTCTTTCACACTGTGAACCACTAATTTGAAAGCAGCACATGGTGGCCTCTCCTTCAAGGGTCCCTCAGTCAGAGAGGCTCAGGGCCGTGGGTGTGGCTCATGCATCTCAGTCACTTTAAAAAGCATTTTTTTATGTATAAATCTACATAGGAACTACTCTTCTAGGGCATAACCATCAAAACTAATTTTTGAAATTGCAGATGCATAACAAGAGGTTACAGTGATGTTGGTTTGTTTTTTATTTGAGAGGACTCAGCATCAGTCATGTTTTCATGGAGAGGATTTTTATGTTTAAAAGGAATATGGCCCTAGCCGGTTTGGCTCAGTGGATAGAGTGTTGGCCTGCGGACTGAGGGGTCCCAGGTTTGATTCCGGCCAAGGGCACATGCCCGGGTTGTGGGCTCAATCCCCAATAGGGGTCGTGCAGGAGGCAGCCGACCAATGATTCTCTCTCATCATTGATGTTTCTCTCTATCCCTCTCCCTTCCTCTCTGAAATCAATAAAAAAATATATATTAAAAAATAAAAAATAAATAAAAGGAATATGGATGTCTGCAATTTTTCTAAGATGCTGAAATCATGGTGACATAGATGACTAAAATCCACACTGTTGAGCGCTAAATGGCATTTCGTTGATTCGTAAATTAACTACTAATCCGCCATCTTTGAAACCAGTGGGAGTGCATGGGTAAGTGGGCAGGTGGGCCAAGCCCACTAATGAAGGAAGCTGATCTGCTTGCTGGACACACAGCACATTTTTCACTGCATGATGTAATCTGAAAAACCACTGTGAGCAAGGCAGGAGCTCAGCAAGGTGGCCTCGTGTACGCTCAGAAACCAGTGACCTCCATATGTTCATGCCCTAACCAGTTAGAATATAAAAAGGAATAAATGCCCCATTTTTAATAGCTGCAAAATACATAAAATACCAAGGAATAAGGTTAATAAGGAGTGCAGTTTATGTGAAGCAAACTTTAAAACAGTACATAGAGACCCCAAAGATTTCAACAGCGGGAAGGGCATACCATGTTCTTGGATAGGGTGACTTAACATTATAAAAATACCAAGCCTCCCGACATTAGCCTACATAATGCAAGCCCCAGTAAAAATAGCAAAACGATTTATTTTGGTACTAGACGACTTGCTTCTAAATTTTATATGGAAAAATTAACAAGCAATAATAACCAGGAAATTCCAAAAAGGGCAAATTAATGGGGGTGGGGGGTGGAGCACTGTGCTCAGGGACAGCTGCAGGAAGAAAGACGACAGCATTCTCCTGTTTGCTCTGTCCACCACCTGCCCCAGGCACCTGTGCAGCTCAGAATAGGAGTCACCCAGATCCCTTTGGAAAAATGTAAGATGTGGCCGCAGACGGTGTGCCTCGGGTGACACATGACAGCGTGTTTGCACTGGTTTCTGAGGCCACCATAATAAACGGCCACATACCAGGTGGCCTAAAACAACAGAAATGCATTTATTCTCTCACAGTTCTGGAGTCTGGAAGTCCAAAATCAAGGTGTCAGCAGGGTGGTTCCTTCAGCAGACGCCAAGGAAGGCTGTGCCTTGCCTCTCTCCTCGCTCCTGGTGGTCCCCCCAAACCTTCCATGTCTTCACGGAGCATTCTCTCTCTGTCTCTCTCCACACTTCTCTCTTCTTAGAAGGACACGGGTCATCGGACAATGGCCCATCCTACTGTGGTATGACCTCAGACTAGCTTGAGTGCATCTGCAAAGAGGCAACTTCCAGATAAGGCCGGTGCACAGGCTCTGAGTGGGCGTGGATTTCTGGAGGACAGGATCCAGCCTGCTGCCGTGTTAAGCATCCGTGTGTGGATTCATTTTTCAGGGTTGGAATGTGTGGCACGTGTCATAAGCTCTTAAGCCCCTTTTTCAGGTCTAACTACAAAATGATTTTTTCCTTTCTCTTGTATTTGAAGATGTGTAATGGTATGTTGTAAACTGACCTGAAATATGTGTTTGTTCTGCAGCAAAATCAGTGAATAATGCCTTATAACTAGGGCAGTTCATGCTCCCATTCTCTATCTGGCTATTTATAGTGGGGCCTATTTTTCTCTGGGTCAGAGTGCATTGGTTAGCATTAACAACCAGAACTTGTTTAACAAAAATGACTAAACAATGCTAAAGATTGTGGCCCTTCTGTGGAACAAGGAGCTTCATGACTTCCAGGCTTCCGGTGTTGAGGCTTGGGGAGGACCGTGCCATGTCCTGGTGCCGCTTATTGAGACTGGGGAGCTGGTGGGTAATGCAGGGAGGGGAACAGGGAGAGTTGAGTTTCATTCTGGAAGTGTTGCCAGGGCAGGGAGTCCCCAGGCTGGGGAGGGAGGTGGGCAGTGTTGCATGCAACAGAAAGACCCCAAGGGACTCAAGTAGAGAAGTCATGGATCCTTGCAGACGGGAGGCCCCGGTGGCTCAGCCTGAGCAGTTTCAGTGCCGTTGTGGAGGTGGAGGTGGAAGGACCACATAGACTGAAAGGACAGTGGGCTGGGGAAGGGCCCAGGGTGGGGCTGGGCTCACGGCAGAGACCATGGCTCTCTCGAGCGTGGTTCCATTTGCTCGTGTGCATCATCCAGCTGCCACAGCTTTTGCTAATCGCTGCTGTTGGGGCTCCATGCTGCTGCTGACTCCCAGGAACAGGTACGATTGTTCTTCCCTTAGCTTGGGAAGCACCTGGTATCCAACCTGTTTGCTATTTCGGGCAGCATCTCAGGCACCTCCTGACTACTTCAAGAAGAGAAGGCTGTTCTGGGAGCCAAAATCCTTATTAAAGGACTAGAGGCCAGTTGCAGGAAGATTCCTGCAATAGGGCTTCTTGTGGTCTGCTTCCCTCCCTTCTCCCCCGCCCCGCCTGCTTCCCTCCCTTCTCCGCAGCCCCACTTGCTTGCTTCTCCACAGCTTCGCTCCCTTCTGCAACACTTGGCTTCCTTCTACGCTGTCTTCAGTCTTCGCTCTACTCCTGGATATGCAAATTAACTGCCATCTTGGTTGGGTTAATTTGCATACTTGCTCCTGATTGGTTGGTGGGCGTGGCTGGTGGGTGTAGCAGAGTGCTTGTTAATTTGCATATTACTCTTTTATTAGATAGGAGGATGACTGAAATTTACTGAGTACTTGTTACATGCCAGGCCTTTTGCTTTCATCTTCCCAATACTACTCTGAAATGGGTGTGTGTGGCGGGAGTGGAGGGGAGCTAACAGACTCAGGGGTCATTGGCTAGAAACTAAGTGGCTGAGCTGGCCTTGGACACCAGGCACCCGGATGCCAGGGTTGGATGCTCCCCCTAACGACACTCCCGTGGGAGCTGGCACCCAAGGCCCAGGGGCCGGGAGAGGAGGCAGTGGGCCCCGGGGCTTGGATGCCTCCTTTGGAAGAAGCAAGTGATATTCTGCATGGGGGTAGAAGCTCCAAGGAGACAGGGCTTTATTCTACATGAAAAGGAACTTTCCAGGAAGGAACGCTGCTCTAAAATGGACTTCCTCTTGAAGGTGTAAGGGTCTGGTCTCTGGAGGTGTGTTTTGCTTCCTTCTTTGAAAGTTTCTGCTTGAATTTTTAAAGTTTGAGCAAATATCATTTTATATAAGTCGTTCCAAATGTCCGCAATGGCTGGGTGGTATTCTTTCTACGTTTGTCAGTCTATGTACTCAGACCCCGTCTCCTCTGCTGTAGTGATCTGGGGACAGACCCCTGTTTAGTCATCTGCGTGCATCTGTGGATGTCGCTGGGAGGGGAATGGCCGGGCTCCAGGCTGAGAGCGTTGGGAAGGTTGGCGCAGACTGATGTCTGCCTCCTCGCCTAGTTTTCCAGTGCATCGCAGAGCTTCGTGGCTGGGAATCTCGTTCATGAAGCTGACCTGGGTTTTCTCTGGAAGCTGACAAACAGCTCCAGGCTTATCACCACCCAGGGCACTGTGCTGACTCTGATGGTGATGTTTCTCACCTTAAAGAGTGTTTATGATTTGAATGATTCATGACACATTTAAATGAGCTTCTTCTTCCCCGGGCAGTAGCCCGCTTCTCTGCTTGCGGAATAAACAGTTTACTCAGGCCCTGTGGCCCTTCTGCGGAACCAGGGAGGGCGTGGCTTCCAGCTCCGAAGTTGACAAGACCGAAGTCTCAGTTTTATACCAATGTTAAGGTAAAATGCAATAGTAACTTATATTTTAAAAAAGGGAAAAAATGCTGATTTTCTCATTGACTGGAGTGAATTGTTCTCCTGATGTCTTTATATCTTAAAATAACTTAAGGAGCTTGAGATTTTGAACAAAACGTATATAAATTAAATAACGTGTAAACCTTCAAAACATAGTGATCCCAACTCCCCCGGCTTTTAATTGCAAAGCCAGCTGGGGTTGGCATCCGAGCTTCACATAAGGATGAGTTGGTTCCCAGAAGTAGCTACAAGCCAAATATCTTCATTTGGTACTTTGTTTATTATCAGCACAATATTTGTTTTTTAAATATATGTTTTTAATATATTTTATTGATTTCAGAGAGGAAGGGAGAGGGAGAGAGATAGAAACATCAATGTTGAGAGAGAATCATTGATCAGCTGCCTCCTGCACGCCCCCAATGGGGATCGAGCCTGAAACCCTGGGCGTGTGCCCTGACTGGGAATCAAACCGTGACCTCCTGGTTCACTGGTCAGGCTCAGCACAACATTTAAAGTGGAAGCTTTATTCTGAGGAACTCGCCTCCTGCCATGACGCCTCCAGGAGGCACTGCAGCCATGAAATGCGCTCTCCATAAACTTGGTTAACTGGAAGGCTGGACACATGCAACAGCATTGCTGTGGGTTTGTGGAGGTTGTTAGACATTCTCCGCTGGGCTGGGCTGGCTCAGGGAGGACGCAGAAGCCCCCAGCCTGGGTGGATGAGGCACCCCATGCTCGGAGCAGGGACAGCCACTCTTCATTGTTCAAAGGACCTCAGACTGTGGTCAGCACTGGCGTCCTATGTGGCAGGGGCTTCATTTGCAGGACTGCCTCTGACACTGTTTGGATGGTAAATGCTGAGAGTTTCCATGACAACTCAGTCCTGCTCCAGTGACCCCTTACCCCAGTGGTTGGCAAACCGTGGCTCGCGAGCCACATGCGGCTCTTTGGCCCCTTGAGTGTGGCTCTTCCACAAAATACCACGTGCGGGCACGCACGTACAGTGCAATTGAAACTTCATGGCCCCTGCGCAGAAGTCGGTTTTTGGCTCTCAAAAGAAATTTCAATCATTGTACTGTTGATATTTGGCTCTGTTGACCAATGACTTTGCCGACCACTGCCTTACCCCGTGTGTCTTTGGTGCAAGACACCCAGGAGCCCACAGCCTTCCGTGGAGATGCCTCAGGGTTCCAGCCACACCACGGACGAGCCACACAACTTGGGGCAGGCTATTGCGCCTTCTTGTGACTCAACATCCTTACTTGAAAAGGGCTCTAACCCACAGGCTCGTTGTAAGAATTAAACAGTGTCCAGACATGGCGCTGGCTGCAGAGCCTGGCGCAGGGCAAGCTCTGGGGTTGGCCCACCCCTGGGTCGAGCAGGTGCTGGTCTGCACCTGAAGCTGGCTGTCCCCGAAGCAGCGCATCAGCGTCACTCCTTGTTCAGGTTGCTCTTCCAGCTGTTAGGCAGCCCCACCTGCTGGGTATTTTATCCTTTCTGAGCCCCGCGTCTCAGGCAAAATGTAAATGTGAAAGTATGAGCGTGCGGGGAACCTGGTGCTTGCCTCCAGGTGTCTCACCTGAGCAGTAGTGTCAGTCACACTCGCCTCGTGTTGTCCTTCCCACCACAGGTGAGGTACTGTGATTAGTCTTAGCCTTCTCAGTTGGATAGCGCAAAACTGGTGGCTCTTTCTTTTTTTTTAAATCCTCACCTGAGGATATGTTTTTATTGATTCTAGCGAGAGAGGAACAAAGGAACATGAATGTGAGAGAGAAACATTGTTGCCTCCCATACACGCCCCAGCCAGGGACCGAACCCACAACCTAAGTATGTGACCTGACTGGGAATTGACCCCGCCCCCTTTAGGTGCATGGGATGACACTCCAACCAACTGAGCCACCTGGCCAGGGCAGATTCTTACGTTCTGAAGTTCTTTTTCAGGTTGTGGAAACATATCTTGGAGTGTTAGCATTTATTTTTTCAGTGGCTGATGTTTAACACATTAAGCCTTTTCATAGCTGTTGCAAATATGTCTCTCCCTGGAGCCTGTGCCCTGAAATAGGCCCTCCACACTGTGTCTTATAAGATGGAGAAGCCAGCCGCGTGTTGAGCAGATGAAGGAGAGCTGGAAGCTGGAGTTAGTGGGACCACATTGATGACTCCACCCTGGGTGAACCCTCAAACACATTCCAGTCTTCCAAAAACAACAACACGATCATCTCCTTAAACATGGACTGGTTGAAACCGTGGCCAGCGAGCAGAACCCTACCGGGCTGCCTTAACTGCCACCCCCATGTGAGGCGTGTCCATCTGACACACAGCCTTGCAGTCACTGCCCTGAGTCAGCCCGAGCCAACTCCTGGCCGAGGTGAGGAACGTCTGGACAGATCTGAATATGAGACAATGAGTCGTCTAACGAAGCCCAGCTGGGAGGAGTAGGCTTCCTGTGTTCTTGGACATTCGACAACTGGGGGTGGATGGTTAGCACTCTGAAAGGGAAAAGTAACGCATACTCTGAGGACTATTGGCCAGTTGGGTTTTGCACAGAGGAAAGGAGAAAGCCTGAAATGGCCCAGTAAGAGCAACTGGCTATAACCCAGCTGGCGGGGTGGAGGGGGGATTGTGGATGGAGGCAGGAGGGCTGGGGGCCGGACTCCAGGGCTAGGTGTAGAAGAGCTGGTGGACTCTTCGAGGGACCTGGGCCTCTACCCTAGTCTCAGCAGGGTGCTTTCAAAGGGTTCACACAGAGGCCTCACCTTGTCCCCTCCCTCTCACTCCTCGTTTCCCTGGTTTCTGTCTGTGCTCCCCTCATCTGGCACAGTGTGGGGGATATTTCTATTTTATGTCATGGCCCTTATCTATACTAATAAAAGGGTAATATGCTAGTTAGACCAGGTCGACTGGACATCTTCTGGTCATCCGATCCTCTTTCTGGACAAAGCCACAGTGGAGGGAGCAAAGGCAGAGGCAGTTAGGGATGATCAGGCCAGCAGGCAGAGTTAGGGGCTATCAGGCAGGCAGGCAGAGGCAGTTAAGGGCGATCAGGCAGGCAGGCAGGTGAGCGGTTAGGAGCCAGTGGTCCCGGATTGTGAGAAGGATGTCCCGGATTGGAGAGGGTGCAGGCTGGACTGAGGGACTGGCCCCTGTGCACAAATTTCGTGCACCAGGCCTCTAGTCACAATTATAAGTAATAACTTACTATGTAATTATGTAACATCAGTCTCCCTCTGGAAGGTATGCTCACCCCTTGTTCACTGTTAACCTGTAGTAGGCACATGGCAGGCGCTCAATCCATGTTTGTTGATTGGATGAATGTATGAGTAAATGAATGAATGAATGAATGAATGAGATTACACCGGCAGCAATAAGGGGACTGGGGGGTGACTATTAGGGATCATTCTAATCATTCTGAGGAGATGTGCGGCCTAACAGTAGTCAGTGCCGAGGGGGTGCCCTGAGGTGCTATTAAGAGAGGATGTCAGCCCTAGCCAGTGTGGCTCAGTGAATAGAGTGTCAGGCCAAGGACTGAAGGGTCCCGGGTTCAGTTCCGGTCACACGTTGGTTGCAGGCTCAATCCTCAACCCTGGTCAGGGCACATGAGGGAGGCAACCAATCTATGTATATCTCTCACATCAATCTCTCTCCCCCCCCTTCTCTCTCTTTCTCCCCCTCCCTCCCTTCCACTCTAAAAATCAATGGGAAAAAATGTCCTCAAGTGAGAATTGACCAAAAGAAAAAAGAAAAATAGAAAGAGACATCGACTAGATGGAGAGCTGAGGGGAGGGGAGGAGGGACGTTGGCTGAAGAGGTCCAGCCACGGCACAGGCGGTGTTGGCTGAAGCCAGGGCCCTGTGCTGTGCACCCTGCAACATTGTCTCATGGGGTCCTTACAGCAACACCTCTGGCTCTTACTGTGCTTGGCCGGCCCTCATAGACGAGGGTGGGTAGGCACAGGTGTTAAAACCTTGGGAGGAAGTACAGGAGACAGACTCTAGGGGGCGACTGGAGTTGTGTTGGATTTGTGGTGGAGGAGATGCCTGTGGGAATTCCAGGCAGAGATGTCGTGCTGGAGGTGGGCTGAAGCTCGGGGAAGCCAGGATTAGAACTATAGCTGCAGGGCTCAGGGATGCACAGGTCATGGTCAAAGTGGTGGGTCTGATAGAGCCCAGGGAGCTCTGAAGATCACCCAGGGACCCTCGCATATGCCCCGTGAGTACGGGGCCAGCATGTGTGTTGCCTGTTTTCTGTGGCATTCGGAATAGACCAAATCTGATCCATGCAGGAGTGTCTGTTATTAAATGAGAGGCATGTGCAAAGGTGGGGCCTTGGGCTAGATTTCCAGCGCTCCCTGCACTTGGATAGGAAAAAAAGCAGCATTAGCACCAATTATGGATGTGGGCCAGACACTGCAGTGGGGTGAGAGGATGTGCAACTTTGTCACCAATAGAAACCCCAGGTATTTCCACGGCATGTTACAGTGGTTGCAGACAACTGGGGATATCACTGTGTCGGTGTTACAGCAGGTGTGAGCCCTTGCCTAATGCGTGAATAAAGACACATACATGTGTTGGTTCTAAGCTGGTGCCTCACCAGACCCTCCCGTCGTGCCCAGCCCTGAGATGCGGGGCCGGAGCTGGGCACACCTCCTCTCAGCCGGCTGAGCCAGCAGGCGCAAGGGAGTCGGTGAGGGGGCATGAAGGGAAAGAGCCTGCCCCTCCCTGTCTGCTTCCTGTTTCTGGGAGCATCACCCCAGCAACGCTCCTCACCCTGGCAGCTGCCACTGTTTCTGTTTATAGTGTTTTCCACGCACGCAGAAACCACCTCCATCCTTTCAGAGCTGTACCCTCTCTTCCCCCGCCAGGTACAACAACCCAGCCCTAGGTGTTCCCCCATTTGCCACCTCTGTGTCTCCTGAGTCCCCTTTGCCTTCTCAGCCATCCAGCCCATGTCGTGGGTCCCTGTATTAAATTACTTCTGTTACCCGTGTGGCTCATGATTGAGCCTCCACCTTTGAACTAGGAGGTCACAGTTGGATTCCCAGTCATGGCACATGTCTGGGCTCAATCCCCACTAAGGCAGCGTGCAGGATGCAGCCAATCAATGATTCTCTCTTATCATTGATGTTTCTATCTCTCTTTCCCTCTCTCTGAAATCAATAAAAAACATATAAATAAATAAATAACTTACGTTAACATAACTGGTGCACTATCTTTTTCCCTGACTGGTCTCTGATGGATACAGTATATCACGATTTAAAGATGTGTCTTGATAATGTGTGTCAGAATGATCCATTTCCTCTATAACCCTGTGTACTTTGTTTTAAGCACTTAAAGATGTTATTCTGAGACTGGCCACAGGCTCTCCCAGCCTGCAGGGACACCTGTCCTGTGAAAGTTGGGAAGAACTCAGAGTGGTCTCCCACGAACCGCGGTGCACCCTCCCCCACCCCGGTTAGCTTACAAAGCCCCGAGGAACACAAAACAAAAAGGTCATTGTTTTCCATTCATCCTTCTATTCTTTTCAAATAAATGAACTTGGTGTTATTTCCTCCCCTTTAAAAATAGTACTTGGTCATTGAAAAAATATCAGAAAACAGAAAGGAAAATGGTTTGATCTATAACTTTATTATGACATAAAGACAACCATGGCCCTGTTTTGATGTATTTCCTTAGAATCCTGGCTGCTGTTATTTTTCATATATATTATTGGGGGCGGGGTGGTACATGTGTGCTCACATATGCTCTACATGGTCATAAGCATGTGCGTTCTATTATATACTTGCTATAAACACCGTCTTTATAGCTGGACAGGGTGCCATAAAGTTGATATCCCAAGGCTGACTTGGCCATTTTCTTATGATGGATGTAAAATTTTAATAATAAATTATTTTTATATTGTAGTAAAATATGTATAACATCACATCTACCATTAACCATTTCTTGGTGTACATTGAGTGGCACTAAGGACATTCACATTGTTCTGCAGCCATCACCACCATCCACCTCTAGAATGCTTTTATATTCTCAAACTGAAACTTTGTCCCCATTAAACCACAAGTCTCCATTCCCTTCTGCCCAGCCCCTGGCAGCCACCATTCTGTTTTCTGGCTCCGTGAATTTGGTTAGCATATGTTTTTACTATTGTGTGTTGCTTTTCCAATAAAAGTTCATGGTAAAATGACTTACATGTATATACTAACTGCAAGCAGTGTTTGATGCCTGCCTGCCTTCTTTCTTTAAAAAAAAAAATTAACTTAGCCACTGCCAGCATAGAATGCCACCTTGCCAGCCCTCGTTCTTATTTTTCTGAAGCTATCTGAAAATTCATGTAGGGTCGTGATGGCTAAAATCTTTCCATTTCTGTGGATTTCAATACAGATTGCTCTTGGGAAGGAGATGGTTTTTAAACAGAGATGTGCTCTGCTCTGGTCAAATTCTCTGAAGATTTCTTTCCACGCCAGCTTTCTAATCTATTGTGTGGCCAGTCTCATGTGGAGACTGTCAGAGCTCACACCATCTCACTTCTGTTTTCTGGGGAAAACTCCACGCTGGTTTTTTCTTCCTCCTTTTGTGGTTTTGCAAAAACAAATGGGTAAATTGGATTTTTGTTCATTATTTTTTTAATTGTGGTAAAAAACACATATCATTACATTCACCATCTTACCCATTTTTAAGTTTTGTAACTGTCACCACCCTCGTATCCATAGTTCTTTCCATCTTTCCAAACTGAAATGCTGTGCCCATTAAACACTAACTCCCCACTCCCCAGCCCCTGGCCACCGTCCTCCCACTGTCTGTCTGTATGAATGTGGCAGTTCTAGGTATCTCGTGCACATGGGATCACATAGTATCTGTGCTTTGGGTCTGGCTTCCTTCACTTTCCATACGTTTCCAAGGTTTCTCCCACGTTGTGGTGTCAGGATTTCCTTCCTTTTTTAAAGCCCAGTAATATTCCATTGTATGGGTAGGCCACATTGTTATTCATTCATCTGTGGATGGACACTTCGGTTGCTTGCACTTATAAAAGACTAAATTGTTTTCTGTATTTAATATTAATTATTAGACTTTTTAATGTGAATTAACATACTGATTACACGGGTAGCAGAGTCTCTTTTTAACATTTTGTTGGTTATCTGATGTTGTGAAGCCAACCTGAAACCTGTACCCTAGGCTCCTTGGAAATGCTTACTTGTGGCCACCAGGGGGCAGTAGTTGAAATGTGAACACCTTCCCCAAGATCTATGTTTCCCTGATTTCTCCTGCTTCTCCCTGCCTACACCCCTTTGCCTTCTTCCGGAAATAAAGATGCTAAAAGGCAGAGTTCGTTCTACTATATTTTATTCCAAATATAGGTCAAATATTTTAAATAATCATAGAACACAAGAGCTCAAAGCTTTGAATAGTTTTGTCTTTTTGATATTCTCTTAGTTGTTTCACCCTGGGCAGAAAATTTCTTCTTTTTTCAAAAAACTATGCCATAGGAGAGTCTCTTCACCCCAAAAAGGAAGTTCTTGAGCTTCTATTGCCCAATACCATTCTTTGGAGACACAGCCATACCTCCTTATCTGGCAGGAGAAGTTCAAATTCAGCCATCTAGATCATAACTCAACCAGGAAGTGACTGGGCCTGAAAGAAAGTAATTATCACAAAATTCGGGCCTCTTGTGCTAGAAAAGTAATAGGATTACTCCTACTAGAGCCTTGTGACTTAGACTTCTAGTTAAGTATTTCGGTCGTGTTGGTCTAACGAGTTTATCTAGTCTCCTACACCAGGGTGCACAGGGCAGGCTGTGGGTTCTGAGCTGCACAGAAGGAGGGTCAAATAGAGCCTGGAGGGCGGGGCAGGAAGGCAGATAGGGAGGGGCCGGTTGGTCTAACATTGGTCGCCAAACTCATTAGTCAGCAGAGCCCAATATCAACAGTACAACGATGGACATTTCCTTTGAGAGCCAAATTTTTTAAACTTAAACTTCTTCTAACGCCACTGCTTCAAAATAGACTCACCCAGGCTGTGGTATTTGGTGGAAGAGCCCCACTCAAGGGGCCAAAGAGCCGCATGTGGCTCGCGAGCCCCCGTTTGCCAACCACGGGGCTAGGACAAAAGCTAGCTCTCATGTCTCTTTGTAAGTGATGACTGGATGCATTAGCTTTAGATTAAACACTCCTCAAACTATTTTGTAAGAATGTGCAGTCTTTTAAAAAAAAATGTTTTTATTGATTTTAGAAAGGAAGAGAGAGAGAGAAACATCAATGTGATAGAGAAACATTGATTAGTTGCCTCCTGTACGTACCCCGACCGAGGACTGAATCCATTGCCTGCGTGTGTGCCCTGACCGGGAAGGGACCAGCGACCTTTCCGTGCGTAGGACGAAGCTCCACCCTCCTGAGCCCACCGACCAGCGCAAAAATGTGCATCTATATACCAAACAGCTTCGCTACCCTTACAGTTAGCATGGTACTTATCCAAACACTGATTACAAATAACCACTCACTTAACCCTGTAAATCCTATGAACTTAGGGCTACTATTACTCACATGAGGAAGCTGAGGCAGAGAGACGGGGTGTGCACCTGTCCAAGGCCAACAGCCAGGGTCAGGCAGCGGCCGTGCTGGCCCCAGACCCTGAGCTCAGTGTCCTTCCCTCGCTCCCTGCAGAAAACAACTGTACCCTAACACCAACAATAATGAGCTCTCCCGGACTTCTGTCCTATTCCTTCTCCAGGTCTCTGTGCTTGTTTATGTTTTATTGACCAAAACTGGATTCCAGCGCCTAGGCCGGAGCGTCTTGTTCTGAGACGTGTCACTGGTGCCCTCTCAGGTGCCGTGTGGGGCGACCGGCAGAAGGTTCTCTTTACAGGCCGCTTTGATGCTATTTAACTTCTACCAAGCCCGTCCTGTCCTGTGTCATCACAGTGCAAGCACTCGCTCACAAACTGCTGTGTCCCATTCTTTTCCTAATTGCAGGGTATCCAACGGAAGAAGATGGTAGGCCAGGCCCCGTAACGGTATAATAATGAGAGTTCTGCTGCTCAGAGGAGATAGCGAATCAGCACTGTAGCTCCTGAAAAGTAGATAAAATGTGTGACTACTTGCAGATGAGGTGCATGTCGAATCCAAAAATCCGGCTCACACTGAGAGTTCAGTGAAATACTTTGTAACGATTGATATAAACAAAAATCCACAGCATTCCCGTACCCACAATGATGGGTGCTGTCGTTGTTTTATTTAATAACAGCAAGAAGGTAAAATTCCATTCAAAGGAGCATTTAGGAATAAAGAAATAAGCAGGACCCCTTGAAAATAATATAATATTACAGTTGTATAATATCAACTATAATTGAAAAAGTAAAAAGATTAAAGGCATTTCCTTAACTTAAAATAAAAAGAGAGAAGTAGGACCTCTATGAAGCAAACTAACAATATACTGAAGGGCACATCAGGTTAAAAAATGGAGACAGAGCTACCTCATTGTTGAATGAGAAGGCCCACTCTTGAAAGGGTGTTACTTAATCCCCAAATAACTTGTAAATATAACGTAACTCAAATAAAATCCCAATTGAGGGGAGAAGGTTGGTTCAGAGTTTACCGAGTAAACTCTAAAGTTAATCTGGAAGAATAAATAGTGAGACCAGCCAAGAAGGTTTTGGAAAAGAATAATGAAGGTGGTTTTCAACCTTTTCTGTAGCCTGCAGATTAGATTCTCTGTTCAAACAAAAGCTTGCCCCCCTGTTCAGATACTGCGACAGGTCCTTTACTGCTTCCGGAATAAAGTTCAAGCTCCTTAACCTGAGTAGTACCTGCCTGTTTCTTAAAGAGCGTTCTGACAAGATCTAAGGGTGTCCTGAAAAGCCATAAAATTCCCACACTTCCATCTGGTAAACAGAGCAGCTCTTTGTTTCTCTCGCTTCCTTCCAGTCTTTGTATGCGTAGGTTTTCACATAATCACAGTCAGAATGTAGTGGTCGGAGGACAACACCACCCGCTTGGCTTGGCGTTGGGAGTAGCAAGGGGGCAAAGCCAAAATTCTGGGCTTGGAGGCAGGCAGCTGCCCGGGAGAGGGCAAAGCTCCCCCGGCACCCCAAAAATGCTGATGAAAGCCATAAACCTAATCCAAGCTAATTAAGTGACGCCAGACTGCCTACGGCTTCCCAGAACCTGTATGTAAACTGTAATCCCAGAGTCCCTTATTTTGCAAGAATCGTAATCTGTGCTTTAGAATAACCCTGCAGGTTCGGTGAGGGCGCCTCTTCATGCCAGACTGGGCTCCCACCGTCACTGCCATCCTGCCGGGAAGCACAGGAAGCTGGAAGAGGTCCCGGGAGTGCCCAGAACTACCAGCTAAGTGTCAGAGCGGGGGTTCCACATAGATTTCCTCCCAAACCTCTGCTCTGGAGGGGTGAGGGCTTTGTGCAGTCACTCCCATTCTCTGTGTGGACCCTGCAGGCAGCCTCCAGTGATCAGTTCTCTGATCTTGTTGCTTACAGCCCACCTCTGCAATCACACGCTCAGCTGTGACATGACCCTGTGGCCCCTGAGCTCCGCTCCCTTCCCACCCTGTGGCCCCTTCCTATCCTAGAGGGTAGGGTGCTGGCCTTCCTGCTCTGCCTGACCCCTGACCACAGTAACTAGGGGGCTTGACGTTCTTAGATGCACTTGGAGTTCTTTGAGAGTGAAAACTCGGGCCACCGAGATTAGACGATGTGTTAAAGTATTTCCACCTTGACCACCATCTCTGTGCATGTTTAGCTGTGAGTTTGCATGACTTACCTGTACCATCTGGTAAGTCAACCTGCTTGTACAATGTGGGCACGTGGATAAAGGTACAAGTCCCTCCAGACCAAGGGTCCTCCATGGGGACTGTTGTGCCTCCATGGGGACCGTTGGCAGTGTCTGGAGAGACGTTGGGTTGTCATGACGAGGGTGGAGAGTGCTGCTGGCACCGAGTGTGTGAGAACAGGCTGCTGTGGCTCAGAACAGGCGTCACAGCAAAGAATTATTGGCCCAAGAAGTCAGCAGTGTGAGGTTAAGAAACCCTGCTCTGTGTTTATGGTAGAGTTTCCCTATAAAGTCTAATCCCACATTTAACAGGGATGCTCCGCGGCAGTGGGGATAAGAGGACGGGCTCCAATGCCATCTGAGTAGCTCAAGTCAGACCCCCTGGTGAGGAGAAGCCCTTGGAAAACTGTAGTGGGCTCGGGGCCACACCCTCCAGGAATGAGTCGGAAGCGGGTCCGAGCTGCCTGGCGAGGTCGAGTAAAAAGGTGCGTTTAATGGACCTCTCTGCTGGTACTTGGAGATGACGTGGTCAGGAGTGGCTATTTGATCTCCAGTTATTCCAGAATTTCCACTCTCAGGCCAAGCATGTCTCTCCAGACTGCCATTCTTCGCTCGTCCTCAAACTTCCCTTGAAGGTCATCTAAAATCTTCCTTTTTCAAAGGTGAGGCTTTTATATTCTCCTCTAACGTCTTCTGCAAAGTTATCGATTTGTTCATACAACTGTTAATGAAGAAGATGAACGACAGACCGCTCGTAATCTGGCCTCGAATGGTTGC
Source organism: Corynorhinus townsendii (assembly GCA_026230045.1). Lineage (NCBI taxonomy): Eukaryota > Metazoa > Chordata > Mammalia > Chiroptera > Vespertilionidae > Corynorhinus > Corynorhinus townsendii. The sequence goes on from JAPDVU010000005.1 coordinate 35,537,697, forward strand.
TGACTTTTCTCTGAACTGTATCTCAGGGACTAGACGGCAGAGGGAAACCCCTCACCCTTGGCTGTGGGTATGTGTTGTTAGCTCTGTGCTAAAGGGTGTGGCAGTTGTTTTTTCCCCTTTAGGAAAATTCCTTTTCTTCGAAAGAGTGCTATAGGGATGCTGTTGCCGGGCTTGCACACCGTGGGAAGGAGGTTGCTCACTCCTGATGTCTTTGTCTGTCCCTGAGTCAGCTCGGCTTCAAGTCCAGCTGCTCAGCAAGAGTGCCTGGTTTTTTAAGCCTCAGAATTCATTATCAGCGCCTTTTGCTTTCCCTGTTTGCTATGGGGACTGCTGAAATTCAGATCACAAGGCCCTGTGTCCCCCACACTTCCTCTCTGTGAATGGCAGCTGTCAGTCACTCCAGTACACATGGTTGTTTCTGGACTTTCCAGGTCTGTGTCGGAGAGCTGACTGTGAGGAGCATGCTGTCTGTCCCAGAGCACTGCACTCACAGGCAGGCTTACTGAGGCCCTAGCCAAATGAGTGGGTGTTGCTTTCTTTTTTTAATCATTATTTTCTATTGCATTTATTTATCTCTTCCCAGTGGGGTGCCCCGTTGGTTGGTGATTACAGTCGCTGAGAATAAAGCCAGCTTTCCCAAGTCACTATCCATTCCGATCAAAATAATTTTAAATGGACGGTTCTGACAGCGTCTATGGGTTGTTCTCTCTGGGTGATCGTTCATTTGGGGGACTTTTCAGAGTGTTCCTGTCTGACTGAGAAACACCGAGTGCGTTGTAGTTGTTTTGTCAGTTTCAGAACACCCAGTGTACTGTGTTCCTGAGAAACTGACCCGGTTGGCCTGAGAGATGCCCTCGGGGCATTTGTGGCCGTTTCCTCGGTGACGATGTGTGGGGGTTGTTTCTGTGATCAGTCTGGCCAGGCTTTAAGGACCCCAGTTCTGAGGGCCGGGTTGGCAAACTGGGTACATTTGTTCTCCCAGCTGTTATGGACTCATTCCTGGACCCTTTAGGAGGTGAGCTGAATTCCAGAGTAAAATCTATCAGAAATTGTTCTACATGTGGGTCCGATTTTACCCCATGGCCGCATTATTGGGCTTGCTGGAACTCCATGGAAGGGTTCTGCTCAGGTTCTGAAAACTGTTCCCCGGCTGGGTCTGAGGCAGCTCTGTGACGGGTCCTTCCATTCCTGTTCCGCCTGCTGGTCACCCTCCCTCAGCTCCGGGCCACAGTCCCTGCTACAGACGGCACTTCTCGTCCTCTGTCCTCTTCGGCCCACTTTGGCTTTCTCATCTCCATTTAGCTCAGAATCCTGGGAGTCCATTCACACCTCCACCATGCTCCTGCCGCCCCTTAATCACGGGCCCCTCTTGGGCCCTTCCCACCCTGCCTCACTGTTTCCTCTCTCCTTGGACTCCTACTTCTCAACCTCCAAGCAGGCGCTGCTGGGTCTTTCCCATCCTTACAAATAGACGGACAAATGAACAAATCTCCATGCACCTCAAAACCCTCCCCAAAGCCTGCCTTCCTCTCAGGCTATAATCTACCATGTTGTTGAAAATGTTTCTTTGTAGAATTTTAATAGCAGAACGCAATAGCCCAGGCTTTTCTGGCTGCAAACTCAATGCTGGCTCTTCACTTCACCTGCATTGTTTAGCTCCCTTGCTCACACCAGCCTCTGGGAATGTGGGTGAGGGCTGGCTGCCAGGAGACACCTCTGTTTTCTGTTTCTCTAACCATCCTGTCTGTCTTGGCTTGTTCCTGACATACCTCTTACTCAATAAATGTAGGCATCCAAGCCTCCTTCTCTTCCAGGCATGCTACCATTTTCATCATCATCTTACACCCGTTTGTGTTTCTGGGGAAAGTGCCCGGGACACCTGCACCCTGCTTTCTGCCACCAGCTCGGACTCAGTCCAATTAAAACTCCCACTCTTCACCTTCCTTAAAAAGTCCAGAGGGTGTTTCTTTTAAATCTGGATGAAGAAGTGTGGTGAATTGTTGGGAGCTGAGTAGTCATTCCTAAAGATGTGCCACTTTTATTTATTTTTATTTTTGTATTGAGGGAGGAAAGGAGAAGGAGAGGAAGCGGGGAGGGAGGGAGAGGGAGAGAGAGAGAAACATCCATATGAGAGCCAAACATCAACCGGCTGCCTCCTGCACGCCCCCCCACTAGGGATCGAGCCCACAACCTGGGCATGTGCCCTGACCGAGATTCAAACCAGCAACGTTTTGGTGCACAGGATGACACCCAACCAACTGAGCCACACTGGCCAGAGCAAGGTGTGCCCCCTTTGAAAAGAGAGCTTCCATTCCCAATTGCTACAAAAAGATGAAATAGTTGAGATTGATGAGAGTTAATGAGGACCTACCAAAGTCCTCATTTTGTTAGGAGAATCATCCATCCATCATCATATATGGAGTGGTGAGAATGTGCCCCCACACTGGGAGAGTCCCCTCATAGGCTGGGAGGCGGGGAGGGGGAGCACGGGTCATGGCAGCCCTAAGGATGAAGCCTGTGTGACATCCCAGCACAGGGGCGGGCTCAGTTCACAGGAGCTGTTTAATGCTAGAAGCAAGCTCACTGTGCTTTTTAGCCACTCTTGCTCCCGGATGCTCTGTCCACTGGAGGTGGTCAGGATCCTGGCCCAAGGATCAAGTTCACTGTGGGCCTGAGCTAGGCCAGCTGACCATGGTGTGTAGCTTTCTCTGCAGACAGCTCCCCAATCCGACACACCTACCAACATCCCAGGTGTTCCTGGGTGTGGGCACTGCTTTGCCAAAGCCCTTGGTCCAGGCTAAGCTCAGGGAGGTGGCTAAGGACACTTCCAAGCCTGTCTGTTGACTGTTCCCAGTGAGGACCCCTGGCTGGCTGGGTGGGGGGAAGGACAATTCTTTGTCAGTCGGTGTCCTGGATGCTAAGCGTTTAGGGCCATGAGTGGGGACCTGGGTTAAAAGCCTGGCTTTATTCTTCCCACACGTGTCTGTGACAAGTTAAGACAACTTCTGTGAGCCTCCCTGTATGTGTGAAGTGCTTTGTAAACTGGGGTGCAGTGTGGATCTGGGTGATCATTTCATGAACATCTTCATAATAAAGAGTGTGGGTTTTTTTGTTTATTTATATTTATATTTTTTATTTCAGAGAGGAAGGAAGAAGTAAGAGAGAGAAACATCAATGACGAGAGAGAATCATTGATCTGCTGCCTCTTGCATGCCCCCCAACTGGGGATTGAGCCCGCATTCCAGGCATGTGCCCTTGACCGGAATAGAACCCAGGACCCTTCAGTCCACAGGCTGATGCTCTATCCACTGAGCCAAACTGGCTAGGGCAAGGAGTGTTTTTTCATACTAGTCAAAGGATCCACATAAAGTAATAATGTAACTGTCTGCAGAAGTAATAAAGTAACAATGTTACCGTTTGTAATATAGATAAGTTTATTCTGCTGTCATCAATATGGCTAGTGATCCATGGAAAACAGATGTCCTGGCTGTGATTTAGAAAAATGCTTTTGTGTCAGTTATCTGACTCATGGGGAGGTGGGGAGCCACTCTGCGGGAGGTCCTCTCAGAGGGTTTGTCTCTGTGGCTCTAGCACTTAGAACCAAACTGCAGCAGGAGGCGAAGCTAGTGAACCTAGCAACCGACCAGCACCATGGAGACCAGTCAACCCAGCTTGGGTGTGGCCCCAAATTGGTTAAATGTTCTGGCATTTGCTCCTTAGCTAGGCGTCTCATGTTCCCAGAACAAAATTAGACCATTCTATTATTTTTTTCTTTTCTCAGGAAAGAAATATAGTTTTGTACATCAGAGAACTGCCTTTTTTTTTTTTTTAGATTTTGGACCTTTAATTTTGGTTGAGAAGGCACAAGCATGGGGGCTTTTAGGAATGTTTAAGACAGCCAGAGCTTCTCCAAAACCTCAGGGGTCCTCTTAGAACAGGGTTCCTGGGCTGAAATAGCGACTGTGTGTGAACAGGTCATTAACTGCTTGGCAGGTTGGAAGGGGCCAGAAATTCAGAGTCCACCTGTTAGAAGTGACATCTGACCAACAGGAGACAAAATTGAACCTGTGGCATTGATCTCAAAGCTCTTTATGAAGAGATCCCAGGCCCAAGCCGGTGCGGTCCAGCTGCGTGGTCACCTTCTTGCTGAACACCCTCCCCGCCATGCTGCTAACACCACACCGGGTTCTGTTGACCTTCTGAGGATGGAAACCCAGGGCTTCTTGTCTGTTTTCTTCTCACCTGATACTCTCAGATGGTTTTAGTTTTGTTTTCTTCAAGGTAAAGTGGTCATATTATTCTGCCAAGCTGCCTCCAGAGCTGTGAGAACTGGGATGAAAATGTTGTTTCTCACTCAACACAATGTCCATTTGCACAGCCACACCCCTTCCTTTGGCTTTCTAGTGGATTTTCCCAAGAAACCAAATTTGTGGGTTCCACGAGTCACTCATTAATCATCCTCACAAGGGGCCTTGCTATCAGTTAAAAATAAAAAGGAGAGAAAGGCCAGCCCTAGAAGGGTGCTTCAATGAAGGGGCCCCTTTTCATTAGAGAACTGTTTATATCAAAATTAACAGAAGGCAACTAGGCCCTCTCCACTTTATTCTTGAGGGCTGGGGTCTAAATAATAAACCCAAGATGTGTGAGTTCAGTACTCCCCTTGTAATATAGACTGACATTGGTCCTATGGTTTGAGACTCAGCCACGGCACAGGAATGGCTGGACTAAAACATGCCAGAATGTAGCAGCTTCCCGACTAGAACAGCGACTTTCAACCCATGTGCCACAAGAATTTTTAAAACCTACTTAGTCAAGGGTTTACCTATTTTCCCTTAGATTGTCAAGTGAAAAAAATGACAACAGCCGACACAACAATAGCTGTCCGGTGCAAATGAATCAGTATTATACCTATTTTTTTGGTCAGATCGGCAAAAAAAGAAAAAGCATTTTTTTGTTGTGCTGAAGAATTTTAGTAATTAGTTTATGTGTGCCATGATATGAAAAAGGTAGAAAATCGCTGGTCTAGAAGCAGGTTAGAATAGTTTTCCCTAATATGCTACACTCAATGGAATAAGACATCTCTTGTGCACTGACTGTTATTACTGTATTGCTGGTGGTTTGTTCCTGGAACTGAAATTAGTCAGTTTCTGCAGCTTCTGTGGGGGCTCTGGGTTTGTTTTCCTCCCTGGGCTGCCCAGTCTGTCCTGGTCATGCCATCTGAGCCCAGGGTTGCCAGCTTCCTTCCTGCTGTGGAGGAAGGCCTGAGCGCCTTCCTGGGAGCAGAGGGAAGAGAGTGGGCTCAGTGGCAGCAAGGCAGGTGATGGTGTGCGTGCTCCACTGGCCTAGCCGGTCTGCGTGTGCGTGTCTCCCGTCCTCCATACAGCGTGGGCACTACCATCATGGGCATGTTTCAGACGAGACTGGAGATGCAGGGGCAAGGTAACTTGCTCAGCATCCCGTAGTAAGGGTCAGAGCCAGAAAATGGGCCAGATGATGTCATTCCAGAGCCGCTTAGTCCCTTCCCTCCGTGGCCCCCTGGGGTTGGGGTGTGTGCAGCAGTTTTCCTCAGGGACAGCGGGGCAGGTAGACGGGGCCTGCTCCATGAGTCCTGCTCTGGGATGTCTGGTCACAGGGTTTGGCTGGCACGCAGCTTACATTTGCCTGTCTCAGTGGGAACATTCACACCAACGTCTCCAAGAAGGCAGCTACCTTAATGGCTGGCTATCATTCTCATCTGCAAAGTTGTTCCTCTGCTAAAATTCAAATTGCTTTTTGTGATCAATTCCCTTAAGTCCTGTAGTTGTTCATATAGAGCCGTTTAGAATTATCTTCTCCAATTCATTTAATTTCATAGAGCCAAGAATTGTAATCCATGAATATATTTAAAAGTGTTAGAGCAAGAAAATAAGGTAATAAAAGGCATTTCAACCTCTTTAAAATTCATTTTATGGGCCCAAGGATGCTACCATCAAAGTTTGGCGCTGTTCACGTTAAGCAAGGTTGAAACCTGCTGAATTTCTCCTACAGTGGCCACTGTGGGCCTTTACTCCGCCTCTTTTCTGTCGCCCCTACCCCTCCTAGGTTAGGCCCTCCTGTCCCTCAGAGCCTCCTCTGCCCCCCAGCCCTTCCTTCCCGAGCTCCTCCCCCAGAAGCCAAGCCACGTGCGCAGGGGCGCCCTGTACATAGTGGGAAGGTGAGTGGGAAGGTCATGCTCTAACGTGTTACCCAGAACTAGGTGGGGCAGGGGAGTGGGAAATGGTGTGGTTGTAACATTTAAATGTGCATTTGTGGTCTCTCAATAATTCTGGAGCGGCCTTTTCAGAGAATTAGGCCAAGCGACTCTGTAGGAAGCTTCCGTTTGGAGGCGGGGAGGTTTTCCTGAGATGGGCTTTCAAACACGTGTCCCCGGGGCATGGGCTGGCAGGGGCATCCCAGGCGCCGCCGGCTCCGGGCTTGGCTAGAACAGGTAGACTTTCTGATAAATGTGAGGATGTCCTGTGGCTCCTGCCCGAGCCTGGCGAGGACTCGCGTTGCTTTGTCTGCAGGACTTTTAAAGGAGCAGCGCGCGTTCTGAGGCGGGAGGGGGCGCGTGCTGGGAGGTTGGGTTCCAGACCCTGCACTGGGACGACTCCTCCCCACGCCCTCCCCGCTGGGCTCCTGCCCCGCAGGCCCTCCCGGCCAGACACTGCCTAAACCACACGGCCCCGGCTCTGCCCCGCAGGCCCTCCCGGCCAGACCCTGCCTAAACCACACGGCCCCGGCTCTGAGCCACCGGATCCGCGCCGAACCGCTGGCTCCGCGTTCTTTGCCGCCCCCGGCTTGCTGATAGGCAGACGGGCGAGGGCGCACCGACCCGGGATGCTTGCTCTCACCCCCGCGGGCCGCGCACTTTTGTTGTCCTGGAAGCCGATCCCTTTCGGGATGACGCGTTAACGGGGGTTCCCGACCGGCAGGTGCTGCTGGGCTCGGGCTGAGGTTGCCAGGTCCTTAGGAACTCTTTGGCCTGAGTTTGGAGGACGTCGCGGGGTGTAGCCCGCGAGGCTGTAGCCCGCGGGAGCCGGCGGCGCGGACTGCGGGAACTGGAGTGGGAGGTACAGAGGCAGCTCGCCCCGCCCCCGAAAAGGCTCCGCCCCCCATAGGCCGCTGCGGAACCCGCCCCGCGCGGTCCTTCTCCCCGCCAGCTTTCTTTTCCCACAGCCTCTCAATTTGCCCTCCCCGCGCCTGTGGGCGGGGCCGGCGGGGTCCTTTTTGCCCCCGCCCCCCCACCCCGCCTTCTGGTGGAGGCCATGGTGATTGATAACCGAGCAGCTGGGACGCGGGGAGGGGCGCGCACAAAGGACGGGGCGGGCAGGTTGAGCGGTGGAGGTGGAGCGCAGATGGAGGCGGGACCGTCGGGGGCGGGGCGCGAGGGGAAGGCCGCTCCTCTGCCCCGGGGGCCCCCCCACCCGGGCCGGGGCCACCTGCGTCACGCCCATGCGGCCGCGCCCGAGCCGGGAAGCGGGGAGGGCGCCTCCGCCTCGGGAAGGGCGAGTCCGGTGCCGTCGCGGGTCTGTCCGTGGGCTGGAAGCGCCGCGCTCCGGATGCAGCTGAGCTGAGAGCCTGCGCCCGCGGACCCGAGAGCCCGCGTTCCTGAGCGTCTTTCCTGGCGGTGTGGGGAGGTGGACTTGCAGCCGGCAGGATGACCAACCCGACGGCCACGCAGAATAAGGAAATAGACTGTCTGAGTCCAGAAGCTCAGAGGCTGGTAAGAGGAAAACGTATTTGGAAACTCGCTTCTGACTGCGAGCGTTTGGTCCTTGTTGGCGTTCTAAGGTCCAGGGCAGTGGGCTCCTTTGGCTACACTGGTGTGGGGTGGGCTCCGCCTGGCCGGAATCCCCTGCAATGAATGTCCCCACGCGAGGATGTGCGGTTGGGAGCGGCCTGCTCTCCCTTCAGTTCGTTCCGTTCCTCCTGCGAGGAGAGCAGGTTTCATTGGACGACGCCCCTCCCCAGGACGAAAGGACCTTGTGACCGGTTCTGCCAGCTGTGTGGCTGGGAGGAGGCCTGAGACCCGTGCTCTAGAGGTTCCCTCCCAGCTGGTAGTTTGGTATTTTACAAAATACAGCGCTAGGAACTGGTGCCCTGAGGCTGGCGCCATCTGTGTCTGGGCGGTTCTGAGCACTTACCCTGCTCTGGACCTTCCACTGGAACAGGACTTCTCCACCTCCCCCAAGGACCCTATCCCCAAATAGACTCTGGCTGGTCTCCTGGGGTCCTGGAGTCTGGACAGGGTCCTGCAGGATTTCACAGTTATCTGGCTTAACACTCATGGATGTGGGATATTTGGGTTAAAATTGGGCCGGGGTGACCTGGGGAAGGTTAGTAATTACCCACTGCCCTGTGGCTTGTGGTTGGTCCTGGATATCTAAAGGTGAGAGGATGCACTTTGGAAAATAAACATGTTACAATGTTTGAAGTTTATACTACAGAGAACTTGAGCCCCAAACAATCACTCCTTCACCAGGGAGGAATTAATCATCTGCTGGGTGTTTGTGGGGGATTCAGCATGCAAAGACTGCCCTTACCTTGAAGGAGTTTCCCAGTAGGCAAGCACCAGAGAAGTGCATACTTGGGAGTTAACTTCCTTGCTGAGGATGGTCAGGTGGGTTTTTAGTGTTCATTTTACTGTGCTGCTTCTGTGACCTCACGTAAATCTTCCGCCGTGGGCCAGACCTTTGCTACCGGTTCCTACCCCTTAACCCAGTCGGTTTCCAGGGGCCTGGGAACCTGCAGAGAGACCTGGAATCCCCGTCAGGGAAGGGCCCTTGGAGAAGGAAGGGCGGATTGCTGCTAGAGGACGACGTTCCCGAGAAGCCATCTAGGCAAGCCTTAGATGGCCGGGACGGGTGATGTTAATCCTGGGTGAGATTCTGGCTCAGAGGAAGGAACTCTGGGCGGGGACTTTTTGAAGAAGAAAAGAGTAAACGGGGAGAACGAGGATGTGAGGAAGGGAGGGACCTGTCCATCAGAGGAATGAGTAGAAATAACACCTGACTCCCAAGTCACTGGCTGAAAGTCTCCTTAACCCTTCATGTAACGTAACCCTTGAGTGGGTCTGGCTGAGACAGCTGCTTCATAGAAATAGGGCAGAAGGGAGCCTGGACCAGGCCCTGAGTGAGAAGGTGCTCCATCCTCACTGCCCCCCCCCCCCCAGTCCAGCGATGTTCAGTCCGTGCGTGTGCTGCAAGACGTTTTGAAACGTGCAATAACTCTTTGGTCAGGGGCACTGACCTGCTTTCCCTTAGGTTATCAAATTTAAAAACGACAGCAGTCCAGACAACAATAGCTGTCCAGTGTGCATGAATCAAAAGCATACTTACTTTTTTTTTGTCAGATTGGCAGAAAATATATACTTTGGTGAGCCGCAGAATTTTAGTAATTAATATGTGTTGTGCCATGAGATGGAAAAGGTTGAAAATCGTTGCCCTACCAATTCCAGGACCCAGTAAGTTCTGAAAACCAAAAGTTGTTGCTTTTTTGGGTAAGTTTGTGGCAGAATTCATTTGGCAGTGAGACCTGCCCTGGCTGGTGGGCGACTTTTCAGTCTTTACCTCTGCGTGTGAGGGTTGTTTTTAGTAAATAATAGCAAACACTCTTGGAGAGTGAGGTGGGGGCCTTAGAAGGGAGTCACCCCGCAGCCACCCTGGGCGAAGCAGTGTTCCGGCTGGAGGCCTCTGGGCTTTTCATATGTTTGTTTGGTGCCGGTTGTGTTCTCCATTAAGTGACCCTGTTGTCCTGGGAACTGGGGTCTGTAGTGGGGAAGGAGGGCTGGGGGCCACCCCAGTGTCAGAGGAGAGCCAGGGTTGGCAGGAGGAAGCAGAATTGCCACGCTCCACCTCACCTGGCAGAGGAAACAGTAGGATGAGAGCAGGAGCCCAGCTCCTTCATGATAGTCGGTGCCAGCCGTGGGAGGGGCAGTGTGGAAACCACGCACTTCTCTCACTTTTGTAACTTCCCGTGTTTGAGATGGGTTGTGTCACCTCTGGTGGCTTTCCACATCCTGACTAACATGAACTGAAAAACATCAGTCCTGTCCGAAGAGAGGCTGTCCGGTAGAGCGTGGGCACAGTCTTCCAAGCCCCATCTCACGTAGGTACCTGTACCAGGGTCCCTACCTGAATGGGAGTGTTGACGAATGCGGGGACGGAGGCCGTGCTCTGGGGGCAGGTCCTGCTGTAGCTCAGCTGGAGATTTTTGAGTCCTGAGATCCCATGGTTTGTTTTAGATGGGTCACTTCCTCAAGCAGTCAAATTATAGAAATACTCAGGTCTTTTCTCACATATTAAGAGTGTCCCACGAGGGCAAAGATGGAGACTAAATTTCCCTTTTTTTAAGAGTTAGTTTCTGTGCAGCTGGAAATAATGTCAAAGAGCGGAAGCCTCCTTAGTAAAAAAATTTTTAAGCCCTGCAGTCTAAACTGCCACTTATGCTGAGCACAGGAAATCAAGTTATTTATAGTTGCAACACTGTTTTCTCTCAAAGCTGATTGGACTATTACCTATTAGAGTGAGGTCCTTATCTCGTTTGTACAGGTCTATGAGGTTGCTGTTGGTATGATGTGTTCGCTCCTCAAAAGGCAATGTTCGAGAGGAATGCCTTATCCCTGAAAATGGGGCTGTGTGACTCAGAGAGGAAGCTTGTATGACTAGTTACTCACATGCCAGTTTCCAAAATCTCCGTTCGTTCGTGTTTACGAATGTTGATCCTGGAGGCCCGGGGCCGTAGGTGTGAATTACTAACCTGTGAGGGAATACGCCTGGTATATCCTGCTGTAAGTTGGTCGTGGGGTAGGCAGGAGAGAGTTTTTATTGCCTCACTGTTTTAACTCTATAGAGTTCTCTTTTTTGAATAAAGACACTTATTTTTATGGAATGGATTTACTAGGACTTTCATTATTCAAATTATCTAGCTAAACCTAAGTAAATTAACTTCTTTCTCCTAAATTAAACAAAGGATTACTTTGACTACATCCAAGATTTACTCATTCAAAATTGCCAGGCATATGACCGCAGACCAACACTGAGGTCCCCACCCCTCAGCCCAACTCCAAAACAAATGAACCAAAACAAACAAGAACCCCAGACACAAGTGTGTATTCAGGTGTATATTCCGAGACTCATTCATTCTTGGGGCCAGGGGGGAAGGCAGTGTTTCAATGGTTTCCTCCTCAAGGCTATAACTTAGCTTTAAAGCAGTTTTGCCTTGAATCTGAAGAACACCTACTTTGTAATAGAGACATAATGTATCTTAAATGACTGTAGTGAGGATTTACTTTAAAATTTAACCCAAATCTTTCATTTCTATGTTAGTGTGGTAGAGCTTATGAAAGCAGCATCATTTCTGATCCTTGCATCTTTTTTCTCATCTGTGGTACCTGGGTGTGTAGCCGTCCCGTCTCTGCTGCCCTTAACCCTGAGCTGAGCTCAGCTCAGCTCAGCTCAGCTCACACTGCTGGGTCTGCAGCTGTGGTATTAGTCACAGTAGGTAGCATTTCCCAATCTCCTCCCCCACCCCCCTCCCGCCCCGTGTCTGCCTTGCCAAGTGTTTCCTGTGGTGCCTTCCCCAGTCCTGGCCACCACCTCATGAGGCTTGGTGATCTCCACTTGCAGATAAAGAGGAAACAGAAAGGTCAGGGGACTTTTCCCAAGTCCACACAGCTAGCAGGAAGGGGGCCCTCCCACGGAGCCAGTGCTGATAGCTGTCACCACTGTGTACAGCGCGTCAGGCAGGGTCTCAGGCTGGAGGCTGCCATTGGCTTCTCTGCAGCTCCCGGCCTTACACGCAGGATTGGGGCCGAAGGGCTTCTTTTTCCCGACAGGGCCCTTTAGATCCCAGCCCTTGCTCCTGAGTGTATATGGAGACCTCTTCATTGTATCAAATGCTTCATTTCTATTTCTGGGAGTTTTCAAAACAAAAGAACACCCTGTGGACTGAAGTGTTCTAAGTAAGGAAGAGAATACTAGAAACGGGAGTGCGGCAGACATTTCTCCTTTTTCCAGTTTGTGCTGGACTAACTTTGTCACTATCAGTCGCTGTGTCAGCCTCACGGGAACCCGGGAGCTGAGCCTTTTCCCGTGTGGCTCCTCCCTAACTCCATGCCACCCAGACAGGCCCCTGGCGGGTGGAAATGATGGCTTCTCATTCTTCCCTGGCTAGTTCCAGGACTGTCATTGGACACAGGGAAGGCTGTCAGTAGTTGTGTCCGGCCTAATAGAGGAAAGCGTGGTGCTGTGAGAGTCCGCCTTATTCTGAGAGGGAATATGCTTTGTGACCCCTTGAAGGGGTGGGGTCTCCAGGGAAAACCCTGCGTGGAGCCGGGAACGAGAAGGGGGAGGAGCCCAGGTGCCTGGGCTGCAGGGAACCTGTCACCTGGAGAGCCGCACAAGTGCACAGGGCTGCTCTCACCTGTCAGCCGCATGCATGGTGATGGGTGGCCGTCATGCTCTTGTTGGTAGTTCCAGTGGCTCTTGTTGAGACTGTTGAAGGAAATGTGAACACTCACTCTTCTCAGAAATAATTTCACATGTGTTCACAGCCAGAGGAGGAAGTGATTTGCATGGAGGGTAATGTGCAGCGTCTCTACCCATCCTCAGGACTGTGCTGAATGTTCCGAGTCATGGCACTCGATAAAGTAACATGAATAATTTTGTTCCTGGTTAATATAAGTTTGTTATTTTGGTATGTAGGGTACTTTTAAGAAGTTTGTTATTCTGAAACTTTTAAGAAGTTTGTTATTCTGAGATTCCCAGTGGCACCATGGGGAGAGATTGACAGTGCTTGACCCCTTGTGTGGAGATGATCTTTCAGAGGCGACGGAAGCACCTAGAGGTGCCCAGCCCGAAAATGAGGGCTGATGTTCAGAAGGGACATAGTTTGTCCGAGCTTATGTCATTGGTCAGGGGTAGAGCCAAGACTGGTGGGTGTCTTGAGACACCCTCTGGACAGTCTCCCTCTGTGGAAACTCCAGGAGAGACCGAGAGAATGCAATCTGGACAAAGGTGGCACCCATTGCTTCTTGGGCTGTTCGTCCAGGTCCCCAAGGAGCAGAGGGTGAGGTACCAGCTCCTCGGGGCCCAGGCCCAGTCACGATCAGCTTGGCGAGATAAAGGCTTCTTTGAAGGCTGCTGTTTTATCATAGAATTCCATGGTAATTTTAACATGTACTCTATAACTTACCTGCGTTGCTTTCCATGGAAACATAGTGTTAAACTTTAACGAGTTAAACTTTAGTCTTTAACTTTGTGTCCTTCAGTTCTTCAAGTAAAAATGATAAATTGTGTCATGTTTATTTTGTGGCTTATGCACTGGCCTCCAGATCTGTTCCCTGAACCTGTGGCCACGCTATTCAAACAAGTGTGGCCGAACACCAGAGGTCCGACCTCCATTCCATTCCAGTTTTAAAGTTGTAGTTCCCGGCCCTGTCAGACCCCATGCCTCTTTTTTTTTTACACGTTTTTTAACATCTTCATTATGAACCTGAAATGAAATTCATTGACGGTAACATCTACCAGCATATATAATATCATGTTAATAGAATGTTTCACTAAACATTAAAAAGAAGCAAAAGGAAGGTAAGTTACAACACCGGAATGTGAATTTCAATGCCTAAATGCGGGCGTAGCCTTCAGATACATCCTAGCTGCAGAATGCAGACTGATACAGACATGCTGTCCTCACACCCAAACAGCTACCGGTGACTTGACATCCCAAAATTATGACTAACTCTTAGGAAAGTTCTGAACAAAATCAAGTGTAATCTTCCCTTGCTTTCCTGCTGATTGCATTCCTGGGATAGTCGATGCACGTTATAACTATGCAGAACACATTTTGAGTTTATGTGTAAATTGGAATCAGTTTGTCGATATGAAAGTGATCAAGTGCTTCTTCTGTCTGCCTGATGGCCAGTGGGAAAGCCCCTCATTGTGCAGCCTATGCCTGCAGGCTGGTGCCTTGCCCCTAAATGCCATTAGTATCCCCTCCAATCACTGTGACGGCCCCCCCATCCCCAAACACACCACTATTTCCAAAATACTCTCTTAGAGTTGGCACTCTCCCTGTGACAACTGTGCCTTCCCTTGGTGGTGATGGCCATAAAGAGAGGCCCCCTCAGTGGGGGAACTTACTGTAGCTGCCTAAGCGAGGGTTTTGGGAAGATGAGGCTTTGAGACTGCAATAAAATGCACGGTGGCAGTCGAGAGACATGGTGGCAGCCGAGAGACATGCTACAAGGCCAGCACCGGTCGCCGTTGGGGCGCTGCCAGCTTGGTGAGTTCCTGTTCACACGGGTGCAGGGGAACACTCATCGCCCAGTCCACTTGGTTGCTTTGAATAACTGATTATTTTTAGACTACTGCATATGAGGGGCTGGGGGGTTTACATAGAAAACAAAAGTTGGTGGCTGTTTCCACTTCCTGTTGCAAAGGCACCTCAGGAAAGGGCTCTGTCACAGCCTTGTAGGAACTGCACAGCACTGTCTGCTCCGGGCTGGGAAACGTGCCCTGCATTGTAAGTCCCTTAATGTGGGCCTGCATGTGTGATCTCCGGGGTCTCAGGTTCTCCCCATCGGGAGCTGTGTTCCTTTGTCACTGCAGGGAGGAATCACATATGGACAGAAGTCCCCTGCTTGTTTCTGGAACAAAACAGATTTTGTCACCACTTCAGGCACAATATTCCTCTCACATAGACAGGAGTGAACTTGAAATGCATCCTTAAGCTTCTCCTGGGAGATTGTAAACTATAGCTATGGCATGTGGCCTGACAGGAATTCTGCTTGTTTATCAGAAGAATTCTCCAACCTGGAGGCCAAAGTGGATGTGTATAGTCAGTATTAAAACTTCATTGAATGCTGTGCAAGTGACAAACTGCTCGCCGCTCTTAGCCCCACGCGGCATCATTTCCACTTGACATCTGAGGCAACACACCAAGGGAGGTGGCCGTCATTGGGTCCCGCGTGGGTGTCCAAGGCCCAGTCCTCTCTCTCTTGATCCAGGTGGTGTTCTTCATGTGTGCTGACAGTTCCCTCCCAAACAGCTCCTGGAATGTCAGCGCCCAGCATCACAGAGCCTTGCGGCCATGCGCACGTCAGTCATGTGCCGTGGGTGTCCCCTGGCTCTGCAGGGTGGGGAGTGGCTTCCCCAGCTGTCAAAGTGCTGCCTGTCTCGACCCCAAGGCTTTCTCAGGGTGGAGGAGATGGCGAAAGCACGTCTCAGCCCATTTCTGAAGAGTCGCCAAAGTTGAGGCTCGTGAACTCCTCCATCTTCCACGTAGCACATGAGCCCTGGGTACCTACAGAGTCCTGAGCAGAGTGAGAACTGGTTCTCTGACTGCGGGTGCGGGAATGTAAATTCCACACTCTGAGACTCCCAGAGAAGCCCCGAAGCTGAGGACAAGTAGAGACAGAGCCAGGAGTCCCTGACGAGGTGCAGGGCTCACAAGGACGGAGCGAGTTTACCTCCTTCCCTCACCTGTGTCTCTCTGAGAGCCAGGCCTCCTGGCCCACCATGTCTCTGCTCTCTGAGGAGCATAATGGGGGGCATCTGGGTAAACGGGTAGAGCCACAGGAAGGACACAGACGTCCCTACGCACGGTGCTGGGCAGCACTTCCTACCACTTACAAACCCTCCAGCACAGGCAGGAAGATGGTGTGACAGCAGCCACGTGCGAGCTCAGCGAGGGCACGGCACGCCTCTGCCGGGGTTCTCCCTGCTTCCTGGCCAGTTGCTTCTCTGTCTAGTTCTGCCTGGCCTCAGTCCCCAGAGGATCGGGCTCTCCCAGCTCCCTGATCTCTGAAAGGAGCAGCCCTTTTTTTCGGAGGAAGCTGTTATCTCTGGAATTCCTGGCTCGGAGCGCTGGCAGGACAGGAGTGCTTCTGATTGTTTATTCCGAGCTGCGGTTGGGTTAGACCTGCAGGTCATCAACCTTCGGCACTGCGCAGGGACCAACCCGTCACTAAGGTGATGCCTGCTGTGCCGTGATTTCCCCACAGAGCTCTGTAGCCTTGGCCCGGTCTGTGCCGCCCCAGAGGACAGGTCATAGGGAGCAGTGTCTCTCTCCCCAGCCAGTCTGTGCGCCCCCTGGCCGGGCCCCTGGCCGATCGCATCTGTGGCCTCAGCTGGCCACTGGAGGGCTGGCCTGCGAGACCCTGGCCGGGAGGGCTGGGCTGAAGCTCATATCTGGGCTTCTCTGTGCATGTTTAGCATCCCTCATACCATCGTGTCAGAGTGCTGTCATAGTTGTCTGTGGTCAAGTAAAATGTAAAAGTGGAACTTTGGAGTCAAAGGTTCCAATTTTTAGAATTAGAGTGAAGCAGCTTAGGTGATAAATGGTATCTTCTCATCCCAAAACCCAGGTCGATAAAGCTCTGCTGACTGGATTCCAGGCCAGGCCAGGCCAGGAGGATACTTGGGGGAGGGGCTGGCCGTGTCCCCTGTGTGGGGGATGGAATCTGGCATTCCGGGCCATTCCCAGCTGCACTGTGGGCGTGCCTGAGAAAGCCAGGGGGCCTGGATCTCCTCAGAGGAGCCCTGGCTGGTCAGTGCCTCCATCAGAGCAAAGAGGGAGCCTGGGTTTTCTTGGGTGGGGGGCACAACACTGCACGTTGTAGCAGCAGAACCCAGCCACCTTCCAGCGGCAGTGAGCATGGTTTTGGTTTGGGGCACCTTCATTTTCTTCCTTCCTCTCCCTCTTCACCCCTTCCCACCTTCTGTCATCCCTACCCTCCTTCCCTTCCAGGCATCCCCTCTCGGGCCCCCCCCCCCACCCGCTTGCTTGCTTCCTTCCTTCCAAAAATGTTGCTATTTATTTGAAAACTGTCAGACAACCAGACGTAATTGGGATGACAGAAAGCAGAGGTCCCCACACTTGAGCGGGGACATGTGGAAGCCCAGATGGCTGCCTCCCCTCAGGTTCTGACTCAGGGGGCCCAGGTGGGGCCTCAGGTGCTGCATCTCCGACAGGTCCCCGTGAAGCCCCTGCCCTGGGAAGGACACTGTGACAACCATTAGTTTAAAGAGACCACGTCCCACCTCCAGCCCCAACAACCCTCCACTTACAGCCATGTGGACCCCACCGTCCCCACCCAGGTTATATTAAGGCAAATCTGAGCAAAACCATAGCATTTCATCCTCAATATCTGAATGTGTATCTCAACAAGGATGGTATTGGGCAGAGGAGGGAGGGTTCAGGGCCCAGACCTCAGGCTGAGGTGACAAGCTGCGGGCTTGTGGCCACCGCCTGCAAGCAGGGGAGAGAGCGGCCTAGGACCCTGGGGCCATGCAGCAGGCCCCTGGTCGGGAGCTGGTGGGGAACCAGAGCCTGGAGAGCCAGCAGAGGTAGGAGAACAAGCTTGGGCGAAGTCATCAATGGAGCTACCAGCACACTCCCACTGACGGCTGGCTGGGGGGTGTCACGGTCCTGTGTCTAAACTGTTTTTTTATACCCCGAGCAGTTTATACTCCTAAATTCCACAGATCCGTGTGCTTTCCTCCATTCATGTCATCTCCCTTGAGGTTGGGGGCTGGGGGCAGATAACACGGAGGCCCTACCCCAACTCCAAAATCCCAGGGCCTTGGAGGTGGGAGGTGTGTCCAGGTTTTGATGAGCATTCTGTGCATGCACCTCAGGGTGTTGGCCGGGTGGGGTTCTTCTCCAGAGTTGTCTGGCCTCTGGGACCACGTGGGTCTCTTTGGGACGGGGCCCCTGACCTCCCGCAGGGGCCTCACAGCTGTGCCTTGTCCTTGGCCTGTGGTCCAGCCAGCCACGCCCACTCATGTTCACGGGCTCATCCGTCCACCCAAAAGCAGCCTCTTCTCACTTGCTGGGTTTCCCGCTGCCCTCCCCACCCCTGTTCCTGCACCAACTTGCGGCCAGAGAGATCTTTCTAAGTCAGAAGTCAGGCCCTGCTGTGTCCCCACTTAAAAGCCTTCAGTCGTTCTACATTCCTTCAAGCTAAGGTTCCAGATACAGGAGCTGAGGGCTGGGCCTGGACCCCCGCCCTCGGGACTTCCCGCCCGGCCACATGCCCTCGTCCCACACTCCCCGGCCCTGGCTCTCTCCTCTTCGCTTCTCAGGGTCTGGCTTAGGGCTTCTGTCCCCCCAGGAAGCCCTCCTGACACTAGCATTGGGTTAAGTTCCCTCCACCCCCACTGTAGCACTTGTCACTTGTTCATGGTCACCAATTGCTTCATCTGCATCCCAAGACTTTCAGACCGCACCTTGAAAAGTCCTTCCCGGGCCCTGGGCAGTGCAGTGAGTTCCTGTGGCCGGGCTGGTGACGAGGGCTGGTGAGGGCTGGTGAGTGGTGGCCCCTGCAAGCAAAGTACAGAAAGTGAAAGTAGCATTTGGAAACTCTTCAACCCTCTGACATGGCTGTGACCTCAGCGTGCAAGTGTGTGTTGTACACAAATGTCAACGGTGAAGGATTTGCCCGGCACCGAGGAAGCGCTGGGCCCGAGGCCCACTGGCCCCTGAACCATCGTCAGCAATTGAAGGGTGGGGCCGGGCTCAGGCGACTGGAGGGGATGAATTTGGGTTTGCATGTCACCATGGTGGACCATTGCCATCTTGTATTTTGTTCATGTAAAGACTCGCTCATATCAGATACATCCTCACGTGAGTGATCGTTGTCTCCTGTGCTCCGTGTCTCCTGTGCTCCGTGCCGGGCTGTCTCATGTTCTTGGCAATGTCAGTGTCTTGGGATGAACCGTGTGGTGAGGACTCCTGCGTTTTTGTTGGAGGCATCTCAGGCTGGGTTGGGGTTATTCTGCTGATAATGGCCTCATGCTGGCGAAGTTGCCTGTGCACAGGTTTTGTGCTGAAGTGCTGACCTGCAGGGGCCTCGGGTTCTCAGCCAGCGGCCCACAAGCATGATCCTTACCTCCTACATCTTGAGTGCTTTGCTGTCCACATATGAGTCATGTGGGTGCTGCATAGGGTGGGGATGGCCAGGATTTGAAATTGCATGGAACTGCACATTTATCTCCTTTCTAAATTATAATCTGTGGTCCAAGTTGGTCAGTCTTTGGAGTTGGCTGGCTGTGTCCTTCTAAGGAATTTATTCCATAACTTGGTTTTGTTCATGTGGTTCCTTTATCAACCAAGCTCATGTCCTTCAATCGGGGGTTGTCCTCAGAGACGGGACAGACATGTCGGGCTGGACATAAGGACCAGAAGCGACGGTGGACCATGGCGGAAGCACTTCGCTGGGTAGCTGGGGTCTGTTGGGGCATTACCGCACTCCTGTCTCCCTCTGCCCGCTCACACAGCCCCTCCCTCTTTCTTACATTCCACCCCCCTTCTTCCTCCATGCCCTCCCTTCTCTTTCCCCAGCCCCCCTCCCAGCCCCACCCCACCCCCTGCTGGTCTGAGCCAGTGTAGACACAGCCCGCTGTGTCTGAGCCAGTGTAGACACAGCCCGCAGG
Organism: Corynorhinus townsendii; assembly: GCA_026230045.1. Lineage (NCBI taxonomy): Eukaryota > Metazoa > Chordata > Mammalia > Chiroptera > Vespertilionidae > Corynorhinus > Corynorhinus townsendii. The sequence goes on from JAPDVU010000005.1 coordinate 35,557,154, forward strand.
CTGCTGGGCGGCAGCTGCCCTCTGTGTGAATGTCGTCCTCGCTGGCCGGTCCATGGGGCTGGAGGAAGCACGTAGCCAGTGTCAGTCTAATGGGCCTTCCCTGCCCTCCCCTCCAGCGCTGCCCCTCACACAGTGTTCAGAAAATGGAAAATGGCAGTGAGGAGGATTCCACGTGCTGACACAGCAGTGGCTTTGACACCTTGATTTGAAGGAACCACATGAACAAGCCATCCAACCACTGACAGTTCAGCTGTGTGGTCAGTTTTCCTCTTAGATGAGAATTTAGAAAGAAGGTGAACTTAATTCCGTAGAAGCCTGGGATGGGGTGATGGATGAGCCTGCCATGCGGGAGCCCACCATTGGGGAGACCCTGTGTGACTCGACCCTCGGCCGCCTCACAGCTCGCTGGCCCACCCACCACCCCAGAAGCCTGGTGCCATCCACAATGGCCCCGTTTCCAGGTTCTTCAGGGGACAGTGGGATGGCTGAAAAATGTGTCTACAGATCTGGTGGGAGAATTACGAGGGTCGCCTCGAAAATTAAGTGGATGGAAGGTGGAATGTATTTGACGCCAGGGGACCTGGACCCTGACACAGGGTGCCACTCGCCCCCGGAGTAGTGGGTGAGCACCAGGTTGCGCAGCATGAAGCAGCATTCAGGTGCCAGGTTCGCCGGCACTGGTTGGCCTGGGTCAGGCGTTTTAAATACTCCCAAGCAGAGTACGGAAAAACAGCCACACGCCGAAAGATAGATTCTTCTTTAACCTAACACTTCTAACAGCTCTGGTCTCGGTCTTGGGAAAAGATGGCTTCCCGGCACTGCAGGTGTTGAAGGGGATGCTGAGGGCAGCAGGGTTGTAGAGAGGTGACCGAACAGGAGTTCTGGAAAAATGAGTCAGAGCCCCAGCCCCGTGCCCTCGGACATGTCTGGCAGCCTCTCCCAGCCTCCACTTCCTGCTCTGTAAAGGGAGGGATTGAACCACTGCCCTGTGGTCCCATCATGCTCAAATGTTTCGCTTCATGCATTAGTCTGTTGTATCTTCAAAGGAAGGCGGACTGCCCAGTCCTGCCACCTAAGGGCTGGATGACCTTGGGCAAGTTACTCACCTTCTCTGTGCCTTAGTCCCCTCTATAGTATCTACCTAATAGCGCTATCAGTAACAGTAACTTCTTAATAGAGCTCTGTGAGGAGCACATGGCTAATATAACCGAAGCCCTTAGAATAGAGCCCACGGCATTTGGTAAGGGCTCCATAAATGGCAGCAGTCATTATTACTTGTAACTCTTACGGGTCTGTGATGGCATTTCTGTAGATTCGTTAGCCTCTGAACAAGGCTTTCTTTCAGGAGCACCCTTGTTACCCAGGTACTTGGAAGGGGCCCCTGGTCTGTGTTCTAACACAATTTCCGGGTGTGTTTCAGGCGGAGGCCAGGCTGGCAGCGAAGCGTGCGGCCCGCGCGGAGGCCCGAGAGATCAGGATGAAGGAGCTGGAGCGGCAGCAGAAGGAGGTAATGCCAACCTCTTCCTTGGTTCTTTTCACGGGCGATTTAACGTTAGGTAGAGTGTGGGAGTGCAGAGGCACCTGTCCATCCGACACAGCTCCATGAGCAGAACGCACTTGTGCCTGTGACTTCTGTTCAAGGTCAGGCCAGGGAGGGTGCATAGCACAGATGCCAAACGTGCCTGTCCCAGAGCCGCCCTGCGGGATCCGGACAGAGCCACTTGCCTGTATACTGGTAGATCCACCCAGCCTGGCTTTCTGGCTCTGCATTTCAAGGTCTTACTTCTGAGAGAATCCCGATCCTCTGAATTAAAAATACGAAAGAAGAACAGACGATTATGTTTTTATACTAACTAAACTGTTTTGTTTAAAATGTTTCCCCTGTGGTTTTACACTTCTTTTAAATTGAATCTTTATTGTTGAAAGTATTATGTAAGTCCCCTTTCCCCACCACTGACCCCTTATAGCCCTTCCCCACTGCCCACCTCAGGCCTCACCACCCTATTGTCTGTGCCAATAGGCTATTCATGTATGCGTACAGACTCTTCCCACCACCCACCCTTCCCGGCTTTACACTTCTTACTAGGTTTCATGAAGCCTGAAGGCGGAGCGCAGTACAGAGCACAGAGTAAACGCCATGGATGCAATAGCCAGAGAAGCAGTTGCCGCCCAGGGAGAGCGGATGGTGATGTGTTTACACACCTGTGAAAGGTGTTTGCTACTTATTTTCATAATCTCGAGCTGGAGCCAGAAGTCATGTGGACAGCTGAGGTCTCTACCTGGCAGTGAGAGCTCTGAGCTTTTCCATGACCGTGAGGTCATGGGGGAGTGAGGGCGTCCCTCCCTATGGGACCCTGTGCTCCTGTGGGCCACGCCCTTGGAGTCCGTCCGCCCCAGGCCCCACCGAAGGCTCTGCTTGTTCAGAAAATTTGAACGTAGTGTGTTGGAAAGAGCCAGCCAGCTGGTTTGCGTACACAGTCTTGTTTGGTTAACTCAGGCAAATTGTAAAAGTCCAGCCGATGTTTTAAAACTTGTGAGATTTCAGGGGGAAAAAATCTAGATTTCCAGTTTCTCTTAAAACCATTGCAGATTCCGCCACTTTCCTGTAGGGTGAGGCTCCAGACTTGGGTGACTCGAGGTCTCTCTCTGCCTGCGGGGTCTGTCACTCCCTGTGGAGATGTGTCCTGGAGGAGGGTCATGGCCAGAGGTAAATATGGGGAGGAAAACCGTCCTTGTGATTTGAGGAATAGGTAGAAGGTCATTAGAAACTCAAGCCCAGAGTGGTCCAGGTCCCTGAGAGGCCACCCCACACACAGCGTAGTTGGGAAGTAACTGTATTGTAGGTAGTGCTTGTGCTGTGTTTCTATGTGAATATGGGCTAAACAAGTGTTTGCAAGTAGGTTCTCCTCCTTGTTGGAAATACAAATACAGTTGGAAGCAAGTTCTGGTGTTCATGATATAGAATTAACTTAGTACTTTAATTGTTTGTACTTTTTTTCTCTTAATTCACGGGAAGAAGCGTGGGTTTAGCATTTTCTCAGTGTCCTGGCCCCTAGAATTGCATTGATGATTTTAAGTTGGAAATAATGATTTGGACTTTGAAACTTCCTGAGACCCGATGATTCTCTAGAAGCACCTTCCTGTACGTTATCTTGATTGAGGGCAAGGACTGGAACCTGATCAGTACCTGCCCATGAACTAGGGGTGGGGGAGGGTGGGGGGGGGTGTGAGCCTGACCTGGAGTGACTCTTGAGGTTCATGCAAAGAAGCATTTTCAAATCCGAATTAACTGTCTTGGCTGGGACTTGGAGACAGGAGCCGGTCTTGTTTAGGCCCTCATCACACTGAGAGAGTGTCACCTGAGCTTAGGGAGCCGTCCTGACACCAGCAGCCTCTGCCCACGTGGATGGACTCAGGTATACATCGCAGTCTTTGGACGCCGCCCAGTAGGATAGCCTGAACTAGAAGAACTGGATATTTTAAGTGACAAGTTGCTTTTTCAAACCACCTGGTGTCAATGCCCCTTTAAATACTTCTGCTCATTCAGTAGACACTTGCAGGCCCCCTGGGAGCCCCTCCCCTCTGCTTTGGAAATCGGAATGGCCGCAGGGGGTCAGGGCGCTCCCTGGGTGGGCAGTGGTCATGTGGGCAGAGGGCCTCAGAGGTCAGGGTGCCCACACAGTGGGCAGAGGCCCATTCTCAGGATGCAGAGGCAGGTGCTTCCTTCTCTAGCACCAGGAGCCTCCCACCCTCTCCATGGCTAATGGTTTTGATCGGCTTTTCCAGTTGCTCCAGTAGTTCCCAGTCCTTTTTATATCAAGGTCTTAAAAGAGCTCTAAGGAGAATTTGCCCCAGGTTTTTGTTGCTGTGCCAGGTGTTGCCACGGTGATTGAGTTTCAACACGGGATCTCCCCTCCTCTCTGAACTGTCCCCTGAGCTCTGTTGTTGAGCTGAACCAATAGCTCAGGAGAGAGGGGACAGTGAGTCTTGGGGGTCTGACCTTGGTGTTCACAGTGGTGTTAGTCATCATTTTTATAGCTTTTCTCACATTTAAGAGAAAGTGACTTTGACCAAGGATACAGTGTAACATTTGTACAAAATCAAGATGAAAATGAGTTACAATGTATGTCAAACTCGTGGCCGGCCAGCCACATGCCTTGGCTCACCGGCTGCAAGTTTGACATGCTTGTGTGCGTACATATCTGTCTTCCAAATTACACATTTAGATAAAATATATCCTCTCCTTATTTGCAGACAGAATTAATTTAAAGGTGCACTTGGTAACCTAGGTAGGTTCTTGCAAAGTTCTTGATTTAGAGAATAAAAATGAAGTGGAATTAAGCCAAGAAACCATGTGTTTGAATGGCCTCCTGTAAACACCCAGCCCTGTTTCTCTGTTTGAGTCAAAGGAAGTCATCTTATATTTCATTTTAATTCTACAACCTAAGATAACCCTGCCTGTTAAGTCACGGCCCTTTAATTTTGGTAGTGCGAAAGGGGCCTTGGTGGCTGTCACACAGGGCCGGGCACCCCGAGGTCAGCAGGGGCTGGCACCTGAGCATTTACAGGGCCCAGGGCCCGTGAAGCCTGGCCTGCCCTTGGGTGTTTGGTACCTGCTAAGGATCTTGGGCTTTGCAGAGGAAAGCTGATTAAAGCCTGGGAAACCCGGTTAAAAAACGCCACTGTTGCCTCCCTCGGTCATACACACACGTCTCATTTGGTCAGTAGATGGCATTGCGATTTGAAATTCTTCATCGTAATGGTGTTTCACTCCCATTGTGAAGACACCAGTGGTTCACAGGGGCCAGAGGTTTTTGTCATGATTCAAGTTCATGGACCGTTTCACACGAAGGCAGTCTGGTAATTTGAGTCCTCTCAGCACTCAGCTCCCCAGCAGAGATGCTCAAGACATGGGACAGGGTTTCCACGTATGGGATTGAGCTGTGGGAGGAGAGGGAGGGGAGCGTGGTCTCCCTGTGAGGAAACACCTTAGTTCACGTCACTTTTTATCTGTCGCGTGTGCATCATGTGTCTGTCCGTGCTCACGCTCCTCACAGACAGGCAGGGACACTGTGAAGACGCCTCCTCTGCTGAACTTGAACTCCCACTGGGGTCAGGTTGCAGGCCTGGAGACCGGCCCCCACACTGTGAGTGGTCGGGTTGTGCAGTGACAACCAGTGTGTGTTCAGGGGGAAGCGGAGACAGGGACTTGGGTCAGCACAGCCTGTGGAGACCTTGCATGAAGGCAGCCGAGAGCGGGAAAGCCCGGTGGCACCTGGCAGGTGAGCGCAGAGCCAGGCAGGGGTGCAGGGTGGGGTGGAGGCCAGGCTCCATCCTGGGGTTCATGGCCATCACATGAGCCCGGCAGCGCTGACTTACACAGGCGACAACTTTGCTCTCATGCATGCAGGGTCTTCGAGGTAGGAGAGCACCGCACTGAAAGTGTACATTTGAAATAAAACAGACGTGTCTTTTACTACTAGTCCCAGAGACCTAGGTGGGGCAGAGGGGAATGGCAGGGCCACCCTAGAGCCCCCGCCGTGTGGCAGTGCTGTGCTGGGGACTGTCCCTCACAGTGTGTGAGGGGGAGTCCGAGTCTTATTGGCAGGTGAGGAAACCAGGCCTTGGAGAGGTGGATGGTTTTACCCACAGCCAAGAAAATGGCCAAGGTTTCGATCGAGATCTGAAAAAGCTGCAAAGCTTGCAGTCTTCGCAGGACACCCTCTGCCTCAGAATCAGTGTATGCTCAGCAGTGAAAGCAAACAGAAACCGAGGGCAGCGTCGGCACGTTAACCGTGGGAAGAAATTGGCTGTGAGCGTGCTGGCACTCGAAGCAAAGGGGCCGGGGTCGTCTCACAAGTGGAAGCGCACCTTGCAAAACAAGTTTTTCTCTTGGTGCTGAACCGAAGGAACAGTATAATCCACACAAAACAGGCAGTTTTATTAACAAGAGTTCCATAGAGAACATGGAAGCAGTAGCTGCTCACCTGCTGTTTCTTGATCTGACCACGTCCGGGAGTGAGGAGCGACGGGTGTGCCAGTGTGCGCCCTCCATGATGGGTCTCGTCACCAGCTCAGCTGGAGAGAACTGACTGCATTGAGGGCTGTTTACGTGTAATGAGGGTTTGCTAAGGAAGGAGATATGCAGATATTCTTGGGGAAATCCAAGTGAACCTTTTGTTTACCATGAGAACTTACCCTAATGGGGAAACAATGGTGATACGATGACCAGGCTGCACCTGACCTGACAGACAGCTTGTTGGGGACACTATGTTTGAACTAGTCATCGTGTTGAGTGTATACACCTGTGCTCGCCCATGTAACAGTGGAAGTGCCAAGTTTCCAGGCCTACAGCTGGGCAGTGCGTCAAACAACGCCTGACTCAGTCCATGTCTCGTGGGCTGAGTGAGTGAGTGAAGCAGGTCCCTCTTACCTAGTGATTCCTACAAGATTAGGAGAAACCTCTGAAGCAAACTGCTGTGTCAGCGTATGATAATAAGCTTTTCAAAAATATATTTCAGTTATATCCTAGGGCCACTCTGCTTAGCTGAAGGTTTTCTGGTGTCCTGTCTGTATGCACAGGAGGGAGAGCAGGAGAGCGCCGTTCTTTACAGTTTGTGGGCTTGACCCCTTCATTCTCTAATCAGGTTTCTGTATCTAATCAGGTTTCTGTATCTAATCAGGTTTCTGTACTTTTTTGTTACACTTTTATCACTGTGAGAAGAAATTTTAAATTGAGGACGAAGTCCTTTGTCCCATTGGTGGTAACAGGTTACAGACTTATACCAGGATTCTCATGGAGACTCAGGTGAGCGTGCTGTGTTCTACTGATATATCTATAACGAATGTCAGATAAAGTTATGAAATGACCAGTTCTTTCAATGAGACTTCAAATTTTTTTTAATTCATACTTTACCAATTAGTCACAGTCCCCCAATGTACCTTTACTCATATATCTAGGTACTTGTAAAACCTTTCTGTCTGATGTATCTACTTTTTAAATTGGATTTTATCTTTCTCTTCCTATTTCTCTTGCCCTCTCTGTAGATCTATCAGGTCCAAAAGGTAGGCTCTCCATTCTTGGTTTTCTGTTTGCATGCACTGGCTTTCTCTTGCCAAGGGCCTGGCCGCCTTTCAGAAATAACACCTTTTGCTGAAAATACATAGAAGTTCTTACTGCTTCCCCTCGCTGCTTTGTGCGTGAAGCGACTTGAACAGGATGCTTAAGTCCCCACCTCTGTCTCTGCGAAGAGCAACTTTCCCTGGATGCATGTGTGTGTGCTGAATGCTTTCCTCACCTTCGTTTTTCTCAAGAAATCAGAAAAGTGTTTCTTTGAGGGGGGGAAAAATGAATTCTAGGACAGAATTAAATCACCTTTCAGAATTTGGGAAATCCTTTGAAATCAGGTATTTAAAGGGAAAGATTACCCTTCCATATAATTATATTAGAAAACCTTAAAAATACCAGTACACATTACCATATGTTAAGAGATTATTACCATACTATTAAAAATCCTGAGTAGAAAAGAAAATGATGACATAATACAATCCTGTAGCTTCCTATCAGCCTGCCTCTGTCCCTAACATGGAGAGTGCTAATGTGCGGCTGTTGCCCAGTGTTTTGTAGAAGCAGCTGAAGTTCAGAACTACATGCACTGAGCAGGCCAGACACGGAAATTAAAGAGAAAAGCACCAGGTGCATGACGCCCGATTCAGCAGCAATGAAGGGAGCAGTGAGAGGTTCCCTGAGAGTTTATAGAATGTGCACACAGTCTCCCCATAAATGGGTTTCATTTGTTACATATGACACCTGTAATAGTTTCTTTTTATACACTTACTCACTTTCTAGGTAAAGAACAACTATGTTTTTCTTTTAGAGCAGCTAATAATTACATTTAACTTCAAAGGCCCTTTCGACACACTGTTTACAATGCTGTCCTTGAGTTCCTTCACTAACTACAGCCCTGAAACGCCTTCCTGTCCTGCCCCATCCCTGTCTGCATCAGTAAGAAATCAGTTAAGTGGGCACCAGCGTCTGTGTGTACTTTGTTAGATTTTGTAGGGTCTGAGAATTAAAATGTGGACTAAAGCTAGAGCCAGTCACACGTACAGTCTCGGGGCAAAGGCCGGCAGGTGATAGGAAGGCTGGAACCCTGGCTATAACTGACAGAGCAGGCACAACTGTCCTCATACCTACACAAGAGACTGTTGGCTAATCGCCACTTAGATTCATTCATTCGCTACCCGTCCGAGATCGCTATTGTTTTCTTCTCACTCACCCACCAGTTAGAACTTTGCCAGAATGGGAATTTGTGTGCAGAGTGAAACGAGTCCTCAGCGCAAAAGCAGAGACACATTTGTATAATAAAGAAGGATCCAAGGTCACGACAAGGACGAGGAGGCAGTGGGTATCTCTCCAGCCCATTTGGCTGCTTTGAGTGACAGTTTCTCTTCTATGGAATCACAGCTATTTCTGAAAGCCAAGCACCTTTTGCGTTAGCCTGGCTCTCTCTTCCCCCTGCATGACGCACCGACTAATCCTACTAGCTCACATTTGAAGTGCGGTGTGCTTCCTGGAGTCTGCTGTGCTGGCCTGCTAGTTAGTGCCAGGGCAACTAGCAATGGCACTTGCTGTTGGCTTCTGGGGTCTCCCCCCTCCACGGGACGACACGGAGACAGCAAGAGTTACGGCCGCTGTTTATAAGCTAAGGCCACCCATGAACTAGATGGAAGGTTTTGAATACTGGTTCTTGTTTTTATCATGAAAAGAGCAATAGATAGTGTGCAGGACTTGATATAGTATTGGCAAAAAGAATAATGGGAAAACGGATAATAGAGACCACTTTTGGGATTTAAATAATATTTTGTGAACTTATATAGGCCCTTTTCCTTTTTAAAAACCCATTTTCTATTTTTATAATTAAGCCATAAGATAAAGGAGGTCGATGGCATTACATTATACTTACCTGGAATACAACAGTGAGAGTTGGGCTAATGTTAATTGAATGCAAAATAGCTTTAAGCTGTTGAATTTTACTTAATTTGATGTTAAGACATGACTGGGAATTGTTTAATTGTATTTCCTGTCTCGATTTATAGTCTAAGGCACATCACTCACAGAAAAAGATTTGGCTAATGTACTTTTGATGCTGCAGTTCTGTACTGGTTGAGTTTTTAAGGCATTACTAAATTCTCCCTCCCGATTTTTCCTCTTCCAATTCTCTACTTACACCACCTCTAAGAAAAAGGGGCAAGGCCACTGGGGATCTTAAATCTGGCCGCCCTTCGAAAGAAACAGAGACTGAACCCACTGTAGCAGCATCGGGTGGCGGTCCCTGTAAAAGAACCCCAACAGTTGGTTTTACCTCGCACACCTATTGTTTACCCTTCTGATTAGAAGGTTTTACTGTGTAAAGAGGAGAGTCACGTCTATTTACAGAGGTGTGGTTGGTGGTTCCTTGATTTTCTCATTGGAAATTCAGGGCAAAGAGAAGAGTAAAACCCCGTTCTTTGAACTTTACCTGGGGTCCCCCTGCCTTTGGGATTGCTGTATTTAGTAACAGAGATGGCCGGTCTGAATCTGCTTTTCTAACTTGGGCCGCCGTCGTCTAGACAAGCCAGGTGGAAACATGGAGGCACTCGCTAAAGAAAATCAGAATGTAGCTTGCAAACATTATTTGTTCCCCATACAGAGGCCTCCTCCTCCGTAGTTATAAAGACTCCCAAAGTTTGTAAGTTCAGCGTGGGTATCAGAGAGCAGGAACAAGTGCGCAGAAATTGGGGGGCGATCACAGTTGCCCCCTTTCCGCTACATTTTCTCATTCCTATTGTGGCGACACAGGACTGCTGTCGGCCTCCGCCCCTCAGAACCAGTATGGGGGCCCCAAGTGCTGGCTCAGTGTCCATCCTGGTCTCTAGGCCCCCTGGGCCCCAGGAATGCATCGTCCTGGCTCCCTGGGCTTTCAGGTGGGAGGGGGTGGGCAGGGTGTGTCCCAGGCTCTGCTGCCTCACTGCTTTGTCTTGGCGTGTTCCCCTCACCGTGTGGCTGGGACAGCAGCTTGGGAATGCATGTCACAGCAGCTCCCTATGCATGCACCATTTCCCTTCTTGCCTAATTGTCTTTCCCTTCTGTCCTAGAAATATTATGGGCTGTATACGAAATGGGGTGACATCGAGCAGTGGATGGTAGGCCTTGGATACGATTTTAAGAAACTTGCATGGTTTATAATTTGATTGTTACACAGTTTGATTACATAAATAGATTCCTGTTGCACCGTAATTTAATACCCAGAGGTTTCCTGCCATTTCTCCTGCGTCTGGCCTGTTTGTTTACATCCCGACGGAGGCCTGAGGGGGAGGGCCCTGGCCAGGCCTTTGGTCTGGTCTGTGCAGCTGACTCCTGGAATCTCCAGGCCAGTGTTTGTGGAGTCGATGCCCCCCTGACCTCCTGGGGCAGAGTGCTGTCCATTAGGGGCACTCAGGCCAGGTGTGTGTCCCAGGTGTGAGGACTCACCCATTTCCATTCTGCCTTCCGGGTTCCAGTTGGAACCCAGAAGCCACATTATGCTCCATTTCCTTCTCTCACTATTGTCATCGGCTGCCCTGTCACCCTCATTCCAACCTTTACCTGCCTTCAATGTTTGCCCCGCCCCCACCTCACCCGCTATTCCCACTGAAACTCCTGTTCTTTGGCAGAAAAAATTCCTCTACTTTCTCACCATTTCCTAGAACAGCTTCTCCATCCTCCTATGTCAGTTGAGAGCTAGCTCACCCCTACCCTGTCCTTAGGACCCTCCCAGGAGGGTGTGGGTGGCCCACGGCCCACTGGGTGCTGTCCATGGTCCCGAGAGGACATGGCTTCTCCTGTCATTCATCCATGCACCTGAGTGTGCTCCCTCCTCCTGTCCTTGTCACCAGCCTCCTGGTCATTGTCACATATCTTTAGCACTTGAGAATCTGGCCAGTGTGGAAATGTCCTGCTAAATACCAGTATCCCTGATACATAAAATAATTGAAGGAAATGTAAAATTTCTTCCTAACATCATAGGTGCCTGCATAAAATACGAAAGGCAGTTCCAGAAATATAAGGAGCACACACTTCCACTGTTTAAAAAATGATGAACTACAACGTCACAGTGTGTGAGCCATCATTTGAGGCTTTTGTGGCACAGGCAGCTGTACTTGTCTCCAGTCTCAGGACACCGTGGAAAGGTGTCGTTGGTTTCTGTACCACCAAGAAAGAGAAAAGCTGCTAGTTACCATGGTGAGCAGCTCCGATGATGCGGTGTGCTGGCTTCAGGGATGTCCCAGTGTGGAAACGGCATCTGTGAACGCGCACACTATACCAGAGAGCATGCGTCCTCATGGGCTCTTTCGTGGACATGGTTTCTCTTCTCACCCCCAAGGGGAGGAGAGCAAGGTTCTGAATGTAAGAAAAAAAAGCGAGTGGGTTGAAATGGACCAGACTTTAGAGGTTAGAAAAAAATTAGGACTCAGCTTCTCCTCCACCACACACTTGTTTTGAAAGCCGAAATGAAATATGCCAATTATTTACGTGTTTAAATACCCCCCTTCAGAAGAAAACATTTCTCGCCGGCAATTTAAGTGAAGCCTTTAAGCAAAGGCAAAGGAAACGTTAGCCATGGATATCAGGAATACTGTGCGGAGACACAGTTGGACTGTCCAAGCCTCCCCGTGTCTGTCTCTAACCTTCACGCTCTCTCCTCCTTTGCTTTGGTAGGAAGACAGTGAGCGCTGCTCGCGCAGATCCAGAAGAAACACCTCGGTTAGTACTATGTTCATTTGTTACTTAGGTGTTAGGATGGAAAGCTAATTTGTATTTTTAGTGATTCATCTATATGTTACCTCAATGATGTTGATTAAAGAAGTTAATACTGATATTATTACCTAAACAAAGACTATGAACTCAACTTTTAGCATTTTGACCTAACTTTGGGGAGGGGAGAGTGTTTGAGAAATTTCTGAGTATTACTATATTCATAACAGTTTTAATGCTGCTTTTGCTAATGAATACCCATGAACACTTCACAAACTAATGTGCATCGAGGCTATGTCGTTGTAGACTCCAGTGAAGTAAATAACAGCACTTTAATAAAATTAATTGAAAGCCGTATTATCTGGAAACAGCCTGCTATAAACAGATGTGCACAAAGCCTGAGCTGGCTTGGACCTCGGCTCAGGGCGCTGAGCTTTTCGGAGGCCCACTGCTGTGGTGTCTGGCCAGCCGCCTCCAGTCGACACCCACTGCTGTGGTGTCCGGCCAGCCGCCTCCCGTTGAGAGCTGGCGTGGGCTTCTTTGTGTTGCATTGTCACTTCATGCCTATTTCATCCTTTCTCTTACTAGGCTTCTGATGAAGATGAGCGCATGTCAGTGGGTAGTCGTGGAAGCCTGAGGGTCAGTAACCTGAATGCTTGCGCCTGCATGGTTCAGTTATGTCCGAGTCCTTTGCTTTTCATCCCTGCATTCACACGTCCTGCTCATTATCCCTTGTAGTCTTGTAGTCAATATCCAACTCACAAGGCACTTACTTAAAATCTATGCAATGCAGGTGCTTCCTGGTTGCTGTAGGAAGATTACACCAGCAGTGAGGGGCATAAGCATAGTCACTAGGGTTGTGTCTTTCTCCAAGAGTGTAGGTCACAGTGTTTTTATATGTCTGTCCACATCACAAAACTGCCGCATCCTGGTGAAGTTGGCTGCGTGTGGCTGGTGGGATAAAGGCGAGTGTGAAGGAGCAGGCTGCCAGTCATGTGCTATTTGCACACGTGCTCCCCAACCGAATCTGAATCTCAGGTTCAGTAATTGTCAGTGAAAGTCATTCTCCGTGATGTTTCTGCGGAGCTCCTTGGGAGTTGCAGAGGCTGCCTCGTGGGAAGTGGGGCCAACTGGACCCCTGGGGCTGCGTCTGCTTGCCTTCAGGAAACACTCCTTTCGTCAACCTGGTGAAATCTCTTCATCACTGACGCTTAGTGGCTGATAAACACAACAACGTATTTTCCTTGAACTTTTCAAAAATATTCATAGTTACATTTGAAAAAGTTGTGTGCTTTGGAAGTGAAGTAGGGAAACTGTGCTTTTAAGGCATTAAAGTAATTTGCGAGTGCCAGTTTAGTTTACCAAAGGGCTAAAACTGCCCCTCACAGCTGGTGGTCATTAGGACTCCATGCAGCCACCATGTGTGACTTAAGGGCCATAGAGAGCAGAAGGCTCATTTTTCTTTTAAATCACCATGGCAACCAAATCAATGTCACACCCAGACTTCTAGGGCACTGAAAATGCTTTGGTTCAGCTGTTGTAACAGTAAATTGTGAAGGTGCTACACTGTTTCATTTATTTGCAGGTGCCAGAGGCAGATTTTAGAGGAGGAGTTAAAATTGCTCTAACTGCTTCAGATTTTAGGAATTATAGCAACATCTGCTGTGGAAGTTCTCTTTAACATTATGGGATTTATGGTAGCTATCATTCTAACACAATTCTTTTTGCAAGTACAGGAGCTCCTAGAAAGCATGATAAAAATATAATTTTGTTAAGACGTCCGGTATTGCCTGTTTTCTGTCTTTGTTACGTCTTACTTGGCTTTTTAACTGGTTCTTGGTACCTCTCTTTTCTGCCGTTTTCCTGGTCCATCCTTACTCTGGCAGTCGCAGCCTGACCTGGAGTCTGGGGGTCCCTACGGCTGGGTGAGATGTTTGGATGACTTGCTGTGTGATCCCGATAGTGCCGTGTAACAGTTAATAACGGACGGTGTCCTTACTAACCTCACGGATGTTTGAAAAAAAGCCGAGTGCATCTTCGTTAGAAAAAACACACATGCCACCTGCCAGTCTCTCCGTGGGGGCCGCGGGCCAGCGGCGGGTGGTTTTCTCCCTGGAGCCTCCTGGGCGCCCTCTGACCCACCTGGTCGGACTCTGGGCCCAGACTGGCATGTGCACACTGTTTGAGCACCAGCTGTTTGCCACACGCTGTGCTAGCAGCTCTGGATCCCAAGGGAAAAGATGGTATCTTGCCTTCAAGGAACTCAAATCAGATCAAGAACTGTAGTTCCTTTAAGATATTAAATTTAAGGTCATTTTATCTCATAAAGCCCATTGTTTTCTAATCTGTATCCATTCAGATTAAACATACAACTGGGCCCCCTTGCCAGAAAGACCCCAGTTCCAGCAACAAAACGAAGACTATCAGTTCAAATTCAAAAGTATTCTCTTATATCTATCCAGGAGTTTCTGTGCTGTCTGCTTTCTGAAGCCCATAAGCGTGAAGTGCACGGAAGAAAATGTCACCTCACCAGAAAGTGCTCTGGGCATGAACATGGCTCGGTACTGCGGTCATGAGAGCAGTTTGCACACCCTTCACTTTGGGAACTTTTCTAAAAGCATTTGTGCTATATTCCATCTGTTGCATTTCCAAATTATTTAGCAAATACCTGTGTTTAAAAATGGGTATTTTTACCTTTAAGTTGACAATAATGCCATCCACTCGCCTAGCACCCCAGACTCCTGGAGCCTCCTGGCGGGGCTGCTGTCTCCACTGAATGGCAAGAGAACCCCTGGGGTGGATTGCCAAGGAGATGCTCGGTCCACCCCGGCCTCGGCCTCGAGGTCCAACCATTGGGACCTGCTGTGGACAGTGGGAGGCGAGAAGCACCTCATTAGATTGAGAAAGTGCTCTTCCCAGCGTCTCCCGGGCCACCTTCCACAGGGACACTGGCATCGAGAGCATTTCCGTGACACTGCCATTCTCGCCCCTTTCTATTCTTTAAGTCATTAAATGTATTGGCTTCACGTTTCTACATTTTTCACCTTTTTATTTCCAACTGAAAGTGAATTCCATTTGGGGCCTGTCCCAGTGGCGCGGGAGCAAGTATGTGTTAGTGATAGTTGGGGACACCTTCTGGTGCTCACTTTCCTTTTCCGTTTCACTCCTTTTTACAACCGAATTCCGAGCATGGGGAGTGCATTTTGCCTTTCTTCTTTTGTTCCCTCTCATGCCCTTGAAGGTGAGCCGTCTTTTGCCTCATTAGAAAAATAATCTCACGTTGTTCATCAGAAAAGCTAACAGTTGAGTCTCGCGTGGGCAAGTGTGAAGTTCGCAGGTGGAAGTTCGTGGGCGCTTTGCGAGCACTGGGCGGTGGTTGCGGGCTTCCTGACTAATCACGAGTCACGAGTGAGAGCGATGGGTTCTGATGAGGCATTGATTCTTGTGTCCTATTTCTCCTCCTTTAGAAAATGCTAACCTGTGCATGCCCAGTGTTCTCTCTGATAGCAGTGTGTCCCCGTGTCTCTGCATGTGAGACTCACCTGGGCAGCTCGTTAAAATGCACGTTCCCGGGCCCCTGGGTTCCGATTTCCTAGGTCAGAGCCCACGGTCCTCAGAGGCAGGCCAGGTGACTGCAGTGCAGGCGGACTGTACAGCCCGGAGTGCGGAAACCAATTCCGTAGAACAGGCTGGTTGGACATCAGAGGTCTGACTTAATGAAGTTCTGTCTATGGACTTTTTATTCTGATGTTCTAGTTAATTTTCAGCTATCTTGACCCTACCACGGCACATAAAGCAGCCCCACCCATCAACATACAACACATAAAACCATCTGGAGGAGCATTGCTAGTGTCTTTCAGAAGGCCCAAGTACCTGTCACTATAGAGATGTGGTTAAGAGCCCATAGATTTGGGAATATGTCCTAGGAATATATCCCCCATTACAGAATTCTCTTGCACCAGAAAAGGGTGAGTGTTCCCCCAAAGCCCTCAAACTAAGAGTTCCCCACGTAGTCGTGAAAGGCCAAAAGAAAAATGGTGATGGACGAGAGAGGACCACTCCCCCAGCCCACACCCACCCTCTGCTCCATGCTGCTGGCCTTTAGAGAATGAGACCAAAAGAAAGATGTGTCTACAGCAGCCCGCGCTTCCTAGGCAGCAGTGGAAATGCAGTGTTTACATGTGAAACGTTTTAATTCCTCACTCATGATAGTAAAGGTTACCCAGAGTGGATCCATGTTAGCCTTCATTGTTACATTTTCCCCAGAAACTCGTTTTTAAACAGCAGGAGAATGCGCCTGAGGTCTGAAATATGCAAGTCCGTGACACGGATTTCCGGATCACATACTCTTTGTTAGATAAGAGAAGAAATTAGACTGAGTAAAATTCCTGCCCATCTCTAAACATTTTTTCTGTTAAACTTATTTCAGAAATTTTAATATCTCCCCCAGAGTTTTCAAATTGATTTCTAGATACTGTAATCTAGAAACTTCAAGTTGGTCTGTTGTTGTTTTTCAGCTGTATCAGAAGTAAATACATACTTTTATAGTCAAGGTTCATGAATCTGGTTTTTAATCTCTCCAGAAATTCTTTTACTTATTCTGCATTAATGTCGTGGCTGCAAAATACGGGCGACCGTCTCCCCTCCCGTTTTAATCAGTTTGATCCTCACGGCGGCCTTGGAAAGTGTACATTACTATGCACAATTCCGCAGCCCAGGAAGGGGGGGGTCCGGGATTAAATAACTTAAGGTCACATGACAGAGCTTCTGCTTGGAATTTGGACTCGTGTCCGTGACCCCTGGTATCTCCTGCCTTTCTTGCCTACTGTATGCCCTGCCCCTCCTTTCTCTGCCACCAGAGCTGGTTATGTCTTTGTCACTTGACAGCTGTTGATCAGCCGACATGTCCTTGTAGATGAATAAGCACAGTTTTTTAGAAAGCCCAGCACGTTGGGTTAGGGAAACTTGAACTGGGAGCAGAGAAGAGAAGAGGCAGGCAATACTGAACCTGATCACTGCTCTCCTTTTTCTGGAGGACAAATTATGAAATCCTGAAATATGTCCTCAGATTTTGTTTTGGGGGGAAAAAATAGGAAGACTGGATGAATGAAAAACGAATGTAGAGGATGTACCCTACTATTTTTCCATGACGAACGTTTACATTTCATTATAGATTGAATAGAAGCTGTATCTGAATTTGTGAATAAAACTTCATAATGGGCCACGATTATCAGGGACTTACCCCGACCCAGAACTGAACACTGACTGGCTCAGGCCGAACCATGACCCCCCTTGCCCGGCAGGCAGGCTTCTGGCACGCTGGGATTTCCGCAGCATGGCCATCAAGCTGGAAACGAGAAGGAACTGCCCCGAAAGCTACTGCGCCCAGGCCCATGGGCTTCGTCCATAGGAGGGATTTTGCCTTAAGTCTCAGATGCCCTGTAGTTACAAGTGACACTGCGTGGACTTTCCTGGGGTGCAGAGGAGCAGATGGGAGGCGGAGGCATTCGGGGCCCCAATGGGACTTGGGGTGTCCTGGGCTCTCATTCATCCGCTCCCCTTATACCTGGTTGATTCTTCCTTGCCGATCTGTATCTGTCTATAATCTGCCTTCATTTGTATGCTGATGTCACTTTCTTCTTTTCTTCATTGAAACAGACAAATGGTTACGATGGAGAGTTATATGGATCACAGCCCCCGAGCAGAAGATCTGGCAGGGTTAGTACAGTACATTTGCATGGCACAGAATTCAAGGAGGTTGCTGCGAAGCTTTTAAAAACATATTGCTCAGTCTAGCTGTTTTTGTTTCTGTGTTACAGTGGTTCTCTTCTCCCTGCCCCGAGCACATGACAGAATGAGAGCTCATGTTTTTCAGCGAGTAAACATTCTGAGAATGGTAGTATTCTGATGGTAGTACACATTCTCTGTGGTAGTGTAAGAGATTCATATTGATAAGAATCCCTAGGTTTAAAAGATCTAGAACTAAAGATTAGCTCTTTCATTATTTTATGGCCCTGTATGTGTATCATGTGTATATTATGTATGTTCAGCTTTCAAATATACTGAAATTTGACATTTCCAGCCTTCCACGTTTCTAGTTTGTAATTTTAAAGACGGACACAGCCTGTGTTTTCCTGGATACCAGCGTTGCAATGCTTACGATGCAGGGTTGGGGGCAGAAGGGAGTCATCCTCTGTTGGGGGGCAGGGGGAGAGGAGAAGAAGGAAGGGACCGAGCAGGAGTGCGGGAGAGGAGCCAGGGAGGCCTGGGCATTTATAAGGGAGGTCTCTGTGGATTTCAAAAGGCTAAATTGCCTACATTTTTAATTGTTTCATGACCTGCTGCAGATCTGTTATCCATTAAATTATGTAAACTCTTCCTGTACTTAATCTTTGCTTCACTTTCTTTTTTGTAATAAGACATTTTACTAGTTGTGTAACATAGCATTTCTTTAAACTTATCTTAATTATATTAAGCTATGTCATAAATATACTTAAATTCTGTGGTCAGGTTTCAAAGTGGTCACCCAACCCTACCTTAGCTTTCTGAAATGGCTGACCGGGTTTCCCCTCCTGCCTGTTAGGATTGCGCACACTTCTGCCTTTGTGCGCTTTTCCCCTTGCAGGCTAAGAAAAACATCCTCCTGCTTACAGGCTGCCTTCCTACTTATGTTGCTCTTTGCACAGACCTCCTTGGGACTTCCTCTAGTCCTGTTATATATTTCTTCACGTTTCTGTCCACTCTGGGACAGGGCACATGGCACACCATTGTGTCCTGCAGCCTGTGCCCTGCTGGCCCTCAGGACAAGAGCCACAAGGGGCTCTGATGGCCCCATTCTGCCCGTCGGGGTTGTATCGACTAGTCCACAGCTTTTCACCTTCAATGCATTGGTTCACCTTAATTGATCACAAAGTCTATCATTGAGAGTTGGAAATTGCTGTAGAAGCTCTTTAGTCTAACTTCTACCCAACATCACCTTCTTCTCTAGAACACCCCGCACGTGCAGCTGCCACTTTTTGTGACAGGACTAGGGACATCAGGCTCTGTGTTCTACAAATGCAGCCAAATATTTTAATCTCTGGTTTTTATGTATTGGAATAAAAGTATGCTTTATGAGTTATTAAGATTTCAAGTAATGCCTCTAGAAATACAAAAGAACTTGATTGTAAAACTGTGCACCACAGAGTAAAATTGGATATAAAACTGATTTAATAAATAATCAAGAAGTGTAATGATCGAAGAACCAAATAGCCTACATCTAATGCAGCAAGCAGCATGGCTAGGCCTATCCGGGGCAGAACCCGACAACCTGAGGATGAGCTTAGAGAAAGTCTGAGTGGGGTTGGGAAGCTTTCTCGGTGTGGGGAATACCAGTGTGGGAAGGAGTAAAAAGACCAGGCTAAAGGTAGGAGTTTGGAAACATTGTTTCCTCTATAGGGAACTCAGTCTCCACAGGGGGACCGCTTCATTGTTTTGATCCCCACCTCATGTGGTGTGGTTGTGTACTCTGTATTTGCCTTTGACCGGGACAGGCGGGGCTTTGGGACCACAGTAAGGAACTGTGCATCACTTACAATGTCTTCTTTGGTGCCTAGAACTCCACCTACAGCGGTGACGGCAGATCCTCTACTGTGTCCTCATCCAGAGAGGAGAAGTTGGTTGGTTTCCATTTAAATCTTTCACATCCTCTCTCCAGAAACTACAGGTTCTGTAGCATGCAACCTTGTGTGTGTGTGAACTCAGCTCTTTTCTCTCTTAACATCTACTTTACAGATTTTCATTTGGATGGATTGTGAAGTCAGTTTTTGAGCAGTAATTAGTATGATATGTGTAATTCAGATGAATTGTGCTGGTCCGCTGGGTACAATGAAAGGAAGTATTTATGTGGCTGTTTGGTAGTTAGAATTCATCAGAAGGAAACAAAAAAATAAGAAAAGCTTGAACGTCTCTCCTTGAAAGTCCCAGGAAACAGAATTCGTGTTAGAGTGCATGCAAACTTGGTGGCATGGAAATCATCTCCAAATCCTCAAGTCTGCACAGCAGAGTGCCTTCCCACAGATGTGCATCCGTTTTGATAGGCAAATAGTTCTCAATAATTTAAGGGCCCTGGAAGGTAAGACTTGCTTGTCCTAAGTGAGGTTCGTGTTCACAGCAAACATGGAGCTCATGTAGGAAGGAGGATCACAAACATTAGTGTTTACTTCTGGAACAGAAGACAGACCCACCTGCCCAACACGCCTGTGCAGCCAGGAAGTGTCATAACTAAGAAGTGTGCTCACCCTAAAGGCGCAAACCGAGGGGGAAAGGTGAATAAAGGGGAAGTAACCAGGTAGAGCCACAGAAGTCTGTCTCCTCGCCTCTGTCATGCCTGGTCCCCTCCTACTTCCTGCTTTTGCCTCTGGCAGCCCCATCAGCTTGCTCAGCCACTTTCCAAACACCCACTGCTGCCTCCCGGCCCCTGTAGTAATCAACACTCCAGCCTCACTCCGAGCTTCTGTACCCTTCTTCCCCCAAGAGTTTTGAGTGAGAGCTGTAAGCAGCAAAATATGGGTGGGTTTTAACACCTTTTTGAGTGTTAAACTACTGATGGGGTTTAACACTTTAAGAGTTTTGTGGGTATTCTGTGCATTTTCTTAACTCCGGGCATTTTTGCTATTACAAAGAGCACTTGGTCCTTCAGAAAACTTCCTGCTCACTTTCCAAGCGGAGATACTTGCTCTCAAATAGAAAGTGGTGGTAGAGACCCCGTGCTCACCAGTGAATTGTTCACCACGGTTCAACACATGTCTGACTCACTTACATTCATGTAAGAGAAGTCACCACATCCCCGAGTTAAAGTCACAATGAGAGCTGGCCATTTGGAAGCATCAGGCTCGCCGGCTCTTCCCTCGGGCATGTGTCCCAGCATCATGCTGCCCGACACCTGTCACTCGCCCACCCTTGGAATCTCCCCGCCCATTGCTGGGCTTTTTGAATTTTACTTAAATCTAACAGCAGGAAGGTTTCAGTGCCGGACGTAGCCCTGGAGACTTCTCTAAGGAGCATCTCCCGCCGTTTGTGTCGGAGCAAACCCTGCCCTGGACCGTGCGGTGTCCGGAGGTGGCTGCGGGCGCTTTCTCCCCCATGGCAACGTGGGCCCCTGTGCTTTCAGCCCCTGGAACAAGTCTCAACGTTTTTGTTAAACAGCAGGCAGTTTCTCCCTGTCTAGCCCAGAATTCCACTTGCCTGCTCAGGTCATTTTGGTACCGCTTACTCAAGGCGTAGGCGGGGCAGGCACGAGTTACGGGCCTTGAAGGGGTGGCGGGCATCTTAAGGTGCCCCCCAGCTACCTGAACGGAGCCACTCCACCTGCAAGGGCAGCCCTGTTCTTGTCTGGTTGGAGCACAGAAACGGAGGAAAGAGCTGCCTCTCCCAGGGTCCTTTCATTTGGGTAAAACATTTTATTTGGGGAAATTATTAACTTATAGAGCAGTGTCCCCCAGCAATATTCAGACCCTTGGCCTCAGAATTCCAGCGCTGACTTCGCCGTGTCTGCGGTGAGTTGTGGATGCCTGCTTTGTGTGATTACCCAGGAGGCCACGCCAAAGACCATTTCCAATGAAATGTTCTGCTGCAGAAAAGAAAGGTTGATATTTCCGCAAATTCTTGATTTTGAGCTTTTCCCACCAAACTTTAAAAATCAGAACTCCAGTGACAAAGACGTCCAACGCCCCTGTGGCCTTGCTGCCGATAAAAATTAATGAAATCTGGTTTGCCTGTGTGCTGACGCAGAAGTCCCGATGTGGTCCCTACCGTAGTTTGTCAGTTTATTTCCTTCTGATCATCCTTTTGTCTCCCGCCCCCTGCAGGGCATGCCTGTGACCGATTTTGTTGTAAAAGGTGGTTTTGTGGGAATGTACAATACGATGTGCCTTTGAGATGAAATGAAGCCGCAGCCTCGTCCCCTCCGCTGTGTTCTGATTGCAGGGGCCGTCCTGCTCTGACCTCGGCCTTCCCCGCGGTGGCCTTGTGCCCCAAGTCCTGTTCGCCCAGAGTGGAAGCCGGGTCTGTCTCCCCTTCTCACGTCCCTGCTTCCTCCTCCTCCTTCCCTATGTGTCATTCAGTGGAGTAAATGTGTGGACACTTCGTCCGAGGAGCAGAGCCCAGCAGTGGTTTTCATTGCTTCACTGACTTGCTAAGACTTTTCTCAGCTGTTAAAAGCATTATCGCACATAACTCCAGACCTTATATAGAAAAAGGGGATTTAGGAAGAAGGAGGCTCTAGCAAATGGGTCTTTTCAAAAGCTCAGGGCCCCCAAATTGGTCTCCTGGGTCCCTCCTCCTCTTCCAGCAATTGTTCCCCATTTGGGGTTTCATTTGTTTTTTAAAAAAATATTTTTCTCTGGTTGCTGTGTCCAGGAAGCAATTTGGAAGGCTTTTGGGGCATGATCGGCCTCCTCCATCTCTGAGAAGTGGGGGCAGCCCTGTTTCTTTGGCTCACGCTCCACTGGCTTCCTGTTTGCACGGGCCCGCCTGCAGATCAGCGGGTGCTGGGCCTGTGAGCTGCAGGGAGGCACTGTCAGAGCTCCAAGTAGGGACCCAGTCATGGAGGCTGAATTGTCCTCTCCTTGTATTGTCCTCTCCCCTGCATTGCTGAGTGACTCATCCCTGGTCATGCACATTCCAGGACTGGCCCGGTGGCCCTGTGCTGCGGGCTTTCCATGGCCGGTGCCTGGAAATGAGTCACGATGCTATTCTGGGGCTCAGTCTGCGGCCACACCAGCCTTCACGTCCCAGCACACCCTGCAGGGCTCTGGCTGGCCAGCAGCCGCAGGCCGACAGCTCCTTGTGTGTCGTGAAGGCTGCTCCCGGCACCCTTTGCTAGAAATAAATGCACTGCTGCTCCCTCTCCCTGCGTGGACGTGTGTGGATTAACACTCCTCAGTGCTTTCTTAACCTGGGGTTTGACTGCGGGTTTGGTTGCTCTTGTGGGTGTTGTTTACCTTGTCACCATTCTGCCTCATCCCCTCACGCCTTCTTCCAGGAATACCTGGAAAGAAATGACTAGAAAATAGTCATATTTCAAAGATGCTGGGGAATTATAGTGTTTTAAAGTTAACAATCATCTTGCATTTCTCTTCACTGTGAACTTGCGTTTGTATCTATCAGATATACTGAAAACATCAACTTTTTCTTCTGTTGCACAACACTTTGGCTGCCGTGCTAACTAAAAATATCTGATTACCTGGCTTGGGATTTGTTGCCCTTTTTTGTCAAGACTTTTTGATTTTTTTGTCAAGACCTTTAATCATGCCATTTACCTTCCATCCTCCAGCCCTCCAGTCTGCACAGCGCTGCCCGGCCAGCGGGGAGTTACCGGGTGCGTGTGCTCACCCCCCTCCAGGCCCCTCTGCCCGCCCCTTCGTGCCCCCACTGCGCGTGCACGTCCCACCCCGCAAACCTGTATCTGTCAGCAGCCCCGCTGGGAGTGACCTGCCAGTGACGTGGAACTCACACCTGCATGGTGTCTGTCACCTTTGGCCAGATCTGGGTTTTATTCTCCCCACAGCTGACAGTAACTGTCACCCGGCTTCAGTCCCCAGGAAGGCAGTGTTTGTCAAGCCTTGTTGGTCAGGAATGGAGCAAGGCAACGTTTACTTAATTCATTGGCAGAAAGAAAGGTGGCTTTTATTGCTTTGGTGTAACATTAACAGGTATTAATCCTTAGTGTGCTGTATTACTTTGGAAATTTCCAGTAATAAATACAAGGTACATATGTGAGTGGGAAACTTAAATATTCAAAGTGGCTATGCTAAGTGGTTAATACCTTCCTGAATGTCCATCAGATTGCACACTTGTGAGTTAGACACGTCACTGGCTGAGCAAACCAGCTGTGTCGGGAAACGGGAGATGGGCGGCCCTTTGCGCCGGGCCAGGGCTGACATGGCCCTTCACGGCACTGTAAACCCCTGTTACCCTCGCTGTTTCATTACGTGGGGTTTTCATGTTAATCAGCTAGTCTGTTTTCTAGGTCACGCATTTTAAATAATTATAAAAATCAAACTGCAATTAATACCCTATTTTATTCCAAAGCCACTTCATATTAGAGTCATTTTCTAAATGCCGGTGTAAGGATGCCGTGACAGAAGTCAGGATGTTTGAATGATTTGCTCAGCTCAATCTGGGCTCACAGGTTTTCGCTCAGCGAGGGTCTTTTTCAGAGTAAGAGACTGAAAGAACCTACTACTGTTGGCAACAGCTAAACGTCTCTCCCTTGGACTTTGCACATCCCTGCCCTGCTCCCCGGCACTTGCCCTGGGACGGTGGCTGTGAGCCCTCCCTGCATGCCTTCCCTCTCGGTGTCCTTCAGGACGCGCTCCCGGCATGTGCCGGTCTGCCTTGGCTTGTGTTGCGGAGTTTTCTGGGTGCCGGGCGGGCGAGAGGAAGGCGCCCTGTCCTGATGGTCTGTTTTTGCCGCAGGCGTCTGTGTTCGGTGACGGCAGTCTCGGTGGGGCTCCGCAGGGAAGCGCCTCTGGTTCCTATGCTGTAAGGTGCTGTCTGTGTTCCCAGAGCTTCCTCCCATGTGCTGCATGACCAGGGTGGCTCGCCCGGCACCGTTCCAGCCCCGGGGATAACTGGCCCAGGTCACAGAGAGGAAGGACTGTCTCGTCTCCATTTCCATTGTACGAAGGGGCATGGATAATGGAAATCATGAAGCCTGTGGGTGTTAGTTCAATGGCCTCACTCATTACAGTCACAGGGAGGAGACTGACCTGGACTGAGCTTCATCAGCTCTTCCCTGCCACAGGCAGACAGTGCATAAGCAGTGAAGGAGTGAGTCTCAGGAGGAGGAAAAGGAGAATCAGACAGGCACCCGTTATTTCCACCTCTGGATCCTCGAGGACGATGAACACTTTCAAACTGAGAACATTACACGCATGCCATTTCCTGATTTTATTTTGCCTTTCCACCTCTTCAGAGGGTTGGAAATGGTATTTCAATAAAGGTGTGGTAGTTGTACATGAAATACTTGTTGAATGAAAAAACTGGGCGAGTGAACGAGTGGGTGATGGAGGTAAGCAAATAGAGAAACGAACAGTCAGTCGTGGATGCGAGGGACCTAGCGAGCCTCTCCCAGGACCAGTGGAAACCAAGCGTCAGCCCTGCCCGGCCCTCCCCATAGTCAGCAATTCTGCACCCCAGGGCACCCCCACAAAGTCCCATAAAAATGCGCCACGCCCCACGTGCAATAGAATGGTTTCCTAAGAAATACTTGAAAGTGTTTCTCTAATTTTGCTTTCCTAAATGATTGGCTACTTCATAAATTAGTCAAATAATCCAATTTTATGATTTTTTAAAATATTTCTCCAATCATCATGAATATTCAGAGATTCTTACAAAGAATAACCTACAGTATAACCTACAGTTTTCTTTAGAATGTGATTTTATGAATATTATATATAATAATTAACATAGCATTAGTTTTCGTTGACATCTAATTAAACATTTGCCAATTTTATATTGCATAACATTTTTCATGTAGTGGAGCCCGCTTTCCACAGTTCTTAGATATTTGTGTAGGCCCTTATAAAGTACATAAAGCTAATGGGTGAGACAGCTTTAGGTCATATGTGATGGATAAATGCCACTAAGTGATTTTCTTTTATCAGAAAAGAGCGTACTCATTCTGTAAGAGAATGAGACTTCCCCAAGAGCTAAGTTTCCTGTGGCCCGAGTAGAACTTCTGCTGTCTTGTGGGAACATGCGTCATAGATCTCTTTAAATGCCGCCTCTGTAGCTGGACTTTGTGGAGTAGCTGATCTTGGCCTTCAGAGGCAGTAGCTCCTGTCTGTCCAGCCTCTGGTAGGACTAGCCCCGGGGGAGGGGCTTTGCTGGAGTGAAGGAAATGAAAGGCCTTCTCGTCCTGGCAGCACGGGTCCCTAAAATAGGGCCGCATGTCCCTGGTAGCACACCATGCAGACAATTAAAGAGAATCAGAAGAAATTCTTTCCCCGCTGAAGAGTGCACTCCCACCCAGGAGCTTAGCACGCGTTCGTTTCTTCAGTTGAATAAGTTGAAACCTGGGGTCAAACTTTTCGGAAGAGATCTTGGGGTGCCAGCTCTCTTCTCGGCAGCAAAGCAGCTGGCTGAGTGGGAGGAAGGTTCAGGAGCTCCCACCTCCCACGCCGTCTCTCCAGCCTCATGGTCCTTCTCCACGTGGACAGGAGCCCCCTTTCAGGATGGGGCGTGGCAGAGCTCCCCCAGGCTCTCTGCCCAGAGAGTAGGTGTGGCCACTGATAAATACACACATCTTGTGAGCAAGCTCAGGGTCCATCCTCTCCAGAGCCCCGAGAGCGACCTCAGAGCCCAGGCTGCCCCCACCCTGCCCGGGACAGCCTTGCTCTAGGTCTCCTCTCACCTCCATTCTTCCAAGAGTCAGCCTCCACCACAAGAAGTGTTTACAGCTAAGTGACTTCATTATCATGAGATTGAATGACTGGTTCTGGAAAGTAGAGCTGTTTTGCTTGAAAACCTTGCTGCTTTACGCCTTCCTTGCCATTATTAAGCTGTGTGCGTGGTGCAGGAAGGATGCGTGGCTGTGTGTGAAGTGGCTCTCGGTTGTTTGACACGCCGGGCAGTGATCAGGAACCGTGGGCATTGTTTCTAGCAGAAGAGTGAGAGGCAGGTGGGGAAACGCCCACCAAGCATCCTCCCTTAGCCCTCGGTGCCTCGTGTGGTCAGGGTCCTTACTTCCCGTCACAGATGACAGGCTGTCACTTTTCCAAAGCCTCATGGCCAACAGCAGATGGAGCCTGGACTGGAACTCAGATCTTTCCAACTTCCCTCAGCCCCGCGTGCATCACACTGACTCCCCAACACAAGCAGCTCTGGGGCAGCACGCGGACCATCGCAACATGGACTTGAAACGTCTTTGCAGGAGGATCAGGGCAGGTGGGAGGATGGGAGACAGTTTCTGCCTAGGAGTTGGGGAAACTTGGGTCAGCAGTAAGCTCAGAACACTCTGCCTTATCCCTGCACCCTGAACCAGGATGCGGGTGACAGGAACTGGCAGGACTTGTCTGCCAGAGGAAGTCTCCTCTCTCATATCCGCAAACCCAAAGGCGACGTCTTCTGCCTTAAGGTGCAGGTTAGGTATTTTCCTTCATTTTGCACAGTAAAGCTACAAGAGGAGGCTAGAGATGCTGCTATACATTTCTCGTATGTCCCGTATGGCCATGGTTCTTACATACCATCGTCTGTGCACCTGAGACAATGTCTTGCCTGTGAGTGTGAGTGTGAGTGTGAGTAAATAAAGGAATGGATGGGGAGAGGACGGGTCTGGGAAACTTGCTCCTCTTGACCAAGGCTGTTTATAGTCTCAGGTTGAAATTTTTCATTCAACAAGTATTTTTTGAGTGCATGCTGTATGCCAGGCCTTACCTGGTCACTGGGACTCAGAATGAGATCAGTGCAGTCCTCACCCTCAGGGAATCACATCTGCTAGGAAAACGGGCCCATGAAGAGCTGGTGTTTAAGATGACAATGGCGAGCACCCCAGCACTCTGGCCCCTGTAATGTGCGTGGGGTAACGGCTGCGGGTGTCCCAGTGGGGGCCCTGTGTCTGTGTCAGGAAGCGCCCCCCTGCAGGGCTGCTCCTCCTGCCATGCCAAGCCTGCTGTGATCCCACCGTGATCCCACCCTGCCGTGCTCGAGAGGAAAGTAAGGATTAAAAAGCAACAGCAGCAAGGAAACGTGAAAGGTATCTAGGATAAGGACGAACGTGACCACAAATCAAAGTTAAGAGGGTGTGGCTCCCAGATAAGTTGCTGGTCTTTTCCTTTTCTAGGAGAGAGAGTTTAGGTAGGGGGACAGACAGATCGATGCCTGTCTTTTGTCTGAACCTTAGCTCTTATTTTGCTTCCACTTGGGAAGAGGGTAGAGAAGTCAACATTCCCCTTGCCCAGCTCCAGGCCCGGGTCTGCTCTCCACGCTCCGTGCAGGTCCGGGAGGCGGCTCACATTCTGACGTCCTTTCCACAGCAGTGAGGTGGCCCTCTGTGCACCCACCAGGCGCGACGCCACGCCAAGTCCAACAGAGGCTTTGTGTCACTTCCTCCTTACTAACCAAGCGTTCTGTGTTCTTCTGATGTGATGACTGATGTTTTTCATTCTTAGTGGGCATTCGCTTAGTGGGAAGCCTGTTCCATGCTCACCTCTCTCCTCTGCATTGCATGGGGCTGCCTCTCAGCTAACAGAGCCCTGGGTGGGGCCTCTGTCCTCTATGCATCTCTGCTAACCTGTTCCTTTCTCTCTGTCTGCCTGCGGCCCACCGGGCTGTGCGCACAGCCCTCGGAGCACAGCAGCCACCTCAACTCCAGCTCCCGCGCCTCCTCCAGAGCCAGCTCGGCACGGGCCAGCCCAGTGGTGAGTGTGCCTCTGTCTGCTGCCTCTCTCCCCTCCTCACCTGTCTGTTCTCTGTCCGCCTCCACAAGCCTGGATGCAGGAGAAAGTAGCAAGGCTGCTCTTTAATCTGTTATGTCTAAGTACAAACACAAGGGGAGCGTGGCGGGGGGGGGGGGGGGCGGGGGGGGGGGGGGCGGGGACGCTACCAGTTTGGAATATTACTATTCCGTGATCCCGGAATTGCATTGCGGAGTTTCTAAAGGACCAGGTAAGGGCTGTTTAAACAGCGGGGCTGGGAGATAGATCTTACTGGGAAGAGGGAGCTTTGAATAGTGGGAGGAGTGTAGTCATGTGCATCGATGTGTTGTTTTTTATGATTTAAAAACTGGAAGGATTGACTTAACATTCTGTTTGTCATGTTATTTGTTGTTCGACCCGAGCGGTTTTAAACACGCAGTGTGGGCCTGACAGTCGTGACATCCCTAGCTGTGCTTGGTCCCCACCACCCCATTATCCCCCAAGGTCTCAACCTCTTCAGTGTGTGCGAAACCACAGAATGCACTCCTGTTGCTCACTCGGCATGGAATGACCCGTGTTTTGCTTTGGGAAATAAGGGGCCCTACTACCTAGTCCCCATCCTTCGAGTGTCATTACGTGTTTTCCCAGAGTCTGGAATATTAGGCACTTTCCCCTCATCGGATGCTTTGTATGTGGCTGCTACACATTCTTTGAACAATAAGGGATTTACAGGGTGGTTTTGCCCCGGGGACTCCTGGGAAGGGGGGAGGCTGGCAGTGACCAGAGGAGAGGTGTTCGGTGAGCAGGAGCAGGGCCACAGTAAACTCTGGACACAGGAAAGAAAGCTGGGGAGCGTGGGTCCATTCCGTTTTCGCCACTCCTCCGTCATGGAGACAGACGCCTCAGTGTGATTCTGAACTCAGGCCGTTCTCCTGCTGAAGTGTAGGCCGTGCTCCTGGCAATCCGAGAAGAGGCCTGGAGCTGAGCTCTCCGAGGCCCACGAGCGCTGGTGGCTTGTATGTGCTTTAAATTAGATGCAGTCTTTCAAAGTCACAAGGGTCCCTACCAAATGCCGATGTCAGCTGCTTCTGGGGAAGCAGACAAAGGGACCCCTGGAGACTGGCTCATATTGCTGAATGGGGTGGGTGGGCAGCCTCGGTGCTCCCTCCCCGGTCCTGCCTCCGTGCCAGTCATCTCTGCGCTAGCGCTGGTGTGTTGCTGGTAGTGGAGAAATGTCCCTCTCCACCATTGACCCAGCGGGGTGAGAAAACAGCAGATGGGTCAAGGCGGTGGGTTTTAGAATGGAAGATGTCCCCAGCGTGGGCTGCAGACAACACCTCTGTGCACGTGTCACCTGCCCACCCACCCTCACCGCCACTGGAGCCTCCCACCCCGCCCCATCCCATCCTGGAGACCAGCCCTGAGGGGACCAGGAGAAGCCCTGAATGCACTCACTGGGTGGTAAGGACACCCCTCAAAATCAGGTGCTCATCACTTGCCAGGACCCATCGGGCAGGAAGAGCGAGATACTCAGCTATTCAAGATCATGTAACTTCCATTTTTAAAATCTGGCAAAGCTGCTGCTTACGGATGTTGCGAAATGACCAAAGGGCACTATTTTCGAACTCAGATTCCTGCTGACTGAGGCCCACACACCTGCGGCCTCCAGGGCGCGCCTCCTCCCAGCTCGGCTGTTCCCTAGGTTTTCACACATTAGCTCATCTACGTGAAACCTTCCAACTGCTCCGAAGAAACATTCTCCATGGAGGTTAATGGCAAGCCAGCCCTCCTTTTGGAAAGAAGTATTCACAGTTGACCAGTGAAGTCTGTGTGGCTCCACTTGCCAAGGGCCCTGGCCCCTGGCACATGGAATTGTAAAACCTGTGATTGTCTGACGTTCGGGTTTATTCAGGCATTGTGACGACGCCACAGAACAACAGGCTCAACCCAGTCAGACTGAAAGCAGATACAGATTTCTTGTGTCAGAAGCTTCTAAATGGTGACAAATTTACTCCCATAACGCAGGTTTAGCGGATGACCAGAAGCAGAGGGGAGTGTGAAATGTGCCCGGTGTCCCTGGGGTCTGTGGGACCCAGGGAGGTCCCCAACCTTGGGAGCTGTGGGTGGGGTTGCAGCAGCTTCTGCAGGTGCCATCAGGGAATGGAGCACAATGGGTGGAGGGCCCTCACAGTTCTAAATCTCTTTAACTGAGGGTCTAGCTGAGGAGATTTCAGACTGCACGGGCCCCTTCCACCAGTTCCAGAACTGGGCGACCAGCTGTTTCTTGGGAGGAACTGTGCAGTGACATTGTTTCTGTGACCCCGTTGCCCATGCAGGGTCCGGAGTGCTGGTTGGGGGTTGGGTGATGGGGACACCCTGAGGAAAAGTCCTTTGTGCCTGGCCCCCTGTGCCTGTGCTGAGGTCTCCCTGGGCCCACAGACTGTACTCTGTGTCTAGGGAGGTAGGCAGGCCAGATGGTCTATGGAGACCCTGAAATTTTACACCTCACCAGACGCTGTGGTTGAGTGAGTCTCCGTAGTAAACTCATTTATAGGATGTTAGAAGGCTGGAGTTAAATATTTAATGTACTACTTTAAGCATTTGTTTTTCAAAGGAAGAGTTGCCATAATTTAAAATTTCACAGAAGTATATTTAGAAGTGACTCTTTCCAGTAGATTTTTAACAGCTGTTTTTGTATGCACCCAACTGTGGCTGAAATCCTGCTGTACGTAGTTCCTAAACCTGTTACCATGAGGTCGTCACACTAACCTAAAATGTTTAGTATTGCTCAGGCAATGAAAGTCATGAGTGCAATAGGCTGCAAGATATGTGGCCGCTGTCGCCCTTCCACGAATGAGGACGCTGGTGTCCGCAGATGTCCCATGCTGGTGTGGCCTGGCCTGTCCCTGGTCTCACTGTGCTCATGTCCACACCATGTTGTCGGGTTCTGTTTATCCCCCTGGGCAGCAGCCAGCACATTGTTCATCTGTTCTGTCTCTTTGTATATTATTTCCAGAGATAAAATGCTGTGCTTTGTGTCAAAATTAAACACACCATCTGGGTTACGCTGTTTGGGGGAGGGAGGGAGTGCTTTATTAAAGTGGGTGCAGCTGCCTGACAGCTTGGCACACTGCCATCTAGTGGGAGCCCCGGGCACTGCAACAGCTTCATGCTGCTCTGTCCATTCTCATGGGGCTCCAGGTACTTGTGTCTCAGGAAGGCTGGCAGATACCACCTGTCCCTTGTCACTCGGAAAGCAGACAGAACACATTTACTCTACTATGTAGAATAGAGATGGGCAGCAACAGACATAGCTTGGCTATAACTTTCCTTGAGAGCGTCATTTTTCTACATGGTCTCTCTGAAAACCATATCAGTGTTCACATTCTGAGTGCATTACATATTCAGAGCAGAGGCTTTTTTAAAACTATTTTAAACTTGTTTTAAAATTAAAAGAGAAAACAATTTTAGGGTTTTTTTTCTTCCTCATTTGATCTTTTGCGAATTACAAACACAATGTGTGCGTTTTTGGTACAGGTGAAATGACGCAGGGCATAGCTGGCCTAAAGTCCCCGTGTGACCAATACTTTGGCTCTGTGTGTATTCTTTCTTAATCCTTCTCTCAAGAAATACTAAAAAAATAAATAAATATGAAGTCCTTTTATGGGGACAGATATCTTTGAAGGTGAATGTAGGATTTCTGGGGCTTCACGTAGCTACACAATCTTTATCTATTGCTGATGACTAGTCAGAAACACTACCGTTTAAACCTCGAAGCTAAGAAGCAGCGGGCTTCTCCAGATAGCTTGACGGTCTATTAATTGGGGCCTCCTTCTTCCACTGAGAGTTAAGTCACTCTCTTTATTTTCATCTCATTACTACTTGTTCTGCCAATTAGCTTATTTTGGGGATTGAAGGCCTTGGGCCCAGCTGGCTTAATGAATGGATTTCCAGCAGACCAAGTGCTTGACAGTTAGCTTCTCCTTGGTTATTTGAAATGTTTTTCTTTATTGTTGAAAGTATTACAGATGTCCCCCTTTTTTTGTTTTTCCCATTGACCCCCTCCACCCCGCCCCGCCCCTCCCAGGCCTTCACCACTCTATTGTCTGTGTCCATGTATGCGTGTAAGTTTTCCGATTAATCACTGCCCACCCACGCCCCCACCCCCGCCCCCACCTTTCCTCTGAAATTCGTCAGTCTTTTGAAATTTTCAGGAATGTTATTCCCAAGTGGAGAGAAGGCCCACCCATGAAGGGCTAAAGTCATCACAGCTCAGAGCATGGGTGCAGGGTGGTGAGGCAGAACCCTCTCGATCGAGGCCACCTCAATTCCCAGAACATCTCGTCAGGCCAATGTGGCATGCACATCTGAAAAAATAACAGTTCTAGGTGTGCATTCTTACACGTACAGGTGGTGTGGCCCCCAGCTGGAGTGTCAGAGCTCCGTATTGGGATGTAACTGCCAAATTGAGGAGTGAAAAGGGTGCCTGCGGGTGAGAGTTCTGAAAAGCTCCCATGAGACACCATTTTGCCCTGATCTCTGGAGGACAGCTGGCTGTGGGCACAGGAAGGAGAGTGCTCTGGCACAGGGAGCACCAGGATCTGAAGCCCCACCCAAGGGCGCAGGGAGCACCAGGATCTGAAGCCCCACCCAAGGGCGTGAGGCCGGCCTGCCCTCGGTACAGCCCCCCTGGCCCGAGGGACGTGGTCCTGCTCTTGTTTTCCCTCCTGCTCTTCAGACACTAAGGAGACTCAGAGGAGAGCAGAGTTCCTCCTGGAGGCCCAGGTGTGGGCGGGCAAGTGAGAACAGGTGCTCTGGGAGCCAGGCCGCCGGTTGAACTTGACCATTCTGAGCTGAGAACTGGTTTGGAATTGCCTCCTTTTGGGAAGACCAAGGATGTTGTCAGGTTTCATTCACCCCCCCTTGGTTGGTGATTAGCTGTCATGCTTTGCTGTGTCATTTTACCGGTCTGTTCAGGCATTCTTCTTTCAGAGAGCAAGTTGAGGTGCAAGTTTGGAAGAGAGAAGGTGGCAGGTGGGGAGCCTTCTTGGTGGGGGACAGGCTCGTGAGGGTGTGCAGCCCAGCGTGAGCCCAGGGTGCACACAGGTGGGAAGTGGTTATCTTTGCAGGGCATCACTGCCTTGACATCCTGACCAGGCAGCACCTGCACCCGAATGCTGCCCCACGGACAGCGTCACTGTCACAGTTCACGTGTTCATGAGCCACTCCGCATGGCCTGGGCCCCAGCTCCGTGGGGAGGTCTCAGCCCGCAGTCTGGACCAGCTGTAGGGACGCGTGCAGAGATCCAAGAGTCCCAGGTCACTGACGAGGCTGACTGGCTCAGGTGTGCTCTGCACTCATCAGTTCGTTGCATTGGATCCCAGGCCTCAAGTGGAAGAAGCTCTGAGCTACCGGAGCCAGATTGGAGGCATGATGGGGAAGGCGTGATGAGTGGCGGCTTTCCGCGAGGAGTTTGGAGACGGCTGAGCACAGGGTTTCCTCATCCTCTGTGACCTTCCAGTGGGCTATGGAGAGGAGCCCTCCATGTACCATAAAAGGGAAAAAAGAAAAGAAATGTTTCTTTTGTTGGACACTCAGCAGAGAAAGAAGTAGTGCCGTTGTCAGCATGGCCCCATCCCTGAGACCTCTTGAGACAAAGGGTGGCTGGGTCGCTGTTCATGCAACCGCTGCTCTCGTCCAGTCCCACCGGGACGCCTACCTGCCGAAGGGAGAAAACAGGCCTCAGAACCACATGCAAACAGCAAAGCTGAGAAAGGGCAAATGCTTGGGGCGCCACTTTTCACCTGGCAAAGTCTCCTGTACCTTCAGCCCCCGGCTCCCACACCCCCCAACCAGCATCCCACGTGGGGCATTCATCCCCAGATGTTTGAACCAGAGGTTCATATTGACCCAGTCACTCATGAGGAGTAGAAAGGTTACAGTCGGCTCGCTGCTTTCTCTTGCTTCAGAGGCCACCTTCAGTGAGAGTGGAAATTAGCACTCTGCGGTTGCACCTTCCAGCCCAGGACCCCCTGTGTTCTCGCTATCTAATCCCAGTGGCTGCAGAGGGTAGGCAGGTGTGGGGTGTGCGGTTCCCTCCTGTGTGGACACAGACCTCCACACGAGCTGCAGGAATTGGAAAGTAAACCAGTTCAACCGAGTTCGTGAGCCAGCTCCTCCCCGTGGGCCTTTCTGCGATCACTGTGTGGTTTCGACGTCATTACGTTCCTATGGAAACTAAAAGTTGAGAAGCCTGGCTCTCTGAGCTGCTTTGGGCACAGGGTCTGTGTCACCTGGCAGAGGCATATCGGAGGGTCTCATGGGCAAAATGGTTTTTAAACTACAAAGGAAACTATTGTGTTATCATCATCTGACCCTGCATCTCGATTATCCACTTAATGCTTATCCTATATAATAAAAGTGTAATATGCAAATCGACGGGACCGTGGAACGACCGGTCAGCCGGGGTTGGGGACTGTGAGCAGGTGGTGCCCGGCAAGGTGGATGCCAGCGGGCAGAGGGAAGGGATGGCAATGGGAGAGGGCAGCAGCGATGACCAGCGGTGTTGGAGGGGCAATTGGGATGGCGGGGCTGGCCGCTCACCAGCCAGTGCTGTCCCCTGATCAGCCTGCCTGGTCGCCTTCCACAGAGGGAGGCCACCGGCAGCAGCATGGGGGCGATGATGGGAGGAGAGTGGGCCTAAGCCATCAGACATCCCCTGAGGACTCCCAGACTGCAAGAGGGCGCAGGCCAGGCTGAGCCCCCCCACCCCCACGAGTGCAAGAATTTTCGTGCACTAGGCCTCTAGTGTTTAATATTTGTGCGTTTTCCTCTCTAGGTTGAAGAGAGACCAGAAAAAGATTTCACTGAGAAGGTGAGGAATTTCTATAAGCCTTTATATTATGTCATTAATGAACCTAGTGGGTCCCAAAATTTATGGGTAAAACTAACAAGAAAATATGTGAGTGAACAGGACAGTGTGTGGGCCACCAGCCAGCGTCACAACCTTTGGGGGAGGGGTCCCCAGGACTCACTTCCAGTTTGTGCGTTAAACCCTCAGACCAGTGATGGATGGTAGGGTGAATGCAAGTTCCCAAGCACCGTGGGCCCCTCCGTGTGGAGCTGTCTGTATTGGCTTCCACAAGCCCATGCAAAATGTTCCAAGTGGGAACCTGAGTTCAAGTGAAGGTCCCATGACAGCAGACATGCAGGTAATTTTGATTTTGTTTAAAATTGTGTCTGATTCTTGCCATGCTCTAGGGGTCTCGTAACCTGCCTGGCCTGTCTGCAGCCACACTGGCCTCGCTGGGTGGCACCTCCTCCCGGAGGGGGAGCGGGGACACCTCCATCTCCATCGACACTGAGGCATCCATTAGGGAGATCAAGGTAACGCTTTCTGCCTACTAATGACCCTTTATTCAAATCTGTCTCCAAGGGGAAAAAAGATTTAATTCCTAAAGTGCCAGTTATTTCTTCTCAGTCCTGTCTCTTCTGCCTCCCATACACAGGTGTTCAGGTAACCCCAAGACCCAGCACAGACCTGGTCTCCCCAGGAGGCTGTCCCTGCCTGCCCCGCCCAGCAGGGCCCACTCTACCCAGGCCCCTGCTCCCCCTCAGCTCTGGGGCACACCTGTGCCAGCACTCACCACGCCACACAGAGGTGCTGGGCCACTCTGTCCACCTGCCCTCTGCACACCTCTGCCCGTTCCTTCTCTCTGTCACACACGTGCAGGAGACCTCACCACGCTGTTTGAGTGGCTTTTTCTCCTCCCGCTGGGATGTGGACACTGTTCTCTGTACCATCCTCAACCCTGGGTGTGAGTGGGCAATGCAGTGCTGTTGTTAAAGCAGCTGCATCTGAAAGGAGCCCATGCAGAGGGCTGGTGTGTCCTCCAAGAGCTTTCTAATAATTAAAACTGCACGACAGAGAGCCAGCTGCCACGGGCACTTTCCGAGCCGCTGGGGGCCCACTTGCCAAGGAGGCCAGAGAAGAGATTAAGCATCCGTAGGGGTGGGCCTGTTCTCTCGAAGGTGCCTGGCAACTCCTGTGCTTCATAAGAGTGGTTTTTTACTGTTCTTCTAACATGTTTCCTGCCCCCCCCCCCCCCGGGCCGCCTGCAGCTCTGCTCATTCCCGTGCTCCGTTGATGTCGTAGTTGCTGTTTGCTGCGATCGGATTTGTCTCTGCCCCTAGGTTGTGAGCACCAGTCATTTGTTCAGCAAGTGCTTATGGAGCGTCGGGCTCCCGCAGATGCCAGGCACAGGGATGTGGTGGTGAAGGGGAGGGGCAGAGTGGGACCGGGCTCCGTGATGCACGGCACAGCTGTGCTGACTTCTGCCTCTGGTGTCTTCTGTGTCCAGCACAGAGTAGAACTCTAGGAGCTTGAGTAAGCCCTTAACCACAAGGAATATTTCTTGTTCCATTTTCTGAAGCTCTTTTGCCTGTTTTACAAAATTATGCAAATATATCATGTGAGATAGACCTCAATTTTATAAAGTCTTGTGAAAATACCATGAGACACACCTAAATTTTAATCTTTGTAACGAGGAAATTTCTTTTATTTTTCTCCAACACTTAAAAAAACAACAACAATGAAGAAGGGCCTAGCTGGTGTGGCTCATGGTTGGGCATCGACCCAGGAACTAAGAGGTCCCTGGTTCGATTCCCAGTCAGGGCACATGCCCGGATTGTGGGCTCAATCCCCAGTAGGGGCCGTGCAGGAGGCAGCCAATCGATGTCTCTCTCTCATCAATGTTTCTAAATCTCTAGTCCTCTCCCTTCCTCGCTCTCTAAAATCAATGAAAACATATTGGGGAGGGGTGGGGGAGAAGAAGGAAGTCACTGCTCAGACTATTAGAGGAAGCCACCCAGAAGCGGGAAGCTCTCACCTCTGTCTGTGGTCTTGTCCACCTCTCCCTTGACATCACTTGCCTTTCTTGCCATCCCCCCAGGAGCTCAGTGAGTTAAAGGACCAGATTCAGGATGTGGAAGGCAAATATATGCAGGGGCTGAAAGAGATGAAGGTACCAGTGGATGGTGTGTGGGCTGATGACATTAATCTAACTTAACCTAAAAGCATCCTCAGGAGACGTTCCAAGCCCTGCTAACCCTACTGACGCCCAGACTCCAAATGCTACATGGTGTGTGCACGCAGCATGTCCTTGTGCAGCCTTTGAACCGAGAAAAAGCTACTAACACGTTTCCTGAGTCACGTCTTGTCCTCACGCAGCCCCCCTCCCTGGCTGAAAACCAGGAGCTACCGGACAGGCGAAGAAGGGTTTTTTGTTTTCTTTGCTTTCCATAGCGGTTACATGCACACACCGCCTTGCTTCATCTGGCTCGCCACATATCGGATGTCTGCAGCAACGCAGTCCCTGTGGCCATGCTTTGAAACACCGAGCCATTTGCATGTTGTAACACTGTACTGATTGGAGCAGTGTCTGAATGCACCTCCTGCTGCATTTATCTGAGTATTAGGGTGTGGCATCACTCTGTTGTTCCAACCAGGACATTTAGTTGTCACTCCTGGAACAGTCGGGGCCTGTGCCCTGTCTTCGTTAGGCAGCCATGGCAGACCACAATCTAGCAATCGATGGTAAACCTGTCACTTCCCCGAGCTCCCCAGAAAGTACCCCCCAGTGTCACGGGCATCAGAGCAGAGGTGACAAATCATACAACTAACCACTTTCATATTTGTCACCTCTTTTCAAAAAGAAAAATTAAGACCCTGGCCTTTAACTCATGAAAAGGAAGCCAGGGAGGCAGCCCAGGAATCACTGGTCCCACCCAAAATCGCTGCCCTGGTTTGCGAGTGCAGGTGAGACCAGCACTGGCCCCTGACAGCCGACCGAGCAGCCACCCTTCCTTAGCTTTAGGTGGCTGCTCTGGCTTCCTTCCGAAGTTGCCTTCCCCTGTTCTCTGTGTTGGGATCTAAATGCCACTGTGCTCTCTGGGTTGCCTGCCCTCTGAGGGCGGAGCCAGGTGAGGGCCCTGTGTACTCTTTCCCTGGGCGGTCCTTTCCAGGGCCCACCCACCGAGGCCTGTGTGCCTGGGGTAGTTTTCCTGTGGGTTGAGAGTCTGAAATTCCACTTCATCCTTTCCTGGTGCGTGGGTACAGACAGGGACCTCTGGTGGCTTGAGGCAGGGGTTTGCTTCTCTCAGAGAAGCTGGCGCGGTCCCCAGTTCTCACCACGGAACTTGAACGATTACTTCAGAAACCTGTTGAACAGCCTGACCCGCTCCAGGCAGCTACTGCATCATGGAGTTGGGACTCACTGCCTGTGACCAGACCCTCTCCATCGGGCGTCTCCCTGGTCCTGTGCCTGTGTAAACCATCTTCATCCCTGGGCACGGTTAATAACTTCCTGAGTGACGAGAATTTGATCACATCAAAAAGGAGGAATTGCTATGCGTTTGAAATTGCCATGTGTTTCCTGTTTTGATTCATTCGCTCTACAAAAGTCTAAAGTTAGGCCTGAGCTGTTTGTTTTTAAGAATGCTGAACTGAGCTTTGCTTTTGTTTTCTTACTATAATTTCAACAATATGTCCTGGCTTCTGCAGGACTCGCTAGCCGAAATGGAAGAGAAGTATAAGAAGGCGATGGTTTCCAACGCCCAGCTGGACAATGAGAAGATGAACTACATGTACCAGGTCGATACCCTGAAGGACACGCTGCTGGAGCTGGAAGAACAGCTGGCGGAGTCTAGGCGGCAGTATGAGGAGAAAAGCAAAGTAAGCTTCAATGTAGTGAAGAACAGTAGAATCGATACGTAAATGTATATACTTGGTTTTTTGGTGTGTACATATATGGTGTGTCGGTGTGGGTGTGGGGGAGTGTTTTCCAGGTTCCATAAAAGTCTGAGCTTTCTTTTTAATGATTTTTTTTAAGTTTTCAATGCATGTATGTGTGTTTATTCTTTTAATGATTTTAGAGAGGATGGGAGAGGGAGAGAAACATCAATTGGCTGTCTCCTGCACGCCCCCTACTGGGGATCGAGCCCACAACCTAGGCATGTGCCCTATTGGGAATCAAACAGCACACAGAGAGCCATGTTGCCAGGTCTCTGGAGTGAGTCTTGTAGGGGGGAGGGTCTGAGGGGGGGGGGCAAGCTCTTCTGCTGCCCACACCTTTTCTGTTTGGTCCCTGGAGGGCAGAGTTTGTCAGCTTCTGTTAAAGAGATAGGCTGACCAAAGTAGGCATATTTAGGCCCCTTTTTAACCCAAAGGGTATTCCCTGTCATATTTCAAAGTTAGGGATACTTTTAGTATAATTCCTTTGCAAAGCTGGGTCCCCACTGAGGCCCTCCACGCAGCCAGCTCCATGGATGACAGCAGTCACTCCCCCGCCTGATGCCCTGCTCCTCGTCCACAGGAATTCGAGCGGGAGAAGCACACCCACAGCCTGCTGCAGTTTCAGTTCGCCCAAGTGAAAGCCGCCCTGCAGGAGAGAGAGGAGATGCTGGAGGTGGGTAGCTGCTCCCCTTCTGCTTTTCTTTTGTGACTCAGGAGCATTTTGTTGGTTCGTTACTAAAGCCACGGGTTTTCTGGAAAACCGAGGGCTTAGGCTGATTCTCCGTGCCTCGTTGATGGAGTCCTGTTCCTTTCATTCCTGGGTGGTCCTTTGAGGAGGTGGGGCAGACAGAATAATGCCTGCATCCTAATCCTGGGACCTGTGAAAATGTTGCCTTCCACGGCAGAGGGGACCTTGTGGTGGGAGATTATCCTAGGTTTTCTGGTGTGTCTCGGAGTCCTTACAGAAGGGCGGCAGGAAGGTCAAAGGCAGAAGTAGGGGGTGACATGAGGAGGGGCCCTGAGCCAAGGAATTGGGAGCCTCTGGAAGCTAAAGGAAGGGAGGAAGTGGGTTCTCTCCTGGAGCCTCCAGAAAAGAACCCGAGCCTGCCTCAGCCTGTAAGACTCATTTTGGACTTCTGAGCTGCAGTACTGTTAGAATACATTTTTAATATATTTTGTATTGTTTTCAGAGAGGAAGGGAGAGGGGGAGAGAGAGAGAAAAACATCAATGATGAGAGAACATCATTGATTGGCTGCCTCCTGCACTCCCCCTACTGGGAATAGAGCCAGCAACCCTGGCATGTGCCCTGACTGGGAATCGAACCGTGACCTCCTGGTTCATAGGCTGCCGCTAAACCACTGAGCCACGCTGGCCGGGTCATTTGTGTTATTTGAAGCCACTGAATTTGTGCTAATTTGTTACAATGCCAATAGAAAACACACAGGGTTGATATTTACCTTTTTAGTTTGATCAGAACTTTAGCGCCTCTCAGTAAGAAATTCCCCCAGACGGGTTTCTTCCTGTGCTTTGAGATGCTGGGAGTAGAACCCGGAGCCCTGCTGGCCTTTGAGAATGAGTTTGGGATTAGCGAGAAGCTGCCTCTGCATCCCTCTGTTTGCTGGCTCCTGGCAACTCTCCAACTCTCCTACTCTCCGCAGGTCCACACTGGGATTACTTTCTGTTTAACCCTTTATCTGTCTCTTCCTCTCTGTTCCTGTTCTTCAGGAAATCCGACAGCTGCAGCAGAAACAGGCGAGTTATATCAGGGAGATTTCTGATCTCCAGGAGACGATAGAGTGGAAAGACAAAAAGATAGGGGTAGGGCTCTCAAATCTTTGAAAATCTGTTCAAACAAGCTGTCTGCTTAGCAAATGTGTTGCTTTTAGGATCGTTGGTGTGCTTGGATGTGTATGCATGCAGCCCCACGTGATGCAAACTCAATCATGCAGCAAATACGCACTCGCCCAAATTGATAGTAAGTCCAGGTTGGAAGTTGGCTTCCCACCTGAACAGTCTCGCTTTCTCAGCCTGAGCCGGCTCTGCCTGCCAGCCCAGCAGCCAGGGACTGATGGACGGAGACACTCCATGAGGGGGCACTCAGGCACTCTCGTGTGCGCATTTCCCCACTCGTCTTGGGGCTTTTTCTCAAGGGGTCTGAGGAAGCTGTAAGGTGGCAAGTGCTTGAAATCTCTCCAGAGAGTCCTCAGACCCTCTCCCTCCCCAGGAACAGAACAGGCAGCCCACCTGCCTGTAGGTATGACAAGGGGGAAGGACGGGACCACTCACAGCACCTGCTGTGCTTCCTGGCAGTAGCTCCAGAATGTAGTGGCCCGTCATACCACATAGGTCTGGTGACGGTCCCCCAACACTAGAGCAAGTCATCAGAGCGTTGACAGTGTGACGCCACACTTGTCTTCACTCTGATACGCTCGTCCACGTGTACTCAGGGTTCTGTGCACGTGCACATGTGCACGCATGCATGCGTTTGTTTGCTTCAGGACCACGTTGTGTTTGTCTGTGCCAACAGTCGCCGAGAATCCGGGTAGAAAAATAGTCTCAATTGCTAAAATACAGGGTGTCCCAAAAAAATGTATATGCACTTTGAATGGTTATAAAATGAGTGTTTTTCAACATACAGTTCATTTTCAAAATTTAAAAGAATCTACAGAAATGAATAATATTTTTTATCAACTCCTGTTTTCAAACTGGTCCAGGCACTGCTGAAAAGGCAAAGCAATGGAATCGCAAATGTCAATCATTTCATTTGGTATTTGTGTGCCTTCAGTTCGTCGACTGCTGCCAGTTTGGCACCATAAACTTTATCATTAATGTATCCCCATTGAAAAAAAATCTAGTGTCACTTTAGGACCTACTTTTTTTTTGTTCAAAGCTTAGTCTGGTTTCACCCATTATTTCAAATCAGTTAAACCTGAAAATTAAGTGTTCTCAGCTGTCAAAGTGTGGGGGACACCTGATAGTTGTCACTGGGGATTCCTCAGCATTTCCTCCTCTTTTGTACTTATGCCTCATTTAAAGGCCACCCGGCCTCTGATAGTTCTCTGACACGGCTGTGAAACCAGACTGAGCTAGAACACGATGCAGATGCATCCCTCTGGTGCCTCCATTATTCAGGAGCATGGTCAGCAGGTTGCTCGGCTGTTGTAAACTGGAGGAGAGTTTGTTACTGGCATTTTGTTTGTATCTTTGAGCATGTGACATCTAATGTCCCGACTGTAGCGTTTTACAGAGTAGAAGCCTCTTCCTTACTCTGCTTTTGACATCACCTGCTTACCTGTGTGAATTTCTCTTTCTTTGCTCTGCTGCACGCTCAGGCCTTAGAGAGGCAGAAAGAGTTCTTTGATTCCATCAGGAGTGAACGAGATGATCTTAGAGAAGAAGTAGTCGTGCTGAAAGAGGAACTAAAGGTATGAAGCCCAAGAACAGCTAAAAGAGAAAGTCCCAGTGACCACGGCATATGCTGGGATTCTCAGGAAGGAATGTGTGTGTGTTTGCTGGCATTAATTCCTTTTATGTCATTGATTTTCGTTCTGTTAACCAATGCAAATTGAGGTTAACTGACAGCAAAGAGACGTGTAAAGCAAGTCCAGGTTCTGTGGGGTCTGCCCATGGCCAGATGTTCACAAGCATATCTGAGCTCGAAAGCAACTCTGGTTTCCAGGAACTTTTTTATATACTGTCTCAGTACTTTCCATGCACATTAATAAGTTCTCCAGGGCCCTACCTGAAGTTAGAGGGTGCATTTGTTTGTTATATCAAAGGCTCCACTGTAGGGACTTCTCTAGCTGAATGTAGTGTGGGCTAGGCTCATGCCATTTATACTTTAAGGCTCACTGGCTTGCAGGAAAGTCATGTTCTATCTGGGCTGTGTCCAGGGGTCTTCGGCTGCTGGCCAGACACCGAATAAAAACACCCAGCATGCTGCAACAGTGGGCGTCAGAGCTCTGGGTGGGCTGTGAGCGCCGGAGGGGGCAGTGTTGAGGCAGGGCACGGCCATGGGCTAATTCTCACATAGTCAAAGGAGACATGTCAATGTGGCTGCTATATCCAAGGCTCAAGGCCAGAGCAGTGAACCAGGGCTTGAGCTCGGGTTCGGCAGGCGGTTCCACCAGGTCTGTGAGTGCAGTGTTGGGGATCCCTCCCAGGACACGAGGGAGCTGGGGCAGCAGAGGGGGGGTGGGTGGTCAACCATGGTCAAGGGAGATCCTGGAGTCATGAGGCACAGCTAACTTTAAAGTGTTTCACTATGGAGTGAGCGAGTTAAATTTCTTTTTGTTTATTGATTTTAAAGAGAGGGAGGGAGGGAGAGAGAGGACAGCAAGAGAGAAACATTGATCGGTTGCCTCCTGCACCATCTCGCAACAAACCTGCAACCTGGGCATGTGCCCTGATTGGGAATCAAACCCTGCACTGTATGTGTGTGTGTGTGTGTGTGCGCGCACACTCTCAGGACAACACTCCAACCAACCGAGCCACACCGGCCACAACGAGTTATATTTCTTTTAATATTCCAAACATTCTACCCACTTCCTAATTCCTTCCTTAACTTAGTCATCACTCCTTTCAGAACATGTACACATTTCTTTCTTTTTCTCTGT
This sequence comes from Corynorhinus townsendii, assembly GCA_026230045.1. Taxonomy (NCBI): domain Eukaryota; kingdom Metazoa; phylum Chordata; class Mammalia; order Chiroptera; family Vespertilionidae; genus Corynorhinus; species Corynorhinus townsendii. The sequence goes on from JAPDVU010000005.1 coordinate 35,600,739, forward strand.
ATCTCTTTGTAAAGAATTCAGTCGGGGTTTTAACAGTCAGTTTCACCTTACCATGACTTGCTCGATGCTTCCTGTGGTGGCAGTCTGCAGGCGTTGCCTCCAGTTTAAAAGGGCTCCCGCTGAAAGCGCCTGGTCACCACACATCAGGACATGGACGGGGGCCTGCGGAAGAACCAGCCCTTGCAGGAGAGTCCGGATCTGTGTGTTGATAGAATAGCCATGAGGGTGGTGCCCAGCTCTTCTTGACTCTGGAATTCTCCTCGCCTTGAGGAAAAATAGCTTCTCCTGAAATTATTATTAATAGAGTTTAAGCTCACATCACTCAGTGAGTATTACGACGAGCCTGTTTTTGTTCCAGAAACATGGAATAATCCTAAATTCAGAAACAGCTACCAATGGAGAGACTTCAGACACCCTAAATAGTGTTGGATACACAGGTCCTACCAAGATGACAAAAGAAGAGTTGAATGCCCTCAAGGCGACGGGGGACGGGACCCTAGGTAAGTCCTTGTTTTCCCGTGGCTCCTGTCACCTCCAGGCAGCATTGGCTCACCCTCACTGCATTGTCAGGGTCGAAGCAGTCATCACTGCCCATTAACAGTCACACCGCATGCCACCTGTCCTGTCTCGTCATGGAGTTTCTTGCGCACGATGTGATCACCCACGCGTGTTGTCTGGTGTGCACCTCCTCTGATCAGTGTTCCCCATCCATGGCTGGGGATACATTTCTCTTGCTTCTCAGAGCTGCCACATGAGGCTGTGATTGCAAGGAAAATAGTCTCAGAATTAAGTGACAGTTTTGATAGTGCTACTTGGCTATCCTCAGATATATGCCAAGGGTGGCTTTTTAACTTACTCTGTTGCGGAATTGTCCAAAGGGGAAAATAGCAGAGGCTGTAAATCAAGTTAGTCAACCATTTTGGCAAGCCAACATGGCACATCCTATGAGATGCTCTGAGGGGATAAGGTGTCTGTGGACAACAAGTGGAGGCTGTGACAGAGGACATCTTGGTTGCCATTCTCAGTGTAGCACTTGAGAGGGACAGACAGCCCTGGTGGAGAGGGAGAGGGACAGGGGCCCTGGTGGCCAGTATGGTGTTCTTTACCAGTGAGAAATGGATATATCTGCCCCTTTGTCAGAGGTGACGTTTCCATGTATGTCACATTTTTGCTTCTGAAAGAATATAAACTGGGATTCCAGTAGATTGTAGGAATATCTGAAAGGCTCACCGATTAATATTTGTCATAATAATTGGCCTGGAGATAATGCTTCAGAATCATGTGTGGCCTGAAGCTGCCACTGTATGTGGGGCCTCACTGGTCACCTCCGTGTCCCAGGTTTAGAGTGTGGCCAGAGTGGGGTCAGGCCGTGACTGTTGTTTCCATTCGGAACCTTTCATCGTACTCCTTTTATTTATGGAAATGCAGAACCCTCAGGGCTTGCTTCCCAGGGGGTGCCTCACTATATGACACTGAAGGAATACACAGCTCTTGTAATTGTGTTAAGATTGCTAAAAGAACATAAGTTGGTTAATGTCCACCATACCTTTGTACGAGCTAGCTGAGTAGTTAGGAATTTGATCATGCTGCTCTTGTTCAAATACACATTTTGCAAGTCTTGGATAATCATTGTGAAACAGACACTTAAAGAACTAGAAATACCAGTTTTATAAGTGTCTCCAAAAGTTCTTTAATCACTATCAGTAAAGAATTGTGGGCACTTCCCAATATATACGTCTATTTTTAACTTATCTGCATATAAGGTTTCATTAATATAAAATGTATGTTATAAAACAAGCACTGATAGAAATCTTCAAAGGGTGAAGCAAAACTAAACCTAAACGGAAGTCCTTCTACTTTCCCCATTTTCCCCGGGTCAGCACACCCACCGTGGAGACCGCAGGGTCATGAAATTGTCAAGCTTTGACCTTCAGTGACGTGGTACCTTATATGCTGTGGTTCTATTTGTTTGAAGAATCCAAAATATAACTTCATTCCAAAACAGTGACATGTTTGTTAATGCATAATTTTTAATTGATGAGTCATTTATTATTTAGCTAAGTGGTCATCCTAATGTAAGAGTTTGCCTCCCGCTGGGACTCCCTGTCCCTTAGGAAACAGGGTGAAGGTGTTTAGGGCATAGGCCACTTTCTCAGGAGACAGCGGTTAGGTAGAAGAGAGTGGATTTCTTTTTACCTTGTCTGAGCTATTGCAAAAGTATCTTCCTCAAGATTGACCTTGAGGCTGAGTATTTAAGACAAACTGAATGTGCCTTTTAAAATTGATTGGAAGCTGCCTTTAGGGCCGTGGGATCCGCAGTGCAGTTTGAGAGCTGATAATGTGTGAGTTGTCAGATGTGCATTTGGGAATGAGCATGGGGAACACCAGCCTGAAGTCCTTAAAACCCATCATTTTGGATTGTTCAGCTGCCTGATCCAGAGCTCTTTCTAGTTGTTAAAACTTAACTTCACCTTTGAAAATCAGTTCACACAAGAGGGCACCAGCAGCCACTCGCCGTGAGGTGGTGGCATGGCCTTGGCTGGTGGCTGTGGGTGGGTGCGGTGGCTGCTTCGTGGCATAGAGCTGGCGGGCTTCTGTTCCGGGTGACTCTGTGCTGACTCGAGGAGTGGGGTTGGGTGGGGATGAGAACTTGTGTTTACCTTGTCATGTATATTAAGTGGTCACATCATGGGGTCCCTTCAATTTTCTCAATGGTCTTTTAGGAAAAGCCACTGCAGTGGAGGTGAAAAATGAAATTGTGGAGAATGTGGGGAAAAGAGAAATCTTACAAAATACTGAGCAGGAACAGCACAAAGAGGACCCCGTAGAGGATTGTGTGGACACTGAGGTCTTGCCTTCTGGTGACAGTGCCGAGGACCGGAAAACCTCTGAAGACAGTGCCCCCTCCCTAGGAATATTAACTACAAATGAGGGACAGGTTCAAAGCCCAGGGCTAGAGAGCACGTCCTTCCTTGAACATGCAGAGCAGGTTGAGTCCAGGGAGCTCACAAGCACCCCAGATGCTAGGACTGGGGCTCCCCTTGAGCAGTGTAAGAGCTCAAGTGAACCAGATGGTGAAACCCCGGGTCCTGCGATTAGGCAGGGCAGCCGAAATGCCTTGGATATCAAAAACCAAAGTGAAGAAGCTGCAGAAAAACAGGAACAAGAGGAGCAAGATTTTCAAACCAGTTTGGGAGAGGTTAGCACAAAACCACACCAGGAACCTGCTCCTGTGCAAATACCTGAAGTTGAAAAGGTGAGCAGCTCCCAGGGTGCAGTGGAGGCAGGGCTGGCTGGATTGGAGGCCCAAGCTGGCACAGTGGCCTCACGTCCTCCAAGCTATAGCAATGACACACTGAGTCATGACACATGTGCGGTCGATTTCCCCAAGGAGTTGGGCCCAAGGTTAGAGAAAGAGCTCACCAACCAGGAAGGGGCTGAACCCAGGGAAGTCCCAGTTGCGAGCACGGGAGCAGGGGGGGAGCACAGTGAGGAAGAGGACGAGGGGAGGGGGTTTCTGAGTGAGAAACCAGTCCAGACAGAAGTCCCGGCCAGTCCCTCTTCTCCAGCAGCCAGTGCTCAGGAGGCAGCAGGTGCACATACAGTAAAGGCCAAGAGAGAACCCAGTGAAGAAAAGAATGACCCACAGGGAGAGGAATTGGATTCATCCCAAAAGAAGACGAAAAACAAGAAAAAGAAAAACAAGAAGAAAAAGTCACCAGCATCTGTAGAAACCCCTCAGGATGTTAAGAAAGAGTTAACGTTTCAGAACCCAGATCTAAGTGAAGTTAAGGAAGAAAAGCAGGTAAAATCTCCTGATGAAAAACCAGGTGTGGAAATACAAAATGAGGTCACTGGAAATCACAAACAGAATATTGTGGCCAGAAGCAGTGAAAACCTGGGCTTTCCAGAAGACCCTAAGATGGAGTTGGTTGGAAAACTGAACCACGAAGATGGTGATGTCAACACCGAGGTGGGGAAAGGAAGAGCTGGTGGAGAACCGTTACTGTTTGAAGGTGATACCATTCAGGCCTCAGGCTCCAGAGCCAGTGCTGAGGGGTCAGAGGAAGGAGCTGTAAAAGCTAACGCTGAAGGAGCTGGTGCTGCTCCCAGCCGTCCCCCAGAGAATGAAGAGGTGCCTGGCAGTGCCCGGCTCGGAAATGAAAGTCCCTCCGAGGACATTAATGCTGCCTCTCAAACAAAAGGCACAGAGGGCTGTGTGATGTCCGAGTGTCCAAGCCAGGGAGTCAGAAAGGTTTTAGGTAGCACTAGTCTAGAAAATGATGACTCGGCACCAGCAAGAGAGTCAGGGGACTCCCATTCAGAGTGCAAAGAAGAGACGAGGGGCAGAAGCGAGAAGGACAAAAGCAAAGAAGACTGCGCGTTGTCATAGGTTGAGGCTTGCTTGTCAGGCGGAGTCAGAGAGGGGCCAGGATGGCACAGTGAGTCCAAGCAACAGACTCTTGTCTGTTACCTCTGCTGGTGAAATGTTCTAGATGGAGGTAGACATGTATGACAATCTGCCACCACGTTATCTACTACTCTAAGTTATAGACTGTTACTTGTAGATTTATATTTTATTAGGGTTATCACCCAGATTAGAAAGAAAGACACATTTGTTATCATGTAAGTTTTAACTGAGAGCATTCCAGTAGTATCAAACAATAATATACACTGTTTATATTTCTGCTTATAATCAAAATAAACATAGTTCATGCCTGCCTTAAGCTGATATGAATGTGGATATTCTTGACCAAATATATCAGCATCTAATTGAAATGACCAGATAGCATTCTAGGATTCCTACATCATGAGTAAATTAATTTGTCTCATTCAAATATATGTGCTTTCATATTTGCTTTTGATGTGTACATGATAACCTGCATGGTATTTTATTTAAAAAGGAGATAAACGGCTAAACATCATGTAGGTCCCTGAGTGATAAGATTTGCACCTTAGGACAATAGCTCATCATTTTAGGGATAATGAACATCTTACAGTCCTGGGAGTTCTTACTTGTCTTTACCTCATCTAAGGATTTTATCTCAGCTAATGCTTTGGAGTTCATTGTTCATGATAACTGAGTTTATTTTATAGATTTTTTAAAAAAAATTTAATACATTTTAATTAAATAAATTAAGTGGGAGGGAGGGATAGGGGGGAGAGAGAGAGAGAAACATCGATGTGAAAGAGACACATCTATTGGTTGCCTCCCACACACACCCTGACCAGGGTCAGGGATCAAACTTGCAACCCAGGTACGTGCCCTTGACCAGTAATCAAACCTGCACCCTTTGGTGCGATGGCTGACATTCTAACCATTGAGCAACACTGGCCAGGGCTTATTTTATAGATTTTGACTTCACTTCATGCCAATTATGTATCCAAGTCATTTTACACAAAGATTTTTAAAATTAGAGATGTATGTTGAAATTGCATTCTCTATACAATATTAGGGTGGGAAGAGAATCATTTCTAAAAAAGTTTTAACCTTAAAATTACTTCTCTTTCTGTTTGTCTACTCATTATTCAGAAGACCAATAGAAAAGAGTACTGTTCTTCAGCAAACTGCTAATTAGACTATGACAGGATATTTTCAATAGCTGAATCACTTTTGGTATTTTGGTATAAATGTTTGCATTTGTTGTGTCTCCGTATAGTCTTATTGGGAAATTCTTGTTCTGGTCTTCCTGAACAAAATATATATTTCCTATAAAAAAGAGAATTTTTAAAAATAACTGTAACATGAAATTGAAAAATAATTGTAAGATATTAAAACCACAAGGGAATGAACATTATGAATGCTGTTAACACTTTATGAGAGTATATGACTTCATCGTACTGTTACAAGATATAATTGAGTGCAAAAAAGACCAAAGCCTCAATAAAATGTGAGGCAAACTTGTTATGTATTTGAAATAAAGACATTTTTCTAGTTTTACAAGCCTGTGGTTCCACTCTTTTGGCTCCTTAGATTCTGACCTTGGCTGCTATTGTACCTAATTCACCTGTGAAGTTGTGCCCACTTCCAAGTTACTGATTCCCTGTCAGGGTCCCGCTGAGCACCCTTTGTCAGTGAGGACTGAACTTCTCTCCCGGCATCTAGCATCTCAGCTCTCCCTGTGACGGGCACACATCTGCAGCTGGCCCTCCTCCCTCTCAATAGCGCGTCGCGGCAGCACTGTGTCTTTCTGGTTTTGCAAAGCGCCACGTCGACCCCTGGTGCTCTGTAAATAAGAACCAACAATCAATACCCACTGGCCCTGCGGCCATCAGGGACCCCAGCCCTGAGCGCCCAGTGCCACCCTGGCCCAGACCGGCCACAAGACTGGGGCAGAGGATCTCAGCATCTAGACGGGCTGAAGTTGCGTCATCTGGGGAGGACCACGGAGATCTTCCCCGCAGCCTTGCCTGGGAGCTGTGGCTCTGAGGAGAAAGATCCCCATTCCATGGGCCAGGACTTAGCGCGCTTTGAAGAGTGTGGTGAGAACGGCAGGTAAACCTTGACTTTCTGCATAAGGGTCCTGAGTGGAGGGTGATGGGGCTGCCAGAAGCCTACGGGTGCCTATGAACAGAAAAGCCTGAGGCTTGCTGGAGTATCAAGTCCAAGGGCGGCAGAGGAGTTGAGAGGGTTTTAGCTGATGTCTCTAACTTCGGCAAAGCTGCTTTCACACTGGAATGCACGTTGGGAAGCAGCCTTCCTCTCCAAGGCCTCTGGGGCCGAACTCACTAAGTGTGAGACTGTTGAGCCATGTTACGCTTTCTTCCCTCACTCAGGTTATCCAACAGCACACCTACGGGCACTAGGGTAAACTTCCCATCCTTCCAGCCAGCCAGCAGTCTCCCTTATTCACCTGTTTCCTGAGTAAACGTTGTTCATCACTTCATATAGGAAAGGCCCTGTGCAGTGAACAAGCAGACAGGACCCAGCTCCGAGTGGCAGGGGACTGCTGAGAATTAGGACAGGAGCACCAAAGGAGAGAAGGACTCTGAAGAGCCAAACCATTTCCTGATCACCTGAGTCTTCATTGTGAGCATCAGTTCCTCTGCTCCAAGTGTGAGATGATGGTGTAGCCCAGCACAGTAGCTGATGCTCACAACGGAGGCCCTTAAATGATGAAGGAAGGGTTACCTTAGGTCTGTTAGGTTTAGCAAGGCACGGGGTATTCCCAGCAACCTGGGAACATTTCAGTGTTGAAAGATTCAGACTCAGAAAAGAATCCAGGCACATCCTGCCAAGCACATCCCCAGGGGAACCTAGACCACAGAGGTTCCACCATAGCACAGAGCAGAGGGGCACATTGATCACATTAAAAAACTGGGATATTTCTTGGCCTGAAGCAGAATGTAGCTACTGTATGTAGAAGTACCTCTTCCTTCCAAAGTATAATAAAGTGTCAGTAAGGGTGCATGTAAAGAAAAGGGAACGGTACTGAGATTTGAATGATAGGTTGCAATTTTATAATATATGAAGGTTGGGAAGTAGTAAAGGTTGTGAGAGGTTTTAGGAATGAGATGGATTGCACTGACTACTTCTGTAATGTTAGTATTTCCAGTTAATGACCTGATCATTTACATTCCCACTGTCACGAGGACCTGGAATGCTCTTTCTTGGGGGTTAGATAGTTTGAGATTTCTGTTTTCTGTCAATAGACTCCTGCCCCAGGAGAGCATCCTACCTAGCATGCCACCGTGAATGCCCCAGTAAGATTTACTCCAAGCATCCAGGCTCCAGAAGGAAAAAAGGGGTGTGTGTGGGTGTGTGGGTTCATGTGTGCTTGCTTGTTCAGTGTGATGGTCATACATGGGGAAAACTTGGTCTTTCAGGAGAAAAACCCTTCCTCTATTTCCCTTTCACCCTGTCCCTCTTACATCAAAGACTTAACATTTTTCCAGATGTGAATGGCTTCCACTGTTCAATGGAACAGAAGCCAGTGGGGCTGGTGTGGACAGTTCCCACTGTGCGGACCTCCTGGGCTCTGTAAACAGGAGAAAAAAGAATCGTCCTTAGCAACCTGTTTGCCTTTGACAGTAAGGAGGAAGTATTGTCCTGGCCTGGGGGCCTGGCCCAGGGAGGGTGAAACAGACCCTGTGAAACTGACCATATGATCAAGCTCTTCCTGTGAGGAGGGAGTGGGGAAAGCAGGCATGTAGTGGTTTCTTGAGAGACCGAAGTCAGCACCAGAAAGTGACTACTTGGTGATGTGGCTATGACGAGTTGTGGACCTTGCTGTACCCCAGGTGAGCAAGGTGACAATGTGAGGCCACAGGAACAGGTGATCAGAAGGGTTTGGAGAATTCCAATGCTCGTTCGGCTGCCCAAACACTGGCTCTAAGGCCTTAATTAGCTTTTTGTTTCTCAAATGCATACCAGAAAAGTTGTTGGAATTTAGTATAAAAACCAGATTTTTTAGAAGTGTAATCCTTACCAGTATTACTAAAATACTTTTAATGGCCATTCATTTTAACTTCCCACTATGAAAGAAAACCCTACATTTGAGTCATTGTGACTTCATGCCTTGTTTCTGAAAACTGCAAGTCCAAGGTCTGTAAATGGATATTTATTTGAAAACCGGGTGTAGGGAGCAATGATGAGCAGTGCTATTAGGGTAGTAATAGGTTTGCAATATTCTTGTTAAGAATTACATTAAGCACACCAGTGATGTAACACCACTCACTCAACAATTTAGATTGTTGGTTTTTAAAGCTATTTTAAAAAGTACTCATTTCCTTTATATCAAATAATTTTGCTTTTTCTTGTTTCCATTATCTTAAAACTACTTCGTTTTCACCTTAATTCTGCTTTAAAATTTCTCTTTCTTAAAAATTCCACATCTCCCTATTTTTCATATTCTCATCATGAGACTTAAGGTTAGAGGATCCTTATTTTTTCCCCTAAGACTATTATTACAATTTAACATTTGTTTTTTACTTGCTAAGGTATTTGAAGTCTCCTAATAGAAAAATAATAAAATTGTATAATAAATGAGCTTCAAGACCACTTTCTGATATATCCAGAGTTTCTTATGATGCCCGGGATTTTGTACATAGGAATATAAAATAGATAAGATAAAATGAAAAGTGATATTGAATAAGAGATCTGGGTTTATAACTATAAAACTTTTTTCCAGTGTTGGGTGGGTTTATAGAAGAAAAAGAAAGGATCATCCCTCAGAAGCAATTTGACTGTGGGTGTAAATCAAAATGGAATTCAAAAGGATCGTGAAATTATCTTGTACTTAACGTTTTCTGGATGTGTTTATTTTGTTACTGTACCTTCCAAAATGACAACTTGGACAAACAATTAGAGTGAGCATGTAACTTGGGTTAGAGTGTGGCTATATGACTTTTTAAAAGAAAACAAAGGTGCATTTTATATTAATTGTTTCCATTTCACATGGCTGATCAAAAGCAGGCAGTGTGAGAATGCTAGTCCCTCAGGTACAGGATGCTCCGGCCGGGAGTCCGGGCCCAGCTCTGAGGTCTGAGTTTAGGTTTGGAAAAGCAGTGCAGTGATGCAGTTAGGAGCGAGGCCCTGAGGCTGGGCAGCAAGGCCTCGGAAAGTTGCTTAGTTGTTCTGGGCCTTGGGTCTTAGGACGGAATAACAGAGCCACCTGCAGGGCTCCATGGGTGAGAGAGGCTGGTGGCCGTGCCTGGCACAGAGTGGGTGCACCACACACGAGCATCGCTCTCTCGTCACGTCACATCTCCTTGAGGCTGGTGCAGGATTTGGCCCAAACCCCCACACCCTCTGCAGGCTGTGGTTCCCCCCTACACTGAACACTGCATTCAGGGAGATGTTTAGGGAGATTTCTGGGTGCTTATGTGTATGCATCCTGCTATATCTGGGGTGGGAGGAAGGACAGAAACCTAATTATTCCTGTGTTCTTCCTCAAAAGAATAAAAGTATTTGACAAGAATATGTATTTGACTACATATGTAGTCAGCAAACTATGATTCATAGTCATAGTCAAAACTCCGGCCTGGGTGAGCCTATGAGAGAAATACCTCTGGGGGTACACTCAGGAAGTGTGGGCTAATGAAAATGCCGGTGATGTGTCGTGGTGATGCTCAGTGTGTTTGTACCTTGCTAATGATGTTAAACCATGAAGCCTGTGAGATCTTGTGTTGCAGTGTGGTTTGGCCCTAGAGCCCTTGCATGCTAACCCCAAGTAGAAGATTAGCCCATTTGCATGCAGTCGGACGCTGACGAGACAAGCATGTGCTGGGAGGTTGACCACCTCAACCTCCTGAGGCTGAACTCCTCCCCCGTCCTGTGTGTGGCCTCATTCGCTGTGGTACGTGTTTAATACCTTCATCATCAGTTTCACTAACCTGAGAGCTCATTCTCCCGTGTAGCCATCTGCTGATGGTGCAGTCCACAGAGCCCCCTAAACCTGTGTCTTTCTGATTTCTTCAGACATTAGGTTGAAAAAGCTTGTTGACGAACGGGAGTGCTTACTGGAACAGGTAACAACCTTTTTATTGCTTCACGAGTTGTCAAGTGGGGCGCCTGAAACCAGGAACCTTCCTGTCCTTCCTGCTTGCTTTGTCAGGACCCCTAACGCATTGTGCTTGAAAATAACGATCAAGTCAGCTCGGGCTCTTGAAATTTTTATCTGTCTGAAGTCATAGGAGGTTTAGAGAGGAGGTCTCAGAGAGCCACGGCCATGTGCTGGGTTGGGGAGGCAGCACACAAATCACAGCCTAACATTACTCGTCTGGTGGGGACTCAAGTTTCAGCACTTCTGTGCCTAGGAGGCTCCAGGTGGCCCTCCCTGGCTCCTTAGTGAATAAGGCAGAGCCTAGTAACATCCTGAATTGCTAACACTTAGACAAATATTTAAAGTACTAGAGGTCCAGTGCACGAAATTTGTGCACTCGGGGTGGGGGGGGTAGTCCCTCGGCCTGGCCTGCACCCTCTCTCAGTCCAGGAGCCCCCGGGGGATGTCCGACTGACAGCTTAGGCCTGCTTCCTACGGGGAGCAGGCCTAAGCCGGCAGCCGGACATCCTTAGCACTGCCATGGAGGCAGGAGAGGCTCCTGCCACCGCCACTGCGCTCGCTAGCCCTGAGCCTGGCTTCTAACTGAGCAGACTCCCCCTGTGGGAGCACACTGACCAACAGGGGGCAGCTCCTGCATTGAGTGTCTGCCCCTGGGTGGTCAGTGCGCATCATAGCAACCGCTCGTTCCACCGTTCGGTCGATTTGCATATTAGCCTTTTATTACATAGGATTTTATGTACAATCTCCTCCTGAATTCAAGAGGAGATTGTACATAAAGATTGTCAGCCTTCGAGTAACTTCTCACCAAGTTACAAACTAGTCCATGCCTGAAATTGTAAATATGATGGCATTTTCATTCATTATACTTGGTTTCTGAGAACTAACTGGCAGAAGTTAGTTTATTTATTTGTGTTGGTTCCTTTATTAAAGAGGAGAGACTCCCTTTCTCCTCGTGGATTGTAATCTTTCTCTGCATTTCTCTGGGGCTTATGTATGTGGCTTTGTCTCCTTTGCATCCATGTGAAATAGCTGCAAGGCAACATCCAGTTCATGGGTTTTCTCCTTTACCTGCTGCTTCCTTTGACAGGCTCTAGGCTCAGCTTTTCTGTCTGATTGGAATAGAGGGATTAACATCCTTTCTCGGTGGGTGTTTCAGATTAAGAAACTCAAAGGGCAGCTGGGAGAAAGACAGAAGAATGGCAAGCTAGACATGCTGCGGCCTGAGGACGCTGTCTTAGAGAACGGGACAGACGTGCACGTGATGGACCTACAAAGTAAATGTCGACCCTTGTGCGGGCGTAACCACTCTGACGTGTGAGATGTTGGCGTGCTTGTTTGGGAGGGGAGAAACCGCAGTGGCGAGGAAAGCCCAGTGTTCCCCACACACACACACACCCCCCCACCCAGAAGCTCTGATTACAAAAGCAGAGACATTTCTCAGTAAGATAGAACAGGATGGGCAGGTGGGCGAGGCAAGGATGTTTCTGTGTGAGCCTAAGAAGCAGAACAGGTGCCCCAAATCGTGCACAGCGAGGCCACCATAGGACGTGCTGCAGGAAATCACTTACTGTGCTGGATACAGCCGCCTTTTGGCCTGCTGATTGCATGGAAAGTTGGAAGGCATTTTTCTATGCCAGTAAACTAGGAAGGGGCTTAAGGGGATATAATTAGGCCCAGTCTCTCCCCCCTCTCTTCCCCCACCACTTCTTTGTCTTCTTTGCTCACAGGTGCACTCTCTCCTGGGCACTTTCCCAGCCTGGGTCCATGGAGAGAGTGCCCTCCTATCTCAGCTCAGGACGGCTGGGGGGCCACAGGCCAGGACTTAACACATTTATAAGGCGATGAGGAAGTAAGGGCTTGATTCCCAGTAACTATTGTTTCAACTTTTTAAAAACCCCAGAGCTTAACAAATTTTCCTTCTTTTTCAACCTTTAGGGGATGCCAACAGACAGATCAGCGACCTCAAATTTAAACTTGCAAAATCTGAGCAAGAGATAACTGCACTAGAACAAAATGTACGTGCACGCTCCAGCAGTAACGGGTACATACACCGATGTGTGCAGACCTCGCCCCTGGAAGGCTGAGGACAAAAAGCAGCAGACATTTTTAGAACCAAAAATAAAGATCCTCAATGTATTTCCTACAAAGAGAGAACTTAGGGAAAAATAGGTCATTATTGGGATTTGAGTTGTGAAATCGACACTGACCCTTTGTAAAAGATGGTTAGCTGTAGGATGTAACCAATGTAGCCAGGGAGGTTTTTTTGTTTTTGTTTTTTCTTTTAAAATAATTTAATTTTTTTTTTAATGCTTCCTTCAGGGATGCCCTCTCGCCTGGCTCCTTTCTCTCTCCCAGCCGGGCCAGCTCTCTCTGGTCCCTCGCTGTGAGCACTCATGCGTCTAGCACGTTGGGCAAGTTTGGGCGAGCTGTGTCCGAACCCAAGGGAGAGGTAACAGCAAGTGTACACGTGGGTGGAACTTTTTGGAGTTTTTATAGGGACAGAGTGAGGAGAGCACATGGAAAGTGATGAGTTTTATGAAGCGTGCTTTGATCTCAGCAGAATGGAAGCCTCCGGGAGGCGGTGCAATGCCACCCCGAACCCTCCTTCTCTCCTGTCTCAGTTCTTGCCTTTCCTCCTCCCTCTCCTGCCTCCTCACCCCACTCCCTGGGAGAGATCAGACTGGGGCAGAGGGCCTGGTAGAGTCTTTGCTTCCCAGCCCTGTTCTGCTTGGACCGGCCGGTTTTCCTGCAGATTCGTCCTGTAAAAGGGGACGATGGCGGCAGGGTATCAGCACTTATGGGAGCCATGCTTTTGGACTAGGGCCAGAGAAGAAATGAGTCCCTAATAGGGGTCAGTCCTGGGTTGCTCAAAAATAAGAACAAATAGCTTGCTTGACTAGAACCTATTTAATAGTTAAGAAGGCTTGGTCGTAATTCTTTGCATGGTGTACTCTCCCGTTTTATTAAATTATATTCTTTGATCTCAAATGTAATAAAGCAATTGGAGAAAGAAAACAGGCCAATCCATTTTGCAGCTGATTTTTCCTTCCTCTTAGGTAATAAGATTAGAGAGTCAAGTATCACGTTATAAATCAGCTGCTGAAAATGCAGAAAAAATAGAAGATGAACTGAAGGCTGAAAAACGGAAACTCCAAAGAGAGGTAATGGCTCTGGGCTGTTTCTAAGAAAAGAATGGGAAGCAATATTCTAGTTGGGCAAGCAGAGAGAGGACTTACGTGGGATCAGCCACTGGGTTACTCACTGTCTCATCACGAGATCGGAGCTCAGTCTAATTTCCTACAGTTTCACTCTAATGTGTTATGTGTGGGTTGTTATTTATTCTGCTTGGGATGTGCGCATTTCTTGACTGTTCAGTCTTTTCTCTCAATTTTGGAAACTTTTTAACCATAATCTCCTTATGTCATTCCCAATCCCTGGTCTCTCCACTTTCCCTCTGGGACTCCAGTAAGAGATCAGACCTTTTCATTGCAACCTCCCATGTACCCACTAAAGGCTGCCTCGTCTCCTTACCTCTCTCTGTTGCCTGCTGTATAGTTTTTGCAGGGATCTCCCAGTTCACCCCCCTTTGTTTTTTTTTAGCGTGTTCATTCCTGACACTTTCCGGTTGTGTGGTCATGCATGCTCTCTTACCTAATTGTGTCCTTACTCTTTAAAGATTCCATGCACAGCTGTTCTGTTTTGCACACCTGGCGACTGGAACCTGTTCAGTCTTTGATTCGTGCTTTTTTGCTTCTGCTGACTCCAGTGGTTTGTCCCTTCATGTGTTTGGTGAGGTTACACTGGATTTTAATTTGTAGGAACACTCCAGGCCTGACTTGGAATTTCCTGCAAAGAAAGCTTGTAAGGCAGTTGGGTTTAACCTGTCCCACGACCTGAACCCCGAGCCCCCGTCTTTGAAGCAGAACCACAGATTGTTCCAGGCTCTGTGGCCCCCGCTCCCGGGCGTCACCACTTGGCCTTGCACATTCCTGCTTTGGTTTCTGCCTGCAGAAGCCTTGCCCCTGGCTGCGCAGGACTGCGGAGACCACCTCTTCCAGCGGGCCTGGGTCAGCTCCTGTCTGTTTGCCTTTTGTGACACCATGATCCCCAAGTTTGTTCCATGTCTGGAGTCTAGTTGTTTCAGAGGAGAAAGTTGCTCATGAGCCCAGCATCCTGAGCCTATTTAAATTTAAAAAACGTGCATTCACACGCATGTGAATATGGATGTTGGGATCGCAGTGGGTCCAGATTAAACTGTGTTTCCGGTAGGACTGTGTCTTGGTAATCCTGTTATGTTTGGAAGAAGCCAAAGCCTCAAAGTTGCCTCTCCTCCTTGTTCCCAGCTCCGCTCCGCACTGGACAAAACCGAAGAGCTGGAGGTGAGCAATGGCCACTTAGTGAAGCGTCTGGAAAAAATGAAAGCCAATAGGAGTGCGCTCTTATCCCAGCAGTAAGCGCCAGCCCCACACAGGAGCCTGGCTAGGCATGGAGAGCATCGACAAGCAGGCTTTTCTCTGTTCCTGTTCCTGTCTGGGAGCTGCTGTTTTTCCTGCTTCTGAGAGGACACCCGAGGACTCAGCCGCAGGAGCCCCAGCAGCCTCGATGCCTCAGTCTGCAGACCCGCAGAGCCCTACCCAGCTGGGCACCACCCACAACCTGCAGGTCATTTGATAAGCACACTGGGCCCATGGGGGTCAGTACCCGACAGCATGGCAGCCTCTTCATGCCATTTAAAATGGTCATCTGAGTAAAGATTAAAGTGGGACTTGAGTTTTCTTTTCATGTGTCTTGCTGAAAATAAGGGGAAATGTTACGGTTGAGACTTCCTTTCATGGCAGAATCTGCAATTGGAGCGGTTTCAGTAGTATCTCTTAGTCTACGCTTTTCACACACGAACACTGTGGAACCACAAGCCATTACCAAGCGAAACTCTTTCACTAGAAACAAGGGAGTGGTCTAGACGTAAAAGTGACCTTAAGAAGACTCTTTACAGGCAACAAACGAAGCTTTTCTAAGGGATTTTTGCATCCGTTCAATCAAAAGAGTACTTTTTTCCAGGGAATTCGGCAATAGCTTACTGAAAATTATAGCTTTTCACTTGCATTATTTAATCCTTATATTTGGAATTGAAGTTGTTAACTTCTTTTAAAGAATGTACTATTAGAAAAATTAAAAAAATGAAAGGTTGAAAAAATTTAGATTGTGGCTTTTTTTCCCATTGAGAAAGATATTTAACTATTTTATATTAATTGTTCTGTATGTTTGAGCTCATCCTTTTTATTTTTTAAGCATATCAATTCATTTTCCTTTCCCTATTTTAAAAAGAAAGGTATATTCACCGTGAATAAGAATAGTGGGGGTGGGTGTGGACTCCTCCAAGAATGTCAACACTAACATTTTTTTAAAAAATTTTTAAAAAAGAATAGTGCACCAATATAAGAATCAGTGTTCTTAGGAAGAAATCATAGACCAGAGTGGAGATAACTATGATATCTTCAAGGACGAAAGTAGAGAAAGTTTGGCTACTTGTTGATTTTTAGTGACGCTTTATATATGTTGTTTTTCAAACAAAGCTGGTTAAGTAGAACAGCTTGTCAGAATATTAGCAAGTACAAACCAAGAAATACATACCACCCAACTGTATCTAGTATTGGCACTTGGAGAATGCTGGGTAGGGGACATGAACTGGTTGTATAAAGTTGAGAATACCCTCACGACGTAGTGCTAGAGATCACCTGGGTGCATCCCCAGCACCCACTGTGTGGATCCGGGATACAGGCTGCTTGCAGCTAGGTGGGAGAGAAGTTGTGTCTCCTTATGCCAAGGACACTTTACAGTTCAGATCTCCTTCTTCTCAGTATTCTATAGGTAAAACATTCAATCACTAATACACATCAGTGCCCACAGATCCCCTATAGCTACTACATAGTCAAAACCAATGTTTTTATACAGAAGCCTACTCTTCACTGCTCCCATGGAAACCGCAACTCTCCACAACAGTGTGGTTTTATATTTACCTATGACTTGTCAGAGCAGATCTTACAATGATTGGCTTCAAAAGATTTCTAAGTTTGGCCCTAGCCAATTTGGCTCAGTGATTAGACCAGGGGTCCTCAAACTACAGCCCGCAGGCCACATGCGGCCCGCTGAAGACATTTATCTGGCCCACAGGTGTTTTTGCCGCCGCTGCCTGTCCTGCTTAGCAGCTGACTCGTCCTGCATTGCGCATGTGTGGAATGTTTTTTTTTAAACTATAGTCCGGCCCTCCAACGGTCTGAGGGACAGTGAACTGGCCCCCTGTTTAAAAAGTTTGAGGACCCCTGGATTAGAGCATCTGCCCTCAGATGAAGGGTCACAGGTTGGATTCCAGTCAAGGGCACATACCTCCATTGCAGGTTCAAGGCAACCAATCTTCAATGTCTCTCTTTCACATCCATGTTTCTGTGTGTGTCTCCCCTCCCTTCCACTCTATAAAAAAAAAAAAAAAAAAAAAAGGAGAAAAATATCCTCTGGTGAGGATTAACAATGACAAAAAAGACTTCTAAGTCTGAAATTCTACTCAATGAGCATTATGCATTCCAAGTTCTTCCAAGAATACAGTGGATTTAGTCAGGGTCCTGCCCAACAACAGAAACCTCCCAGTAATTTGAACAGGGGATGTAACAAAGAATGACTGACCTCTAATAGGAGGTTAACTACCTAAGAATGAAAGGGGGAGAAGATCCAAGGAAGGGACAAACTACGATTGAGATATGATTGGAGGTGCCGCCCACTGGGGGTGTCAGGGGCTGATGCCAGCAGGCAGGAGCCCTGGGCCAGGATGGGAGCAAACATGGCTGGAAGCGGGCACCACCACACTGCACACCACAGGTGCCAAGTGAACAAGGAGGAAGGAACCAGGAAGGGGGCCCTGCTTCCTGCAGCCCCCCCTCTGACCGCATTGGGCCAGAATGTAAAGTAACCCACTCAAAAGGAGAGAGAGATGTCTACTTCATTGTCTTATCCTTAAGGGTCCTTCCACAATATCTTCATATAAACAAGTTGAACCAGTAAAGCACCCACATAGCTCACAGAGAATACTGATAACAGCAAACACTCTTATAGCACTTAGCCATGCCTGGCAGCTAGACTCTTTTATGTTTTCACTCGATTTCCATGAACATGGTAAGAGGTAGATGCTGCTATCAAATCCACGCAGCAGGTGAGGAAACCAGAGCAGGGAAGCGAACTGGCCGGAAGTCCCACAGCTGCAGAATCGCCACTTATGCTTGTCTCACCAGCCCTGGGAAGGCAGCCTCTCTTTCCCAAGCTGGTGGCTCCAAAGAAGTCAAAACTCCAGTCTCTACTTCACACTAGTCCTTACATAAACAACGAATCCCTGTTACACACCAAACTTACCCATTTATTTTGCAATAAAACTTTCCCTACAGATGCAGCTTTTGGAAACTTGTTGCTCGCCTTTTCGTCCCTGTAACCCAGCTTTTCTCAACCTCGTGCTACTCACCTCCTGGACCAGGTCTTTCTTGGTTGCTGGGCGGCTGTCCTGTGCCTCTCAGGGTGTTGAGCAGCATCCCTGGCCTCGACCCACCAGATGCCAGTGGCTGCCACCCCACATTATGACAAAAGTGTCTCCAAACATTGCCAGGTGTCCATGTGGAGGTGGGGCTGGGGTGTGGAAGCGCCCCCAGTGTGAACCACTGCTCAATCCTGAATTAGAAGAATGAGAAGAAAAGTGGTTGGAACCCAGACCAGGGTGACTGTTACATGTTCCTGATTGTTTTCATTTTTAGAAACAAATGGCATTTAGAACATAAAGCAGCCCACTCAAAAGGCATCATAAATGGATGCTAAGAATTGCAATGAGATATTTTCCATTGGTTTTAGATTTCCTATTTTAATAGTCCAAAATGTAAACTAAAAAATCAAAGCTACTGTAGATATTACTAAATTTATATGTTATTATGTGGTGTCAATGGCTTTCTGCTCTGGCAGCGCTGAGCTCTCAGGGAATACCAGCTGAATGCCTACCTTAGCGGGCTGTGGTTCTGTGGACCAGAACGGCCACACAGAGGCAGTGAGGAGTGGGGGTGGGGAAGCACCAGCTGTCAGCCAGATGGAGCCAGCCAGTTTCAAATTTTCAAACTGTCGTGCAAGCATTGGCTGTTGTGTTTCTCCAGATGGCCCAGGTAGGATGTGGCACATGTGTGCATGTGCCTGTCGGTATTTGAAGGTGACAGAGCTGCTGTCTACTGATCTGCTGGCTCCCTGCACCTGCAGCCACAGGCAGCGAACACCTGATCCCCACCCTGGCATGGGAGATACTTGGGGATTTAGAGGACCCAAGCTCAGTGGTCCAGGGTTCTGCCCTGTTCCCAGAAGCTCCAGGACTAGATTGCCACCCAGCTCCCAATCTTTCAAGGACCCCACAGTTAGCCCCAAACCCCAGGCCCATTCTTGTCACTTGGAGGACACTGCCTGTCCACTGGCTGGTATGTATCTCTGTATGGCTGGTCCCCAACTCCCCTTACTTGCTCATCTCCCCTCTCTGCTTCAGAATAGCCCCCATCACCACTTGCCTGTGGCTCCTACCTGGTCCCCAAGGGCACTAAATGCTAAGAGGCCCCACTCATCCTGAGTGGAATTCCACTGACCATGGTTGGGTTTGTCTCCCTTTACAATTGCCCATCCCCATGGGTGGCATGGGAACAAGAATGCCACAGACTTGAGCAAAGAGTCTTCAACTAGAAATATTTGAATTTTACATTAATACTCCCTATATCCCAAGAGGTTCCAATCCCGTATTTAGGATAATGAGGAGAGAAGGGGCCTTTAGGTCTGTGTTCATCCCTCACTGCTGGCCTTCTGGGTCCACTTCCACCCTGGCACTCACTGCGTCCCACCAGCTCTGCCTTCCCAGGACAGTGCTAATGTATGGCTCTCTGCAGCTTGAGTAAGTCGTATTCCCGTTCCCAAATCAGGTATGCTGGGATTTTCCACTGCATGAGCTTTTCTCCTTGTAATGTTGGCCCAGGGCAAGGCCACCTTTGCTCCCTGCGTAGATTTCCTTCACCTGCCTCAGACAGCATGGCATTATGTAGATACTAGGAACAGTTGTTCTTCACCCACCACGATTTTGCTAAATGTGGTTAAGATAGTGTGGTTTAATATTTCCATATCAAAAGCATTTAATCCACTCTCTTAACCACCTAGGTCTAATTTGATTCAGATGCTGTAAAAGAATAAGACAACTGCTGCTTCCTCCTACGGTGGACAGTGTGGGCCATCAAGGGGAGTGAAAAGAGGTGTCTGGCTTCTGTACAAATGAAAGATCAGACCCAGAAAAAATTGCCTGAAAATCAAGATGTAGCACAGTTGAGATTTAGCAAAGTGAAACTCGGGAGAAGGCAAGTGTAACTACATTAATATCACAGCAGTAAGAGCAAGTGTAAAGACAAAATCGGTGGGGAAAGCTGACCTAGTCCTGCTACATCTCATCTCAGCAAAGGGAGCTGCTGTGGCAGCGACGGCTCCAAATGCTGAGGCAAGAAAACATGTAACTGCCCAAGCAGGCTTCTCCTGCCTGGAAACCTCTTCTGTGTTAGAAGCAGATGTCTGCTCCTTTCATTAATTTAAAATTCAAATTTAAAAAGTGCATTTAATATTGTTTTTACCCTGAACATCTAGTATGTGTGTATGCCTGTGTTTTCCATAAATTTATCAATAACTACTTTGCGAGTTTTCTGGAAGATGACCTCTCTGGCGTTTATGTTAATTCACTAAACATCGATCCAGGACTTACTCAGGCACTGGGGATGCAATGGTCCTATTCCAATGAAGAATGGAGACAGTGAACCTGTAAATAGTAAGTAAATAGCATTCCAGGCCATGAAAATGATGAAACCAAGTAATGGAATAGAGTGAGTGTGAGTGTGGCCAGGTGTGTATAGGTGTGTGGAGGTTGCTGCTTGAGCCGGGTGGTCAGAGAAGGCTTCATGGCATAGGTGACATTTAAACTGAAACCTGAAGGATGAAAAAGTCCTGACCATTTGACTACCGAGAGTATCACTGTCCAATAGAAACATAATATGAGCCACATACACAGCTTAAATTTTTTGTCTTCTATTTCGAAGAGTTTCAAGCACTCACCAGTACTAATACATCTGTGTAGGAATGATTTTAACAATGGTATCCATGACCCTTTTTCTAGAGACTGCTTCAGAAGACTGAGCACAACAATTTCCAAGTTGCATGTAAGCATTGGACCTCGAATTCAAACAGCCCCTATTGCTACCACTCTGCTCCACTGAGAGGTCAGTGGACATGTCCATATTGTTCAGCACCAGGTGTCCAATGCTAAGAACAGTGTCTGCTACACAACACAGAAGAAATTGGTAGCTTATGTCCAGCTGGCATGGCTTAGCAGTTCAGTGTCGACCTATGAACCAGGAGGTCACAGTTCAATTCCTGGTCAGGGCACATGCCCGGGTTGCAGGCTCAATCTCCAGTGTGGGGCATGCAGGAGGCAGCTGATCAACGATTCTCTTTCATCACTGATGTTTCCATCTGTCTTTCCCTCTCCCTTCCTCTCTGAAATCAATTTAAAAAAAGAAAAAGAAATGGTAGCTTATGTTGCTTCTTCCTTGTTGTGACTACTACTATTACTGAGTCCAGTGTTTCCCAAAGTGTTTTCATGGACCACTAATTCCTAGGAATGTCAGGGTTCTAAGTAAAAAGAATTCTATAAGCAATCTTTGGTGACACTCGGTAAACAGTCAATGGGTTTACCTATTGAGAATTACATTCATATGAATGTCATCAGATTCCTTAAGAGGCAGATGGACTGGGTACAATTTCCCAAACTGTCCAAGGAACCTTCCCCACCCCCCTCCCACCCCCAACATAGCCCTCTGGGACCAGGACTCTGCAGAATGCATTCTAAGAAAAATTGTGCCAGCTATAGGCTGGGCAAACGTGTCTGGGCTCTTAGCCTGAGTCCCCTGCTCCCAAGCCTGCCTCCAGATGAGCATCTCACCCGATAATGCTCTTCAATATCTTGACTCTTCATGGTCCAGAGAGTGACAGTCCATTCTTTTCCCACTACAGAAGGCCCTAGAAGTTACAGATTTGGGTATTTGAGGCCATAGGTTGACAGCACTGGCAGCTAAGTCCCAAAATTACACTTAAAATTCAAAATGAAAATCTGCAGTCTTTTCAAAAAGCATTCCCTTTCTTCATATTGTCACTCTGCCTGTATAATTTTGATAGAAGACACTGTGGAGATGGCAAGTAGCCTCTACCAGGTGTCATAGATATTCAGAGGTACAAGGATAGACAGGTCTCCTTGCCTGGCTCACAGGGTGCCCACTGCTTTGCTCTACCGTATTTCCTTGCTGCATTCCCTGAGAACTCCCAGTGTGTGGCTTCCAGGCAATCAGGCCACGACTGTGCCACACTCTTGCACATCTCAGCCTGTTCTACACCTTAGCCACTGGTAACTTCTGTCTGATGCAGCAGGACTGGACTGTCTTGGATAAGAACTGCCTTAAGCTTTGTGCTCCATGGCCTGCCTGATACACAGCAGGACCTCAGCAGCTGTTTGTTTGTCCAGAGCTCCTGAATAGAGAGGTCAATAAGCAAAGGGCAGCAAAATCCACGTGGGAGAAGATCGCAATGGTATCTCTCTCCATTCAACTTCCTCGAACACACAAAGCGAGGCTCTGTGCCAAGTAGCGTAGAGGGGATTTCTATTTCCTTCTTTACATATTTCTGCATTTTCTATATTAAACACATATTACTTCAATAATGTTAAAATATTTGTTATTTTTAAACAAAATGACCATCTAAGCAAAAATCAATGCAACAAAATTTCCACAATGAAAAAAAAGTACACATTTTTATATGTAGATTATATTGATTTCAGAGAGGAAGGGAGAGGGAGAAATAGAAACATCAATGATGAAAGAATCATTGATCAGCTACCTCCTGCACGCCCCACACTGGGGATGGAGTCTGCAACCTGCAACCCAGCATGTGCACTGACCTGGGATCACCAAACTGTGACCTGCTGGTTCATAGGTAGATGCTCAACCACTGAGCCGCCAGGGGCAGCGGGCCATACACATTTCAAGACAGGATAACAGTGCCTTGTGGAGCCTGGGAAAAAGGGAAAATTAGTTGTAGACTTGGACATTTTGTTCATCTTGGACTTTTCATTCCTTTTTTTTTTTAACGACTGCATTATTATTTATCTTGATAAGTTAGTCTTCTTGTACCCCTTAAATTTTGCACCGAGGCTAATAAGTGTATCGCTCTCTCGCCCTAGCCCTGGCCCTAATAACGATATTTTAAAAGAGGTGGGTGGACACAAAGGGACACGTGGCGGAAACCAGGGTGCAGCCAGGCGGTTGTGCAGCCACTGTGTGTGGGCAGACTCCAGAGGGCGCTGGGCCCAATCTAGGGGCAGCACCACCCAGCTTTCTCACCCAGTGGCTTTGCACTGCTGCGCTGTCCAGACAGGGTCTCGGCCTGCAAGGCAGAAAAGGCTTCCAAGGCCCCTCAGCCCGAAGAGGCCATCTTGCGGAATCCTGTTCCTGCCAGCCGCACTAGCGCAATCGCAGTGCATAATCGCAATTACATTGGCGCCTGCACGCCCGGCCAATTACGCTGCCGCCCTATTTGCATCAGCCAATGGGAGCGCGCTGAACGTCAGAAAGTGGGCGGGCCTCCAGCGGCTGTTACCCGTAGGGCTGCACGGCTGCACGCGGAGTGATTGAGGAGGTGGTCGAAAGCCTCACGCGTCCGCGGCTGGGTCAGCAGCGGAGGCGACAGCGCGACTCTGAGGTGCAACCGACGAGGCGGACCTTGGTTGGGCGAGGGTGAGAGGAACGATGCAGTGAGCGCAGTCAGGGCCGGTCCAGTGGTGGGAAGGCGGCTTTCGAGACCTTCTCCATGGTCCAGGACAGGGAGGCAGGCCAGGTTGGGAGTGGGGTGGCCCCCAGCGTTTGCGCCTTCGTCCAGAATACCGTACCTAGGTGCCTTTATATTCGGTGCCAAGTGGGTCTCCCATTCTGGCTGCACAGGCACCAGGGCAGACTATCACTGTACAAAAGTCGTTTAGAGCAGCTTGGGGGCCTATCCCCTGGTAAAGGTGGAGTTCCACTCGTGAGTTTATCGGTGCGTTAACCACGGGCGGGCACAGGAGCAACCGCGAGAAGTGGATGTTAGCTAATTACCTAAACGTGTCCTGAATGCACAGGTGTGGGAGGCGTTACAGTCGACAAAGGGTCCTGACCTATTGCCAGAGGCCAGGAAGGTTTTCTTAGGAAACTGGAATTGGGGTGAGATCTGAGGTTGAACAGAAATTACAAGTGGTTGGGGGCAGGGCGTGGGCAGAGGACACACGTGGCCAAAGTTGCCACGGAGCTCAGGCCTTCAGAGGGCCTTCTAGGCTGTGCTAGGATTTTAATCTTTATCCAGAGGACAGACTCATTGTTGCTGAGTTTTAAGCAATAATGTGAAGTGATGAGGTTTGCATTTTGGAAAGATGATTCTGGCCAGGTGGGAGGTTATTGCTCGGATCCGTGTGTGAGTCAGGGCTAAGACAGACAAGAGTGGTGAGGATGAGGGAGGGAGAGTCCCCTGGGCTGGCTCTGGGATTGACAGCACAGCAGGGAATCATTTGGTAAACGAGAACTGGGAGAACACAATGAAAATGGGTACATACCTAGGAGTGGAATCGCTGGGTCGTGTGACCAGTCCCTGTTTAACTGTCAAGAGGGGCCGCCAGACTGTTTTCCAAAGTGGGAACATTTTTTACCTTCCCCAGCAATGTGTGAGGGTTCTAGTGTCTCCACATAGAGCCAACCTTCATTTTCCATGTTTGTTTGTTTTTATAACCATCCTAGTGGGTGTAAAGGGTATCTCATTGTGGTTTTGATTTGCATTTCACTGAAGAATAATGTGATCTTGTGTGTGTTTATATTCTTTGGAGAACTGTTTATTCAGTTCCTGTGCTCTTTTTAAAAATAGGGTTGTCTGTCTTTTTGTCGTTGAGCTGTAAGAATTCCTTATATATACTGGATAATAGACCCTTACCAGATACATGATTTGGAAGTATTTTTGTTATAGTAAAATTTTTACTTTTGTCAATAGTTTTTAACCTTGGCTGTCTGTTCGTATGAATCCTGCAACACATTTAATGGAGATTTGAAAGCACAACCAGATATGAGTGAGAATACACTTTGTTAAAATACTTACTGAAGGAATTTTCAAAATGTAAATGCTCTTCTCACTAGTTTATTTTGAAAAATTATTTAACTTAAGTGTTATTTATGCTAAGAAATTGGTTTATTATAACATAAATTAACAAATATTTAAAATTTTTGTTTTAATTTTTAATCTGATAGTATTACTAGATATTACGCACATAAATATTCCTTGGGGTTCTCAATATTTTTAAAAATGCAAAGAGTTCCTGAGTCCAAAAAACAAGGAAACCGCTGATCTATTCTAATGTCAATTATTTTAATAATATGGCTTTCTTTTAACCTTACTCTTTATCTTAAATATTTACCTAACATTCCTAGAGTAGAATCATAACTGACTTAAGTACAATCCCTTAAGTCAGGACTTACTAACTTCATATTTTTTAATGTGGTAGAGAAGTCCATAAATCCTTTAAATTACATGTGTGTGCATTTTCTCAGAGAAGTAACTGTGTGACTTTTATCAAATCTTCAGAAAGTTCAAAACCCCAAAGGTTAACCTGTAGCCAGTATCATGGAAGTAAAAGTATTAAAAGGCTATTAGGCCAAATTTTTTTCATTTCTGGGGAAAAAGCTTTTTGAAACATTGAATTGGAAGTAGAATACTTCCACTGCAGATAATTTCTAAGGTTCATGGCTGTATATTTTAATTTGTATGTTATAGGCACTTAGCACTTTTTATGTATAAATCTCCATTCACACACAAAAACAAAATAATAAAAAAGGCAGAAAAGTATTCCTCCTCCTAGGTTCCTAGTTCAGTCAGTGCACCCTCAATGATAATGAGTTCACTTTTACACTTAAGTCTAGTTACCCTGTCTCCTCGCCTTACCTCTCTTTTACTTGGGGACCATCCATACTTAACTAGTCCTCGTAACTTGAGATGCTCTATTCTCTTTCCTGTTCCTTCTTAGTCTGTTAACTGCTACATGTGATTTAGCTT
The DNA here is from genome assembly GCA_026230045.1 of Corynorhinus townsendii. Taxonomy (NCBI): domain Eukaryota; kingdom Metazoa; phylum Chordata; class Mammalia; order Chiroptera; family Vespertilionidae; genus Corynorhinus; species Corynorhinus townsendii. The sequence goes on from JAPDVU010000005.1 coordinate 35,626,451, forward strand.
CTTAGATGTCATGATTTAGCTTAAATGTTACTTTCTTTGTAAGCTTTCCTTTACCTTTATCAATGCAACCCTATGTTGTTCACTTATTGTTTACTTGATGTGAAATTTGTAGCCCTCTGCAAGCATTTCTCTGGGAATTTTCTGAAAAAGGATGGGGTTCATCCTCCAAGCCCCCCAGCTCAGCAGGTGGGCATCCACAGACCCTCTGGGGATCATGCTCAGAACCCACCATGGGGCCGGAATGCCACTTCAAGGCCAACCCCAACTAAAGGGCTGTGGCCGCCCCAAGAGCCGCCAATCCCTGCAAAAGGAAGACAGCTCCGCAGCTGGTGGGACACAGTAAGAGGGCACTTTCTGGAGGGGTGACCATAGAGCTGGCACTGGGTGGGGCTGGGAGTAATCGGAGGCCTCCCCGAGGCTCCAGAGGGTCCCTCTGACTCCTCCCCTGTGTGCCTACCACACAGATGGCTCTGGCACACAGTGGAGGAAGGTAGATTTCCACACCCTTCTGCCTCTTCATTCCCCTCTACTGTGAGCACAGATGTGGGTGCAGAGTCCCAGAGGACTCCTTTCTTTATGACAGTTCTAGAGGCCCGGTGCATGAAATTCGTGCACTAGGGGGAGCGGGTGTCCCTCAGCCCAGCCTGCACACTTTCCAATCTGGGACATCCCTCTCACAATCCGGGACTGCTGGCTCCTAACCAGTCGCCTGCCTGATTGCCCCTAACTGCTCCCCTGCCAGCCTGATTGCCCCCAACTGCCCTCCCCTGCCGGCCATCTTATGACAATGTGGGGGCAGCCATCTTATGACGACATGGGGGCAGCCACCTTTTGATGATGCGAGGGCATGAGGGTCTATTTGCATATTATATAGGATAGGATCCCCTGCCCCCCCACATCCTCTGTCCAGTTGCCCTAGTCTTGGATCTGCTTCCTCAGAGCAGCCATGGCTGAGCTCCTGGGACAGGATGAGGGGCCTGACAGGCCTTTGCGTCACAGCCCTCACCAAGACCCCATTGACAGAAGGGCCAGGGTTGGTGCTTCAGGGTCAGGGTGACGCCTGCAGACACTTCACCAGGAGCAGCAGTGTTCCCACAGGCTCTGCCCAGGTGCCGTCTAGTGTGGGACCAGGAAGGTCTTTGAGTGAGTAGAGGGAAAGGGTTTCTGCCCACCCAGCAAACACTGCACTCCTGATGCCTCCCTGTCCCAGCCTAGGCCCCTGTCCACCAGCTGAGCTTGGCTTTACTGGCCTTGCTCAGCATCACTGGCCCTGACAAACCCCAGGGGTGGCTGCTGAGAGCTCCAGGCCCAGCTCAAGGGACTACCTTAGGCTTTCTCATATGGCAGTTGGGTTCAAGGAGCTACTGTCAGTAATTTTTTTAAACACCTTTAGGAACTCTAGTTTATTTCAAATGTACAAGTCAGTGATTTTAATGGTGCAACCATCAAATTTTTTGAAACATTTTTAATTCCTCAAGATCCCTTATGCCCATTTACAGCTAACCCTCTTCCTATACCCTACCGTAAAGAGCAGACACTAATCTACTTTCTGTCTCTATAAATTTGCTTTTTCTGTACATTCACTTATATGGAATCATAAAGTATGTGATCTCTTGTCTGACTTCTTTCTGTTTTTGAGATTAATCTACAAGGTTTCATGGGTCAGTAGTTTGTTCCTTTTCATTGCTGAAAGATTGTATGGATATACCATGCCATTGGTTTTTAATAAGTCTACAGTTTGTTTTGGAAACATTTGTTTGGTAGTCTAGTACATTGTTTTTTCTTTAATGTTCCTTAGAAATTTTGAAAGAATATGTCTTGGGTATTTAGTTTATTATCCCTATTATATTAGAATCTTTGACTATAATTGTCACTTAGTCAAATTCTTGTTTTTCTAGTATTTTTTAAATGTAATTCTGAATGCAATAATAGTTCAATATTTATACCCTTCTAGTATATACATCCTTGAGAGATGCAGGCCACTACTGTGACAAAGACAGCTGCTAACAAAGAGTACCACAATAATGGAGGAAACATCCAGAAAGGTAAGGGGACAGACCAGTTGGCTTTATTCTGGGTAGAGAGAGATGCTAAATATAACTGGGCTAGATCAGTGGTCCGTAAACTGCGGCTCGTGAGCCACATGCGACTCTTTGGCTGCTTGAGTGTGGTTCTTCCACAAAATACCACGTGCGGGTGTGCACATACAGTGCGATTGAAACTTCGTGGCCCATGCGCAGAAGTTGGTTTTCGGCTCTCAAAAGAAATTTTCAGTCGTTGTACTGTTGATATTTGGCTCTGTTGACTAATGAGTTTGCCGACCACTGGGCTAGATTGTTCCCACTCCTGTGTTGCTACTTTTTAAACTTTCCTCCCAGTAAAATTCAGCATGTTTTAGCTTGGCAACCTCACTCCAGTGATTTTTAGAGAATATGGGCAACTTATGCAGGACCGAGCAGGGAAATGGAAGATTTAGGGAACAGCAGGCGAACCAGAAGAGAGCATTTCTATCCATCCAGGCCTTTGGGAACTCCTGATAGGTACAGTTGTCTCAAGAGAAAAGTGGGCAGTCTGACCTGTGTTACCCAAGTTGAATGTGATTTGACTTCACACAAATCTGAAATTTCTTTTTCTCTGGTAATGGTAGGAGAGAAAATAAGAAATGACTAGAGCATAAAAAGCAAGATAACTAAACTTTATGTGCTTAGGATTGTACATGGTTTTAACTATTAAAAGGACTGTAGAAAACAATTTTAAATGCTATTTTAAGTCAGAATAAAAGTAATGAATTACTCAGCAAAGGAAATAATATAATTAACCATCCATTTTGCAAAAAATTAAGTTAGATTCCTACCTTATGCAAAAATCTACATAGTATAGAAGGACTGTGTTGTACACACACAGAATAAATTATAGAAGAATGCTATTATTTTCTTTTTAGAAGAATACTTTTATAAGCATGTGGTAAGAAGGCCACAGAGACAAAACCCAGAAGTCAGAGAAGAAAGGACTGATCAATATTTATACCCTTCTAGTTATTTAACTAAATAACTTTAATAACCATATGATATTATAAAAAGTAAAAGATAAGCAATAAACTAGGGAAAAGTCCCATTATAAATAAGAAAAAAAAAAGAATTATTATTCAGAATATATAATGAACATATATACAAATCTCTTAAGAAAAATGCAATCAATCTACCTACATATATAAAAAGCCAGTGACCATAACAGCCATAACAACCTTAACAACTAGTCGCTATGATACCCACTGTGGCCAGCAAACCGGCCTGATTGGACTCTCCCCAATCAAGAGCGGGAAGGCAGGCCCTTCCCTTCCTCTGGCTAGCCCCGCCCCCAATCAACCCACCCCACCATGATAAGCCCGCAGCCCCTCCCCCCAGCCAGCCCGCCCCTGGTCACACCCCTCACCCCAATAGGGGGCGAGGCTGGCCAGCCAATCTCCTGCAGCCCCTCCCCCCTCCTGGCACCACACCAGTTTAGTACCCCCACCCTAATCAGGAGCAGGGCTGGCTGACCAACCACCCATGGCCCCTCCCTCAGACTGCTGGCCCTCGATTGGCACCCCCTCACCCCATTCAGGGACGGGGCCAGCTGGCCCACTGCCCACAGCCCATCCCCATGGCAGGGCCCACCAGCCAATTGCTCTTGGCCCCTTCCCCCAGCCAGCCCACCCCTGAGCGGGCCCTGATTGGGATGGGCCATCAGGCCAAACTCCCACCATCTCCTCCTCCCAATAAGCCCAGCCCCAATCCATCCCAATTGGGGCTGGGCTAGCCAGACCCCACCTATGCACGAATTCGTGCACTGGGCCTCTAGTGAGTTTATAATTGAAGCTAACGCCACTTTATTTAGCTCCAACCCCATATTTGTAACAGCCTATTAAACCAGCGATTTTCAACCTTTTTCACATAAGTTAATATTTTTTGCCAATCTGACAAAAAAATAGATAAAATTTTGATTGATTTACCAAAAAAATAATAATAGTTATTACCTACCCTTTTTACTCCAAAGTGACTTTTTAAAAAAATCAAGTGCCTATACTTGCATATAAGGATTTCTGGTACCGAGAATTAACCAATCAGTTGCCACCTTATGGGACATGACCAGTAAGATGCAACTCTATTATATGACCTATATATTTATGGTTCAAGACAGGGCATTCACACTGGATGGCTATTGTTATATTGGCTGTTGTTATTTTTTTTAATTTAATAAATCTTTATTGTTCAGATTATTACAATTGTTCCTCTTTTTTCCCCCCATAACTCCCCTCCACCCGGTTCCCACCCCACCCTCTGCCCTTACCTCCCCCGCACTGTCCTCATCCATAGGTGTATGCTTTTTGTCCAGTCTCTTCCCACACCCCCTACATCCTTTCCCCCCCACCAAGAATTGTCAGTCCACTCCCTTTCTATGCCCCTGATTCTATTATATTCACTAGTTTATTCTTTTTTTTTTTAAATATCAGCAGTTTATTCTGTTCACCAGATTTTTTATTCACTTGATTTTTAGATTCACTTGTTGATAGACATGTATTTGTTGTTCATAATTTTTATCTTTACCTTTTTCTTCTTCCTCTTCTTAAAGAATGCCTTTCAGCATTTCATATAATACTGGTTTGGTGGTGATGAATTCCTTTAGCTTTTTCTTATCTGTGAAGCTCTTTCTCTGACCTTCAATTCTGAATGATAGCTTTGCTGGGTAGAGTAATCTTGGTTGTAGGTTCTTGCTATTCATCACTTTGAATATTTCTTGCCACTCCCATCTGGCCTGCATAGTTTCTGTTGAGAAATCCACTGACAATCGTATGGATGCTCCCTTGTAGGTAATTAACTGTTTTTCTCTTGCTGCTTTTAATATTCTCTCTTTGTCTTTTGCTCTTGGCATTTTAATTATGATGTGTCTTGGTGTGGTCCTCTTTGGATTCCTTTTGTTTGGGGTTCTGTGTGCTTCCTGGACTTGTAAGTCTCTTACTTTCACCATGTGGGGGAAGTTTTCCGTCATTATTTCTTCAAATAGGTTTTCAGTATCTTGCTCTCTCTCTTCTGGCACTCCCATAATTCTGATGTTGGTACGCTTCAGGTTGTCCCAGAGGCTCCTTACACTAGCTTCAAATTTTTGGATTCTTTTTCTTTTTGCTTTTCTGGCTGAGTGTTTTTTGCTTCTTTGTATTTCAACTCGTTGACTTGATTCTTATAGTCCTCTAGTCTGCTGTTGGGTCTCTATATAATATTTATTATTTCAGTCAGTGTATGTTCAATTTCTAGTTGGTCCTTTTACATATCCTCGAGGGTCTCGCTAAATTTATCTGCCTTTTCTAGGAAATTCTTGAAAACCTTATAACCGTGGTTTTGAACTCTATATCCAGTCATTTGCTTTCCTCCATTTTTTTCGTTTGTGATCTGTTTCTTTGTCTCCGCATTTTCGCTGCTTCCCTGAGTTGGTGGAGTAGCTTTGTGTGGTAGGTGTCCTCTAGGGCACAGTGGCTCAGCCTCCCCAGTTACGTGAGGTGGACACTCTTGGTGTACCCCTTTGTGGACTGTGTGCTCAGCCTTGTTGTAGTTAAGTCTTGATTGTTGTTGGTATCATTGGGAGGAATTGACCTCCAGGCCAATTGGCTGTGAGGATCAGCTGTGTCTATGCTGGGAGAACTTCTGTGCTGGAGACACCCTTATGGGACAAGACTTGCAAAATTGCAAAAGCCTCTGTGCTCAGCTTGGATGGGGCGGAGTTTCAGGGCGGAACTTGGCTTCCCTTCAGCCCTGCCCTGTGAGGCCCCTGGGTCTCAGTGTCCCTCGGTAATCACTGCAAGCACCTCTGAGAGAAAGCCACCCTTGAGTTTCGCCCACTGCCAGATAGTCCAGTTTCTCCCCTAATGAGTCTGGGCTCCCAGAAACTCGCCCAGAACTGGAGTTCAACACAGTCGGGAGCTTCTGTCTCCCTCGCGCTTTAGAAAGACAGCCATGCACTCAGCCTCCCGTGCATTCAGCAGTCAGTCCTCTCTCTGCGCGTGCGCCTCCAGATCTCCGCCTTCCGCAGCTCCCGAGTCTGTGTGCTTTCTCTTTTCCTGACAGTCCAGATTCCCCTCGAATGAATCTGGTTTCCCAGAGTCTCGCCCAGGACTGGAGTTCAGCGCAGTCGGGAGCTTCCATCTCCCTCCCGCTTTAGAAAGCCAGCCGCGCACTCAGCCGCCCATGCATTAAGCTGCCCGTCCTCTCCACGCACATCTTCGTACCTCAGCCTTTTGCAGCTCCTCTGAGTCTCAGTGTGCTTTTCTCTTTTCTTCTAGTTGTGGAATTTCCACTCAGCCAGCTTTCCTGTGGTTCTGGATGGTGTCCGTTTTGTCTTTTAGTTGTAGTTTTGAAATTGTTGTGCGAGGCAGCAATTTAGGTGTTTACCTATGCCACCATCTTGGTTTCTCTGTTGTTATTTTTTATTTATTTATTTTTTTGCCAATCTAAGGGGTAAAGAGGTCAGTACCCCGGACTTAATAATCAGGTATTGTGTGTTTTAAAAATTCTTGCAGCACATTGGTTGAAAATTGCTTATCTTAGACATTTGAATCTCAGTGTTTTATTGCTGACCTCAAACTCCACATGCCTGGAAATGAATTCATTATCTTCTCCTCCCCCCCCCCTTTGCTTTTCTCCTTCATCTTCTAAATCAACTATTCTCTAGCTCCAAATATTCCCATTCAACTGAAATACCAAGTTTTAAACCTTATCATTATTTTAGAGCAATGTTTAAGCAGGTGGTGGCCAATTGTTGAGTCATGAAATCAGTTTAGTTGATGGAAATAAGCTTTTTAAAAATAAAATAAAATAGACCAGAAAATACATTAGACATAGTCAGAATAGTTACTGTTTTATAAAATGTTTGTTTCACTTATTTACACACACATATTGTCTACTGGATCTTGATATAAAATGTGTTTCTGATTGTGTTCTTGGGCAAAATATATATATTTGAAAGCCACTAATCTCGCTCTACCTTATCTACCATTCCTAATCAAATACCAAGTCTTATTAGTTGTGGAACTTTTATACCAACTTTTATACCCCTTCTCCAGCCCCATATCTGCATCTTAGTCTATCTGGCTCCAGTCTGCCTCTTCAAGTCTTCATTCTTATTCTTGCTTGAGGTGTCTAAACTCAATTTCATTCACATAACTGTCCTTTTCAGACGCTTTCAGTCGTCCTCTGTAGCCTTAGAATAAGAGCCAATCTCCTTAGAACATCATAAAAGGCCTTTTTTCTGTTCACAGCTCCGATCATTCCGGTAGAACTATTTCACTCCAGACAAAGTGGCTTAATCTTTTCCTGAAAATGCCATAATATTTTACATCGCTCACTTTATAGGTGTTGTTCAATTTGCCTGAGATAACTATTGTGTTTCAAAGACATTTTTTAAATATAAAGTTTTCTCTGAAATTGGCTTTTCTTTTCTTCTCAAGAATTTACCTGCTCATCATCACAGCTCTGTCAGCACTCATTATACCTGTATTACATTTATGTGTGCTTTTTTTATTTGTGACTCTGTGAAAGCCATAAGTATTTAGATACACCACCCATGTCTTTGTTGTTGTTGTTTTACCACTAGAATCTTGACCACTATCTTAGCTGGGGTTACCATAACAAAATACCATAGACTAGGTGGCTTAACCAACAAAGATACTTCTTTTTCACAGTTCTGGAGGCTGAAAGTTCAAACCAGGGTACCAGTATGGTCAGGTTTTGCTAAGGGCTCTCTTCCTGGTTTGTTAATGGCTGCCTTTTTGCAATGTCCTCCGAACATGGTGGGGAGAAAGAGCAAGCTCTCTGGCACTCATCCAGTCTTAAGGAACCCATCCTCATGACCTCATCTAGCCCTGATTACCTCCCAAAGGCCCCATCTCCAGGTACTGTCACAATGGGAATTCAGGCTTTAAAGTACAAATTTTGAGGGAAACACAATTTAGTCCATAGTGACAACCACGGGGGATATTTGTCATGGATAATGTAAAAGTATTCCTACATTGGGAAGAGCTTGGATCACATCTGAGTTATTTTCTACTGTTGAGATTCTGTAATGTCCCTGCTATTAACATTTTATCCTTTTTCTTTTTTCAATCAGATGAGCCTTCTAATCCTAAGAAAGGAAATTTATCATCTTTCAGTGGTTGTAATGAAGCCAAAGTGACTTTTAGTGATGATGACTGGGATTCCTTGGCACTAGAACAAAGAGCTAATGACAAAGAAATCAGCAATATTGACAAAGTAGATTTCCTGGAGCCATCTTTTACTTCGAGTTCAGATGCTAACATAGAGAGTACTCGCTGTCAGTCAAGAGTGTTTGAAGACAGTATTGACTATGTTTTCTTGAATGAAACATACTCTATACTTTATTCAGAGTCAAAACTAAAGAATGAAAATCTTACTCTTTCAAATTCAGAATTAGGTTCTGAAATACAGAAAAGAGAGGAGATGTTTTTTGATATTTTAGAACACAAACTTAATAAGATTATTGACTTAGAAAGAATCAAGATTTCAGATGATGATTGTGAAGAAACTGCTGAAGATGTTCAGAAGTACGATACAGATGAAGACTCACAGCAGGAATATCATAGTGCAGAAGAACAAGAATATCTGAGTAACCACTTATCTCTTGATCAAACAAAAACATTAAACATATCTAATTTGGAAGTTGTTGGATTAAGAAATTCAGGTTATGAAGTTAAACATGCTGGCAATCTAGAAGTTAATCACATTAAGTCGGAAAGTTCTAGCATCTCTTTAGATTCAATTGATGATTACGGACAGGAAGATTCACCTCATGTCTCCAAATATCAGAATTCTGTTATGTTAGAAGAATATCATAAACCAAAGCATGGAAAGTGTAAGGATCAAGAGACTAGTTTAATGTATCACACAGTATTTGATGAAATTATACTAAGGAATAGTCCATCTGAAAGCCAGGAATCTCAGTCTAAGAGTGGTTTTTTTAACCTTCAACAAGCATTGAAAACCAACATTTATACTGGCAAAATTAAATCTCAAGTAACTGAAAGTAAAGATTTTTGTGGAAATGCAACTGTTGAGAACAAAATGTTACACCTTGAAAATCCTAGCACATTACCACAGGAAAAAGCTTTAGAGACATTACTACAACCCTTCAACGATTGTCAAACTTCCTGTAACTCTAATTGTGATGCTTCAGTAATTTCTGTCTGTGCACATTCACATTATAAAAGCCTGCCGAGCATTCCTAACTCGGTCCTAGATTTTTCTGTTACTCCACCAAGGATTGGAGCCAAAGATAATCAGGCAATAAAAGAAGATGGCTCCCTAAAAGTTACTAATGGCAATGCCACAAATAAAACGTGCTTTCATAGTATAGAAGAAACATGTCCCAAATTTACGACAGAGGCAGCTAAGTGCACAGTCACAGTTAATCAGACCGTGGATGTTAGCACTGATTTCAGGGCTTGTTTCACAAACAGCAGAGGAACAAGTACAAGACATTCCATAGTATCTACATCCAGCAACACAGACATAACAATGATGAATAAAAAACGCCCTGGGGAATGGCATAGGGGGAAACAAAGAAGTGTGGGTTGTAATACAGATTGGTCATACAGTCAAGACAATGAAGATACACCGATGGCTATGACAAAAGCATCGCTGGGAAAATCCTGCTCAGTTGACAGTTTAAAACCTAATGGAAATTTCTTAAATAAGGTAAAACCAATATAATAATAGAATTTTATTTGACTTTTAAAGAGACAGTGTGTGCTAATGTAAATTGAAGTTTAGCAGAGACTACTGAGGCTTTTGTAAGAAAATGCTAGATAAGGGGACAAGTGGATAGATTGCCACCAAGCCTATCCTTTTCTGGTGGCTGCTATTGCCATATAGTCCATTAGTAACTGGGTTTTACATTTTGTCAGTTTGGAGCCTCAAAACATATTGTTTGGCATATAGTTCTAATATGATTTTAAATCATGTTTGCAGGATTCCCTGGAATCAAGGAAAACACCCGCTATTACATACTTAAAGGAACATCCTGAGAGGTAAGTTAGATATATAAACTACAGATACACATGGGGGGGAAAATCAAAATAGTAATTTGCTTTTTGTAGGGTACTAAACCATCTATCTGTATGTATAAAAGCCTAAGCGACTGTTCGACCAGCTGACTGGTAGCTATGATGCACACTGACCACCAGGGGGCAGACACTCAACACAGGAACTGCCAAGCTGTGGTTCTCAGGTGACACACCCGGAACCAAAGAGGAGGGAACCCAATTCCGGGTGCATCACCCAAAAACTGCCCTCTCCAATCTTGCAATCCAGGACCCCTCGGGGGATATTGAAGAGCTGGTTTCAGTCTGATCCCCGCAGGCCAAGCCGAGGGACATCCACCGGTGCACGTATCTGTGCACTGGGCCTCTAGTATAGAATAATAGCTTAAAGGAACTTAAGAGATCATCTGCTTCAGCCATTTGTCTTCATACAAAAAACTCTTCTATAATAATAAATGCGTAATATGCTAATTAGACCAGACAGCCAAACGACCTCCGGACGTCATTCTGGACATCCTTCTAAATGAAGCTGCCGCGGTGGAGGCCCAGACAAAGGCGGTTAGGGGTTATCAGGAAGGCAGACAAGCAGTTAGGTGCAATCAGGCAGGCAGGCAGAGTGATTAGGGGTGATCAGGCAGGCAGGCAGATGAGCAATTAGGAGCAATCAGGCAGGCAGGTGAGTGGTTAGGGGCAATCGGGCAGGCAGGTGAGTGGTTAGGGGAGATCAGGCAGGCAGAGTGCTTAGGGTTGCTCAGGCAGGCAGGCAGGTAGGTGAGCAGTTAGGGGTGATCAGGCAGGCAGGCTGAGGCAGGGGCGATCAGGCAGGCGGGTGGAGTGGTTAGGGGCGATTAGGCAGGCAGGCAGAGTGGTTAGGGGCAATCAGGCAGGCAGGCAGAATGGTTAGGGGCGATCAGGTAGGCAGGCAGGTGAGAGGTTAGGGGCGATCAGGCAGACAGGCCAGTGGTTAGGGGCGATCAGGCAGGCAGGCAGGAGAGCAGTTAGGGGCGATCAGGCAGGGAGGCAAGTGGTTAGGGTCTATCAGGCAGGCAGGCGGGCAAGCGATTAGGAGCCAGCGGTCCCGGATTGCGAGAGGGATGTCCGACTGCTGGTTTACCGGGATCGGGCCTAAACCGGCAGTCGGACATCCTCCAAGGGGTCCTGGATTGTGAGAGGTTGCAGGCCGGGCTGAGGGACCCACCCATCCCATGCACGAATTTTGTGCACTGGGCCTCTAGTACTAGGATAATATAGAATGTGAAAATTCTTTCATTTACTGAGATTTCAGTCTCAATAATTCCTTTAGAAACTCATGGCATCTTTATTCAACCCAAATCCATACTGATTTAGTTACTCAATTTTCTTTCATTTGATCCCCTGTAGACCAAAACAAAATAGCACCTTTGGAAAATGTCATATATGTGAAAAAGGAAATAGCTACGTTTACTTAGATGCTTTAATCTTGATTTTAATTCATTGTATAATTTACTTTGCACTTATTAGATATCCTTATCATTCAGAACACTGTGGTGAACTAGGAGGTGGGGATAGTCTCAAAGGGAAGTCTCTGAGAAGCCAAATTAGTTTTCATGCTCTGAAGTCATTTACTTTTTACTTCATTCATTCATTCTGAGTTTAATTCGGTATTCAATCCTATAAAATTAAATAACAGAGTTGGTTTCCTGACACAGGAGTATTGAGAAAAGCTAGAAATGGCAACTAGTAGCAAGAACTGTTATCATTCAGAAAATGTAGTGCTTTGGGGTCTTTTTATAAAATAACATAAAATATTTGCTTATAATAATGACAATTATTAAGAAAAATGCCTGCTATGTCTGTTTTCTATTAAAAAGGTAACACATTTATTTAAGAACAGTTTCCATCCAGAATGCTTATAACTTTAAAGTGTTGGCCAAAGCTTGATTTAGATTGAAAAACCTATTGATTCTGGATAAAGTCAGCACTTTACTGTGGAATTCTTTTTCATAAAAGGAAGTATGAATGTGAGAATTATTTATTTCCTTGAGTTCTAGAAAGACTATATTTAGCTTTGACTTTTGACATTTCTGCTTTCCGTGGTTGTAATGTATTCCTGTAGCCTTTCCATGTCTGGTAGAAATTGATTTAAACTTGATAGGGAAATGTAAGAACTTAAAAACTGTATCTAGAGGCACGTAATTAACAGAAAAATATTGGAGATCTTACCTAACCTAGACTTTTATTTTAAAGGGAACCTCAACTTTGGAAAGAGATGGAGAAGAATTTGCCATCAAAGTGCTGTCAGAAAACAATGCAGAGAGCCATCAAAGCAGAGTTGCACCTTTTAAATATTCACTATCAGTTGTGTCATCGCCATTGTAGTGATATCTACAAACTTGTAATGGAAAATAGGGAAGGATTTAATAGGTGATTGTTAAATTTAAATCTGTATCATCTTAGAAATTTATCACTAGCTTTAAATGCTAGAAAATTAATTTCATTTTTGAAGGACAAAAGCAGGAGTAGATTATAACTAGATTTTAAAACATAGTACACTTGAATTTCATGAAGAGACAGCAGTGCATGTTGGGATGAGGAATCCAGTAAAAAGATAGATTTGATGTTTCTTATGAAGTCCAAGTACGGACAAAGTAAGTTGCAGGGTTTCACATGACATTCCATCATATTCTCTCTGGCTTATATAATGGGGATTGCTGGTACTGCTTCTATTTTATCTTCTGTGGTTCATTTATTTTATTAAACATTTAAAAGAAAATATTTTAAAGATCTGATAGAATTAGAACTAAGTATATAATACAATATTAGTGTTAAATGGATGACTTCAGCCTAAATCGGTTTTGTGACCTTACCTTTTGAACAGGAATTTATCAACTAATTCTACTAAAAAGGAACTAGGATCAGCACTACTGTCTGTTTTGGGAGACTTAAAAGTTAAATATGTAAGCTTGAAAGAAAAAGTAAACAAGGGCATACCACTGGAAGAGCTGCCCCCTCTGTCAGTAGAATCAAAATTATTATCTACCTTCTCTACTTTTGCTTCCAGGGTATGTATTTATGTCTTAGGAATACAATTTTTACTTTATTTAGACAAAAGATTTTAAACTAAAAGGTTTTTCTTCCCTTTTATGTCTTTCCAGCTAATGAAAAAAGAATCACATGTGTAAGTTAAGGTTTAATTTAATCTTATAAATTGCTTAATTTCGTTAATTTTAAGTTTTCTATTTTGGTCCTTATTTAGGAAATTGACAAATCTTTAATGAAATGTTTATCTGTTTAGCTTTTCAGGAGCAGATTCTGAACTAGATAATCAAAGTACATGTGATGTTGATGTTTCTTCAAGCCTAAAAAAGACACTCTCACAAGTGAGATTTTTTTTTTTTTTTAGTTCATCAGTGTAAATCTGATTTTATGGCTTAAGTGAAGTAAACTATAATTTGCAGAAGTTCTCATATCCTTCTTTTCATTTAACTGGTTTACTTTGTGTACTCCTATTTGAAGGATATCACTGATTAGAAGGTACATATGTCTTCCAGTGGTCGGCAAACTGTGGCTCGTGAGCCACATGCGGCTCTTTGGCCCCTTGTGTGTGGCTCTTCCACAAAATACCACGTGCAGGCGCACATGTAGTGTGATTGAAACTTCATGGCCCATGCGCAAAAGTCGGTTTTCGGCTCTCAAAAGAAATTTCAATCATTGTACTGTTGATATTTGGCTCTGTTTGACTAATGAGTTTGCCGACCACTGTCCTAATCAAACAGATGTCAACAGTATATGTTGAGAGGATGACCATATAATTTATCATTATACCAGAAGATTTGAGGATGAAACATAGTGATGTTCATATGATAAGATACAAACCTGGACTGTCTCGGGCAAACCATGACTTAGCCCACCATCATGTTGACCCAGTGTGATAAAAACTAATATCTTAGAGAATTTGTTTCTTGAGGTAGAGTAAAATAATATGTCATTCATTTTACATAGGGCAAAGTTTTCATTCTTCCTTTATTGAAATGGATATAATTTTAATATGCTTTTCATAGGTTTTCTTGATCTCTCTTGGTCCCAAGGAAATGTTCGTCACTCCACAAATTGTGAAGTGCTATAGAATCATAAATTAGATTCCATTATCAAGTGAGTCAGTGTGGTAGGGTAGCTGATTTTTTTACTTTCTGACTTTGGTTTTAACACTGAGGTTTTATTAAATGGGTAGTCGTATATAATAAGATGCATTCTAAAGCCAAAAGTGAATACTTAATTGATTTATATTCCTTTCTATTAACATAAGTGATTAAAAGTAAATTACTCTAGCAATTTATTCCACTGTTGTACTCAAACCCATTATACACAAAGAATTAACAGATCTAAAAACAGATTTTAATATTCTCACATTTCTTATGTAGTTTACTTAACTTGTTTATTTCATGATATAAAATGTTCTGGAGAGGTTTTGTTTCATCATTTGTAATGGTAGCAGTGGTATAACCTCATTTGGGGAAGAACAATAAATTATTTTTAAAACTACAAGATGTAGCTAGACATAATTTTTATAATCTAAGCTTTGGCTGTAAAACAATATCTTTAAAAAATGTTTGTTTTTTTATAGAGGGATAGAGAGAGAGGAAGCATCAATCAGCTGCCTCCTGCACGCCCCCTACTGGGGGTTGAGCCAGAAAACGGGGCATGTGCCCTGACTGGGAATCGAGCCTGTAAAGTCCAATCTTTGAACTCTTGGTCATGGTTCGATGCTCAACCACTGAGCCACACCAACCGGGCAATAAAACAGTATTTTAAGTTGTGATCATATTTTAATATATGTCTCATTAAATTGACAGGTTATGCCTGAAAGCCAGTGTAGTTTAGTGTGTCTAAATTTTAGTTACTTATGTACCATCTTCACAATTTTCCATAGCCGTATATTGCCTGTAATATTACTTGCTTTGTGTTCTTCTTTAAACAGTTCTCCTTTTTAGATAAACTTATGTAAAAAGTAACTTATTTACTATTATATTTGGGAAAGAAACATTACTTCCCATAGATATAAGCCACATTAAATACATAATTTAAATGTTAATATGGAAAATACTTACATGTATACCTTCAAAAATCATCTGAATTCCTTCGAGAGTGTGTATGCCACACTTTGCTAAATAATGGTAGTGTTAGCATATAGTCACTATACACAGACTGGGATCATTCAAATCCTAATTCTCATTAACTGTATGACGTTCAGTTTGCTCACCTGCAAATGTAAGTGGAGAATGATTTTGCTTTCAGAGCCTTCATTGTTGTGAGGGCTAAGGCCGGTGAAGAGTGCCACCACATAGTAAGAGCACATAACTATTAGTTCTTACTTATTTTCATTGTTTTTATTATTTTAATCCTCAGGTGTCTTTATTATCCGACAATAGTCATACTAAACAAGGTTCATCACCCAAGGAAGATGGTTTAAAAACTGGTGATATAGATGGATACTTTAGTCAACTGAAACTTGATGATAAAGGTCAGTATAAAAATGTATTGTCTTGTGTCATTGCTGGAAAAAAACAAGGTTTAAAATGTCCCTAGTGCCCATTCATTAAATAAAAATAAATATTCTTAATTGACTGAATGGTATTCTGATTATGAATGGTATGTTCTTTTTGCATGTACTTGGCATCTTTAAGGTTACTTAATACTATCTATAATAATAAAAGTATAATATGCTAATTAGACTGGATGTCATTCCGGATGACCTTCCGGATGAAGCCATGGCAGCAGAGGCCAAGGCAGAGGTGGCCGCTGTGGCGGGGGCCAAGCAAGCCCCTTGCACAAATTTCGTGCATTGGGCCTCTAGTATCTGATAATGCCAAATAATGATACAGACTTTTATTCTTCTGGTTCATGTCTTACAGTCTAAATATTCTTCTGTCCAATTTGTATTCCTGCAAATTGTGTAATATTTTTTATTTTGTTTTCTATGAAAAAAAGATGATCATTCCAAAAAGAACACTAATTCGATTTTTAAAGAAATAAAGAGCTGCAATACTGTTTAATATCTTTTTAAAGACATTTATTGTTAGTCTGTGTAGAGAGATGATACAAATCTCTTTAATAAAGAATAATTTGAAAATCTGAAAAACAAGACTAGAGATTGGTGTTAATTAAAGGAAAACTGGGAAGCAAATCACTCAGACTGAAAAGTACTTTTTATTTAGGGACTACTGAAAATCCCTTCTCAGAGAATACCCCCCACCCCCATCCTCACCTGAGAATATGCTTCCATTGATTCTAGAGGTGGGGAGAGAGAGAAACATCAATCTGTGACCCCCGTATACACCTCAACCGGGGTTGAACTGGAAACCTGCATATGTGCCCTGACTGGGAATCGAACTCACAACCTCTTGGTGAATAGAACAATGCTCCAACCATCTGAGCCACCCAGCCAGGGCCCTTCTCAGAGCGTCTTTATGCTTGGTTCTCCTATTTTTCTAATATTTATTTTTATACTTTAGTAATTGTCATCATGCTGGTTTATTCTGAGAAGCTTTCAGGTAACTTCTCAGAGGGCAAACCTACATCATTCATAGCTATTTGTGTTCAATTTCTCAAATTCCAAACATTATCAAGAAACAAGTGAAGACTGGTTTGATGCTAAAGAGAGCCTGACAGGAGTTGACTGCTCAGGAATACAAGAAAATCAAATAGAACAAGACAAATGGGATCCAAAGTTTACATCAGGTTGGTTCTTAACAGTTTACTAAGAAATCCTAACCTAGCTCATTTTATTTATTTATTTAATCTTTAAAGTATTATATATGTCCCCTTTTTTCCCCCCATTGACCCCCTCCAACCCCCCCACCTTCCCCCCCCCCCCGGCTTTCACCACCCCATTGTCTGTGTCCATGGGCCATGCATATATCCATACAAGTTAACCTAGCTCATTTTTAAAATGGTACTTACTGTCTTCTGTTATTGGGGGGATTAAGCTGTTTTAAAATTTTATTCGAGTTTGTGAATTTTCTTTATAAACATAAAAAGTGAGAAAATTAGCCATTTGGAGGTCATTTCTCTTTCAGAAAACCGTCTGCTAAAAGTTTAAATCTGCCCTGGCCAGTGTTTCTCAGTGGTTGGAGCGTCTGCTCATGAACTGATGGGATGAGGGTTTGAATTCTGGTCAAGGGCATGTACCTCAGTTGCAGATTCAGTTCCCAGCCCCTGTTGGGACGTGTGTGGAAGGCAACCAATTCATGTGTCTCTCACATCAATGTTTCTCTCTCCCTCCTTCCCCTACTCCCACTCTCCTTCTCCCTCTTCCCTTCCCCTTCCATCCCTTCCACTCTCTCTAAAAAAAAAGCAATGGAAAAAATACCTTCTGGTGAGGATTTAAAAAAAAATCAAGTAATATATCAATAAGTGAACAACAAATCAATCTCTCCAAAAAATCAATAAGTAAACATTTTTTTAAGTATGAGAAAATTAAAATTACCTGAAGTGTCTCCAACCTACAATAATCACATTAATATTCTTTACTTTTCTTTTATGTATTTTATGCATATATTTAATACACATATATAGTTTTAAATAAATGGCATTATGTAATCTAGTTTTATTGTACCTTTTTTCCTTGCATTTTTCTCCATATCACTTACCACATACTGTGTATTCTTCTTACTTAATATACTGACTGCCTTCCCACACTCACACATGAGGCTAAGAATTGTTTATGCTTTGTTCACTGCCTAACCTGAGTGCCCATGGGGTATCTAGTAGATATATTGTATTACTAGTACCAGGGGAGATGATGGGTATGATGTACGTCTCCTGATTCCTATTCACTTACCTTTTCTATTGTGCTCCCCTCTCACCCTAATGTAAAAATCTATACTAATAATAGCCTAGGTCAGTGGTCGGCAAACTGTGGCTCGCGAGCCACATGCGGCTCTTTGTCCCCTTGAGTGTGGCTCTTCCACAAAATACCACGTGTGGGCACGCATGTACAGTGTGATTGAAACTTCGTGGCCCATGCACAGAAGTCGGTTTTTGGCTCTCAAAAGAAATTTCAATTGTTGTACTGTTGATATTTGGCTCTGTTGACTAATGGGTTTGCCGACCACTGGCCTAGGTGGTTGTCACGCCCTCATGCATCATGCCCTAACGTTGTCACAAGATGGCCGTCACAAGATGGCCGCATGCACAGCGGAGGCGGGGCCTGGCAGAGCAGGCAGGTGGCGGCAGGGGAGGGCAGTTGGGGGGCATTCAGGCCGGCAGGGGAGCGGTTAGGGGGTGATCAGGCTGGCAGGCAGAAGTGGTTAGGGACAGTCAAGGAGGCAGGCAGGCAAGTGGTTAGGAGCCAGTGGTACCAGATTGTGAAAGGGATGTCTGACCAGCAGTCGGACATCTCCCGAGGGGTCCCAGATTGGAGAGGGTGCAGGCCGGGCTGAGGGACACATGCCCATCCCACCCCCCCATGAATTTCATGCATCGGGCCTCCAGTATAAATTATAAAGGTAAATAATTAGTTTCGCTATTTTCTCTGTACAGCAGATTACAAACCAAAGAAATTATCAACTTAATGAAGAAGAGTAGGTATTATTGCCAGAGAGGAAGGATTCTACCTGAATTCTAGCACCACCACTGTCTAGATTTGTGACCTAAACTTCTAAGACTTCAGTAACCTCATGTAGAAAATGGAAATGATAACAGTTGTACCTCACAGGGTGGTTGGAGCATTACATAAGATGATACATAGAAAATGCTTGGCATAGTGCCTGGATATGGGAAACGCTTGATAAGGGTTAGACTCTTATTATATAATGAAAATAAAAATTGTAATTATCCCATTATAAAAATTATAAAACACGAATAAAAACTACTTTAAGAATTCATTCAACAAATATTTATTGTGTACCTCTCTATGTTCCAGGTATACATTTTGGTAGTAGCTTGAAAGAATCTCAATTCATTGAATCCTTTTTTATTTCAGACCAGGTTCTCTAAAAATACAGACTAAAAATGCAGTCTAAGACTTTGAATAATCTATAATCCTAGTATTTGTGGTTTCTAAAATAGTGCTATCTAAAGCAAGTTCTTTCACACACACACACACACACACACACACACACACACACACACCCCCATTCTTATGTGCTATTACTATTACCTCAGCTATATACCAGCTGTTGGTATTGTCTGAGTTAAAGGTTTTCTTGGTGTGGTTTTCCCCAGCAAAGTCATGTGAGTCAGAAAAGCCCTGGCCAGCATTAGGGTGGGCTAGGATCCTGTGCATTCCACGTCTTAGCACTTCTTTGAGCAGAGACAAGTGAAGACAATGTCTTCATTCTGGTGTAATTAATTACTGCTAACTTATTGATCCATTTTTGAGTTACAAGAGACTTAATATCAATGAATCCAATCTCTTTATTTTTAAAGATGTTATGATTAATGCCCAGAAATGTTAAAACTTTTCTCCAGGCTCTTGGTCTTCAGTCTAGTGCTGATATTTGCTAATTATGACTTTACTAGAGGCCCAGTACATGAAATTTGTGCACGGGAGGGGGTCCCCTCACCCTGGCCTGCACCCTTTCCAATCTGGGACCCCTCAGGGGGTGTCCGACTGCCGGGATCGGGCCTAAACCGGCAGTCGGACATCCCTCTCGCAATCCGGGACCGCTGGCTCCTAATTGCTTGCCTGCCTACCTGCCTGATTGCCCCTAACCCCTCTGCCTGCCTGCCTGATCGCCCCCCCATACCTTGCCCCCCTGCCGGCCTGATCGCCCCTACCTCGCCCCCCTGCTGGGCTGATCACCCCTAACTTGCCCCCCTGCTGGCCTGATCACCCCTAACTTGCCCCCTGCCGGCCTGATTATCCCTAACTTGCTCCCCTACCAACCTGATCTCCCCTAATCACCTCTGCTCAGCCCCCGACCTAAGCCGCAGTCTGGCCGCCCTCTGCGGGAGGCAACCTGGTGGATCAGGGGAAGGCGCCCCCCCATTGCTGCTGCCACTGCCAACTTGAGCCTGGGCACTTTGCAGCTGCCTGTGGCTGCCTGAGCCTCGGCCCTCACAGCTGCTGCAGCTTTGTCCAGAAGGTTGTCCAGAAGATGTCTGCCCTAATTAGCATATTACCCTTTTATTAGTATAGATAATAAGTGTTATGATTATATATATAAAAGCCTAAGTGACCGGCCTACCAGTAGCTATGACTACCAGGAGCAGGCGCTCAACACAGGAGCTGCCGAGCTGGGGTGACTAGGCAGCTGCGGTTCTCAGGTGATGCACCCAAAACCAGAGAGGAGGAAGCCCGATTCTGGGGTGTGTCACCTGAGAACCACCCTCTCGCAATCCAGGACCCCTTGGGAGATGTCGGAGAGCCAATTTCGGCCCGAACCCTGCAGGCCAGGGTGAGGAACCCCACGGGTGCACAAATCCGTGCACTGGGGTTCTAGTAAAAAAAAAAAAAAAAAAATTGAACAATTTTCACTTAAAAATATCAACATAATAATGGTTATCTTCTGTTTTGCGTTATGTTTTTCTATAAGCAGAAATTAAGAATGCTGAACCCTTACAAAGAGATAAAGGTTATTTGGTACATGTTGGCGGTCTCTGCCCTTCAGTATCTGAGGTATGCTTGGATTTATTTTTTGAGATTTATTTTCAAATTTATTAGGTGTTCATATTTTGATTATTGTTGTTTTCTACCTTTCACAAACTTTTATTTCTCTTCTTTTAGGCTGATTTAAGGTCTCATTTTCAGAAATATCAAGTTTCAGAAATTTCAATTTATGATTCTTCTAATTACAGGTATATTTTCTAAATTCAGTAAGTGTGCATTTGCTAAGTGTCTGTGTGCCAGAGGCTCTGTACTAGACATTAACCAAGTGGTGATAGTCAGGGCCATTCCCCAACTCCAGTAAAGGGACACACGTGGACAAGCAGCTGCAATCATTAACTGGTGCTGCTCTTCAGGTCTTTTTCATGGTACTTTTCACCTTGTTACTGACACATAGCAGTTACTGGATGTGTGCACTTGATCTTGTTTCACAGTGGCAGTGGAGTGCTTTAGTCAAGAGAGTGGGCTCCACAGCTCTGTGGCTGGGTTCAGTTCCCAGCTCCATCAATACTTGCTGCATAAATTTGGACAAATTATTTAATCTTTCTGTACCCCAGGCTCTTTATAAAGTAAGAATAATAACTCCAGTACCTTCATTGCTCTGAAACTGTTTTTAGGTAAATAAATAAAACAGTAAGAATAAAGCAGGTGCTCAGAAAACTGTACCTTTATTATTTTTATTATAATTCTTAGTCCATATTTTTATATTTTTAGGTAGATAACTATACCATGTGCATATAACCACATATATGTATGTTGCCACTTTCTGTTTTGTGACATTGCCAGAACATTCAAAAGTATCAAATACTAATGCCAAGAGCTCAGTAGAAATACCTTTACTGTTTTATCACTAAACATGATAGCTATTCATTTCAGACATTAAAACTTTATCAATTAAGAAAGGATCCTATTTGTAGTCGAGATTAAAATTTGTTAAAAATAGGTGTTTAATTTTGTCTTAAGTGGAGTCACTTAAGACATGCTTCTTTTCTGCTTTAATATTTTAGATATGCATCTCTTGCTTTAAAAAATAACAATGATGCAAAGTCTGCTGCGAAAGAAATGAATGGGATAGAAATAAATGGGAAACCAGTTAATGTGCGACTTGTTAAAAGTCCTGGAGAATGTACATCGCCACTTTCCTCCAAAAGTGGAAGGAGAATTAGCCTGAATGATTTGGAGAAAAGCACCAACAAAGAAATCAACTCAGCTTCCTCTGCTCGTAGATTGCCCAGAACTAGGCCAAGGCAGCTGGGATCTGAGCAAGACAGTGAATTTTTCCATTTTGACCAAGAGGTTAGTTTTAAATGGTCTTTGTGTGTGCCACATTGAAGTGGCTGTGGAGAACAAATGACTCTAAAACTATCAATATTAAAGTGGGAATGAGAAAGTCAATCTGAATGATTTTTAACTGTGGATCCACTCTAACCTGCTTTTATACAACTCGTCCCTGTTCCCCTGAGGGAAAATGTAGATCTTTGCTGACCTAGCTACAGAAAAACTCGTTTTCCTTTCACTTTAACTAGGTTCATTGACAGTGCTTTTCAGTCTTTTATCTCTTTATTTGTGTACCATACTACATCATTCTTTTTAACACAACTAACCTTATCTCATACTTCTTAAAATCATATAATGTAATCATTTAATTATATATGCCCTCATCTTTAAACAACACATGGGAAGTGATAAAGTTACCTCAATCATTCTTTCTCCCAAACAAGTAGTTTATATACAATGTCTTGATTTCTTTGTTTCTCTTCTTCATCTGACTTTAGCAAAATGCCTGGCATCATTTAGGCATTCCATCGTTTTTTTTTATTTTATTTTACATACAGTAAAATCAATTTTATTTGGTGTCTATGTGTTTGCACAATTGCATATAGACATGGTGGTTACATGTCATTTACATTTGTGCAAACACACAGACACCAAACAAGATATTCAAGATACAGAATAGTCCATTCCAAAACACTCTCTTGTGCTCCTTTCTGTTTCCTCTTGCTATGTTTTTACCTTTTCCAGAATGCCATACCAATGGAATAGTATGTGGCCTTATTAGTTCGGCTTCTCCCACTTACCTTAGTGCATTTGAGATAGATGTATGTTATGTGTGTATCAGCAGTTCATTCCTGCTAATATTTTGACCATTTTTATTGGGTTGTTTATTTTCTTATTACTGAGTTCTGATTTTTTTAATATTCTGAATATAAATTCTTTATCAGCTGGATATGTGATTTGCAAGTACTTCTATCTATACTTTGTCTTTTCATTTGTTTAATAGTATCTTTATCAGAACAAGAGTTTTTAATTTTCATGAAGTACCATTTACCCGGTTTTTTTTCTTTATTAATTTGTGGTTTTAGTATTGGATCTAAGAAACCCATCTCAGAAAGATTTTGAGTGAATTTTTATGTAATGTGTAAGATATGAATTGAGGTCATTTTTTTCTTTGTTTTTGTTTTATGTATGGAAGTGTTCTCGCATCATTGTTGAAAAAGGCTATCCTATCTCCACTGAATTATCTTTACACTTTTGTTAAAAATCACTTGATCATACCTGTATGAGTCTATTTCTAGACTGACTGTTCTCTTCCGTGGATCTGTTTTTCTGTCTTCACCAATACTACACTATCTTGATGATTGTAGCTTTATTGTAAGCCTTGATATCAAGTAGAATGAGTCTTCCAGCTTTGTTCATTTCCAAAATTGTTTTGCCTATTCTAGTCTCAGATAATTCAACTTGTCAATATCTACCAAAAACTCCTACTTTGATTTTTACTGAGGTTATATGGAGTCTACAGATCAGAGCAGATCCCTTTTTAGTAAGTGGGTGAAAGAAATATTTGTTGGCTAAGCAAAGGCATCTCTCTTAACTATGTCCTTTATCCCATCCTTTCCATAACTCCATTCTTGGAGTTACCCCAATTCTTTTCTGTACTATTAGTGATTCCGTTTCCTCTTGCAGACTTTTCTTGCTACTTAAGAGTCATCCAGAACTCTTCTATCCTGGCAAGATTTTCACTTGACTTTTTATTCTTTTGAAGTTACCCTTCCTATTTGCCCTGTGTTTTTACTGCCAAACTTCCCAAGTTTTAGTCTCTAAAATTTTATTTTAACTGCTTTTTTCGTTCTCACTAGTGAGAACTAGTGAACTAGTGACCTTTTTATTGGTCTTTTTCCCCCGTCGACCTTTTTTTTTTTGACCACCTAGCCTCTTTGACTCTTTTTTTTTTTTTTTCAATATTCGTTTATTGATTTCAGAGAGAACAGAGAGGAGATAGAGAGAGAAACATTGATTGGCTGCCTCCTGCATTCCCCACACTGGGGATCCAGCCTGTAACCTGGGCATGTGCCCTGACCGTGAAGTAGAAACTATTATCCCCATGTTAAGAAAAGAAGGCTCGGGACTAGCTGGTGTAGCTCAATGCTTGAGTGTTGACCTATGAACCAGGAGGTCATAGGTCGATGCCCAAACATTGAATCACACTAGCTGGGCAAGCCTCTTTGACTCTTGATTATCCCTTTCTCAAAAATATTTTTCTTTCATCTCAGTGACACTTAATTTTTTTTTAAATATTTTATATGTTTTTATTGATTGCCCAGAGAGGAACAGAGAGGAAGAGAGAGAGAGAAACATCAGTGATGAGAGAGAATCATTGATTGACTGCCTCTTGCACACCCCCCACTGGAATTGAGCCCAGAACCCGGGCATGTGCTCTGACTGGGAATTGAACTGTGACCTCCTGGTTCATGAGTCAACACTCAACAACTGAGCCACACCAGCCAGGCGACACTTCATGTTTACAATGTGTCTTTTTGGTACATAACCTCAGCCCACAGTAAGAAAGAAGGAAACAAAGTACAATTGGGCTGCATGGAGACCTGAACTGGAAATCTGGGAACTGTGGCTTTTCCCGTCCTCTCTCATGTAGTAGATACAGTTTCTTGCCTTTACAACCCTGTATGTTCCATTCCTCTGCACATTTGGCTTTCTCTGTCTGATCATGACTTTTCCTCCATTTGACTTTGTTTTGCTTAATGTTAACTCTGCAGTATTATTCAGTTTGATCTTCTATCATTTGATTAATTCATTGGCTCTATGTTTCAATTCCTCATTCTTTAGACAGGGAATCTGAACCAGCCTATGATTTTTGTGTTCATCATTTCAGGTGATGCACTCTTGCTTCAGTCAGCTGGGGCAGTGGCCATGCAGTTAGTGGAGGGAAAGTTATGTGGTAGAAATAAGGCTTCATGGGCCAGGGTAGGAGTATGTTATAGAGTATGTGGGTAGAGGTTTCTATTACCACCTTGTTAAACTATACTCTTAAGTTCTCTTACGTTTCCAGCAATTTCTTGCCATCCTTTTTTTTCTTGGATTCTCAACATTTATTCATTTAGGAAGTATTATATACAATGAGAGGCAGAATAGTGATGATTAACAACAACGCATTCATATCCTGGCTCTGCTCCCTACTCATCATATGATTGAGCAAGTTACATCAACTTGGTGTCTGAGCTTCCTTGTCTTTTTAAAATATATATTCTTATTGATTTCAGAGCTAAAGGGAGAGGGAGAGAGATAGAAATATCAATGATGAGAGAGAATCATTGATTGACTCCCTCCTACATGCCCCCCGACTGGCACATGTACTGACCGGGAATTGAACTGTGACCTCCTGGTTCATAGGTCAACACTCAAGCATTGAGCTACACCAGCTAGTCCCAAGCCTTCTTTTCTTAACATGGGGATAATAGTTTCTACTTCACAGATGTTGTGAGGTTTAAGTGACTTTAATACAGAAAATTTTTAGACCTGTACTTAGCATGGCAAATATGCTCTGTAAATAGTAGCTGTCATTGTTGTTTACCAGTAATTTGGTTCTTTCATGGAAATCTCATCTTCTCTGTGGTTTCAACTATCACTAAAACTGCTGTATCCCAAACATATATTTATTTAACAGTTATGACATGCCAACTGTGTACACTGTTCTAGACCCTGGGAAAGCAGCAGTGAACAAAACTCTATGTTCTTGTAGAGCTTAAATCTAGTGAAGGAGGTAAGGCAATAGCAAGGAAGTAAAATATCTGAGATGACATTTAATATTTCACATATCTTGTTCTGACTTTCATCCGGGCTTTAAAGTCTCTGCTCTGCCGAAACCATTTTGGCTCAGTAGATAGAGTGTCAGCCTGTGGACTGAAAGGTCCCAGGTTCAATTCCGGTCAAGGGCATGTACCTGGGTTGTGGGCACATCCCCAGTAGGGGGCGTGCAGGAGGCAGCTGATCAATGTTCCTCTCTCATCGATGTTTCTAACACTCTCTCTCTCCCTTCCTCTCTGTAAAAAATCAATAAAATATATTTTTTAAAAAAGTCTCAGCTCTTCCTTTGTTGAACTTGGGATTTACAGTGGTTTTATACAATGTATAGCGTACTTGCCTGGTTAATAGTAATTAATTGATTATATTAATTTTGTCTCTTCAGTTGGATTATAAGATCCATAAGTGGAGAAGATTCCATTTTATATCACTAGATTTCTTCCGTGGCCTTCTCTGCCCCCGCCCTCCCCCCTTTTCCTGCATGTGGCACATTCTGGGCATATAGTTTATGCTCATTAAACATTTAGTAAATATGATGTAGATTATTTATAACTATCATGCAGACCAGTTTTCCTCTGTCAGGTTGTGTAAAAGAATTAACCCTTCATGCCCTAAGACTAAGATAGATAGCCATTGTATATAATGAATTAACCTCTCTCCTAGCTATAGGAACTAGTTATGTCCTATCTTTGGGAAAGATGAGGAAATAGATCTGAGCAGATCCCTTTTTAGTAAGTGGATGAAAGAAATATTTGTTGGATAAGACAGAGGCATCTCTTCTATGTCCTTTATTCCATCCTTTCCATAACTCCATTCTTGGAGTTACCCCAATTCTTTTCTGTACTATTAGTGATTCCATTTCCTCTTGCAGACTTTTCTTGCTACTTAAGAATCATCCAGAACTCTTCCTATCCTGGCAAGATTTTCACTTGACTTTTTATTCTTTTGAAGTTACCCTTCCTTATTTGCCCTGTGTTTTTACTACCAAACTGGGATGAGGAATCCCAGTTGAGAAAGACTGGTTAGACATAGTTTCAGATACTAGATCACTGCTATAAAAAAATGTGTTTGCCATTTTTTTAATACATGGCCCTGAGCACAGCTCAAGAAAATCTACTTAGTGTAAATAATCCCAAATCAAAGTAAGTCTCTTAAAATTTTTGGTTTTACAACTTGAAATTATTATCATTACTGTTTTAATTTTACTATTTTTATTATAATTTTAAATTTTGTTTTAATTAAATAATCTGGATTATTTCTATGTAATGGTTACTGATTGTAAGAAAACTTTTAAAATGCTTATTTAGGGTGTCAAGAAGAAGAATTGTAAACAGATTGAATCTACTAAATTATTACCTGATACACCTATTAGATTCATACCTCCAAATACATTGAACCTGCGTAGCTTTACCAAGATCATGAAGAGACTTGCTGAACTACATCCAGATGTTAGCAGGTAATGACCACAATTATATTTTGACTGGCTGTAAAACTTGAATGTAAAAATGTAGTTTATTTCAATAACTTAGCTGTATTTGGAATGCACAAATGCTTTGGAAATGACAAATGCTCATGTATGTTTTCCTTTTACACAGAGACCATATTATTGATGCTCTTCAGGAAGTACGAATAAAACATAAAGGTTTCCTGAATGGCTTATCTATTAATACTATTGTGGATATGACTTCGTCTGTTTTGAAAAACTCTGCTTCCAGTTAGAAATAAAAGAAGCAAAAGGTAAGTCAATCATATCTTTTATATTTAACCATTACTTCAAATTTTAAGTTACTGATTTCATTCTTCCAAATGAAAAGAATATTATTTTTTAAATAATATTATAAAATAAAAAATATACTGTATTAGCATTATTTTTTTCTTTCATATATTAGCATTATTAATGCAAAACCAGTTAACCCAAAGTTCAGTGACTTAATGTTTATCATCTCATTGTTTGCAAATCAGGATTCAGAAATGGCGTGGCTGGGTGGTTTTAGCGTAGGGACACTCCTGAGTTGCATTCATGATGCTGGTCTGGGCTTCAGTCATCTGGAGGCTTGATGGAGACTGTAGGATCTGCTCACTCGCATGGCTGTTGAGGGGTCCCCTGTACCACCCGCTAAGCCCAGAGATTCACCAGAAGGATAACTCACATTATCCAGTACATAGTTATACTCAAGGCTGTGATTTATGACAGTGAAAGATACAAAGCTAAATACACAAAGGGGGAAGGGCTGATAGGGTAATGTCTGGAGGAAACCAGGCACAAGCTTCCAAGAATTCTTTCCCAGTGGAGCCACACAAGATGTGCTTATTTCCTCCAGTAGTGAGTTAGGACAGCACAAATGCAATGTCCACCAGGAAAGCTCACTAAAGACTCAGTGCCCAGTGTTTTTATTGGGGACTGGTCACATAGGTACCCACTGCTTAGCACGTACCAAAGCTCTAGACTCTGAGAAGGAAAGTAACTGTTCAGTATAAACCACATTGCTTATACAGTGCTTGCATAGTGGGCCACTCCCTTCTGGGATCAATGGGAGCCCTCTTCAAATCCAAGTTTCTAGATACCAGCCAATGGCCAACCTTGCAAGCAGGTCTTTCTGAGGACAGCAGTCTCAGGCCCACTGTGTTACCTCTCTTTTCCACACATGTACCAGTTGTTAAGTACAAAGGCATGTAATCTTTGGGATAATTACTTTAAAAGAACAATTTTGAAAAGCATATAAAAAATTATGTTGAGCCTCCCACCCCAAGCTCTTCCCAGGTTTCACTGTGAGTTCTCTGTCCCTTTGACTTTCCTAACTATTTATACATGAAGTTCACCCACAAAATGTCAGTTTTTCAATAGAATCATGAATTACCCCAGCAATTAAACCCAGTTAGCATTTGTGGGGGCCTTTGGGAGCCAGGAGCTATTAGTGTGAAAATGTGCAGGCACCCCAGAAAGAGAGCCCCCCCCCCCAAGATACTCAGTGACTGCACCTTGGGGGCGGGGTGGGAGCGGAAGACTGGTACGGGAAGATACCAGTCTGGTATGGGAAGCCCTTTGCCATTTCTCCTGTTTATCAGACTGGGACAGCTTGGGGCATTGCGGAGGGGAGAGGGGGGACAGGGAGTTCTCCCCAATCCCAGCATGCACAGTGGAAACAGGAGACAGCACTTGCAAGGTAGGGGGCCCCAACCAATGCTGGGGGCTCGCTCATGAAGCTCATTTGAGCTGTTGTCCCAGCAGCCTCGGGTGAGAAGCCTGCTGGCGGCACTGGCTGGGAGGTGTATCCCAGCTCCCTGCTCCCCTGGGGGGCAGGGCCAGCCCCCAAAGTGCCCATCCAGGCCTCCAGTCCCTATTGAGGGAAGAGGGTGAGGCATCTCTGCAGATTTTTCATTAGCCTCCACTGCCCCTGGCCTGGGCTTAAGTCACCCAGAGTGGTGAGGGCAGGCAGGGCTGAGATAGTGCAAAGAAAAAAAGGATGTTGGGTCTTCACATACAAAAACTTAACTCAAAATGGGTCAAGACCTAAACATAAAGAGCTAAAACTATAAAACTCTTAGAAGAAAACAGAGGAAACACCTCACAACATTGAATTTGGCAATTATTTCTTGGATATTACATAAAAACAGACAAGAAAAAGATAAATTTGACTTCATAATTTTTCTGTATCAAAAAACACTCTCAACAGCATAAAAAGGCAGCCCACAGTTTAAGAGAAAATATTTATAAATTATCTATCTGATAAGGGTTAATATCCAGAATTATATAAAGAACACAACACCTACAACTCAACAAAAACAACCCAGTTAAAAATGGGCAAAGGATTTAAATAGATATTTCACCAAAGAATATATGCAAATGACCAATAAGTACAAGAAAATGTACTTATCACTAACCATTAGGGAAATGCAATCAAAACTGCAATGATATAACATTTCACACCCTTTAGGCTGGTTATTATTTTAAAAAATAAGTATTGGTGAGGATGTGGAGAAATTGAAAACTGCATTGCCAGTTGGAATATAAAATAGTGTAGCCACTGGGGAAAATGAAATGGCCATTTGTCACATTAAACATAGAATTACTATATGATTCAGCATTTCCACTTCTGAGTACATACCCAGAATAACTGAGGAAGCAGAGATTCAGATGTTTGTATACCTAAGTAGCTAAAAAGTAGTGGTGGATAATTATTCCACTTATATGAGGTACCTAGAGTAGTCAAATTAATAGAGATAGAAAGTAGAATGGTGGATGCCAGGAGTTGGGGAGGAGGGTGAGAATGGAGTGTTTTTTAATGGGTATTTTTATAAATTATCTATCTGATAAAGGTTAATATCCAGAATTATACAAATAATTTCAGTGTAGGAAAGTGAAAAAGTTCTGGAGATGGTGGTGATGATTGTACAACTTAAGTGATTTTCTGTGGAAGACATTGCTACATTTTTACCACAATGTCAGTTCAGAGTCTGAATAGTTCTCTGTAGATATATCTGTTGGCCTATTTCTGTTATTGATCTAGTAAGAGAATTTAGTGATATAGAATCAAGGTATAGAATTTAATGGTAAATGAGTGTGTGTGTGTGTGTATACCTATATATATGTGTGTGTGTATATATACAGTGTGTGTGTGTGTGTGTATATACACACACACATACACATATATGATAAATGAATTTAATGACAGTGTTTAGTTTAGTAGTAGAGTGTACTGATAACTAACTATACACTTGTCTGGATGTTGGATTTGGCATCATCAACACATTTTATGGTTGATTTCTTTCTTCTTTTCTTGACCTATAGAATTTCCTTGGAAAGCATGAGTTCCCTCCTACAGAAAATGTTCTACAGCACTTAAGAAAAAATTGTGGTAATAGAAAGATGATGTGATTAAATAGGCTTGATAAGTGGACTTCGGAATATGTGTATTTCTAAGCTTCCAAAATAATGACTGATGATACATGTAGTACATTTTTATGACTTTATTGTAAAACATTTAGATTTATTTTCCCTGTTTTCACCAGGAAGAGTGAACCCATGCATGCTTTGGTAAAGTACTTAAATTTTTTTTTATTCTATTTTTTAAATTTTGTATTGAAATTGCCAACATAATCACGAATGGTGGCAATAGTATTTCAAAGTCAGTGTAGCTGTTTCATCACACAGATTTAAAGCCCTTAAATTTAAATGGTCACCATATTGCTTACATTCATTTGGTAATATTCATTTAGTAATAAGTTCTTTCTTATTAGGTTAGAGTGTAAATTAGAACCATTTTCAAAGTCCAGTTGTTGTCTTGTTTTATAACAGAAACTTCTTTAATTTCTTTTTTAAAGTAACATACTGTTCAAAGTTGCAGTTTTCTAATAGTAAGATGGACATTTAAGTATGTGTTTTCTTCAAATGTTTAAAATATTTAGAGCATTTAATATTTAGTTGGTATCACTTAATTTAAAGTTACCCATTAACATTTATGTTTGATGTATTTAACATTTAATAAAAGCAAAGTTTACAGTACCACTGCACCTGTAATACTTCCTGCAGGTTTGATGGCATTTTCCAAGTATACTAGTAAATAACCTACCAGTGTTTATGTGGCGTATACATGGATGGTATTTCAAAATTTTCCTTTCTACTGGGTTTTTTTGTTTTGTTTCATATATTAATTTGTCTTTAGTTATTAGCAGATTCATCCTAAATTTCTATCAGGAATTGAGTTCCATAATGTAAAAAAATCAATTTTAGCCCTGGCCGATGTGGCTCAGATGGTTGAGCATCATCCCATGCATCAAAAGGTCACCAGTTTGATTCCTGGTCAGGGCACATGCCCAGCTTGCGGGCTCAATGGGAGGCAACCAATCGATGTATCTCTCTCACATCGACATTTCTCTCTCCCCCTCTCTCTCCTCTCTAAAACCAATAAAAACATTACTATTTTAGGAAAAAAATAATTTTAAAACTCTATTAAATGAAACTTGAGTCTCATTGGTTTCAGCCATACATCAAATTAATAGAATCCTAGAATTGTGGAGATTCCTTCCTACATGTTCAATTACATGGTTATTTATATTAAAAGGCTACATTCAGAGTTAGCATTGAATAAAGTTGAAACATGGACTAAGACATTATCTTCTACATGGACTAGCAAAGCTCCAGGTAATTTTAACATACATTATTGCCACAGTGTGTGTACCCCTACTTTGGCATTCCCAAGAGAGTTTTGAACTTCTCTCAGACTATATTATTGGAACATCAAAGAGCACTTTAGCTATATCAACTGGAATATACACATAATTGTGTTTAGAGATAACTAGAGACCTAGAACTAAGACTATCACACAAAAAAAGTGGAACTAAAAATTTACATTTGACTTTGCCTGGTGCCAATGTTAATTCTGGTCAAAGGAGATAATATGTGTTACTGAGATGCTCAATATAACAGATTAGTTTCTTAAATAGTTCTCCAGCCAGTGTTCCGCTATTAGAAAAAAAAAGTGTCATAATGTGTGTATAAGAGAGTTGTGAGCTTCAAAAGCACATGAACTTGAGAAACACCCTTTGTCTTGTTTGTGTAAGAGAAACAGGAGAAATGGCAAAGGGCTTTCCGTACCAACCTTGCCTCTTTGTGGTTGAGCTTCAAAGAGAAAATGTTGCAAATGGCTCCTGCTGAGAGTCCAGCAGCCCCCAGGTGCCATGGGTGATGAGGATAGGCCCACCTCGGAGGAGATGAGAGGCCCACAGCCAAGGTGGGAAGGGTGGTTCAGGCTGTGGGAGGAGGGAGAGTCTGAGCAGAGAGAAGCATGCTCTTATAGTATAGGAATCCTAGTACAGGATACACAGTGGAACTGGCCCAGGGTTGACCTCCCCTAACCACCTGTGCCCTTCTCACATGGCATGGTCCTTGCACTGCCCCTTTGCTCTGACCTGCAGTCCTCTTGCACCCTCCTCTTCCCAGCCCTCAAGACTTACACCACAGCCCGGCTGGCATGGCTCAGTGGTTAAGTGTCAACCTATGAACCAGGATGTCACAGTTCAATTCTCAGGGCACATGCCCAGGTTGCGGGCTTGATCCCCGGTGTGAGGCTTGCAGGAGGCAGCCAATCAATGATTCTGTCATCATTGATGTTTCTATTTCCCTCCCTCTCTCTAATCAATAAAAACATTTTTTTAAAAAGACACCACAGCTGAGTCAGGTGTGTGCGTGTGTGTGGTCCTGGTATCAGGACATGCATGTTATCACTTGGGATTTGGGGAGCTTGCCCCACTAGCTTCACCAACTGAGAGGCAGGACCTGCATTGTCTGCATACCACATAGTAAGGATTCAAATGTCTGTTGAATAAAGTAGGAGGCCAAGCCACGCAGTGGTGGCAAGAGGGGCTAATCAAGTCAAGAGAGCATGTGCCGTCCCCCACCATATGATGCAGACCCTCCCTCAGGACGGTTGGGGCCCCTAGGCTAGTGGTCGGCAAACTGCAGCTCATGAGCCACATGCGGCTCGTGAGCCGTGGTTTGCCGCTCTGTTGACTAATGAGTTTGCCGACCACTGACCTAGACTCTCGATTCCAATAATTACGGGCTGTTGTTCCTTGTGATTAAGCCCCTATCCCAGTGGTCAGCAAACTCATTAGCCAACAGAGCGGCAAACCGCAGCTCGGGAGCCACAGTTTGCCGACCACTGCCCTAGACCATAGACGTGCCCAGCCCTTGTGTGGAGCGGATGAATGACCACCTGGCTGTCGGCTGCCTTCTATTCTCTAAACTGACAGCAGGTGGCCCTGTTCCCTTTCATTTAGCATAAGGAAATGCCCTTTCACTCCATACCACTGTGCTCCAGGCTGGGTCCTTTTCAGCCAGATAAGTAACCACTGCACCAAGGGATTAGCAGGAGCATACATTTACTCACTTGCTCAGAGGTCTTGGGATAGGCTGTTACAAGAAGAACCATTGTGAGGGGAGACCCAGCCACCAGACAAGCTTTGAGAGCTCAGCTGCCCAGGCCTAAGTTTAGGTGTCCCTGTACAACCTACATCAGGAAACCCCCTCCCCCAGGCTTCCCCAGGGCTGTGTGTCACCCCAGGGAGCCCTTCTCTGCTCACTGTAAATGTGTTCACAGATGCAGAGTGACCACCTCACAAGGCAAATCTAATGCTGTCATCTTTCTACATAAGTTCAGAGTCAGAACTTGACCTGAGGCCCTAGCAGTCTCTGGGCCTCTCACCACCCATCCTTACTAGCAAGTCCATCCCCGGCCACCTTTCAGCCCAGGCAAAGAGCCATTCCCTCTGGCCCCAGGACCTTTGTGCAAGCCTGCTGCCTCCCTCCTCCCCTGTGCCATGCTGTTCCTCATCCTGTAGGTCGCAGTATTCACTCCAGTTTCTCACTGATCCTGTATCCTTTTTTGATTACTGTGAATCTTCCCAAGCGCCAAGCTTGTCCCCACGTGATACTGAGTGACTGCACCTTGGGGACGGGGTGGGAGCGGAAGACTGGTCTTGGCCTTTCACAATACAGGCACCGTCGCCCGCCTACTTTTTAACTTGTCCATTTGTTCCGCGAACATTTCAGGAGCGCCCCTGCATCGGTTGCAGTGCCGGGCCTCCCCGGAGTCCTTGAGTACATCTCCCCTGTGAGGGTCTGGCAGATGCCTCGCGACACGCCTCCTGGGGCGTAGCCCTTCCCTGGCTGAGCCCGCACTCCCTCAGCTCTGTTCCAGCAACACGCGTGGGACGGGTCGCCTCACTGTTGCAGTCTCCTCCGAGCGCCCGGCTGCAGGTGCTGGCCCGCCTAGCTCCCCTCTCGGTGGCGCTCACCGCCGTCCCCACTCCGCCGTGCTTCCGCCACCCGGGGAGCCCTGTGGGCCGGGCGGGGGCCTCCCGCCGATCCCGATCCCGCCCCTGGAGCTGCGACGACTCAAGACCTCGGCGGGTCTCCTGGCTGGCGGACTCGGCTCCATAGCACGCATCATGGCCCCGGCCCTGCGCGGCCTCCCGCGGCGCAGCCTCTGGCTGCTCCTGGGTGAGTATAGCTGAGTCCCGGCTGCCCCAACACCCCGGCAACCCCGCCCCCCCTGCCGTGTCCAACTCGCCCGCTCCGTGCCCTCTAAGAGAGGCAAGTGCCGAGAGCTCACCAGTTGCGACTGGCTGGCCGTCTGGGGGCCGAGGTCCCCGGGTGTGGACGGGGTCCGTGCAGGGCTGCGCCACCCTCTGGGGACCGGGACAGCTTGGGGCATTGCGGAGGGGAGAGGGGGGACAGGGAGTTCTGAAAGGCACAGGGCAATTCTCCCGCACCCTGGGACTCACTGATTTTAAGGAGTAAAATTGCAATGTGTGGCCCCCTGCCCGCACCTCTGTGCCCCGCGGGCTTCTTTAGGCGACCGTATGTGGGAGCAGGCACCGGGCAGATCACGTATTTAGAAATCAGAACCACAGCTCTTTATCTAGAAATTAGTGAAAACTGAAAGCCTGGTTAACATACAGCAGTTGCTGACTTGTAAATAAACCTCCCAGGGATGTCTTTGCAGAAGCGGGCCAGCTGACGGGCATTTCCACAGCTCCTTTTCGCTGGGTACTTCAGCGCTTCAGGCTAATGGAAATTCTAAGAGGGACTCTGGGTGAGCTGGCCGGGTGTGCTGGCTCCCTCTCCAGGGGTATTCTAAGCTGAAATCCAGTGAGGACAGGAACCAGCACCAGACTTGGCAAAATGCAGCAAGAAATTGTCACCTTCACTTCCCTGTCCAGTTTTCATCAAATTGTGAGAAACTTTTTAAAAATAGCCTTAGCTATTTGACTCAGTGTGTGTTTAGGTACCATTTATTTATTTATTTATTTATTCCTCTCCCAAGGATATGTTTGTATTGATTTTTAGAGAGAGAGGAAAGGGGGTGTGTGTGGGGGGCGGGGGTTGAGGGGAGCATCAAAGTATATCGATTGCCTCTCTTACTAGTATATGCCAGGACTGAGAATAGAACCCACAGTCTTTCCATGCACAGGGACAGCGCTCCAACCAACTGAGCCACAGTGCTATTTAGGTACCTTTTAATAAAACTAATTAAATAGGTCATTTAAGTGGAAGAATCCTGTGGCCCCCAGAAGACCCCCCACAGCCATTACTGGTTTTTTGGCCTTTCCCAGAAAGGGCAGTGTGGTCAGAAGCACCTGATGATACTGGAGAAGGGGTGACCCCCATGCTATTTTTGCAGCTGGGGGAGCAGTGTGGCTTACCCTGGAGATGGTCCAGGCACTGGGGAAGATGGGCTGAAGACTACCCAGGCGCTGTGCCACCCCACCTCTCGCTATTCATAAATCTTGCCAAGGAGGGTCAGATCTACAGGATACCCATAGCATCAATAGACTATCATATGAAAACTGATCTTGCCACTTCAGTGTTTTGGCTGACGTTATGTAAAAAGCAAAATCTTAAAATAATATTATCCTCCTCTTTTGTGTTAGGATTCATTTGGCTTGACATGGAACTTACTGTTTTGGTTTCCTAAGAAATGAACATTTCTCTTTAGCAGAGTTGTGTCCTTTTTTAAAAAAAAATCATAAATAAACGTTCTCTACTGATGTGCCAAAGCTGCACCCTCTAAAGCGTGTGTAAATAAAACACTGCATGATCCCATAAGAAGACCATCCTTGTTTACCAAGAAGGTGATACAATGTTCTGGTGAAAATCCAAAGTCCTGTAATCTTAAGTTATTCTTTGAGGTCTGGCTAATATTGTGTCTTGGAAAAACAAACACAACTTTATTAGCAAACTCATGGCATTGGGCCTGGCAGTGTTAGAATATGGAGCACAGAGTGTTTTCTTCCCAAGCTGTGGCTTTAGCCAGATCTCCTTGGAGATGAAAACTACTACCCAGAATGGCATTGCGGGTTTTTTTTTCAAGTATGCTAGTTGTTAGGTTCTAGAACTCATCCACAACAGTTTCACAATCAAGCTACTTTTCTTATTCAATCTGCTTGCTTTCTGCACATGGTTTTTGACATCTCACTATTCTGGTCGGACCACATGCATTTCAGAAGTTTGTATGTAGCCACTGGAAAGTTTTTCATCGATCAGAAAAGAGGGCATTTCCAGACAACCAGGATCATTCTGTGTGAGGTGTAAGCTCCTGATTACAAGAGCCCACCGCCACTCAGGAGAGCGGGCCCATTCAGACTTGTGGGAGCTCCTCTGACATCTGTCCTGGGAAACATGTACCTTTCTTGGGGTTATGCTAGAGGCTGTGGGGTTCTCTTTGCAAGGCTGCTATTATCATTGAGATATCTGACTTTGTACATACATAAGTGTAGCCGCAACCTTCAGGGACATCCCAGTAAGTACAACCCATGTGACCGCTTCAGGTGAAATCCGAAGGCACTTTAGTACTAGAGCCCAGATATGAAAGATCTTACTTGCTAATCAGCTCAGTGTGTCTGTTCATGCTCCCTGCAGGGAGAAGCTTCTGGATTCTGTCTCCGTTCCACAGGCACACATGGTCAGTTCCAGGCCAGGCCTGTTGAGAAATGGTCCTGTCCATACGGATATGGTAATCAGCAACACGTCAAGGAAATGTTGAGTTAGAATCCTTTCTTCAGTCAAATAGCTCATTGAGAAAATTTCTTCCTCCTTATTTTCCCCCAGAATGAACCAATTTCACAGCCTCTACCCCATTCATACCCCATCCAGTATGACACCAGAGCCTGTGTGGATAGATTCCAGCCCTTGAGAGTGGAGCCTGGTGGGTAGGCTGCCAGCATCCCCTCCAGGAGCACAGGCTGTCTTTCCTGAGGCCCACCTGGTGTGATGGGCTCCCCTCAGCGGGCCCTGGCTGCCCAGTCTGTCTCAGGGAGGGAATAGGACCCAGGCTGCACAGTCTGTTTCCCGCTGGAGCTGTGGGGCCAACTCTCTTTCCTCATGGCTGGGGGCCACGGAGGGGTGGGGACACCTGTCCATCCTGTGAACCAAGGAGGGGTTGGGGCACCTGCCTGTAACCTGAGAGAGCTCTCCTGACATATTTCGAGCCCCTAGGTTAAGACCATGGGGTAGACGTTTCAGCCCTGTTACCCCATCACATGTGAGCTGGGTGTGCCCTTGCAGGACAGTGCCTGGTGGTGGCAGGTGCTCGGAGGGGTCTGAGAAGGGCACGCCATCCTGCCCATGAGCCTCTTGTTCACTGGGGACTTGGGAATGCCTCCTGAAGGAGGAGGTGCTTTATTGGAAAAGGGTAAGCAGGAGCTGGGATCGGGGAGAAGAGGAGGTGGCAAAGGTGGCTGCTTTGGCTTTAGCGCCCATGCCAGGTCTATGCTGCCTGCCTCTGCCCTGCAGCTGCTTCCTGGCGAGTGAAGAGATACCCATGATGCTGACAGGACTCTGCCCTGTCCACACACCACATCAGGGGTGCCCTTGGGCCCCCACTCCCTCCCAAACCCCCCAGAGAGATGTCCTGGTCACCAGCCCTCCCTCCCTCCAGGACAGGGCGACCTTGGGCTGGGTAAGGTTTCTAGAGAACTCATCTGTTCTCTGTGAGGAGGGTTATGTCAACACAGCAGGACAGGAGGGCTCCAACCTAAACAGGCACTCAATTCATTTTAACATAATGAAGTTATTGTCCATGGAAAGCGTTTTTCCCTAAGATTGTCTTATTTTACTGTTTTCTTTGACAGCAAAAGGCATCACTTCCATCACCGTTTACAGCTCAGATCCTAAGCGGCTCTGTTGGAGCAGGGCCCAGGGAGACACACGAACCAAGACTCCGCAGGGGACCTGGAGCCTGGGCCTGAGCCTCCCAGCCAGGCTTCTTACTTTATTCTCGTGAGGCCTCACAGGGTCTCCTTTGTTTAACTCCCTGACGGCTCCCTCTCTTTCTCCCTTGTGGATTCCCACAGTGGATTCTGTGGAACCAGAGGCCAGAACCCCAGCCATCCTCATCTTCCACCTGGCCCACATCCACTCTGCCCTCTGCTCACTGTCCTCCAGTCTCACAGGCCCCGCCAGGCCACACTACCTCCACTCCGCCCAGGTGACCGCCCACACCAGGAAGCCTCCTCTGGCCACCCCATGCACCACCCTGGGATAGTGACCCTCTCCTGTGCCCCTGCAGGCACCCTCAAAGCCTCCATCACACCACAGTGGCAGTGCCCCCACATGTGCCAGGCTTGAACCCCAGGTCAGCCCACCTCTGGGTCCTTCCTGTCAGCAGCTTCTGAGTAAGCACAGAGTTTGCAGATAACCAAGGGGCAGGAAGCAGTGACCCACCCACGGCCTGGGCAGTGCCCACCCTGCTCTTCAGGGCTCTGCACTCCATGCCCTCAAGGCTCACCAGGAACGGTCCTAAACCACACATCACTTGAGAAGGCAAAAGGCAGAGAATGACAAGGAAATAATTGTATATTAACGCCTGCCATATGGTCATGTGTCAACGGGAATAAAAGCAGTTTGCACGTCATATCATGGGGAAGAGGTCTAGAAAGCATAGTCACTTAAACAAAAATTTGGTGACGTTGACACCAGGTTGGCTCGCTCCCCATGTGCCTTTACTGCCTCTGGAAGGTTCCATGGGTCCGTTTGTAAGACGAAAGGGCTACTGGCTGGGTAGATGGCCAGGTAAGGGGCTCCAGGGAAGCACTAAGCCATTTCTCCTAGAAACCTCTCTGTCCCACACAAGTGGGTCACATAATGTCATCACCAGGAGAGAGTTCTGGAAAGTAGAATCCCAGGCAGCGCCCATAGGAAGAATGGCCCAGCGGGGGGGCCGAGAAGCCCTGCTCCATGTAAACAGGTACATAAATGGTGCTGCTTATGCGGAAGAAATAAGCCTAGGGTGGAGAGCTGGAGGTGGGGGCTGATCAGAGCCCCTGGGAGCTTGGGAAGAGCCTCCAGACCCAGGGCAGTTATGCAAAGGCCCTGATTCGGACTTGCTGGAAGCCTTTGTGGTCAAGCATTTGACCCAAGGCTGGGCTGGAGGACTCATCCTCTGGGCCAAGGTAGACAGCTCAGATTTCATTCCAAGGGCAAAGGGGAAACCTGCAGGATATTAAAGGGGGTGATGAGAGTTTGGTTTAAAAGCCTTGGGCTACTTCGCAGTGTGGGCTGGGGTGGAAGACTGGGTGGGGTGAGGACAGAGGATTGAGATGGAAAGAGTGGAGATTCCAGAGAGTTCCAGAGGTGAAACTGAAGATCGGCCATGGGCTTGGGCTTGGGCAGTGAGGAAGAGAGTAGGGGTGGGGGTCAGCCAGGCTCCTGGCCCAAGTGGAGGTTGGGAGCTAAGACTTCAGAGTTAGACCCAGGGTCCCAGTCAAATTCAGATTTCAGATCAATGACAAATTGTTTCAGTTTACATACGTCTCATGCAATTGGGGAATACTTGTACTGAAAAAATCATTGTTTATCTGACATTCAAATTTAACTGGGCATCTAGTATTTTTGCTCACTAAAGCTGGCAGCCCCATCCACAGCGGCCACATCCCCTTAGACACTGAGGGACCATGGCAGGTAGACAGGTGCTGCACAAGTTCAGGGCACAGAAGAGGGGTGTGGTTGGAGAGTTTGCAGTGAGAGCCTCGGCTGGGAGGGATGGTCCTGACAGGGATGGTCCTGATGTTAAATGATTCTTCCTCACATTGTGAACACATTTGATTCATCTGGGATGCCCCTGGTTTTTGAGCTAAATGTCTGTTGGGATTTGGACGGTAATTGCACTGACCTATTAATTGATGGGGAGGATAAATATCAAGACCGCTCCTCTGCCTTTATGGACCTGCAGATTACTGGTTCAATGTCTAGGAATCATGTGGGGTTTTGGCTGCTACTGTGAGTGGGATCTTTTCCCAGTCTATTTTCTAACTTGTTGTTGCTGGAACAGAAGAA
This sequence comes from Corynorhinus townsendii, assembly GCA_026230045.1. Classification (NCBI taxonomy): domain Eukaryota; kingdom Metazoa; phylum Chordata; class Mammalia; order Chiroptera; family Vespertilionidae; genus Corynorhinus; species Corynorhinus townsendii. Next base: position 35,667,056 of record JAPDVU010000005.1, read on the forward strand.
AGCTCCTTTTTTGTACATTTGTTCTCTGGTTGGCCTCCTCCCTGTACTCAGTTTCCCACAGAGCTTGCTTCTTGCTTTGTTTTCCTTCTTCCCCACTCTTGGCTTTTCAGATAGGTCACCTGTAAGGAAGGCCTATCTCCCCAGCCCCTCCCAATTTTAACTCTGTCTTCTGACTCTTTGCTGAGTTCCTGCATGCTCTGTTCGGGAATCCACACATGCAATCCCTGCTGGCATGTTCCCATGGTGAGTTGTTATAGTGGAACCTTCTTTAACCCACTCCGTGCTTTTTAAAATTGTCATATAATACACATAACATAAAATTTACCATCTTAACCATTTTAAGTATACAGTTCAGTGGCATTAAGTACCTTCACATTGTTGTCCCACCATCACCCTCTTCCCAAACTAAAGCTCTGTCCCCATTAAACACCCACTCCACATCCCCTCCCCCACCCTTCTACTTTCTGTCTCTGACTCTGGCTACGGTAGGGGCCTCATGTAAGTGGGACCATACAGATCTGTCCTTTCGTGACTGGCTTATTTCACTCAAGGGTCTTTCATGTGACAGGATTTTCTCTCTCTCTTTTTTTTTTTTTAACATGTTTTTATTGCTTTTTAGAGAGAAAGGAAGGGAGAGGTAGAGAGAGATAGAAACATCAATGAGAAACATCATTGATAAGCTGTCTCCTGCACTCCCCCCCACCCCCACCCAGCCGTGACCTCTTGGTTCCTGGGTCAACATTCAACTGCTGAGCCACACCAACTGGACAGGATTTTCTCCTTTTTAAAGCTGAATAACATTCCATTGTATGTATGGACCATCTTTGTTTATCTATTCATCTGTTGATGGACACCTGGATTGCTCCTATCTTTTGACTATTGTGAATGATTCTGCTATGAACATGTGTGTGTGAATATCTATTTTAGGCCCTGCTTGCAGTTCTTTGGAGGTATATATCTACAAGTGGAATTGCTAGGTTATATGATAACTCTTAGGTTTAACTTGTTCACAGCGCACTCTTCTCACAGCAAATGCACCATTTCCATTCCCACCAGCAGTGCACAGGGGTCCACTTTCTCTGTGTGTCTCTGTCTTTGTGACACACAGAGAAAGTGGACCCCTCGGGGCTTGTCGAGTGGGATTTAACCTTGTCAGGGACAATACTGTGGTTTATCGTTTTCAGACAGACATCATCTGACTCCACTGCTCACCTGTTGGATGCCAATTCTTTTTTTATACCTGACTTAGCATCCCATTTTCTTGTGGATTCAGGGGACATATTAACAGGTCCCCCACATCCAGCACAGAGCAGGCGCCTCAAGGAGGGGAAGGGAGGAGACACAGTATCTCTAGGCCAGAGCCAGGGACAGTGGCTAAAACTGACCAGGAGGACCAAAAACAGATGATGGCCAGGAGACTGTTGGCTCAGGTCTACGTGGGCTAAGGAAGGTTTGCAACATGCGTGACGCTGACCGTCAGAGTGTGGGGCAGAGGAGATGGGGGTTGACCGGGCCTTGACAGTTGAGTAGGAGTTTCTGCTGCATGTACTTTTTTTTTTTTCAGTTTGTCATTGTCTTGGTTTTGGTTTTCCTTTTTCAGAACAGGCTGAGGAAGATTGAGGGCAACATGTTCAAACTGAGTTCTGTTAACATCATTCTCTGGGGCCCTCAGTAACAGGCAGGCATGTGGCTTCCTGGGGATTTGGCTCCTGGAGGGGTGGCAGGAACCAGGGGGTGTTGGAAGAGGTGGTTCTCACCCTGAGGGCCTGGCAGGGTGAGCGGAAAATGATTCGCAGCTGAGCCAGAACCTGCCGGGCAAGGCTTTCTCCGAAGGTTAGGGAAAGATGTGCACAGAATACAGAGATATTAGTTTATAAAGTGTATGTTTTTTAACTTGTGGACAATATAGGGGAACAAAAGGCAGAAGATAAAGATCACCCATCTGACACCACTCAGAGATAGCCCACTCTTGCTATTTTCTTCACATTCATTGTTAAACAGCTTTATTGAGGTATTTGACATGGAATAACTGAATATATTAGAGTGTACCATCTGGAGGGTTCTGACATACGTGTACACCTGTGTGGACTCAAGACTGCGCGAATCTATATCCACCACCTTTAAAAGTGTCCTGCGAACTTTGTCACCTTCCCGTCCTCCCCTCTCCCCAGCACCCTCCCCCTTGTCCCTGCTGGACCCCAGGGGCCCAAGTGTTCTGTGAGTTGCTGAGGGTGGCTCACACTGAAACCTCACAGGGATGGGCCGCTCATTTTTAGGCGGGCTCCCTGAGCTGAATCCTGTGGAAAGCAGCCCTGTAAGTTCACGGGCGGTTGGGGGGGCGGGGGGGTTGAAGAGAAGTGGGGGCAGCTGTCCCACTTCTCCAATAAAGAAACTGTGGCCAAGAGGGGAACAGGCCTGCAGGGGCCTGTGTGGCCTCCTCTGTGCTGCCTGGAAAGGTCAGTGGTCTGTGGGTCCCTGCAGGCACCTGGGCTGCTCCCCACCCCAGTTCACGGGCACCAAAGGGGAGGCCCTATATTTAGCCCCCAAACTGGTCACTCTGACCAGTGGACCTCCCAGTGGAGGGCCCTTCCCCCAGCTCCTCCCGCACTGTCACCGGGCTCCCCCCAGCTCTAGAAGGAGGACGATGGGAGTTCTGTGGTTCTCTCTGCAAACGTGGAATCAGCTGCAGCAGGACGGCCCTCCTGCCACCTGTGCAGACAGACTGGGCGGCTTAAAGTGAGGCCCACTCGGTTCTCACTGCTGGGCCCTCATCTCTCCTTAGAAACCCGGATGTCCAAGGTCTCCATGCAGCTGTCCTTCGGCCTGGAGCCCTGCGGACCTGGGGGGAGCCGGCGGTCCTGCCTGTCACTGTACTAAGGGATCCCCCTGCCTTCCTCCGCCCGTGTCCTCATCTCAGGGGCAGTTTCCTGCTGTGGGCAGAGGGGCCCTGTCTCTGAATTCCCGATGATACATGTGTCCGACAGCTCCTGTCCTGACTCACGGAATGAGTGCGTCTGCTCACGGCCTTCGAAGCCATGATGAATGAATCAATTTGCAATCTCACAGGAATGGAATCCAAACAGTTGGCTTTAAAACTCTGGGCAATTTTATTCAGCTTTAAACTGTAATACTGTCTCTCTTTCTGGCAGAAGAAACTGTATCAGGCTGGTTAAGAGAAGTGAGCTTTTCTCCTGCACCTAAACCACTATGGTTTCAAGCTCCCCAGCAGCCGGCCAGCCTCGCCCACAGCAAGGCCATTCTGGCTCCCCCAAGGCAGGGAGGGAAGTGGGATCAACATCCCCAGAGAGCAGGGTCCCACCCTAGGGAGGCAGAGGTGAGAAATGCAGCATTCAGGGGACCAGCTCAGAGCCCTGTCAGGGTCAAGGCCAGGGACTGGGGAGGGGCGGGTCCTGCTCTAGGGTGAGCACTGAAGCTGCCAGACAGGGCAGGCCAGTGGGGTAGGGGCAGGGCTGTGCTCTGTGGACCAAAGGTCGCAGGGAGAAATTGACCAGAATGCACTGGGAGGAACCGGGGACAGGTTGAGGGGACAGCAGCACTCCTGGCCCACAACACCAGCACTCTCTGCTGGTGACCAGTAGAGGTGCCCTGCCCTGCCCTAGCGACTGGCTCTGCTGGAGGATCTGCCCTTCTAGGAACTTGGGAGCCGCAAGCATCCTTGTGACGGGTCTGTCCAACGTCGTGTCAGCCAAATGGCTCTGTTCCATGCTGCAGAGAGCCCTGGCTGAGATGTGTGGTCGTCTTCATTATTCCTAAAACCAGCCCTTCCAGACAGGAGGGGTCCTCCAAACTCCGGACCTCTGTGGGTCAGTCGCAGGTGCCCGCCTCACGCCCACACAGAATGAAATTGGGTGTTGCCATCTTGTTCCTTTGACACATATTAACATGCAGAGCTGCTGGGAGGACGTACATGTATCAGAAACGAGTGGGAGGTGACAGGGTAGCACAAAAGGTCCTCAGAAAAGAAGGAAATGTTCTACCACCCAAATGAGGCACTGAGGAAGTGGGCTGGTCCGTGAGACCTAGGAGAGGAGGGAGAGGAGACGGAGGAGGAGGAAGGAGGGGTGAAGAGGGGCAGCGGGGGGCGCGCGGGGACCTTTGGGTCTGGGGTTTGCAGGGAAAAGCGACCTGGTAGGGAGACAGGGTGGGTCCTGGGGCAGTGCGGGGGTGGGAACCATCAGAGAGGCTGTCCTCGGATGAGGCTGGAGGGGTGGCTTAGAGTTCCTTCCTGAATTGGTGTCTGAGCCTCTTGAGCTACCCCGGAGCCCTGGCACTTCACCTGTCCCACAGGTGGGCTTCCTTAGGGCAGAGGACCAGCATAGCCTGGGGGCAGTAGGTGAGCCAGAAGCCTCACTCCAAAGGAATCTGGGAAGGACACTGCCTGCCTACCCCACAGAGAGGGGACAAAGCAAACCTTGGGCCTGAGGAGGAAGAGGAGGCCTAGGGTGGGGCCTGGGAGTCCCTGGCCAGCCTGCCCCACCTCCACCCAAGCAGCCTCCAGTGAATTCAATCAGCAGTGTGCTGCTTGACCAACAGTTTTCATTTTTGATCGAGTGTTAATCAAGGCAGGGGGGTAGGACTTGTCATGCCACAGTTGTCAGCTTATTTATAACCGGTAAAAATCAGACACGGGGCATGAGCCAGGGCTCTGGGGGGTGGTGAGCCAGGTCCCCACCTGCCCTGGGACAGCACCCTGTCCTGCTGTGTCCCCACCACCACCACAGGCAATTCCTCCTCCTCCTCACTCAATGGACAGGCCTGGTGGCAGCATGGCATCATGGGTGAGGAGCCTGGGTCCAGCCCCAGCAATCATTCTCGCTGCCTCAGTTTCCACATCTGTGAAGTGGAGGCATTGGAAACATGTCAGGAGTTGAGTGAGGATGAAATAGTGCATGCGTGTCAGACCCTGTGCCCAGTACCCCTGACATCGCACTCTCGGGACAAGTGAGACCCCATGGCAGCCCCCCAGGTGCCTCTGGGATGGGAGCCCTAGATAGATGTGTATGTGTCAGACAGAAGAGCCCGGGCCTGCAGGGAAGGTGGGTGGAAATGCAGGGGAGGGCGGGCGGGGACGAGGCCGGAGGGTAACAGTCCCCACACACTGTCCTTGCAGTGCATCACCTCTTCATGTCCACCGCCTGCCAGGACGTCGACCACGATGCCATCTTGCAGGAGGTCTGCCTCGCCTCGTTCAAGGTGGACATGGAGGCCATCGGTAGGACGCTGTGGTGTGACTGGGGCAAGACCATCAAGTGAGTTGAGTGTGTCTACTGGCGGGAGGGACATGGCTGGGGGGACCTTGGGACCACAGGGCTTGGTGAGGGTTCTTAACCACAGTCCAGGGTGATGGACAGGCTGTGGTTATGGATGGGGGACAGCTGAGGGGGAAGGAGGGGCCAGTGATAGGTAAGTGCAGACAGTGAGGGGTAGGAGGTCCATGATGACCTGGGATCCTGTACAGGGATCCTCACGGCAGCAGGAGACAGAGCATCTCGTGAGGGCTGTGTCCAGCTGTAGATTCCTATAGACCATCCAGGTGCAGGTGTCTGGGGACCGTGGAGAGCGCGGCCCAGTGCCCAGGGCCAAGTCTGGCAGGTGCCGGGTTGCAGGGATGTCCCTACTGGTTCCCCTGGTCCCCATGGTCAGGCCAAGGCTATCCTTCCACCAGTTCATGGCTAGGAGCCCCCTGGAGTCACAGGGAGGCTGTCCTTGGAAGGGTGGCCATGGCACCCCACAGAGGACAGCAGGCACTGAGCCTTCCCTTTCGTGACTCAGTCCTTCTACCAAAATGCCCCTCTTCCTACCCCACAGGGTGCATCCACTGCCTGCCTCTCCCCTCATAGAGGTCGGGGCTTCTCTGCTCCTGGGCCAGAGTCTCTGGAGCCTGAGCAGAACTTGGTGTGAAGAGGCAGGAGCCCTGGGGACGGTGGGGACCCTGCATTCTTGTCCTTCCAGGTCTCATTTTCTAAACTGAAAAATTAACCACGGGTGAGAAATTGGGGGCAGGGCAGGGTGTTAAAAATCAGAACCACTTGTTCTTTAGGCAGATTGGCCTGTGCCTGGGCTGAGTGACTTGTTTAGTTTAAGTCAAAGGTGGTTTATCACTGTGATCCACGGAAGAGGCCGTGCTCTCTGGGGCCCCTGGTCGCCTGCCCTGCCCCCGCTTTGTGTGAGCGACCATGGGTTTGTGCAGCCAATTGCAGGCTGTCGCCTAGCAGAGGACGGGATAACGCTAGAGATGTTCCCACAGACGCAGTGGTGACGTTACTCGAAACAGAAGCCACCACAGCCGGTTTCCAACAGTGGCTAGTGCGCAAACAGCAATGATTATCACTCAGGCCCAGGAGAGTTGTCCGTCATCAGAGCCCAGTGGTGATACAGCCAGAAATAGAAGCGTGGGGTGGGGTGAGGAGGCCAGGAAATTCCTTTTATTTAAAAAGAAAATCAAGCCCTGGCTGGTGTGGCTCAGTTGGTTGAGCGTCATCCCATGCACTGAAAGGTCTCTGGTTTGATTCCTGGTCAGGGCACATGCCCAGATTGCGAATTCAATCCCTGGTAAGGGTGCATGCAGGAGGCAGCCAATTGATGTTTCTGTGTGTGTGTGTGTGTCTCTAAAGTCAATAAAAACAATTTTTAAAAAATAGTTTTAAAAAAATCAAGATAATTGAGGGAGCAAGGAGCAAAAGCTTCTTATTCTAACAGCATCATTATACATTACATAGCATATGCTACATTGCATGACTTGTTGCAGTGTCAGTTGTTGCAGACAGATGTTGCATTACATGACATGTTACATGACATGACATGTTACATTCCATGTTGCCCATTCTTCCCCACATTCCCACCCACTTGCTGTGTAACCGATCTTATTCACTCTGCCTTTCCTTCTTGTATTTCTTTTACACAATTGAGTAGGTGTAACCATTTTTTCTTATATCCTCCTCTTTGTAACATGAAGCACATTATACTATAGATTCTCTTCTTGCACTTTTCTTCACTTGACAGTATATCCTATAAATCAGACCCTATCAGTGCACAGGCTTCTCATTCATTCTTACATCTGAATAGTACCCCACTGTGCTCAGTTTTTTAACCACTTTCCTAACAAGGGACACTTAGGTTTTAACAATGCTTCCCAGTTTTAGGTAGTGTTGAATGAATGACCTTGTGCACGCGCCTTTTGGTGTTGGAACTATATCTGCAGGGTCGAGACCTAAAGTGGGGTTGCTGGGTCCACAGTGAGAGCACGTGTCATTGCGGTCCAACGCGTTGCCGCAGGAAGGCTGCACCAGCTCCCTCCCAGCAGCCGGGGGCGGGGGCGGGAGGCACTGGTTCCCACAGCCTCACCGAGACTGGGTTTCCATACTTCTGAACTTTCACCTTCTGATGAAGGAGAAATGGTCTCTCAGTGGTGCATTCATTTGCATCTCTCTAATTTGTGAGTGGATCTGAACATCTTCCATACGTTAAGGGCCACACATATGTTTTTGAGACTTGATTGTGCCTGTCTTTCCCATCTCCATCCGTTTTCTGGCCCTTTTTAAAGAGTTCATGTTAGAGGAGGCTTCTGGCCTTTGGCTGCAGCATGTGTTACATATTTTCTCCCAATTAGTCAGTTGTTTTTCGACTCTTTGGTATTTTCGTTGCCTCATTATTTTGTTCACCCGTCCTGTGCATCAATCTCTCGCCACCTCTGGATTGGAATCATAGTTGAAAGGCCTTTCTCTACACCCAGGTTCAAGAGGAAGCCACCCACATTTTCTTCTCACGCTTGTGTGGTCTCGGTGTCCCAGTTGACTCCTGGGCCTGCCAGGAGTTTATTCTGCTGTGCAGTGTGAACTCTGAGGCAGTCCGTCTTTCCCCAGAGGCTCCGCCCACTTGTCCTGTTTATTCAAAAGCCCATCTTGCCCCATTTTTGTTTCCGAGTCCATCTTTGTTCTGCACTGAACTTCCCTGTGCGCCTTTACACACAGTCCCTTTCAAACTTCCTCATGTTCCCTGCCTCTGCAACATGACTTTCTCCTCCGGAACCAGCAGTGGGTCTGCACCGCCTACTCAGTTTACTTAGTTACCGCTTACCTCATTCCAAGACAGTCAGTTTGCAAAGCTGGCATTTACTGAGCATGTACTATGTGCGGGGCATAAGCTCTGGACATACGTTACCTCCTTTCAATACAAGGCAGCCTCAGGAGGAGTCAGAACTATCGTCACCCCCACTTCATCTGCCCAGGGTCAGCGGGTTAGGGGTCTTTGAATCCGAAGTCCCAGCTCTTGACACTCCGCAAAGGTGAGAGGTGATTCCCCTGACTCTCAGGAGGTGTGGGGATGCCCTGTCTTTATATCAGTGTGGCTCTCTGGGAAGTGGATGCTGGCCTCCGCTGGCTGCCTCAGCCCCTGCCAAGGACCCCCAGGCTGGTGAGGTCCACTTGCATTGGGTTACGAAGCCTGCCTGGTGCTCGAGCCCTGGGCTAACCTTCCAGGGCCTTGGGCTTTAGGTGGGGACAGGATGGTCCAAATGACTGGAAGGAAGAAGAGAAGAGGCCCGAAAGGAGGCCCAGTGAGGGGTGGAGGAGCCACGTGAATGGGCAGGAAGGCGTGGCCATGTTAGGAGCACAGTGTCCAACAGGGGAACAGGGCCCCTAAGTGGGGGACAGACAGGCAGAGAGCCAGACAGTGGGGCTGGAGGACTGCGAGGCAGGCAGATACCGGACAAAGGGCGCAGGTGCTGGGAAAGACCCTGCCGGAGCCAAGTGCAGTTAAGGCTGTCAGGGGTGGAAGGCAGCAGCTCAGCAAGCAGAAGTGGACAGCTGTTAGGACCTGGGGTTCAGGACAGGCTGAGGGTGAGGGCAGGAACTCCAAAAGCCAGGGCCACCCAGTGCCTGCTGCTTCAGATCGTAGCTGTCCCAGGGCTGGGCTGGTCTGCAGTGGCCCTGGAAATGCCAGAAGGAAGCTTCTGGTTTAACAACAGCTGCCCGTCAGAGGAGACTTACCTTCCCACTAAGTGGCACAGATAAAGGTGAGCCAGGTGACTTCTGCAGGTGCATGGGGAGGGGAGAAGTTCCCCTGTGGTGCGTGGAGGGGCTTCTGAGGCCACACGGTTCTGCCTCCTATGTCAAACCAGACATAGGGGGCCCGTGACAGCCCTGCCTCACTTGCACAGAAGTGTGGGCTTATGCCGTTCTCCTGAGCAGCACTGGGCATCGTTGCTTGGAGATAGAAATATCTGCAGTGAAAGCAAGGGCTGGTGAGAGCATTCGGGCTGTTTCCAACACGAGGACAGTGGACACTCTTGAGTGACCTGCCATGGGACTGAGGACCTGCTTGCTTTTGCATTGGGAGGTTTGTCATTGTCACTGCCTACACAGTGACAGGAGTCCAGCGTGGTTCCTTGTTGAAACTGGTGCTGGGCTCTCCCACAGCCCTGGACTGAGGCCCTGGTCATGAGCCTGGCTCCAGGTCTCCTCTTGAGCCTTTTCTATCTGCCCTTCACTGCCCATGTCCCTGCAGCAGGTCCCTGCAGGGCAAGGGTTCAGCAGGGCAGGTCCGCTCTGTGCACCAGGCGAGTCATCATGTCCGGGACGAGCTCATTCACTGCAGCCCAGGTTTGCTAATGGAAATTTAACGTAATTGAATGTATTAACTGGGAATACAATCTAATTTGGGGAGCTGTGGAGATTAAGGAACAATATGTCATCCAGACTCTCATTTCCAGAAACCTCCCTGTGGGTGTTAGGAGAAGAGAAAGAGCAGAACAAGGAAAGAGAAGAACCTCAAAAAAGGGAACTCAGCTAGAAGATGGTTGGTTTTAAAGTGACCACATGTCAGGTTTTCTCCTCAAGACAGGAAATGCTGGGTGATTTAGAGATGGGAGGCCCGGGTGCTCCTCCCCTTCCTGCCCAGCTGCGGGCTCTGAGGTGCCACCTCGGGCAGGAACCCTATCAGAGGCAGCCTAGCCATCAGAGTTCAGTAAGCCCCAAAGAACCCACCTTTACCTTGGCGCCTTCCCAGTGCCCCTCGTCCCTCGGCCCTGAAGCTCCCGGGCTTGTCAATGCTGCGGCATGGCCTCAGCCCCCGAAGCGTTGGTCACACTGTGTTCCCGGGTTCCCAGGCCCAGGTCTCCACGGCCTGCTCCCTGGGGACTGCCTCCGCCCTGCTCACCCAAAGCTGGGCCACAAAGAGCCCTCCAGCCTGGCCCGAGGAATGGCCAGTTATGAGGTGGCGAGTCTGCACAGGGTGTTGATGGAAGGACCCAGAACTAAAGTTCCGCGTGCTGGCTCCAGAGCCGTTACCTCTGTCATGAGCACAAGCCTGATGCTGTTTCCAGATGCCTGTTCACTGAGACGGGTTTCAGTGTTCTTTGTGTCCCTGTCAAGAGTCAAGTCTGGAAATTGGTCAGAACTCAGCAGCTTCTTTGCAGCAGCTGCTTTTGTTTGAATCCCAACAGAAACGGAGCGGGAGGCATCTTCTTCAGCCACAGTGGTCTCTCTGGGACAATGGCTATCACCCTCCCCGGGTCCTGCTGTGCTCAGCCCCCCCCTCCCCAGATCTCAGCATGGGCCATGACCAGTGCTCAGCAGGCTGGTCCCCAGAGCTCTGCCCAAGCGTAGCCCCTGCCTCACAGGGACACCTGCCTGCGGTTCCTTCGCGGGTTTGCTCCTCCAGGCATCTGCCTTGGAACTAGCCCTGAGCCCACAGGTGCTTGGACCACATTCTTGTCGGGAGGTTCTGGTGCTGACACCACCCCAGTGCACACCTGAAAGGAGGATCCTTCTGGGGTCTCCAGAGCCCAGGCTCACACCCTCAGTCCCAGGTGCACAGAAATCTGGTGCTGACCTTGGCCTCTTAGGTGTTCGGGAAGGGGCTAGGGTAGCTATCCACATGCCCTGTGCAGGCTGGTGTGCAGAGGACCTCACTCCAGCCCCTTTCAGAAAGAGTGCTCCCAGCTTCCAGGAGCTGGGGCAGGGCTGTGGGGATCCCCCTCAGCTCTCCTGAGGCAGCCTCTCAACACTTCATTTCCCACCCATTCAAGTCTTCCTGGTGTGCGTGAATGTGCGGCGGTGGGCAGTCCTTCTTGCTGGTCATTTGCTGTGCACAGTAAAGCCTGAGAGGGCCTGGAGCTCTCAGCAGCCACCCCTGGGGTTTGTCAGGGCCAGTGATGCTGAGCAAGGCCAGTAAAGCCAAGCTCAGCTGGTGGGCAGAGGCCTAGGCTGGGACAGGGAGGCATCAGGAGTGCAGTGTTTGCTGGGTGGGCAGAAACCCTTTCCCTCCACTCACTCAAAGACCTTCCTGGTCCCACACTAGACGGCACCTGGGCAGAGCCTGTGGGAACACTGCTGCTCCTGGTGAAGTGTCTGCAGGCGTCACCCCGACCCCGAAGCACCAACACTGGCCCTTCTGTCAGTGGGGTCTTGGTGAGGGCTGTAACGCAAAGGCCTATCAGGCCCCTTGTCCTGTCCCAGGAGCTCAGCCATGGCTGCTCTGAGGAAGCAGATCCAAGACTAAGGCAACTGGACAGAGGATGTGGGGGCGGGGGTTACTGTCATAAAGAAGGAGCCCTCTGGGACTCTGCACCCACATCTGTGCTCACAGGAGAAGGGGACGAAGAGGCAGAAGGGTCTGGAAACCTACCTTCCTCCACTCTGTGCCCAAAGTCAACTGTGTGGCAGGCACATTGGGGAGGAGTCAAAGGGGTAGGTCTTCTGATTACTCCCAGCCCCACCCAGTGCCAGCCCCATGGTCACCCCTCCAGAAAGTGCCCTCTTGCTGTGTCCCACCAGCTGGGGAGCTGTCTTCCTTTTGCGGGAATTGGTGGCCCTTGGGGCGGCCGCAGCCCTTCGGTTGGGTTTGGCCTTGAAATGGCATTCCGGCCCCATGGTGAGTTCTGAGCATGATCCCCAGAGGGTCTGTGGATGCCCACGTGCTGAGCTGGGGGGCTTGGAGGATGAATCCTATTTCCTTTTTTCAGAAATGCTCTGCAGAGACCTATAGCCAGGAACCCTTTGTGGTGGGGGGACACTAGAAGCCAGGGAGAAGGTGCAAGCTCCCCTTTCCCATGCCCAAGAGCTTCAGCTTCCCTTTATCCCTGGTGCTCTGTGTCTCCCTGGCCCTGGGAGAGGACAGACACTGCCCCAGACATGGTGGGAACTGCGCTCAAACCTGCCAGGATGTCTTTTTCCATCAGATTACTAACTGCCCTGTTCAGCAATTTTGCAACCTCAGTTTGGGGATGAAATCAAGCCTCCGTGTCAGAATGTAAAAGGTCAGAAGCAAGCGACACTAAGCAGATCCTGGCACGAGTAGAAGGAAGAGCAGGCAGGTGGACCACATCCTGGTGACGAGGGGGAGGCTCTGCACAGCGCCTTCCGCTCCCACCTCCCTCTTAGACACACTGCTTCCACCCTGCCCCCAACAGCATGAAAACCCCAGAGCTGTCTGGGCTATGCACATGGGACTTCCCTGTCCAGGGAGGCAGGTCAGGCGTGCTCACTTGTCGAAGTTGCCCTCCTGGGACTGTCCCAGGGAAAGGGCGGGGCAGCAGGTGGTGGCTCAGAAGGCAGTGGTGATGAAGGTGTGCTCTGGTGTGCAGCGTCTCTGTGTTGTGGTTTGTACGCGGTGGGGTCAGCCAGGTAGGGGACAAGAGCAGATGTCCCTCCTAAGGCTGACCTCCGGCCCAGCACTCCTCCTGCTCAATAAGGCTGTTACAGCATCTCCCAGGACCCATCCTTCCATTGGTGGCCCTCTCCCAAGCACACGGGGCCAGGAACACTCCCGTCCTCTGTGGGGGAGCCTTCCCATGCAGACTGTGGACACCTTTCCCCCAAGGGTCTTATGAGACTTAAGCCTGGACTCTGTGCACAGCTCCTGGACCAGGTGTGTCTTCGGTCTGCGCTCCCTCTTCTCCTGGCTTCTTGTCTCAGTGAAAACATAGAGAACACACCTTCTTACAAATACACTCCTTATGGGTATAGCAAGGCAAGGTGAGTTTACCTTCACAGCCGGGACCAGGAGTGGACAGCCAGCTCCCTGTCAGGAAGGCCATTGAAGGGGTCCTGATTTCTCAGTCCTACTGTGTTCAGCCCCTTCCAGGTTTTGCCGTTGTAAATGATCTACAGTGCATGTAGCTGACTGCTTTTTTGGACTAGTTTATTGAAGAATTCTTGCCAACAGACCTACATAGCACAGGTCATGAACATTCCAGGGTTCTTAGAGGTTTTGCCCAGTTGCCCTTTCAAAGAATTTTACGAAGATTTATGACCAGAAACCTATGAAAATGTTTCTTTCGTTTGTGGGTCCATGACACTGAGTTTGTGGAGATAGTGTTCTTGCAGGCTGAAAGGAGAGTTCCTGCTTTGTCCTCATCTGCCCGCCTTTGGCTGTTAGGAAGGTCGAACTGCTTTCTCCTGCAGCTGTTGGAACTTGTTTTTTCTGGAGTGCAGATCATAACCTTTGCTATCTGTCTCCTGAGTCATTGGGGGTATTTTTCATCTTCTTTTACAAACTCCTAAATATTGTAGAGATGAGTCATTTGTCATGTTGTTCCGTCTTCTCTTCATGTGTCACTCGAGTCCGTTTTAGTGATGTTTGTTTTTCGTATTTTAGCTCCTTAGTGATTCGGTTTTGGTGCGCTGCCTCCTCACTTCTCAGGTCTGTGATTTGGTCACAGGGCTGTCTGCTCCACAAATTCAGTAGTTGCAATTGTGAGAGTCATGTGGCCACAATATTATGTTCTGTTCCTACTTAGTTGCCCCATGTTTTAGAATAATTTTATCTCCTAAACACTGTGCATAGTTACATTAAGACAAGAATTAGAATTTATTTCCTCCCTACCTCAATTATACTAACTTATGTTAAATGATATTTCCTACGTTCATTGTCATGTTATGCTTAGTTTAACACATAATACATTCTTGTATGCATTAGAGTATTTCTATTTCTTTTTAATTCCCACCCAAACAACATTCATTCTGCTGTGTGTTACTCAACTCATTCCTGTGTTTCCAGGTTCTTGTGTACTCAATAATGGGCTATTAGATTCTCTAATTCTAATTATATTCTTACTAGTGGCCCAATGCATGAATTTGCACACATTGAAAGGAAATTAATTAGAAGAAATATTTTAATATTGCTATTCGCCCTTTCTCTATAATAGAAGTGTCAGAGATGAAAGAAAGTTAGTAAAATGTACATGAAAATAATATATAAATTTATTAATAAATAAACAATAACAACATGATATAACAATGAATGTTTTCCATGAAATTTTTACTGTCAGAATCTTCGTTTATCATTAATTTTTTAAAGATGCCGGGTATTCTGGAAAATTTATATTATTTGGACAAACTTGGCCTTTGCTACAACATCAAGTAAAATTTCCATCAGATGGTTTTTCATCGGAAAAATTTAGGAATAGGCAAAATTGACATGTAATAGTCATTCACAACTGTGTTCAATAACTGCGTCCTCGTTTACCTCATTTTCACTATGAAGGCAGTTCGTACCAGTATTGGTAGTACTTGTCAATGACTGTTCTTCAGACATATTCTGTCAACAACATCACTTTCTTTCTGCTTCAGAGGCACATTGTGGCAATAGTTGGTCTTCAGGTATATTCTGTCCACAATTTTGGCTTCGAATGTCAACAAAAACGTGATGTCATTACCCAGCACCCACAGCTACTGTTGTCAGGCTGGGCTGGGCTGGGCTGTGAGCCACATTTTGGACCATGGGGGTCTTGGCAGTGTTGGCTACGATTTGGTGGGATGTTGCTCTGGGGTGGTGGTGGGGTCTGTGTCCCACTTGGGGAAAGCAGAGTGTTGCTTTGTGGGCACCAGGTTTCTCTGTGTGCGTCACCACAGCTTCTGTGTTGAGCGTCAGCCCCCTGGTGGTCAGTGTACATCATAGCAACCAGTTGGACACTTAGCATATTAGCCTTTTATATATATAGATAATTTCTAGTATCTGTTTCCAGCAGGTTGTTACGTATGTATATTCTACTGTTCTTATAGCATTTAGATTCCATGTTATGCTGCTGCTATCAACTGTGAAATATCATTAAATGTCTCCTTAATCATGTTTAATATTTTTTGTTTTGCTATTCTTTGCTTCATGTTAACATTGAAATCCCAGTATTTTAACTACTTGAAGTTAACCCTTAATTCTTTTGAATCTTCCGAGGTAATTCTGTGTTATCTCTCTCAGAAACCACTTATGTCGTTTTATTGTTTCACCTGGAGAGAGCTGAGCCTTGTAACAAAGGAAATTATATTGTATTTGTTCTTTATTTTCAATCTTTAGGCATTCCATTTGGGATCTTGATTTTTATCTTTCCACACCGATTTCCCCCCCTCTTTTCTCCCTCCTGTTAAAACATGATGTGTTTGCCTTTATCTTTTAAATGAGGTTAACATATTGGCATACTCTTTTCACTCACTCACCCTGAAATGTGAAACACGGGTGTTCTGACTCCTGTGTTGGTTTCCTTACACTGTGAAACCACATGCTTGGCCCTCAATGAAAGAGCAGGACTGTCTCTCTCAACCCCTGTCCCCACCCCATCTCCTCACTGATTTTAGTGCATGTTCTAAAACCTGCTCTTCCTTCTGTGGCCTATTTTGGTTTATTTCTTACACCGCGCTGTTCTGACTTGAATTTGTAACAATCCTCGGGCCCATAGGGCTCAGGCACTTACCTTTGCAAATAGGCTGTTAACTCAAGCTCCTCTTATTATTGGTATCATCATCATTCCCTTTGACATGTAGCTTTTAAATTCAGGCAACTATTCTGAAGTAGAACCTAGAAATGAGCCATGCAATTAATGCCTTCCCAGAATTCAGACATTTTTACAGAGCTTTTCGCTGCCTTTGTAGCTGAGTGACAGCTCAGCAGGATGTTAAGTACACTGAGTGGCCAGATTATTATGATCTCTGAATACATAATAATCTGGCCACTCAGTGTGTTTGTGTGTGTGTGTGTGTGTGTGTGTGTGTGTGTGTAGTAGTAGTAGAGGCCCAGTGCATGAATTCGTGCATGGGTGGGGTCCGGCCAGCCTGGCCAGGGGAGGGGACATGAGTGGTTGGCCAGCCTGCCTGCTCGTCGAACTCCTGGACGAGGGGACAATTTGCATATTAGCCTTTTATTATATAGAATATACACTGAGTGGCCAGATTATTATGCGTTCAGAGATCATAATAATCTGGCCACTCAGTGTATATGCTAAACAACCTCGATTTCTGGAGTTTGTGTGGCTGTTGTTTGATTATCTCTGAGTTTTTATTATGTTATCAGGGACCCAGAGGAGACTGACTTATTTTGTAAATATGACCTCTTCCTTACGGGTGTGGTTGCTTGCAGGTTGCTAGAGCCAGGGGACTGGAAAGGGACTGGACGATAAAGGTGTGGGGCAGGCAGGACCTGGCCGTGACTGTGACTGAGTGTGTGTGGGGAGAGGGGGGGGGTCCTGTGGGCAGCTCTCAAGACACACATCCTCAGACCCTGGGCAGCCAGGATCTTCTGGGACTGACTGCTGTCTCACACCCCCTCCAGTTTGTCCCAAGCAGGGGGGAGTCATGGAAGCCAGGTGTATCTGAGGTTCTGCAGGGTCCCTGTGACACTTATTTCTCTGTGTCTTCACCATCCTGATGCACTGGGGCTGCTCCCGATCCAGGCTTGAATCCCAGGATGGTTTTGAATCAAAGAGAAACCCCCACGGATGTCTGGAAGGTTCTCCCTTACTGGTGTTCACAGGAAGGCTGGGGGAGGGGGAGAAGAGTGGCCTGCTCCTGCCACTATCTTGGCCATGGTCCTTCTCCTTTGGAAAGTTTAGTGAGGGCACCTTGGCATCTCGAAAGAGTTCAGAACCAGATTTAACTTTGGCTCAGCAGCTGCTGCCTGAGGACTTAATTGGTGCTGGACCAGTGGTGTGACCGCTGAGTAGCCCCTCGTGTTCCTGGGGGGGTGAGCCCCAACAGTGGGTGAGGATCGGCTCCCAGCTCCAGCCCTCCACCTGCAGTCAGGGCTGCCCCTCAGGAACCGGGTGAGAGACTGCCCTGTTGGCTGGCATGACCTTCTGCTCAGGGGAAGCTGTCGGGCACAGCGAAGCCACAGCCACTGTCCCCTCTCCTGGTAACATAGTGAGATGCCCTGGAATAGTGCCACCCTGCCCAGAGGTCACCTTCATGGGTTTCAGGCTGCCCGCTGTGCCAGTGTGGCCAGCAACCTCACAGCCTCCACTGCCTCTGGAGGGCCCCAGGGCTCCCTGTGGAATCCAATGGGATCAGGGAGGCAGGCTGCTGGGCAGGGCGGCGGAGAGCAGTGGCCTGATGGTGGGACTGAGGGTGCTCTGCAGAAAAAAGCTCTCCTTCCAGCCCCCAGGGTGACTTGTAGGGGTAGTGTCCCCAGGGTGTTAAGTGTCCAAATATAATGCCCTGTCATGCCCAATCCTTGAACTTGGACACGTGTGCACACCCATGTCCCGGTGAGGGTGGGGGCCCTGGGCCCAGGGGGAGCCCTAGACCTGGATGTCCTCACAGGGCATTGTGGTGAGGCCAGCCCACAGTGGGCGCAGCTGGGTGATCAGCCATAGTTCCCTGTCATCTCAGAACCCAGGGCTGGGATGACTACAGGCACAGACCCCCACCTGCCAGGCACTCGGAGGACACCCCATGTCCGTTTTCTGTCGTCCAAGAGTGGCGGTGTTTTGTCCAAGAGTGGCAGTTTTCCCGGGTCTCCCCAGTCGAGAGCTCTGTGAGAAACTGCTCTCTCCTCCCCAGCAGTGACACACCAGCCCTGCCACTGGTCTTCCTCCTCTTACCTCTAACCTCTCTGCTTTAGCATGTTCTTCCTTTTCAGAGAGAGAGAGAAAGAGACCACCTTGCTCAGCCAGAGCCCCCTGGTCCAATACCTTGGAGGCAGGGAGCCGGTTGCAAAGCCCTGGGTGGAATTTACCTGCGCCATGCAGCTGGTGTACCTGAAGCCTGCTGTGTTGTTGTTGGGTGTTTATTGGCGCACATGCATACTGGGATTCCACAGATAGGGTGGAGCCCACAGTTCCCCTGTGCTTTTTATTTGTTTGCAAAGATGTCGGAAGTTCCTGTTCTATAACTTAAGGAGATGAGCTGTAGTGGGGACGCTGGAGAAACCTCAAAGTATGCATTTCTGTGCACGCACTCCAGTGACCAGCCCTGGGCCGGCAGAGATGCGCTTCTTCCGCGGTCTCATCAGATTTCCAGCTTGATCAGATCTCCCGGTCCTGTGGTTTAGGGAGGGCTTGATTGCACAATATCCACCCCCACACACTCCCGCTGCAAGTCCAGGGGTGAGGAATGAGTTCCAGGTGCACAGGGGCTGGTATACTCGCCCAGGCCTGGAGCAGTGTCCTAGACTGAAGTGTTTTTAATCAGTTAGCAAGACTTCCTTTTACATTCCCTGAGGGTCAAAAACAAAAGCTGCCCTGTCTGGTGCAGCCTGACAGCTCACACAGGCAAGGCTGGGTGGGAAATGGCAACCACTCGCAGGGTTGCCTGCTCAGAGGCCCTCCGTGGAAGTTGGGTGGCCTGGCACGCTCACTCTGAGCCCCACGCAGGCCAGGCCACCAAGTGGCTTTCTGTCACCAGAGGAAGTGGCTGGTTGAGCACACTGCCCCACCCTGCTTTGGAAAAACTCCTCTGTGGCTATTTTGAAAATCCTGGTTGGTAGGCCTGACACCAAAGTCGGAAATCAGGTGGTAGAAGACAGACCTGGACACCTAGAAATTAAATAAGCAGATTCCTGGCTGTAATGAAAATGCCTCTAGGGCTCCAGGAATAAATGCAGTGTTTGCAATTGTTTGAGAGATTTTTGTCACATTAAGAACTTCTTCCTGATTTACAAGGTTGTTTCTTTTCTTTTCTTGTTTGTTTGTTTTTTAAATATATTTTATTGATGTTTTACAGAGAGGAAGGGAAAGGGACAGAGAGTTAGAAACATCAATGAGAGAGAAACATCGATCAGCTGCCTCCTGCACACCCCCTACTGGGGATGTGCCAGCAACCGAGGTACATGCCCTTGACCAGAATCGAACCTGGGATCTTTTAGTCCGCAGGCCGACGCTCTATCCACTGAGCCAAACCGGTTAGGGCAAGGTTGTTTCTTTTTTATCGGAAATGTTGAATTTTATCAAATGCCTTCTCAACCTGTATTGAAATGATTGTGTTTTTTGCTTTGACATGATGAAATGGGCTTTGACAGTGACAGGTTTAAAGCATTCCTGAAATAAACCTACGTTAAAGTGTTCTGTATGGAGAGCTTAAGTTTGCTAACAGTTTTCATAGGACATTTGTGTCTATTTTTAAGTGACAGTGGAGTACATCTGTTACTCCGAGGCACGTGGGCATGGTGTCTTCAGAGGTGTGGAATCTGGGTTTGGTTACTTTTTTTTAAATTGACTTTTGAGAGAGAGAGAGAGAGAGAGAAATATCGATTTGTTGTTGAA
Organism: Corynorhinus townsendii; assembly: GCA_026230045.1. Taxonomy (NCBI): domain Eukaryota; kingdom Metazoa; phylum Chordata; class Mammalia; order Chiroptera; family Vespertilionidae; genus Corynorhinus; species Corynorhinus townsendii. Next base: position 35,686,542 of record JAPDVU010000005.1, read on the forward strand.
CTTATTTATGCATTCATTGAACTTATTCATGCAATTCATTGATTGATTCTTGTATGTGCCCTGACTGGGGATTGAACCCACAACCTTGGTGTGTCGGGACGACACTCTAACCAACTGAGCTACCTGGCCAGGGCTTTGTTAACTTTTTTAAAAAAACTGGGAAGCTCACTTTTTTTTTTCTTTTCTATAATCCTAAGAATTGGAAAGAACTGCCTGGATCTGCTGCCTTTTGAGATTGTAATTTCTAAATAGCATTTCCCTTTTTCTTTTCTTTTTTTCAGATTTTCTGCTTTTTAAGTCAATACTTGATAGTTTATAGTTTCCCCAAAAGTATCCCAATTCAAAAATTTTCCAATTTTTAACATAAAATTTTTGCATATTAATCTCTCGTATTTTTTCTCATTTCCTGTCTGTGGTTTTGTATATTGATGTTTTCTGTGTTTTTTCTAGATTAGACTCTCCAGAAATGTGTCCATTTCATCAAACCTATTTTTCTAAAGAATCCGCTATTGAATTTACTTATTCTCCTGTTTTTTTTAAGTAAAATCAATAAATATTAGCTTTTAATCATTTTAAAATAATTCTTTATTGTTGAAAGTATTATATATGTCCCCCTTTGCCTCCCAATAACCCCCTTTTAATTATTATTAATGCATTTAAATTAGTTGCCTTTTGGAGAGATTTATCTTTTTTTTTAAGTCTTGGTTTGGATACTTATTTTTTTTCTTCTTTTGTTTGTATAGTAATAAGATAATTTAATTTTGCACTGTTTGGCTCTAATCCATTAATTTTTACATACAGTATCACCATTATTGTTTTCTTAATAACCTGTAACTGAATTTTTAAATTCTTTTAATTCCCAAAATTTAATTATTTAATTCTCTATAATTCCCAAAATTATGAGTTATCTTTCATTTCTACAAATTCAATATTTAAAAATATGTCTTTTTCTCACTAATGTCTAGTTTTTAATACTGCAGTCAAAGATATTGACTTACAGTTTCCACTTCGGGAATTTGTTGAGTCTTGTTTGCTTCCTAAATCATGGGATCCTGAGATTGCTGAAAAGATGGTTGATTCTCTGTAGAATAGAAACATCGCATATAGTCACTGCATCCAGTTTACTAACTTTATTTTTCACACGCCTTTATTCTGGTTTGTATCTACTGAACCTTTAGAGGTGAAGGTGTAATTCGTCAGATGTTAGAGGTGGGGCTGCCTGTAGGCTGTGGTGACACTTTTCTCGGTGTGGAATGTCCCTCTTGCCCACGTATTGCGCTTGGCATGGGATTGTGCCCCTGGCCCACACACACTCGGTGCAGGAAAGTGGAAACTGGTGATAGAAATATGCATTGTGATAGCCCACCACCATGAGTCATTTCTGCCTACTCCTGGGCACAGGGACAGGGCCACATGAGGGGAGGGGACACTCTAGAAGGGGCAGGCCCTCGGAGATGGGAATGGGGTGGGGCAACCTGTGTATGTTGACAGCCCAATGTGGGCAGGACCAAGCTTTAGATAGGGTTAGGGGTGTCATAGGTATCAGATGTCCCAGTCTCTGGCTGAAGAGGGAAGGAGCCTGCAAAGTGTGGATGACTCTCACCGGGAGGGAAGGGTGCGGGGAGCCTCGGTGAGGAAATGGACAGGCTGCTGATGGAGGGGGAAGGCTCCCGGGCACACAAGGGGGTTCCTGGTGGGGGATCAACTACTAGGGGAAAGTTGGGAGAGAGGAGGGGAATCCCTGGGGATGGATGGACCTAGGAGAGGAGGCCCCTGGGGAGGGGCGCCATCTGGTGGCTGGGCCCTTATTGCAAGGAGGCTGTGGCGTAGGGACAAAGAATCCTGGAGGGTGGTGATGGGTGTGAAGAGAGAAACTTGGGCGCCTGGGACTGGGTACAAAGGGGGGTCCTGTCCTCGGGGCCCAACTCCACCCTCCTTGCTCCTGGTCCTGAATCCCCTTGGGGACTGGGAGTCTGCCCCGCAGCATCCCAACAGACCGCAATGTTGCCCTTCCAACTCAGCAGAGGAGACATGAGAGGTTAGGTCCCTGTCCCAGCTGGCTTTGGGGTGAATGAATGAGCGTAGTGGAGGAAGCCAACCGCCTGCTCAGGCCCTGAGGACATCTGCAAAGCCGGAATGGGGGTGTGCTGGATGTGTGCCCCTGCACTCCCTCTATGTCCCAGCATTGCAGGCTTGGAGCGTTGCTGCCAGTCAAGTGCCCTTAGGTCCAGGGAGGGAGTCCATGGTGGCCAGGGGAGAACCTGCTCTGCTGGGGGAAGCAGAGGGCAGGGTGGGGGTGTCCTGCTCCTGAGACAGGGTTTACCTCGCCCAGGTAGAGGCAGAGATAAGCGGGGTGAAGGAAGGAATGCAGCCTGCTGGCTGGACTCAGAGAGGCATGGGATCTGCAGGCTCCCTGGGGAGTCAAGGCCCCCAGCAAGCCCCTGAGCCCCAGGCTTGCCAACAAGGAGAGGCCTGCCAGGCAGCAAGGGCTGTTGGCCCCCACAAGCCTCTCTCAACCTGTCTGGCATTCAGTACCCACATGCGGTGATGGTCCAGAATAGCCCATGGGGTCCCTTGGAGGGAGGTCTCCTGCTGTCACAGAAATGAAGTGAGGAGAGAAACCAAGATGGCAGCATAGGTAAGCACCTAAACTGTTGCCTTGCACAACAATTTCAAAACTACAACTAAAAGACAGAATGGACACCATCCAGAATCACAGGAAAGCTGGCTGAGTAGAAATTCTACAACCAGAAGGAAAGAGAAAAGCTCACAGAGAATTGGAGGAATGGCAAAAGGTTGAGGTATGGAGACACATGAGCAGAGAGGAAGGGCAGCTGAGAGCCTGGCTGACTTTCTCTGGCGAGAGGGGGAAGGAAGCCCCCGAATGCACTGAACCCCAGTTCCGACTGCACTGAACCCCAGTTCCGGGTGAAACCCCATGGACCCAGGCCCATACAGGGGGAGTATGGACTGTCAGGTAGAGAGAAAGGCACAGGGAGACTCGGAGACTCAGGGGAGCCACGGCAGGCAGGGGTCTGGAGGTGCGCCCACAAGGGCAGGGCTGACGGCAAGCCAAGACTGTCTGCTCCACCCTGAGACTCCACCCCATCCAAGCTGAGCACAGAGGCTTTTGCAATTTGGCAAGTCTAATCCTATAAGGCTGTCTCCAGCACCAAACTTCTCCCAGCATAGACACAGCTGATCCTCACAGCCAGTTGGCCTGGAGGTCAATTCCTCCCAGTGATACCAACAACAGTCAAGACTTAACTACAACAAGGCTGTATACACAGTCCACAAAGGGGTGCACCAAGAGTGTCCACCTCAGGTTAACTGGGGAAGCCAACCCACTGGGCCATATAGGAAACCTAGCACACAAAGCTACCCCACCAACTCAGGGAAGCAGCAAAAACGTGGAGACAAAGAAACAGATCACAAACGAAAGAAATGGAGGAAAACAAATGACTGGATATAGAATTCATATCCACGGTTATAAGGCTTTTCAAGAGTATTCTAGAAAAGGCCGATAAATATAACAAGACCCTTGAAGATATGAAAAAGGACCAACTAGAAATTAAACATACACTGACTGAAATAAAAAATATTATACAGAGACCCAACAGCAGACTAGAGGAATGCAAGAATCAAGTCCAAGAACTGAAATACAAAGAAGCAAAAAACAGTCAACCAGAAAAGCAAAAAGAAAAAAAAATCGAAAAAGTTGAAGATACTGTAAGAAGCCTCTGGGACAACTTTAAGCATACCAACATCAGAATTATGGGGGTGCCAGAAGAAGAGAGAGAGCAAGATACTGAAAACCTATTTGAAGAAATAATGACTGAAAACTTCCCCCACCTGGTGAAAGAAAGAGACTTACAAGTCCAGGAAGCACACAGAACCCCAAACAAAAGGAATCCAAAGAGGACCACACCAAGACACATCATAATTAAAATGCCAAGAGCAAAAGACAAAGAGAGAATATTAAAAGCAGCAAGAGAAAAACAGTTAATTACCTACAAGGGAGCACTCATATGACTGTCAGCTGATTTCTCAACAGAAACTATGCAGGCCAGACGGGAGTGGCAAGAAATATTCAAAGTGATGAATAGCAAGAACCTACAACCAAGATTACTCTACCCAGCAAAATTATCATTCAGAAATGAAGGTCAGACAAAGAGCTTCACAGATAAGAAAAAGCTAAAGGAGTTCATCACCACCAAACCAGTATTATATGAAATGCTGAAAGGTATTCTTTAAGAAGAGGAAGAAGAAAAAAGTAAAGATAAAAATTATGAACAACAAATACATATCTATCAACAAGTGAACCTAAAAATCAAGTGAATTGAAAACCTGAGGAACAGAATAAACTGGTGAATATAATAGAATCAGGGGCATAGAAAGGGAGTGGACTGACAATTCTCAGGGGGGAAGGGCTGTGAGAGGTGCAGGAAGAGACTGGACAATAATCGTACACCTATGGATGAGGACAGTGGCAGGGAGGTAAGGGCAGAGGGTGGGGTGGGAACTGGGTGGAGGGGAGCTATGGGGGGGAAAAGGAGAAACAATTGTAATAATCTGAATAAAGATATATTAAATTAAAAAAAAGAACAAAAGAAATGAAGAAGTGAGCCCTCCGTGGCTGCAGATGCAGGGACATCAGTGTCCAGTTTGCCACAGGCCTCTTTCCAGATAGGCTTTTTTCTATATAATTGTAAAATAATGTATGCTCACTGTAGAAAACTCAGGAAATCCCCAGAAAGGGTAGAGATGAGAGAACAAAAGTCCCTCATATCACAACCCTGGGGTGGCCCTCCCAGCATTCTGGAGTGGTCCCCTCCTCCGGGGGCATTTTATGCTGAAACCACAATGTTTACACAACAGGTCTCATGTGCTTTCTTCTGCCCAACACTGTAACATAAATATTTCTCCACTTCTTACAAATTTCTTCGTACATATCAGTTTTTTGTTATTAATCCTCACCCGAGGATATTTTCTTTCCATTGATTTTTAGAGAGAGTGAAAGGGAAGGGGGGAGACACACAGAGAGAAACATCAACGTGAGAGAGACACATCGATAGGTTGCCTCCCTCACGCTCCCTGACTGGGGCTGGGGATAGAACCTGTAATCAAGGTAGTCGCCCTTGCCCGGAATCGAACCCTAGACCCTTCATCTGATGCTCTAACCACTGAGAAAACCAGCAAGGGCCCTATATATCATTTTAATAGCTATATTAAATAGATTATCAGTGATTTCTTTCATTGCTATCTTATAGTTTATTGTTTTTCATAATTATAAGTTTTCAGTGACCCCCCCTTCTTACCTTAGTTTTGTCTGCATTTCATGTTATTAACTTACGGTAATTCCTAGAACTAGAATTACCGGCTCAAAGTGTATCCATGATTTTGAGTTTATTGATACATATTGCCAAGTTGCTTTTCAGAAAAATTTTACCGGTTTACCTTTTATTAGTATTAATAGGAGTGCCTGCCTCATTTCACTACACTTACCAATGTTGAGTAGAATCCAGCTTATATTTCCAGAACTATTTAGCCAAAGGCACCATGGGTACTTCTGTGCTTGCACCCACCCTCACCCCTCTCTATCTGACACCATACTCCCAATGTCAGTCTGGCACTTTGACAGACTGCAGGCCAGCCTCAATGAGTCACTTCTATCTTCACCTGTCCTCCTGCCAGGACACCAGGTGGTGCCACCTGCCCCCCCTTTCCCAGCAGCTAGCTAAGGCTGCTGGAAGCCACAGGCTGTGAATTCTCCCAGGGAAACAGAGCAAATTGTGATCAGATAAAGGGAACCAGAGTGGTTTGTCCTCAAGTTTTTGAGGGCTTAGATACACATTGGTGAATTTATAGAATGAGAAATGTATCCTAGCCCAGCTGGCATGGCTCAGTGGTTGAGTATTGACCTATGAACCAGGGGTCACTGTTCCATTCCCAATCAAGGCACATGCCCGGGTTGCAGACTTGTTCCCCAGTAGGGGGTGTGCAGGAGGCAGCCGATCAATGATTCTCTCTCGTCATTGATGTTTCTATCTCTCTCTCCCTCTCCATTCCTCTCTGTATAAAAAGACAGGAAGGAAGGAAGGGAAGAAGGAAGGAATCCTGTTTCAGGCTCACAGCAGTTGTCAGGAGGAGGCAGTGAGAAAACATCCACCTATTGGGCATCTGCTGTATTTTCGGCCATTGACCCCCATTTAGCTTGATGTGCCCAGTAACCCCATTAGGTGGGCACCTGTGTCTTCATCTGGATATAAGGAGACCAAGACTCAAACAGGTGAGATGAGGCTCCCAGCATCACTTGGAATAAGACAGTGGTTGGCAAACTGCGGCTCTGTTGACTAATGAGTTTGCCGACCACTGGGATAGGGGCTTAATCACAAGGAACAACAACAGCCTGTAATTATTGGAATTGAGAGTCTGTGGACCTGGGATTTGAGCCAGGTGGGTGGGGTGGCAGGGCCCAGTCTCAGATATTCCACAGCAAGGCCATTCAGAGCTAGTTTGAGAACAATAGCAACCATGCATGTCCCCAGAGCCTGTGGGTATCAGTGGACACCTTTTGTCAAAACTGAGCAACCATGAGTTGTGGTGCTGGAGTCGTGACTGGGGCCCTGGACGAACTGGAAACGCCCACCATCACCGTTGTTTTCAGGAACATTACCAGCCAAGTTTTCCTGGGGGCCCAGATTAGAGAGTTCTGGCCTAAAAAGGATAACTCTTCAGTTACATGAGAACTAGAGAGAGGGCTAAATGAAAATGTTTTCCAGTTATTTTGGGCCCTTAGTCAGTACTATGTTCTTTTGACAGAAGACTGTGCTCTGAAGGGATTCTTTTTATCATAGTCTTGCTGACAGAGCTCACAATATTTATTGAGCGTTTCAGCTGTCACTTCTGTATAAATAAACAGGATGAAGAGGCCCGGCTGTATATGGAGCTATTTTTAGAAGGGGGTGGCTTTGCAGACTGGAAGGATAATATTTCGGGGAGAGAGTGCCTTCTCCTAGAATATCCCCCACAGCACAGGCTCAGCCCCCTACTTGGCCTCAGCCGGGGGCGGGGGGGGGGCGGGTCTGAGGGTCACAGTGTCCTGGGCCAGGGGCTCCTTCCCATGCAGAGATGGCAACACCTCCTTCTAGGGACATCCCAGCTCCACTCCTCAAGCACAGAGGAAGGGAGGACAACATTTAGGGTCAACTGTCACTGGGTCTGCAGAACACCAAACACTACCTGCTGGTTTGGTGGGTCTGTGATGGGGAGAAGACAGTCATTCACACCAGTATTTGTAACACGTAGCCATGTGGTTGATCAACAACCACACAAAGGGCTGGACATGGTTTTTAACAATACCTGATACATTTAGCACTTACGTGTGTCAGGCACTCGACATGTTCTAACTCATTCTTTTCTCACAATGAGACCCAACCTGTCAGGACTTCTGTGGCTTCTTCCACTTGTGTTTTGTACTCAAAATATGAGTCCTTGTTCACATGAGAAAACCACACACCCAGTAGGCACAGGTCCTGCACAGCCTCTGCAGTCTCTGCCCACCCTTCCCCTCCCAGTCTCCTGCACTTTGCCCATTCACATGGTCTGGGGGAGGCTCCCTGCACCCTGGCACTTGAGGTAATGGCCCACAGAGCAGCCAGGCAGACAAAATAGTGACCAAGCGACGTAGAGACCGTAAGATTATAGCTGGAGGGAGGGGCCTTTGAAAGCGTCCCTCCGTCTCCCCAAATTGCTGTATGGCTTCTGCTCCATTTAATCACTTTCTAGATGAAAAACAAGGAACAGTGTCTTTTAAATATCTTCATTTTGCCTGGCCGGCATGACTCAATGGTTGAGCATTGACCTATGAACCAGGAGGTACCGGTTCGATTCCTAGTCAGGGCACATGCCCGGGTTGCAGGCTCAGTCCCCAGTAGGGGGCATTCAGGAGGCAGCCGATCAATGATTCTCTCTCATCATTGATGTTTCTATCTCTCCCTCTCCCTTCCTCTCTGAAATCAATAAAAACATATATTTAAAAAATAAAAATAAGTAAATATCTCCATTTTACCAGTTAAGGAGCTCTTCATTTCTTTGTATGGGTCCAAAATTCTTTCTGTTCTCTTCTTTTTACTGAAGAATTTTAACATTTCTTGTAGTACAATGAGTTCTCCCAGCTCTTTTTTCCTCTGAAAAGATCTTTATTTCAACATCATATTTGAAAAATATTTTTAACTGGGTGTAGGATTCTGGGCAGACAGTTCCCCCATCTCTACCAACAGTACTTTAAAGATGTCCCCATCATCTTTGGGCTTGCATAGTCTCTGGTGGGAAGTCAGCTATGACTCATATCATTGTTCCCTGGAGGTGTCTTTTCTCTGACTCCAAGATTTTTTTTTTCTCTTTATCTTATTTTTCAGAGCTTGGCTTTGACACGTCTGTGTGGCTGTTTTTTGTTGCTTTGGTTTTTTGTCCTGTTTGGGGTACTTTAACCTTCTTGGGTTTGTGAATTGATGTCTCATTATTTTGGAAAATTCTCAGTCATTATCTCTTCAAATATCCCTTCTCCCCCATTCCCTCTTCTTCTTCTGGAACTCAGATTACAAGTTGGGGTTGATATTATTGAGAGTGTTGTGCATTTATCACAGCTCTTTTCTCCTTGTGTTACATTTTGGGTAATTTCTACAGACCTGTCTTCACATTCACTAAATTATTCCTCAGAATGGGCTGCAGATTTGCCCACCAGAGGGCTCATTGCCCTGGGCTGACATCGGAAGATGGTGGCTGTCCCACCTCTAGTCTGCCCTCAATGTGGATAGCCCCTGGCTCAGGTCCCACCTTAGTTGCTGCCTACCCAGGGGTGACCACCTGCTTTTCTTTTCTTTTCTTTTTTTTTTACCCTGTTTGAAACTAGCCCACAGACTACAAGCACAGTGAGGCCAGCTTCAGTATTACTTTTCCTCCTGACCATCTGCTTTTTTATCTGCAGGAGCTACGGAGAGCTCAGAGACTGCACCAAGCACGTGATGAGAAGGCTAAACTGCTACTGGCCAAACGCCGCGGTGAACAAGTTCTTCATCACCGTCCACCAGCACTACTTCAGAAGCTGCCCTGTCTCTGGCCGGGCCATGCAGGACCCACCCATTAGCATCCTCTGCCCCTTCATTGTGGTGCCCATCCTGATGACTCTGCTCATGACTGGGCTGGTGGTCTGGAGAAGCAAGCGCACCGAGGGCATTGTGTAGGCCGCAGCCTGGGAACTGCCCCGTGCTGAGGCTGAGGGCAGGCAGGGAGGCTGGGAAGCTCTGGGCCCGGCCTGGGAATGGCTTCCTGGCCCTGACGGCAGAGCAGGCCCCAAGTCCCCTCGTCCTACCTGAGATCGGCTAATAGGATTTCGGAGCGGCGGTGGTGCAGGCATTAACTTGGAAGCCCCCAGCTGGAGGTGAAGGCCACCCTAGGAAGGGGGCTGGTGCTAGGAGAGAGCAGAACATAACGGTCATTATTTCTGGGGAGTCTCTGATGTGTTTGCTCTCACCTCTAGCCAGACTGTGGATGAGAAGTTTGTGATTAAAAGGATGTCCTTGAATTTGGGAAATGTCAGTATTTCTGGCTGTGAGTCACAGTAGAAGCCGGGGAGAAACATTAGACGCTTCAGACTTGTCTTCCCCTACAGACGGTGTTGCAGGGACCGATGGCAGTGAGGCCTGGGTGTGCACTGAAGGTGCTCCACAGGATCCTGAGGCCCCCACCCCTCCACAGTGCCTAGAACCACTGGCTCAGAGGACTGCAATGCACAGACATGCTGAGGCCAGGCTTGCTCAGTTTTGCTGAGCACCCTGCCCCCCGACTCCCCAAGAATGCCTTCCAACCCCCAGGTCCAGGCTCCCACCTCTCTGTCCTTGAGGGTTTCACCTATTTCCTCTGCAGGTTCCTGCACCCAACCCAGCACTGCTTCCCCATTCAGAATTCTTTCCAAGCCTCCATATGTAAACAGGCTTCTAGAAGGTTCTGGGTCCCCTAAGGGAACTCCCACACTGTCCCTCCCAGATGTCCTCTGAGCTGAACAACCCCTGAGGTGCCTGCAGCCCCCAGCCTGTCCTGCCCTCCAAAACCTCCCAGTCCAGGACCTGTCCCTTCTCACCCTCAGCAGCATCCTCTCTGCCTCCGGTCAGCTGGCCAAAGCCATTACGTTCTGGACTATTCAGCATGAGCACACCACAGCCACCAGGGCCCCCCATCCCACTCTGGTCAGGAAAGGGCACAGGTGTGCTTGCTACAGTGATGGCCTCAGGGAACATGGGTTTCTGGAGTTCTCAGCACAGGACCTGGGAAGGGCTGTGAGCTACCTGCTAGACCCCAGCTTCCTCTACCCTCAACTGTTGGAAACTAGGCTGTGAGAGCTGGAAGGAATGAGGGCAATTGTCTCCCATTATCCCCGCTTCTCCCCAGGAAGCTGATGGCACAAGTGAGTCATGATTTGGGCTCTGGGACAGGAACCAGGTGGAAGAAGCTTCTGGTTGAGGCCCCGGTGTAGCTAGTCTTGGGGATACAGGAGGCTTCAGAAGCGGGGGTGGCAGGAAGCAGCTAGAGGATCTCACACTGCACCTGAGGACAAAGGTGTCAACAAGTAAGGATAGCCCCCACTTGGCCGTAGTGGCCATTTCTCCTGTAAATATCTGCAGAGCCCCTGCTTCCTGAACCTGTGGGTCCTGCTTCCTTCGGTGCTGCTTCCTGGTCATTTCAGTAAACCCTTCCGCCCAGACCCACTGCTTGTAGCAGGGACTCTGGCCCCCCACTCCCAGGGCAGCCCCATTGTCCCCAGGTTTCCACAGGTGGTCAGGGCCTCATGGGGGTCTGCAGGGCCCCAGCACCTCACCCCGGGCTGAGCAAAGATCCTTCCAGAACTAGTTTGAGGGCTGTGGCATCTTCAGAGACAGGGCCCCTGCCTCCTATGTGCTTGCCGGCATGTGTGTGTGTGTGTGTGTGTGTGTGTGTGTGTGTGTGTGTGTGTGTGTGGTTTTGGTATTATTAATATTGAAACTTTATAAAAACAATTAACTTTCTAAAATAACTCAAAGTTTCGTTTCCTTGGGCTGTGGTAACAAATTAGCACAAACCAGGCAGCCTAAAACAGACTTTATTCTCTCAGTTTCTAGAGGCAGGAAGTCCCAATCATGGCTCTGGTGGGCCAGGCCCTCTGAAGCTCCCCGAAGGACCCCTCCCTTCTCTTCCTCCCTCGGGTCTCTGTCGGCACTCCTTGTAGTCCTTGGCTGTGGCTGCATCACACCAGTCTCGCAATCTCGCTGTCTTCCCTGTGTGTGCTGTGTCTCTTCATCTTAGAAGGACTCCAGCCATACTGGATTTAGGGCCCACCCTGCCAGTGGGACCTCATTTTAGCTTAACTCATTCCCTCTGCAGAGACCCTATTTCCAAAGAAGGTCTTATCTGAACTTCCAGTGAACATCAATTTGGGGGACAACTTAGCAAACACAAGAGCTGGTGACACCTCGGTTCTCCCCTTTGTCAGGCCGTGACAGGGACAACGTTGGGAACTGCTAATGACCTGCTGCAGAAAGAAGCCGTTTCCAGAACCCAGCCAATTGGGTGACAGAACGAGGCCAGGAGCTCCAGAAGTTCCTGAGATAAATGCCTTGTCCCCCGTGCTGGGGGTATGGCCCTGTCCAGGACCAGTTCTGGGTGGTAGCTGCTCTCAGCCCAGCCTATGGGGGCCTTGAGTGGGCAGTTGACTTTTAAGGAATGTGAGTTTCTTTCTTTTTTCCTCTCTCTCTCTCTCTCTCTCTCTCTCTCTCTCTCTCTCTCTCTCTCTCTCCTCACCAGAGAACATGGTTAGAGAGAGGAAGTGGGTGCAGGGAGAGAGAGAAACAGGTAGCCTTCTGTATGTACCCCGACCAGGGATCCAACTTGCAACCTTTCGGTGCACAGGATGACACTCCACCACCTAAGTCACTGCAGCCAAGCAGAAAATGAGTTTCTCAGATGCCTTGAGAACTGTTCCCGGAATCACTCTTCTGAGCAGTGCATTCTCTGGAGAGGTGCGGGCAGGTGGCAAGAGGGCCATAGGGTGTCTGGTCGATGCTGCCACAGAATGAGCACCTGCCAAGATCACAGGGAATGGCGCCGGTGCCCCGGCTGCCTCAGAGGGCAGAGGCCGAGGTCAGTGGGGGAGCAGTGGGGTCCATGCTAGGGGTAGGGGTGGAGGAGAAGCAGGCGCTGCAAGTACTCCCTACCGAGGGGCACTGCTAGGCCTAGTGTGCCCTTCCTGTGCTCTGTCTGCCCTTTCCCCTGAGCCTGTCCCAGGGGCTCCCTGGGAGTACAAGAGGGGCAGTGGTGGGTCAAAATAGTCACACACGACCACCCTCCTTGTCCCAACCCTTTCCTACACACCTTGAAGCGTCTGCCACCCTGAGTGCTCACCCAAGCAGGAGAGACTGGCATTGATGGAAGCAGCTATCCTGCAGTGGCCTTCTCTGACAGTCCAGGGACAGGGGCCTGCAGGGACAGCTGGGAGTCTCTGGGCTGGCTGGGGAAGCTGACGACAGCTTTCATTGAACAAGTAAGATTGACCAGCTGGAAAAATGGCCCCCTCTCCAGAGCTTTGTCCTGGAAATCCAAAGAAAAAAATCCGTTAGAAGTCAAAGAACCCAGCAAATGAAGGGAAAAGGACTTGGGAAGTGGAACTGGCCAAGGACATGTTGTTCCCAAAGCTGCTCCAATCAGCAGCTCCTGGATAAAATTGCCCTGGAAACAGGGCATCATCCTCTGAGCCAGAGCAGCTCTGGACTGAGCTCATCTTCACAGAAAGGAGTCCCTGCTGGGGATGCAGCTGGTGAGGACACGTGGGAGCAAGGGAGGGGGCTGGAATCCAGCAGGGCACAGGGCGAGATGAGACTGGGCCATGGCATTCCTTCCCAGAACTCCCCCAACCCAACCTAGATAAACCCCTGGGATGAAACTTCCTCTTCAAATTAGAAAGATGGACCCAAAGCCTGCGAATGTGTATTCCCAGTAATATCCCTCCTAGGAATTCATCCCAAGGGTGTAATTAGAGATGGACAAAAGGACTCATGTGGACTGATCGGCACCAGGATCACTTACACAAGCAGACAAGTGGAGACATCCTCAGGCCACAGAGAGGACCGTCCAGTCAGATTAAATCCAGATGACGGAAGCAGTTTCCTAAAATCACGTACATGGAGTTTTTTCTCAGGCCATAGAGTTAATTGGAAAAGGCAGATTACAAAATAGGAAAGCGAAGTGATCTCAGTTTGGGGGTATGTGTGTGAGTGTGTGTGTGCATGTGTGTGTCTGTGTGAGTTTGTAAGAATGTTAGTGTGTGTAAATGTGAGTGTTAGTATGTGTGTGAGAGGGTGTATATGTATGAGTGAGTGTGAACGCACTCCCCAGGCCATATCAAACTGGGGGATGATCATATAGTGTGACTCATAGAAACAATAACAACACACTACAACTGCTGGGACACCACTTCCCAGTAATGAAGGCCACACAACACAGTGGTTCGGAGTCCCAGTGCTAGACTCGTACTTGCTGGGCCCCGACTGGACCCCTCCCACCTGTGTGACTTTAGCAGCTCTGATCATTTATCCTCTTGGAGGGATGGCCTAGTGTCAGTCAGCCGCTCCATCCAAGGTTGGGGTGGTATCCAAGCTCCAGTGAGAGGCTACTTGCCAGGGGATCCGTGTTTGGAGGTTAGGGATGGAAGTGGGATGTAGAGGACCATACAGGAGGCTGGTGGCTTTGAGACAGTGAAGGGAACGTGTGTTTAAGATACTTCTCCATTTTATGAACATAACTGTCCTTTGGTCCCTTGTGGAACAAATTCAGCAAAGACCTACAATACTTTTCAAGGCTATTTTTGGAGGTGAACTTGGATCCGACTTTGGTTTCTTCTTCATGGGACTGTGCTGAGATGGCCCAGGTTTCCTGTCTTTACTCGGGTTCCATAAACGTGCCATGGGGATCAAGAACACCAGGTTAAGGGCAGCTTAAAAAACAGTTTTCTGCCCTTCCCTCAAAGTCATGCCTCCCTGCTAACCCCACCCCAGCCCCAGTCCCAGGGCTGGGACAGTCACCCAGGGGTTCTCTCCCTCTACTGGGTCTCTTTCCCAACAGACATTTGCCCACAAGCTGGAGCAGTTTGCTCCCTGAGTTTCTGGGGTGGGAGGTAGGCAGGGGTGCCTGGAGGTCAGTGACGATGGCAGGTGGCAACTGTTTTTTATCCTCAGAGCAGCCCATCATGGTGGCAGCTACATCCCAGCACCTGCCCAGACTGCCCCAGGTCACACTAGTCGGTCCATCAGACTCTCGCCATGGCATCCTCTCCTTACCCTCGCCACGTTTAAAAATAAAAACACCTTGTAGCAGAGAGGCTATGGCAGCAAACCGCCTTGGCTCTAGTTGAACCCTAGCTCTCTGCCCAAGAAAAATGGTGAGGCACGTTACTCAACGCCTCTGGGTCTCAGTTTCCTCACCTGTGAAGGGATGACCGTAGGCACTTCGGGGAGTTGTTGTACAGAAAGCACTAGGTGCTGTGCCTGGCACATATACTCTTTAATTTGGCCGTGATGGGGCGTTTTCACTAAGGATCTGGGCCCCTGGTGGCTGTGGTACATATGAATGCATGTGCCTGTGCATCTATTTCGCTCTCAGTGTGGTCCCCACCGCAGAGGGCAGGAGGCGAGGTGAGGAATCCTGATGATGATGATAATAGTAAGCATTCAGTTGGTGACATGTGGGGATTCTCTCCTATCCCGGGGCCCATCTCATTCTGCATAGAACAGAGCTGTCTTAGTTTGGGCCACCATAACAAAATACCACAGACTGGGGTAGAAATATACTTTCTCACAGTTCTGGAGCTAGCAGTTCAAGATCAAAGGGTTCTTCTGAGGCCTCTCTTCTTGGCGTGGAGACGGCCGTCTTGTCTTCCCATGGTTGTCCCCCTGTGTATGTCTGTGTATTAATCACCAGTCCTATGGGATTAGGGCCCATCCCAATCACCTTATTGACCTTTTCAAAGACCCTGTCTCTAAATGCAATCACATTCTGAGTACCTGGGGGTTGGGACCACAACATATGAATGAGGGGAGGGGTGGACACAGCTCAGCCCTAATCAGAGCCCACCTCCCCAACCATCGAACTCCACCTGGTGGCAGTTGGCTCTGCAGCCAAGTGAAGCTGTGCTGGAGCTAAAGGTTTGCAATTTGCCATGAACATTCATGGAAAACAGCACTGTACCCAGGCAATTGCCACAGAAACATCACAGGCTGAAAAAAAACCTGCTTCGAGATGCGTTCCTGTTGGGAGAAGCGAGCCTAGAGGAGTCAGCGGAAGATCGTGGTGTTGGTTTGACAACACAGACTTTTCATCTGGTTTCATGTTTTGAAAAATGGACGGTTCTCTTCTCCCCTGATGTCGGTGTTCCTCACATGTTGATTTTCTTTCTTTTTTCTTTTCTTCTTTTTTGGTCCAGAAAGGTAACAAAGAAATGAAGGGCTGAGGAAAGAGGAAGAGAGACATATTTTTCTTGAGTTAACTGGGTCAACCATTGGGGGGGCAGGGAACGAGGGAGAGTATTAGGGAGTGTTGGAGAGATGCCTACCTAATCAGCCTGCCCTGCGCAGCTGGAAAGTAGGCAAGGGAGGCGGGCCTGGGCCTGTATCCAGGGCATGCGATTGGCCAGACACCAGAGAGCACCAGGCCCAGGAGAAAACAAGAAAGGAAGTTTTTTACTTACTCCTGCTTTCCTAGCCTTCCCCAGCCAGGGAGTTATGTCCATTTTGCAGATAAGGAGACTGAGGCACAGAGAGGCAGCAACACATGCCAAGATGTCCTTGAAATGGGTGCTGCTGCCAGGGTTTGAAGCCAGGGCCCTCCTATCCCCAGACCCCAGTATGTCACTCACGGGCGCTGGCTCCCCTGGTCCAGGAAAGTGGAGGACAGGAACTTGGGTTCAAGGAGGGAGCTATGGTCGCCTCCTGCTGTGGGTGCAGCAGCAGGTCACAACTGGGGTTTGCAGGTTCAAGTGGGCTTCCCTCTACAGGACTCCTCCCCTTCCACCCAAGCCCTCCTGGGCCACCTCTGTTCCTAGGGGGTGCCCCCAACACAGCAGCTTCATGACCAATCCCTTTGGAAAGCCACCTGGGGAGCCTCCCTGCTCCCTTCCAGGTTGCTGCAGCCCCACAAGTGTTCTGGTTCTCTCAGCCAACCAGGTTCAATTACAGCTCTATTCTAGCTTGGGAGAAGAAATGAGAGAGGTCTTTTTATTCTTCCACTCCACTTCTCCCCAGAGCTGACTGAAAGGCCTCCTGTGCCCCCAAGAAGGCTGAGAGCTGGCCCCCAACCAAGACAAGCTGTGCTGAAACTTTGGGGACACAGGTGACACACCTGAGGGAGGAATTTGCATGTGTACCAGGAGTAAGACTCAGCCCCCTGTCCAGTGCCCAGGGGCCACAGACAGAGCACCGCAGCCCCCCCTCAGGTCCTCCCACAGCCCCCTGCCCCCCCCCCCAGCTGTCTTGCTCAGCTCCCACATCCTAATGGCCTGCAGCCCCTCATCCTAACCCAAGGCTGCCAACAGCAACTGCCCTTCCATGGCCCTTATTTCTCCCAACCCCCTAACTTGCAATTTAAAAGTGATTTCCAAAACTGGTATCAATAGAACAGTGAATTCCTGTTGCTGGGTTTGTCATTTTCTTCCTCGGGATTTTAAAAAGATAACAGCTTTCTAGTTTTCAAGTCCTGGCCCCATAGATCACGCATAGCTGGAAATGGTTTTATGGCCCAGGAAACAGGCTGGGCAGACATTCACCCAAGCTGTTCCCTGTGGTTGGCCTGGCTCTCCTGCCCCCTTCGTCAGCCTGGAGGAGACCTGGATGCCACCGGCTAGATCCAAACTAGATCCAAACTTGGTTTGCTGGAGGGCAGTAGGATCTCAGATTTCTCAGCTCAGCCAGGGCCCCACCCCACCGGTCCGGCTGGCAGACAAGGGGAAAAAAACCCTTCACTGGGTGCTCGGCTGTCCGCTAGGGGCGCAAGTGAGTCAAAGGCCACCAGGTCCCAGGTGCCTGCGGCCGGTTGGAGGAGGAAAACCTAGGTCCCAGGTGCGGGGGCTGAGGCAGAGGTGGTTACAGGCATCAGGCAGGCAGGCAGAGGGGTTAGGGGCGATCAGGCAAGCAGGCAGGCGAGTGGTTAGGAGCCAGCGGTCTAGGATTGTGAGAGGGTGCAGGCCGGGCTGAGGGATACCCCCCCCTGCAGGAATCTTGTGCACCAGGCGCTAGTATATTATAATGTTAGAAGTTAGTAATAGGATGAACTGTGCGGTAGGAATATGTGGGAATCTCCATACTCTCTATGCAGTTGTCTGTAAATCTGAAACTTTTAAAATTTAAAACATTTCTTTTTTTTTTTTTTTTTACTGTTGACAGTATTACATATGTCTCCCATTTTTTCTCCCTTTCCCGCCCCGCCTTCCACCCAGCTCCTACCTACCCCGCCAGGTCTTCACCTCCCTATTGCCCATGTCCATGGGCTATGCATATAAGTATGTAAGTTCTTTGGTTTATCTTTCCTATCCCCTCATGGAGGTATGTTGGTCTGTTCCATGCCTCCATGCTTCAGGTCTTATTTTGTTGGTCAATTTGTCCATTAGATTCCGCAAATAAGTGAGATCATGTGATATTTGTCTTTCTCAGATTGGCTTATTTCATTTAGCATAATAGTCTCCAGGTCCATCCATGTTGTCCCAAAAGTTAAGAGATCCCTCTTTCTTTTCTTTTTTATAGTTGCATAGTATTCCCTTGTGTAAATGTCCCACAGTGTTTTTATCCATTCATCCACTGATGAGCATTTGGGCTGTTTCCAAATCTTAGCTATTATAAATAGCACTGCTATGTACATAGGGGTGTGGTTGGTGTTTCAGGGTTTTTAGGGTATATTCTCGGACGTGGAAGACTGGGTCAAAGGGCCATTCCATTTTTAATTTTTTGAGGAAACACCATACTATTTTCCATTGTGGCTGCACCAGTCTGCATTCCCGCCAGCGGTGAACTAGTGTGTTTCCTTTTCTCCACATTCTCGCCAGCACTTGTTTGTTGATTTATTGATGATGGCCATCCTGACAGGTGTGAGGTGATATCTCATTGTGGGGTTTTTTGTGTGTTTTGTTAATCCTCACCCAAGGATATTTTTCCATTGATTTTTGGGGGGGAAAGTGAAAGAGAAAGGAAAAAACAGAGAGAAACATCGATGTGAGAGAAATACATCGATTGGTTGCCTCTTGCACAAGCCCTGACCAAGGCCTGGGCCGGGGAGGAGCCCGCAACTGAGGTACATGTCCTTGACCTGAATCGAACCCAGGATCTCTTGGTCTGCAGGCCAACGCTCTATCCACTAGCCGAACCGACTAGGGCTCATCGTGGTTTGAATTTGCATTTCTCTGATGATTCGTGACTTTGAGCATTTTTTCATGTTTCTTGGCCATTTGTATGCCCCATTCGGAGAAGTGTCTATTCAGGTCCTCTGCCCATTTTTTAATTGGATTGTTTGTTTTCCTTTTGTTGAGGTGTATGAGTAATTTATATATTTTGGAGATTAACCCCTTATCAGATGTATCATTGGCACATATGTTCTCCCATACAGTGGGTTCCCTTTTCATTTTGATGGTGGTTTCTTTTCCTGAAGCTTTTTATTTTGATGTAGTCCCATTTGTTAATTTTTTTCCTTTGTTTCTCTTGCCTTAGGGGCAGGGAAGAGGGCTAGAGGCCCAGCTCCTACTTTTGAGGAGGAAAGGGCAGCCCCTGTACAGGACTCTGAAAGGCAAAGGAGAACCTGGACGCTCTCTGAGGACTTGGCAGAGGGCGGGGCTGCGTGGAATCCTGGCCCTGGCAGTTGGGGTTCATTTTCAGGAAAGCAGGGAGCTGGAAGGCCCAATTCCTAGAGCCCTGGCCTTAGAGAAAAATGGATTCTGTCTTATCATATGCCCAGACCTAAGGAGCACTGTTTGTGCCGCCCCAGGCTGTGGTCCTGGACCAGCTGTCTCTCAGGATGCTCTTGAATTCTTCAGTGCCCATGCTCCCCACATCACCTAGCACAGGAGAGATCATTTCACACCTCTCCCCCTCAATGTCCTCCTCACTTTCAGCTCATGGCCTCACTTCCCATGTCACTGACGAACAGAAGGGAAATGCCACATGCCTCACACATGTGCCCCTGCATGAGCCACGTACCCCGCCGAGCTGGCTGTGCTCTACCGAAAGCCCTGCCTGCCCTCTCTGGCAAGGACATCTCTTAAGCAATGATCCTCTTCCTCTCTGGCATCATCAACACTCCCCTGTCTAATGGGATGATTCCTGACAGCCTCCCCTTAAAGAACCCTCCTGTGACACCCCTCCCCCCATGTCTTCCTCTGGTGACCCCATGTCTCCATTGTCCTTAATAGTAAAATTACTGGAAAGTGTATTCTAAACTGGCTGTCTCCCATCCCTTCCTCCGGGTTCCCTTGAAGCCACAGGAGGCAAGCTTTCAGCCCCACCACTTGCTCACTTGCTCAGCTGAAGTACTTCCTGCAAGGACACCACAATGTCCAGGTTGCCAAGAGAGTGGCCAATTCTCGCGTCATCTAACTTGACCCATCGAAGACTTTAATGCGGTTTTCTCGCCTCCTTGAAGCACTTTCCTCTTTAGGTTTCCATGGCAGCAAAGCGGTTTGTTTCTTGTTTCACTGACCCCTCCCTCTCAATGTCCTTTAAGGGACTCTCCTCATCTCAACATCTTCTAAACTCCGAAGTGACCCAGGGCGTGGTCCTTGGTCCTCTTCTCCATCCACACTCACTCCATGGTGACCTCAGCCACCCTCACGGATCTAAATACAATCTATTCGTTGAAGACTCCCAAATTTATTCTTCCTTCCTGGGCTTCTTCCTGAGACTCCAAATATGCACATCCAACTATCTTTTCAGTATTTCCATTTGGATGTTTGCTGGGCATCCCAGGAGACTCCTGATTCTGGCCAGGATATAGTAACAGGGATCTGATTTATTTATACTGTCAACTGGACAACACAACTAAACCAGACAAAATATAGGGGAGGATGGCTTTCATACCAGACCTCACAGGGCAGTGATCTCTGAGAGGGGATAACGAGCAAGACGAATCCCACAATGGCCCAGCTCTGCCTGGAGAGAGACTGTCTAGGGAGGGGCCTGATGCAGAGCCTGGCGCAGTCCTTGAGTTGAGGAGATGAAGCCGAGTGTCCAGGGAGACCAAAGCAGCTGGAGTTCTCAGGGCAGAGTGCTGGAGAGGAGAGAGCTTCCCAGAGAGTGCTCGGCAACGCACCAGCCAGCACCTGTGTGAGGACACTACCTGGGCTGCAGCTCACCTCTGCCTGGGAACTGGGCCTGTTCCCACCAGCCAAGCTGGAATGGGACTCTACATAGAGTACACAGAGGGCATTGGTCAGCAGTGGTCCTGACGTGAGCACTGTTCTGCTCTTAAAAGCAGGAGCCAGAAGAATCAAACTGTGTCCAAGTGACTTAGCTGTGCCCTAGAATGAAGCCCAAGGGTATTTCTAGGATTCCAGAATATCCATTACTTGACAAGGAAAAATTCAATGTTGGGCATCCAAGCGAAAATTGCCAGGTATGCAAAGAAACAGGAAAACTTGACTCAGAAACCAATTGATTGAAACTGATGGACAGTTGACACAGATGTTAGAATTATAGAAAGTTGTTATCCCTGATGACAGTAATGAATTTATCGCTTCTCAGCTCCAGATTCGCCCTTTAACATGAGCTCTGTGGTTTTTTGTGTGTTTTTTAATATATTTTTATTTATTTCAGAGAGGAAGAGAGAGTGGAGAGATAGAAACATCAGTGATGAGAGGGAATCATTGATCAGCTGCCTCCTGCATGCCCCACACTGGGGATCCAGCCTGCAACCCCGGCATGTGCCCTGACTGGGAATTGAACCGTGACTTCCTGGTTCATAGGTCGACACTCAACCACTGAGCCATACCAACTGGGCAGAAATGTATCTATTTCTAAGAACTTGTCCATTTCTCCTAGGTTGTTGAATTTGGTGGCATACAGTATTTCAGGGTATCCTTGTGTGATCCTTGATATTTCTGTGGTGTCCATTGTAACTACTCTTTCATTTCTGATTTTGTTTGAGTCTTTTCTCTTTTTTTATTAGTGAGCCTAGCCAGAGGTTTGTCAATTTTATTAATCTTTTCAAAGAACCGGCTTTTTGTTGCATTATAATTTTGTATAGTCTTTTTGTTCTCTTTCATTTAATTCTGTTCTAATTTTCATTTTTCCCTTCTGACTTTGGGCTGCATTTGTTTTATATATAAGTTATATCTATAGTTTCATATAAAACTATAAGAATAAGGTGATTTTGGTGGAAGAATAAACAGCTCAATAGATAATGGGCAAAGGATATAAAGAGACCTAACTGGTTTGGCTCAGTGGATAGAGCGTCGGCCTGCAGACTGAAGGGTCCCAGGTTCGATCCCAGTCAAGGGCATGTACCTTGGATGAAGGGCACATCCCCAGTGGTGGGTGTGCAGGAGGAGGCTGATAGATGTTTCTCTCTCATCGATGTTTCTAACTCTCTATCCCTCTCCCTTCCTCTTTGTAAAATATCAATAAAAAAAAAAAAAAATATATATATATATATATATATATATATATATATATATATTTTAAGAGGCCATTCCTAGAAGGAAAAGTCTGAATGGCCAATAGACATAGAAGGGATGCACAAATTCAGGGGAATTACAAGTTAATGTATTCAGGGAAATGCAAATTAGAACCACAATGGGAGACCATTTCATATCCAATACCCGGAGGTTACTAGACATTCAAACTGATACATATTGCTTATTGCATTGTAAATAGTATAACCCCCTTAGAAGACCAACCTAGTAATTCTAGCAAAGTTGAAAATGTGTCTGCTCCATCAACCAGCACTTCCTCCGCTGGGGACAGGCCCCGGAGAAACCCCTCACCTGTATCCTGGATTGCTTTTGCCAGAGTGTTACAGTAGCTCTGGTTGTAACAGCAAATGACTGGAAGCAACCTATATGTCCAGCAATAGGAAACTGGATAAATAATGTGAAATATTCTTACATATGAATAATCTATGCACCTATTAAAGTCAACACTATGGATCTCTACATAGCAGTATGCATACATTTCAAAACATGGTATGAAGCCCAGCCAGTGTGGCTCAGTGGTTGAGGGTCATATGAACCAGGAGGTCACAGTTTGATTCCTGGTCAGGGCACATGCCCGGGTTGTGGGCTCCATCCCCAGTGTGGGGTTTGCAGGAGGCAGCCAATCAATGATTCTCTCCCATCATTGATGTTTTTATCTCTCTCTCCCTCTCCCTTATTCTCTGAAATGAATAAAAATATTTTTTAAAAAAAAACATATGAAGCTAAAAATACACAAGTTGTGCCCTGGCAGGTGTGGCTCAGTTGGTTGATCACCACCCCATGCACCAAAGGATCACTGGTTAAATTCTCAGTCAGGGTAAGGGCCTGGATTGAAGGCTTGATCCCCAGTGGGGGCATGCAAGAGGCAGGTGACTGATGTTACTCTCTCACATCAATGTTTTTCTCTCTCGCTCTCTCTTGTTCTCTCTTCCTCTCTCTAAAATCAATAAAAACATATTTTAGAAAACGTAAGTTGTGGAACAATAAGTACTTCTGTGAGTGTGACTATGTGTATATTTACATCCAGAGTTGGACTGCATTTGTTTAATTTTAGGAGATAGCACCAACTCCCAAAAGCCAAAACACCAGTGCTCACTGCCCGCAGTGGCCTGAGAGTTGCCAGTGCCCCAAATCCTGGCCATCGCTGGGTATTTCCCATTCTTGTCATTTAAGCTACTCTGATGTGCGTGAAGGGATGTCAGGCCGTGTTCCTCTGGCCTTTCCCCGATGACTAGTGAGGAGGTACATGTTTCATGTGTTTCTTGCCCTTTGAATCACCGCTTTGGTGCATGGCCTGTTCGTCTGGTGCTGGACTCTCTTTTGGGAATGTCTGCCTTTTCTTGTTGATGGATAAGGTCTTTACAGGTTTAGGATATGAATTCTTTGTGGGATATATGTATTGCAAATATCTTCTTCCACTCTATGGCTTGTCTTTTTAATGGTGTCACTTGAAGAGAAATTCTAAATGTTAATGTAATCCAATGTACCCCTTTTGTCCTTTATGGTTAGTGCTTTTGGTGTTCTGTGTAAGGAATTTTTGCCTTCACTGAGGACAGTACTCTGTGAGTTCTTCTACAAGGTACTGCATCTTTCATATTTAGCTCTCAAGTCCTTTATGGAGCCAGCTCTGCTCACACTGTGATCTAGGGCTTTCAGCCTCCAGAGCTATGAGACAATACATTTCTTTTGTTTAAGCCACTCCAGTTACCATACTTTTTTCAGTCAGCCCTGGCCAACGAAGACAATATACTGGTAAATATTTTCTGATAGTTTGGAAATTTATCTCTATCTAAACAGACTATTTTATACAAATGCCATTGTACTACTCATGTCACCTTGCCACTCATTTTTCCATTTTATGGTATACAATGGGCACTGTGAAAATTAATAAAAAGAAACCACACCAAAATGGAGTCAGAAGGCCAGAAGGGGGAGCTCTCATACAACCTGTCACATCAGTTACAGAAAGAATTGTCAAAGATCCCAACAGAATTGTTCACAGGAAAGAAGCATTAGTTACAGACCCCACAGGAAAAGATGGATGTCATGTCTCCTACAAGATATCAAGATGCCCCAGCACCTCAGCCAGTGAAAAACTGTCATCTCCCTGAACTACCGGTTGTCTCCAATGGACTTTTATTCAACCTCTCCCAACTTTCTCCTTTTTCTCCATAAAATAACATTCCTCTCTTTTGTTTATAGGACTTGGCTTATAGCTTTTGCTGTTCTGAATTGCAATTCTTTGCTGTTCCCAAGCAAACCCATTATGTTGGTAAAACAACTGACCTTTAGTTTTAAGGTCAACAGCACTTCTTTATGCCTGGAGGTCTGACAAAACTCTGTGAGCCCCATTCTTTACTCCCCCAGGGCCCTGTGGTGAAGATTTAAGTGGCTTCCAAGCTGTCACTGCTGAAAATGCAGCAGCGGTAGGGTGACATTTTCACCTGCTCCCCACCTGACATCCCATGCGGCCTCTGAGCCATCCTCCAGAGGCTAGCTGGGGCCTTCCCAGGCCTCAGGTCCTACTCTTCCGTCAGCTGGGTCTTGGCTGGTTCCTTCATGGGATGTGAGTTCTAATGTATATCTGCCATGTACATTTTGAGAGACATAAAGTTTGTAAAATTTTTTATCCTGTTTCTAAAAAAATCAACTGAATAAATTGAAGATCTAATTGGCTTTATTAAATTATTTCTAAACCAGGCAGTATCTCGTCTAGCAAGCAGAGAGATACTCTGAGGAGTTATATAAAATGGAAGGCTTTAATAGAAAGGAGCATGGGGCAAGGACCTCATGAGCAAAGAAAATTGAAAGTTCATTAAAGGAAAGAGTTCAGGGTGATGATGGTTTCTCATTGGCTGAGCTGTGGTGTTTTCCATTGGCTGGGCTTGTTGCTGGGCAAGGAGAAAATCTTCCTTCCTCCTGCAGAGAAGGTAAAGTAGATAGCCCACCTTCCTGTTGGAGATGCAAGGCCCACTTTTTCCATGTTTGGAGTGATAAGGAGTGGTAGGGTGACAACCTATTCTACAAGCCCTCCAGAGTCCAATTTTAGTTGAGGTTTCTTTTATTAATTTTCACAATCCAGATTATGCCTATGTGTCATTAAGTTTCAATATTTTACTGGTCTTTCCTTCCCCCATTGTGAAATGGTTTATGTGTTGTTGTTTTTTATAACTTCTAATTGGTTGTTGTTGGTATGGAAAATATACTTTTTTTTTTAAGTCAGGTCACTGTTTATCTCTTATTCACTTTTTCATTTTTCAGGTGCATCTTGGAATTCTAGGAAGTTGATTACATTGTTTCATTATGCTATGGTCATGTCTCATCCTTTCTAATAATCATCTTCCATTTCTGGTGAGTGCCTTATTGAGTGAGTTAGCTAGAACTCCCAGAATAATATTAGGTAATAACAGTGAGGATGGATATCTTTGAATCTTTCTTCAGCCTACCGTACATGCCCTCTCCATCCTTTCTTCATCATAACCTGTGTCCACATCCCCAAGGGCTGTTCTCCTGCCTCTCAGATGTGGGTAGTGTCTGCTTTCCCCTGCAGTACATGTTGGGGACTGCCACAAGCAGACCATATTTTCCTGTTAAAAAGGTATGTTCAGAATTTCACTGAATGGACCTGAATGTGCTGTACATTTAGCACATGGAGGGGCAACTCTATTGCTATGTGGAAGTGACCTAAAACTAATATAATGAATAGGTGATATGCAAATTGACAATCACACCATCACAAGATGGCTGCCTACAACCAGGCTGGCAGGGGGGTTAGTGAGGGACGACCAAATGACTGAAAAAGCAGGCTGCATGGGGTGAACAGGCTGGCAGTGTGGTGAAGGATGCCCAAACGACTGAACAAGCAGGCTGCGTGGGGCGACCAGGTCGGCAGGGGGGGCAGTAAGGGGTGACCAGGCCGGCGGGGGGGCAGTTGGGGCAACCTGGCCAGCAGCGGGGGGCAGTTAGGGGCGACCAGGCTGTCAGGGGGGGGCAGTTAGGGGCAATCAGGCTGGCAGGGGAAGGGGAACAGTTAGGGGTGACTAGGCAGGCAGGCAGGTGAGCGAGTAGGAGCCAGCAGTTCAGGATTGTGAGAGGGATGTCCGACTGCTGGTTTAGGCCCAGTCCCCAGGATCGGGCGTAAACTGGCAGTCGGACATCCCCCCAGGAGTCCTGGATTAGAGAAGGTGCAGGCTAGGCTGAGGGGGACCCCCCCCCAACCATGCATGAGTTTTGTGCACTGGGCCTCTAGTCTCTAGTAGTCACCATTTATTTCAAAGTGACTTCTTCTTCTTGGACTTTAGGAAGGCTTTCTCAGCATGATTTGCATTGCCTATTTTTAAACGACCTGTCCAGGGAAGCCTTAAGCTTCTCCATAATTATTTCTCTAGTGACTAGTAGCATTAAAATTACTTATTTTGCACAAGACCTGTTTTCCAAATTAAGGATCAATTGTGTTTAAGAGACCATTGTATTGTGTTGCTATGAAAATAACATATAAACAAAATAAGTGACAGTTTTTAAAAAGAGAGGAAAACTTATAATCCTACCACCTGGACACAACAATTATTCATTTTTGTTTATTTACTTCTAGTTTCTGCCCATGTATTTGTCTTTTCCAGAGTTGCAGTCATGGTATTTAAACAATTTAAATGTTTCTTATTTCACTTATTAAGTATGTTTGTGGTTTTATATAGCCTGCGTAATGATCAAGCTTAATGGCTGTGTAATGTTTCTGTAAGTAAATGAGCAGTAATTTAGTTAACCATTCCCCTAATGCTGAGCCTGAGGTTGCTTCCAAGTTCTATAACACAATGGAAATTTTTGTGCCAGAGCTTTTTCTGTTCTTGGCTTACTTCCTCAGGCCAATCCATACAGTGAAATTACTGGGTCAAAAGATTTGAAGGCTTTTAGGACTTTTACTGCCCAGCTAAAGAATTGTGCCAAGTCACCTGATGCCAGCAGAGCAAGCAGTGGCCCAGGTGCATGCTGAATGGTGACTCCTTTTCACAGGTAGATGTCATAACATTGCTGCACCAGAGTTCTGGTGTGGGATTTTAGTCATGACTTGGGAAAGGAGTCCCCGGAATGTTGGTTCCTTTCCCCAGTGTACCGGGAGAGAGAGCTGTGGCCGCAAGGGGAGGGACTCTATCTGGAGGTGGCACTGCCTTGACATGCCAGGTGACTGCTTTGGGTGACGCCAGTGTGGTCTCAAGGGTTGCAGCTCAAGATGCAGATCACAGACACCACCCTGGATGTTACAAATGCACAGAACATGGTATAGTTGCTCCAGATTGTTCCTGCCTTGTTCACTCCAGTGTTCACATAACTAATGGATATACATTTCAACTGTGTGGGTTGTTTTTTAAGGGAAAACAGTGTTTTGTGGCATTTTGCCCACAGACTCACTGAAGTGAGTGTTCTGATACCTAGTATAACAGAAAGTGTAGGTACTACACAAAATATGAAACATGGGCAGCAGTGCATTGCTGCCACAGTGGGTTCAGCATCCAGAGTGTGCCATGAGGAGCCCTGGGTAGAAGGTACCTGTCTAGACCCTCAGCAAGACCTCCTAAATGCCCAGACCCTAGGCTGCCCCTGCGCTGCCAGCAACCATCCTGGGAAAGCTTCCTGGAGATGACAGGCGCATTAGCTTGCTAAGGCTGCTTCTATCCTGTGCGATGTTCTCCCAGGACTTTGCTGGCTCTGGGACCCCAGCCTGGAAGGGGAAAGAATCACAGTCATGCAGCTGCAGGAAAAGGCAGTGGGGCCTGAGGAACTGATTGCACTACCTCTCCAAACTTAGAGAAAATGAGGAGTTAGCTGGGTGAAGGAGGAACCTGTTCCAAACAGAAGGAATACCATGAGCCGTGTTTTTCGCTGGTCTTCCTGGCTCTGGTCTCCTCTCTGCCTGGCTCCCCTCCCACCAGCTCACTCAGAGCCAGAAGACGTTTTTAGAAGGAAAGTCACTCCACTGTTTCAAACCTTACAACGGGGCTTCTTGAAATACAATTCCAACTCCTTGGCTCTTTCCTCCTGGTGTATGTGGTGAACCTCATCTTTCATAAGGCCCATTCCTCCAGAAGCCTTGCCAGAGTGCTGTTCTCCTCCCCCCACCCCCGCCCCGTATCATCAATCACACAAATGGACGTGAGAAGAGGTTGTACAATTTGAAAGACTTTTAAAGTACTTTACAAAAGTGTAAAAGATGAAAGAAGGAATATAACCCATTAAGACAAGAACAGGAAAGGCCCCAGCCACTCCTCTGCAGCCTGAGCCAAGGCACACCGAGGGTGAGTGGCTGGCTGTTTGCACATCTCACCGCCCCGCCCTCTCACCCCCTCCACTGCAGGCTGTGGGGTCGGCCCGGTCCTCTGCATCCTGCGCACTGCACTGGGCACACAGCGGGACGTGCACCGAGGCGGTCAGTTCCGGCGCAGCGCGGGTCTCTGAAACGCAGAGCAGGCCCAGCACAGGGTGAAATGAATGGACACAGAAACAAGGCGCAGAGTCCCCGGCGCTCGGAAGCGCAGGCTCCGCAGCGGACTGGAAGAATCCGCCCCCAGCCGCCACTCGCCAATCAGCGAGGACCGAGAGATCCGCCCCGGCCGCACCCTCTGCCAATGAGCGAGGCCCAGCCGCCTTCAGCGAACGCAATTGTTCGCATTTCGTGCGCCAAATAAAGTTCTTCAAGGCTTTGAATTTTTTTTTTTTAAAGCGCCCGCTGCAATCCCAGCAGCCGCGGACCAGAGTGGTCGAGTCTCCGCCCCGCCACTTCCGGTCCCGCCGCCCGGAGCCGGTGCGGCCGTGAGGGGCCGCGTCTCGCCGCCGCCGGCCGGCCGGGCATGGTGTTGGGCGCCGGGCCCGCCTCGCCTGTCTCGAGGTGCCCAGGTGAGGAGCGCGCGGCCCTGCGGCGGGCGAGGGGTGGTCGCGGGCCTGCGGTCGGCTCGGCTCCCGCGGCGTTGCTGCACCAGGCGGACCGAAGGCGGGCGGCGCCGGGGCCGCCTCAGGCCGCGCGGCTGCTCCCGGGCGGGCGGCGTGAATGGGACCGGCCGGGGCCGGGGCGCTGGCTGGGCTGGAGGGGCCGCCCGCAGGAGCACCAGCCGTGCCGGGCACACACACGGCCGCCCTCGCTCGGCCCGCCGTCGCGGGGGTGCTGCTGGCCGCATTGTCCTGAGGAAACGGGGCGCCGGGCGCCGGTCCAAGGTCACTGGCCCGACGTGGCGGTGGGAGCGGGATTCGGACGCGGCAGTCCGACTGCGACCGACATGGAGTCGGTCCGGGACCTGACGCAGTTGGGGGCGGCCGCGGCGAGCTGGGAAGCTGTTCCTGGGGGGCGGAGGAGAGGCCAAGGGAAGACGGAGGACATCTTGGAACGATCGGTGCATCTGGTCCCGGGTCCAGACCCGGTGCCGCTGGTGTGTAAACTTGGGCGTGGCCCTGCCCTCGGCGGGTCTCGGTTTCCTCCACTGGTCCCCGAGGGGGTTGGGCCCGCCCCTGTCCGCATTCCTCCAGCGCGGGAGTGGGTCTGTCTCTGGGTGGATCGCCGCGGCCCGGGCAGGCTTCTCGGAGAAGCTGGAATCTGGGTGGGAATGTGTTCTTCCTGTGCAAGGAGTAGGATTGGGTGGTGAAGGGAAGGAGGGCATTCCGGACCTGGGTATCCCAGTGAACAGAAGCTTCCAGAAATGACATGCTGGGTGTTGTTGGGGAACAGGGAGGAGGCAGGCCTGCCTTGTGCAGAGGACTTCTGGTTGGGATGAGGCAGCGGCAGGGTACAGGTGGGAGAGGTGTTCAGAGACAAGTCACCACCAGGCTAGCTGCTGGGGGACTTGAGGGCCTCCACCTAGACATACCTGCCTTTCAAGTAGATGCAGGAAGGGGCAGGTTTACTGCTGAAGATAAATGTATTGGGCTCCAAAGGTTGATCAGCCAACCCCAGTGACTCCGCTGCCTGCTGGGAGGCTCCTGGGCCCTGGCTTTCTGCAGGAGGAGAGTGGGGTGTGGACTTTTTCGGGTCCAGATCTGGGCCTCTTTGGCTGGAGAAGCTGGTGTGGTTGTTCTGTAGTGACTTGCATTCAGTTCCATCTTTTACACTTAGATGGATTTTTCATGGCAGGAAGAATTGTAAACCAGTAGTTCCCCACCATGAGCTGAGTAGCCCCAGTGTCCCTGCACAGGTGACACGGTCTGATTTTGCCAGTACACACAGGTGGGCTGGGTCGATCTTACTTGATGATGAAACTAGTAAAAGCACATAAGGATCTTTGAACAGTCTGAAAGCCAGTCCCGCACAGAGGGGGAACTTAAATGTGTGAAATTTAGAGAGACTGAGCATGCTAAATGCTGATCTGTTTCCAAAAATGTTGCCTTAGTCAGTGTTACTTGCAGTAAAGGGAAGTTTAGTTTTAAATCAGATCTTCAGTGTGTAAAGCATACTGAAGAAGGAAGAGAATTCTGAATCAACGAGCTGTTCAGCAAACCTCTTGGCAAGTTTGAATATTTTTTCTTCAAATCTCTTCGTTTAGTGTTAATTTAGCATCTGTGGACACATTTCCAAATTAGGCCTTTTATCCCTAAAGTGACATGTGATAATGATAATGATATAGGTGGTGGAGAAATAGATGGTCATTATATACTTAAATTTCCTAGAATGCTAGGGAAGTAAGTCTTGTATTATCTAATGTAGAAGAGGAAACACCAGTGTTATTTTCTTTTATATGTTGCATGGTCAGTGCCCAGTATGTTTTATCAAGGACCACAAACTTGAAGATCTCAAGCCAGGAACCTAAGTGGAATTGAGTGTGGGCTTATCCCAGAGAGGAATTGAGTGTGGGGCAATAGGGCTATGAAAGAACTAAGCAGAGTCCTTAGACTGCAGTGGCACAGAAGAGTGCTGGTGTGAGCCTTTCTTGGTGCGGTGAGTCTTGCCAGGGCCCTTTGAGTGGCTCCCTCAGTGTAGGCCCACCCAGGAAGCTGGGTGTGGACCAAGCATGTGCCCATGCCCTGACTTTTCCACGGGGCTCTTTCTTGTGACTTTCCTCATGTGCTGCCTGCTGAACTCTATACGTGCTGTGCTTTTATTTTATTTTTTGCCATATTTCATTGCCAAGGTCAGGTAGAGGATAAAAACCAAGTGCTTCCAGCCAGACTCCAAGTGACAGATGCCTGCCTGTTTTGGCCATCGTCCTCAGGTGGCCCTGATGATGTGGTAGAACTGATGTGCTCATTCTTGGTGCATGGCAGTGGGCTTGGCTGGGACGTAAGCCCTGCTTTGTGGTCCAGATCTCCTTAAGGTTGCCTGATGGATCATTCTAGGTGGGGGCTAATGCAGCACCAACAGGTATTCTCATTCTGTTCCCATTCCCCCAGTGCCTCCCCCCTGCCCCTTTTGTGAAGTTACTTTATAAACTGAACTGGGAGCCCCTGCTCTGGATAAACCTGAAAAAGCATGCTCCTTGATTGTGGTCCATGCCTCTACATAGATCCACCTGAAAAGATGACATAGATGGGAATGAAAAAGCTAGTGTTGGTGTGTTTTCACCTTTTTTTCAACTTTCTTGAGGTGTAATTGAAGTACACTAACTGCACATGTTTTAAAGTACTAGTATACAAATTTGTATATTTGTGGATGTATGTACCTTTGGAACTATCACCACACTCAAGGTAAAAATGTTCCCATCATCTCCAGAAGGGAAACTAGTATTTCTGTGGTTACTGCTTTTGGCAGCCAAGTGACCTCAGACAAGCTAGTCCCCAGGCCCCCATGATCTGGGATTCCACATCTGTAAAAAGTGCGAGGAGTAGAAGGCCTTCCCAGATTTGAAATTCTCATAGCTTGTGAACCCTAATGTGTAGTTGAACTATCTTCTGAAGCATTTAGACTAGTGATTCTTCAAGGGGTTAGAGGTGTGAATGTGTGTGCATGCACATGTGTGTGTTGCACATGTGTGTGTCTGCAGAGGTCACAATTCAGAAGATAATATGTTGTTTTCATGGTACAAATAATAGAAAATAAAACCTTACAGTCTCTGGGGGGATATAGAAGATGGTGTGAGAAGCTATGTAACGGACTTGGGTTAAAATGGTAAAAAATACCTAGGAGGAGAGGTACCCTTATACATATTTTGCCTTTAAAGATCTTAGCCTCAAACTAACAGTTCTGTGCTTAGATCAAGTTTTCCTCTGGAAGTTTATTTTTATTTATGTATTATATACCTTTATTGATTTCAGAGAGGAAGGGAGAGAGATAGAAACATCAACGATGAAAGAGAATTATTGATCGGCTGCCTCCTGCCTGCCCCCTGCTGGGGATCGAGCCGGCAACCCCGGCATGTGTCCTTGACTGGAATAGAATCCAGGACCTAGTCTACAGGCCGACTCTCTATCCACTGAGCCAAACCAGCTAGGGCCCTCTGGGAAGTTTTAGATCATTTTCTCTTGAAAATGATCAGAGTAGTATTGAAAGGAATTGATGTTAAGGTAATGCAGGAAATTATGGAAATATTGGGCTGGTGACCAATTTGTGTCCATAGTCAGAAGAAACTTGAATCCCTTTCAACTGTGTCAAAGCAAGTAAGAACTAGGAGGCATGGCAGGTGAATGGCATCTTATGTAGAAACGGGGGTCAGATTCTAGAGCAGCGGTCACCAACCGGTGGTCCATAGACCACTGATGGTCCGTGAGGTCCAAAAGGTTGGCGACCGCTGTTCTATACAGGTATACAGTGATACCTGTATAGATTTAGTGACATTTCTTGAGCCCTTTCTTCCAAGCAGTCAGGTACATCACCTGTGTTGGTCTTTATTATTCTTACCTGTGAGCTCTCAGTGGGAATCTGAAACACAGGTGGATTGGAAGCAGCCAGCAAAGAGAATCTATTTTGGGGGCATTTGTTATAACTTAATCATGATGTTGATATTGCCTAAAAATGTAAATAAAAAGCAACAAATAAATGTGAAGATGCTTATTAAGGTTCTAGCCCCGCCTTTCTTAAAGGAAGAAGGAAAGCAAAGCATCACACTGTCCTCTCCTCACCAGAGGCTGACAACCCCCCTAGTCTGCCATGTGCCCAGCATGCGGGGCACACACAGGTGCATGTCCCTGCAGTGTGGAAAGGCAGACTTACATGGACAGTGGTGAGCCCAAGTGGAACCTGTCAGTGGAGGCTCCCCTAGACTGTGAGCTCTAGAGCTCTGTCCCCACCGTACCCCAGGGCCTGGCACCCAGTGAGTGTTAAATCCTTTTAAAAAATTTTAAACTCCCTTTTAAAAATTTTAACTCATACTTTAAAAAATTAGACTTATAGAGGGTAGTGTAGAGATTACCCAAATTTATTATGAAGGAATTCAGTCTTCATGTAGCTAATATGCTAAATTTTTCTATAACTAAAGAAAAAAATGAAAACCACTTAACATCATTGTGGTCAGTATTCAGCTGCTGTCTAGAGATTTGTTCTTAACTGAGCTTCCATCTGTCTTTCAGGGTAAAGGCAGCAGTAATGCTGACGCTGGCGAGCAAACTGAAGCGGGATGATGGTCTCAAAGGGTCTCGGACATCAGCCACAGCCTCTGACTCCACTCGGAGGGTGTCTGTGAGAGACAGACTGCTCGTTAAAGGTGATGACGTCCATGTGAGCTCTTTATATCCCACAACAACGTGAAGGCTGGCTGGGGCCTCTGTTGGGGTGTGAAGCAGCTTGTTTGAAAATATGTTAAAGTGTAACCGCTTATTACTTACAACCTGTGTGCTGTGGGAGTGCTGCTGGTGAGGAAGTGGATTAGAAACTGGTATGTCTTATGTACTTGGAGTATTCTCTGTGGGGCTGTCAGGATGCTGGTGGGAGGAGTAAAGTCCTGAGAGTGAGCAGGTCTACCACTCTGGTCTCTGCTCTCATTGTTGACTCCTGGGAGAGGGGTCTTTGTTTCTTCTGGACTCCTCAGCACCAAGGGAGGGTGGAATTGGGTAATCTCTTAGGATCCTTCTCCATTTAGTCAAGTCAAAGCCCGAGGAGAGCCTGTGCAAACTTAGTTCCCCTTGCAGAATTAACAGCATATTGTCCCAGAGCTGTGGATCACATGTGTTTGGTGCAGCTTCTGCGTGACTCATTGCACAGACTTACAGCTCTTAGGTGCATAGGCAGTTTCCTAGGGTCGAGGACTACAGAGTTGAGGGAGAAACAGCCCTGCCTTGAAAGAGCTTAGGACATGTGTTTTCATTTCTTAAGTGTGAGGAGCTAGGAAACACTTGGTGTGTGAGTAGTTTGTTAAAACTGTCTGTGTTCGTGTTCTTTTAGGCCAGTGGTCGGCAAACTGCGGCTCGCAAGCCACATGCAGCTCTTTGGCCCCTTGAGTGTGGCTCTTCCACAAAATACCACGGCCTGGGCGAGTCTATTTTGAAGAAGTGGCATTAGAAGAAGTTTAAGTTTAAAAAATGTGGCTCTTAAAAGAAATTTCAATCGTTGTACTGTTGATATTTGGCTCTGTTGACTAATGAGTTTGCTGACCACTGTTTCAGGCAGACACGGTGGAGGTGACTGGTATTTGATATCCTGACACCGAGTATGGCAGGGGAACCATGCATATGCACGCGCTGTGTATACACGTGCTGTGTTGGGCCTTCTCAGAAACAAAGCTCAGCTTGGGAAGGAACGGGAACAGGAAGGCCTCAGGTTCAGGGGTGCATCCTTCCTTGTTCTGCTGCCCCCAAACGTTGACTCAGCTCTGGCTTCTGCCTCCTGGTAGAGTAAGAATCGTTATATACATTTTGGCAATGCCTGTTCTGTTGGGGAGAGCACTGGACTGCAATGGGTTTGCTAAGCAGCTTTATCCTGTGGGGTCAGAGGGTGGCGTGGTGGCAACACCTCACTTGGGTGGGCCTTTTAGGACCTGAGTCTCTTTTCCGGGTGCTGGTTCAAGGGTTCCATCTACAGAGGAAGCAGGAGCCAGGTAGCACCTGGAAAAGGGTTTGAGGTGTGTTGTTGTGGTCCTTGGAGTGGAGGGTGTTTTGGTGCCTGGGGAGTTACAGTGAGGATGGTTCAGACCTTTGCTAAGGAGGAACAGGTGGGAAGCTGGCAGATGTACTGTGCAATCTGGTTGACCATACCCCCATCATGGTTATAGCAGCTTTGTACACTAAGCTCTCAGGGCCTGGCCCTCTGTTGGACACTTTCTAGTGCAAATCTAGTCTGACCTTTGCTAATCTTGCTGAGTGGTGGCTCATTTTGAAGCTGGACTCGGGGTTAAGAAACTGCTGGAGGCAACTTTAGTGCAGGAGGACAGCTGGATCCACATATTGGGGCAGGGCAGGCTCTCAGGGACAGGCAGGCCCAGCAAGCAGGAACGAAGGAGCAGGACAGAGTGCAAGGGCAGAGAAGAGAGGCTCCCACACACATCCATCCCTGACATAGCTGGGTAGCCCGCTGGGGCTCGCCATGCTGGACTTTGCCCCTTCTCTAAGGGCAGGGGGTGTCTTCCAGGACCTGCAAGGTCCAGTTCTGAAGGGCAGCAGAAGGCTGGAGTCAGTTCTCCTTGGATACACCAGAACCTGTCTCAGAGCAGCGAGCTCTGAGGAAAGAGACTCAGGTCCTAAAGGACCAGCCAAATGAGGTGCCGCCATACCCACCCTCTCTACCATACTGACACCTTCACCACACCAGCTCTTGATTTGAACCCCCAGGATGGTTCTCAAGGATGTTCTCCAGGCCAGAAATGGGGAGTGTAGAACAATCCAGTAGTCTGGGCGAGGATTGAGAACCACTGCCTGTTCTGAACCCTGTGAGCTGGGGACTCTGGGGAGAGGGTGTCAGATCTGTGCATTTCCTGTTGGCCCCAACTCAGGTCAGCCTGACTGGGGAGCCAGTGCTTTCAGCCTAAGGGCAGTTGGTGCTGCTCTCCTACTGGACCTTTGTGAGGCTGTTGAGTCTGATGGTGTTCCCATCTCCCCAAAATGCCCTCAGGCAGAATTGCTGACTTCCTGTATTTCAGAAGGTGGCCCTTTTCATGCAGTGGGAGTATGTCTGTCCCTGTTCTTTCACTTGTCCACCCAGCAAACTTAGTGCCTGTTTGCTGTCAGTCTACTGATTCTGAACCCCAAAGACCTCAAGGGGCTCCAGGCAGGCTGGCGGGCACTTTTTGCCTATGTTAGTCTTTGTTAAGTGTGGAGATTTGGAACTGAGTTGTCTGAGTTCAAGCTCAGGTCTGGAATCAGCGGCTCTAAAGGGAATGAATCTGTGTGCAGCCTTTGTCCCCAGCTATCTCAGGAGAAAGGCTCCTCACGCCTCAGGACATTCACTGCCATCTTGCCAACAAGTGTGCTTGTTTGTCAAGCACTTCCTGAGCACCCTGTGTGTGCCAAGCTCAGGGTAAGGTACTGTCCCAGGGCTGGGCAAGTCTGTTCATTCTCCACCATAGAGAATGAGCAGGTTCATCTGATCTTTCTGTGCAGTCATGCTTCAAGTGGGCTCTGTGGTTTGATCTTCAGTTAGAAAGGAAAAGAGTCTCATTTCTCAGAAGGAAGTTGTGCAGCCACGGAATTGTGCAAGGTGCCAGGTGCCTCCCAGAAAGGCTGGGCCACTGTGCAGTGGAGGTGTTAGCATCTTGGGACAGGTGAAACCTTAAGCAGGGTAAAAATATCTGAATTTCTTGTTACGAAACAGGTGGGTCATGTCCTTTGGCACTAAGGTTATGCAGGAAAGGGTGACTGCTTTTCCAAGAGGCCTCAAGCATGTAAAGCAGTATACTTGTTTCTTTTGGTCAGAGTCTTAGTGTACATGGATTCTAAGGTGGTAACTGTTGATGTTAATGAATAGTATTTGCCATCAGTGGAGATGTAGAGAAACTGTTGTCATTTGTGACAGCTCCCCGAGAGCAACACCGCGTGAGCTTCTATGGCTCGTTTTTTCTTGTATAGTGGGCTGAATTAGAGTACCTGGCATCTTTATTGAAGTCCTTGTGTCCCCAGAATGGTATTCCTTGCTGCACTAGCTGTTGGACCAGAAGCCTGCAGATGTCCTGCCTGTGGTGGGGGTCATTGCTGGACTGGGTCTCAGGGCTCTCCCTGTCCACCTTCCTTGAGTGAGTCACACTGAATGTGGAAATGCAAGCATAGTGCTCATCTTAGGAATTTAAGTCTAGACTATAGTATGAAGTTGTTAAGTCTGTGTAACCAGCTGTGTATAAATATAGCGTGGCACAACAGCTGACAGCAATTTCCTATACCTGGGGACAGTAGCAACTCAGAGGCCTGGGCCCCACCTAGAACTTCTGGTGTATTGACATTTCTGGCAGGGCTGCTGAGGGGGCAGGCTTTGCTCTGCAGGTTCTAGGTTAGGAGTGGGAACCATTTTTCTGCCAAGGGCCATTTGGATATCTATAACATACAAAATTATCAACTTAAAAATTGGCCTGCTATATTTAGTCAAACATTTAATTAACTCACCCCTAATACCTTGGCAGGGCCAGACCAAATGATTTCTTGGGCCTTATATGGCCCTCTGACCAGACATTCCCTATCCTGTTCTAGATTGTGGCAATGGAAGCACAACTCCAGATTTTACTAAAAATCATTGTATCATACACTTAAGTAGGTCTTTTTAGTGTGTAAATTGTACTCACTCAAGCTGTTGAAAAGGTCAGGAAAAATCTCCCCAGGTGTTGGCATTGCTGCAGGGTGGAGAATCCCTGTCCTAGAGTGAGGCGTCCTCCGCCTGTGCCAGCGGTGTGGGGGCTGCTTCTGTGGCTCTGTCATCATCATGCCCTGGTCAGCACCTCCCCGCCACCCTGAGTCCAGACCTCCTCTCATTCCTTAGCACTAGAATGTCTTCTCAAACATTTAACTTCTGTTAGGTGCCCCCTCCCCCAATTCCTCTGGGCACATTTCACTGGGCTTTTGTAAAGCTGGGCGAGCAGAGCTCTCCTGACTGTAGATGGGATAGGCCCCCAGAGAAAGCCTGGTTCCTGTGGCCAGCATCTATCTCAAAAGAAGGGCCTCAAGGACCGTTTAATGCAAATTCTTATCAGTAAAAAGTCAAATAATAGTATAATAAAATATGTAAATAGAATTTGCCTTAAAACATAGTTTAATTATATGGATAACTTTTAAAGTTGTTAATATGAATGACTCATTTATAGAATGTCTGCTTTTCTGATACAATGAAATCCTGTGTGAGCTGTTGGAGCAGAGCAAGGCCCTTGCCCCTCCCGTCAGAGGACCTCGTGTGGATGCCTCGGAATGCAGGGTTCTGTGGTCCTCTACACCCCACTTTCTTTCGTGAGCACCCTGCTCTAGGGTAGGGCAATAGTAGGCCAGTAAGGAGGCCAAAACTGAAGATCACTGTGGTCGTTATGAGAGTAATGATACTGACCTTCTCATGGACTCTCCATGATGTTTTATTAAGTGGATATGTTTGAATGTACAACATAACACTGCCAAGAAGGGAGACTCCCAGGCTTGCATTTCACCACAAAACCTGGTCCTTTTCCAGTCATGGCCAGAGGATGATTAGGGTTATTGCTCTCCCCACACCCAGCTCCGCTGATTGGCTAGAACATTCTGAACTGTGTTCCCTGGCTCCTCTGCCCCACTCCACTTTCTGTATGCAATTCCAAACCCCTGGGTCCCCAACCTGATACATTTCGTAGGCCACCTGTCCCTACCCAGATTCTTAGTCAGCTGAAGTCAAAGGCCTGTGGGTTTCCTAAATCTTAGCCTGAGAACAGAACCACCCACCAGTCTTCCCACTAATGCACTCCGCACTCAGCTTTGCAAACACGGTGCCCTCTGCCCTCCCCTCCTCTTCTCACCCCTCCTCACATCACTTGAAGAAATCTTCGTAACTGTAGCATTTATATTTTGACCACTCATTTGCTTTTTAGTTTTTTAAATCTGGTTTTCATCTTTCCACTTGCCTTCCTGCTGTTTTGAATGTCCTCAGCTGGGTCCATCGCACCCACTGGCTCTGCCTTGGGCCTCATTCCCCTTGGACCAGTCTGTCCTCTCTTTAATGAATCACCACATTTCCCCATAGTTTTCCACCTGTTTCTTTTTTTTTTTTTAATAAATCTTTATTGTTCAGATTATTACAGGTGTTCCTCTTTTTTTTTCCCCATAGCTCCCCTCCACCTGATTCCCCACCCCACCCCATGCCCTTACCCCCCGCCACTGTCTTCATCCATAGGAGTAAGATTTTTGTCCAGTCTCTCTCTTCCCGCACCCCTCACACCTGCTTCCCCTGAGAATCGTCAGTCCACTCCCTTTCTATGTCCCTGATTCTATTATATTCACCAGTCCATTCTGTTCTTCAGATTTTTTATTCACTTGATTTTTAGATTCACTTGTTGGTAGGTATGTATTTGATGTCATTTTGTTGTTCATAATTTTTATCTTTACCTTTTTCTTCTTCTTCCTCTCCTTAAAGAATACCCTTCAGCATTTCATGTAATCCTGGTTTGGTGGTGATGAACTCCTTTAGCTTTTTCTTGTCTGTGAAGCTCTTTATCTGACCTTCAACTCTGAATGATAGCTTTGCTGGGTAGAGTAATCTTGGTTGTAGGTTCTTGCTGTTCATCACTTTGAATATTTCTTGCCACTCCCTTCTGGCCTCATAGTTTCTGTTGAGAAATCAGCTGACAATCGTATGGGTACTCCCTTGTAGGTAATTAACTGTTTTTCTCTTGCTGCTTTTAATATTCTCTCTTTGTCTTTTGCCTTTGGCATTTTAATTATGATGTGTCTTAGTGTGGTCCTCTTTGGATTCCTCTTGTATGGGGTTCTGTGCGCTTCCTGAACTTGTAAGTCTATTTCTTTCACCAGGTAGGGAAAGTTTTCTGTCATTATTTCTTCTAATAGTTTTTCAATAGTTTGCTCTCTCCCTTCTTCTGGCACCCCAAAAATTCGGATGTTGGTTCGCTTAAAGTTGTCCCAGAGGCTCCTTACACTATCTTCATATTTTTGGATTCCTTTTTCTTTTTGTTTTTCTGGTTGGATGTTTTTTGTTTCCACATATTTCAGATCTTTGGTTTGATTCTTGGGGTACGTTGATCTACAGTTGAGTTTCTGTATATTCTTTATTTCAGACAGTGTATGCTTCATTTTTGACTGATCCTTTTCCATTTTTTTGGCATTCTCATTAATATCCTTAAAGGTCTCATCAAGTTTCTCAGTGGTTTTAAGAAGATTCTTGAGTAACCTTATAAATGTGGTTCTGAACTCTGTGTCATCCAGTAGTTTGCTTTCCTCCATTTCTTTCATTCGTGACATGTTTCTCTGTCTCCACATTTTGGCTGCTTCCCTGTGTTGATGGAGTAGCTTTGTGTGGTAGGTGATCTATAGGGGGCAGTAGCTCAGCCTCCTCAATCACATGAGGTAGATGCTCTTGGTACACCCCTTTGTGGGCTGAGTGCAAAGTCTTGGTGTAGTTAAGCCTTAATTGCTGTTGGTACACTGGGAGGAATTGACCTCCAGGCCAATTAGCTGTGAGCATTCACTGTATCTATAATGGAAGAACTGCTGCGCTGAAGACACCCTTATGGTGCAGGACTTGTTTCAGTGGGGCTTTGGTGCTCGCTGAGTCTGCCTCTTGAATGTGTCACTTATGCATGTGAGGAGTTGAAATCTGGTGTCTCACACTGACCACTAGGTACACTGGCTTCTGGATCTCCAATGGGGTGCAGGTCAGCTACTGTCTGAGGCCACCCAGCAGGAGCTACAGTGAGAGCTACAGTTTTCTCCTCTTTGCTTGGGGTTTGGAGGTTTTGGAGCTGTCTGACCCAGGCTGCAAGTTTGCTAGGTTAAGCTGCGATAGGGCAGGTCTTTCTTATGCTAAAGCTGCTGCTTGTAGCTTGGGTGGGTTTGTAGGTTGTGCAGGGCGGGGTCTCAGGGTGTCACTAGGCTAGGGCGTGGCAAACAGCAATGGCTGCTAGTTAGCTGACTCTGCGTCCCCGAAGGCATCCGCCAGTCCCGTGCCCCAGTGCAGTAAACAATTATTCCTGTGCGCAGCTCTGCAAGCCAGCTACCCTCACTGGCAGACAGTCCAGCTTCTCCCCGTAGGAGTTTGGGTCCCCCGTGTCTCCGCAGAGACTGGATTTCAGAGTAATCGGGGGCTTGTCTCCCTTCGGGTTGAAAAAAGCAATGCCTGCCGCTAGCCCAGATCACGCACCTCCGTACTTCAGCTTTTCAGCGTTCGTGCACGTCTCAATGCTCTTTTCTCTTTCCTTCTAGTTGTAGAACTTCCACTCAGCCAGCTTTCCCGTGGTTCTGGGTGGTAGACGTTTTGTCTTTTAGTTGTAGTTTTGAAATTGTTGTGCGAGACAGCAGTTTAGGTGTTTACCTACGCCTTTTTCTTACTATTAACTTTCCCAGCTTCTTGTGCTCTGCTTTCTGCTGAGGTTTTTCTCACCAGTCTCCCCACTTTTGCTGGTCTCATGACCTCAGATGGCATCACTCTACAGGGGCTCCTTGACCCTGACTTGGTCATGCATCCAGACTTCAGCTTATTTCTCCCAGGGCTTCCCCAGCCCTATGCTCCAACTTGGACTCCTCTTGTCCCACACAGCTGGCAGCTCCTTCCATGCTCTGCCCTCAAGCCCCATGCCTCTCCCTGCTTCTGCCAGGCCCTTGCTGCCTATCCAAGTGCCCAGCTCACAGGTCACCAGGCCTTCGCTGTGCCTTTCCTAAAGTGGTCCTCTTGAGGCAAAGCATAGGAACTTTGGTTCAGAGATCTTCTTTGGCTGCTGTTGCTACAGAATATAGTTTAGAATTCTAAGCCATGCTCTTGGGACCTCCACGATCCAGGCCTCCTTTCCCGAGCACCACACTGCTCTGGCTTCTGTGCCTGTCAGTGTTCTATCCTTTTGCACATCACTAACCTCCACCTCTACTGGACTAAATTCTACTTTTTCTTTGGAGCCCATTCAAAACCCTCCTCCTCCTTTTAGTCTCCACAGCTGAAGGAAATCCCAGCACATTCTGTTATGCCTGAGGCAGAGAGCACTGGCCTGCCCAGTTATTTCTGGGTGCCCCCCCAAGACCAGCTGTGTAGTAGCAGGATGGCTGGGGGTTTGTAACTCTGTGCTGGCAGAGGGTGCTGGGCTTCCATGCTGTAGTGACTGATAGAACAGGCCCTGGAGGAGAGCATTGGGGCCAAGGAATGCAGCTCCAAGGGCATGGGCACGGGCACAGGTGAGGCCCCAGCAGGAGACTTCTCTCATTGAAAAGTGCAGCACACAATAGGTGAGCCATCATGGGAAGGCAGGTCTGAGAAGCTGGAAGAGACACAGGTATATAAATAAATAAATTTTGAGGAAAGGAGCTTCTATACTTGGGGGGAACAAGGTTTTAGAAAACAGTCTGTGGCTGTTTACCTAGAAGTAATTTCTATGTTAATGTTATGGTTTTCATTTTGAAAGTAAACTCTCAAGGGCCCTTGGCTGTATTTGGTGGCATCCTACATGTCACTTTGTATATTTGAAAGCAACTTCATGGCTTAAAGTCTAAACTTGAGGCCAAGTGTAGGGTTTGGTTTGTTTAGTTTACTTATTTTTTCCTCAGTTCTGGCAGAAATTGCAAATTTAGAGTTGGTAATTTCATGTGGAGTAGTTGACTGATAGTAACAATAATCTCTTTGTTTCTACAGAGGTTGCAGAACTTGAAGCTAACTTACCTTGTAAGTATAGCTCCCCATCCAACATTAGTTCTGAAAAGTAATTGCATGGAGAAAACTTGTGCGTTTTAATAACCTGTATTTCATGTATGGTAGGAATACGCTTTAATTTTGTGCAGGCAGGGAACAGACCATTTTCAAGGCTGTGATAGGAGGAGTTTCCTACCTGCCCAGGTCCTCTTTGAGTGAAAAGGTCTATAAATCAATAATGGGCAGCCCTAGTTTTGCTAGTGATGATGCACCATTTTGGTCCAGAAAGTGCTCATTTATCTTTGTGCATGAGGTAGCATGGCTGTACTGGCTGATGTCACCAAGTCCCCACTGCTTGGTTCTCCCACTCAGACCATGTGTAGCCCTCACTGCTGAGCAGGCTTGCTATCCAGGCAGTGAACCTGTGATATGTGGCAACGTAACTTTCTTAAGACCTTCAAAGTCTGAGAGCTTTGGCCATTTAAATGTTTTTTTGAATTAGAACTTTTTCTCGTCATACTTGGTTAAAAAATTGATCTGATACTGAGGAT
This sequence comes from Corynorhinus townsendii, assembly GCA_026230045.1. NCBI lineage: Eukaryota > Metazoa > Chordata > Mammalia > Chiroptera > Vespertilionidae > Corynorhinus > Corynorhinus townsendii. Next base: position 35,729,467 of record JAPDVU010000005.1, read on the forward strand.
GTGTGTGAAATATTTTACAAGTGGGTCTCCCGGTCTGGGCGAAGGCTACAGAGTGCCCATCTGACTGGGGAGAGAGGGGCCCATTTCCACCTACAGCTGGAAAGATAATCATGGGGTACATCCTTCAGTAGTCATGAAATCAATTTCTAAGGGTAAGTTCATGTTTTTTAAAGTATTTTTAATATATAGTATTTATGGGTATAGTGGGCTGTGATATAAACTGTTTCTTATTTGGGTCCCAGTAAAAAATGTCTTAAAAGTCATTGGATTGCTTGACCTCAAAGTTTTCTTCTAGTCAGAACTAGAAGGAAGTATCTTGGGATTTTATTAAAAGGTTATCTTTCTACCTAGTGAAGTATTTATAAATGATTTGCTTTCAACTGTTCTAGGAAAACAAACAAATAATCATGTATTTGGATAGGTTAGTCTAACCGTTAGAGCAAGATTGGCAAAATGTTGAAGCTGGGTGAACTATTATACTAGTAGTATAATAGTTCATTATACTATTCTATTTTTTCCGTGTGTGTGTGTGTGTGTGTGTGTGTGTGTGTGTGTGTGTGTTTAATTCTTACCTGGGAATCTTTTTGTTTTGTTTTTGTTTTATTTTTTTTGGTTAACTAGTTTTAGAGAGGGAAGGAGAGGGAGAAACATCGACGAGTTGCCTCTTGTACACACCCCTATCAAGGATTGAACCCACAACCTTTTTGGTGTACAGAGGTGACACTCCAACTGAGCCACAGGCTGGACCTTTTTTCCTTTTTTAAAAAGTATGTTTTTATTGATATTTTTAGAGAGAGGGGGGAAGGGAGAGAAACATTGATGTGAAAAAGAAACATCTATTGGCTGTCTCTTTCATGCCCGCTACTGGGGGTTGAGCCTATAACTCAGGCATATGCTCTGACTGGGAATTGAACTGGTGACCTTGGTGCATGGGATGATGTTTAGCCAACTGAGCCACACCGGCTGGGCCTTTTTTCCCATTCTTTTAAAATTTTGTATCTAAGGTCATTTTTCTAATTAAAAAATGAAATGGCCCTGGTGGTGGTGCTCAGTTGTTAGGGCGTCGGCCCTTGCACCAAAGGGTCTCAAGTTTGATTCCCAGTCAAGGGCATCAAACCTACCTGGGTTGCAGGTTTGGTCCCAGGGCCCCTAATCAGGGTGTGTGCCAGAGTGTGTGCAGGAGGCAGCTGGTCAGTGTGTCTCTTTCACATCAATGTTTCTCTCTCCCCACTTCCCATCTTCCCTTCCACTCTCTCTAAAAATCAGTGGGGAAAGTATCTTTAGGTGAGGATTAACAACAACAAAAAGAAGTGATTTTCTTGTTTTCTCCTCCCATCATGTCTTCTCCCCCACCCCCAACGTGAACCTTTACACACATGTAGACATTTAATCAAGGACCACAACAACTTTCCACTTAAACACAGTTCATTTTGTCTTTGAATATGAATCTTACAGATTGCAGTTTTTAACCCATAGAGTGTAGGTAGCTTCAGCTTAACCTAAAAATTTGGATTAAAAATAATAAAACTTTATAATTGGCTTTCAAACCAATATTTTAAATAGCTTAGGTTTAACTAAATAGCTTAGCTCTTACAGCTAAAATGTCAGATTAGAAAGGCTACATGCTAGTCCTGGCTGGTGTGGCTCATTTGGGTGGAACATCATCCCATACACCAAAAGGCGGTGGGTTCGATTCCTGGTCAGGGCACGTGCAAGAGGCAGCTGATCTCTCTCTCTCTGTCTCTCTCTCTCCTCTTTAAAATTAATTTTTAAAAATGTTTAAAAGGTTACATGCTATATTCCTCTTCTTTTCTCTTTTTCTCCCTACCCTCACCCCCAGTGGGGAGATCTAAATTAGTTTATACAAATAAGCCACTTACTGTGGTAGGTGCGAATGGCTGGTACTAGGTGAGCAGACCAGAAGTTTGACCTGGGTTCTTTTTCTGGTTTTCCTATGTGTAGTGAGCCTTTATTCATCCATGTGTTTTAATCTCCCTGAGGTATGCTTTCTTCTTTTCTAAGTAAAGTAGCCTGATTCCTGAAATTAATGGAAAGATTTCTATTGTTAGTGACCATTTAAAGGAAAGAAAACATCTCAATTTAGAATTAAGTAGTAAAAGACTGTAGCAGGAAATCACAGGGGAAAAATCACTGGTTTGCCAGTTTAGCACATTGGCACAATTATCAAACAAACAGGGGGATCCAACACCATTAACCTGGTGTGTGTTTCGAGGTTGGCCTCATGGGAGCTGCCACCAGCCCTCAGAACTTCCTGACGTGCTATTTCTCTTGCAGGTACATGTAAAGTGCATTTTCCTGATCCAAACAAGCTTCATTGCTTTCAGCTAACTGTGACCCCAGGTAATATTCTTATACACTTCTTACACAGGAAATTTTAAAGGCTGCCCAAATAATCTTTGGCTTGATTTGTCCTCTAACTTTTTGAGTTTATGACAGTAATGACCTTTCCATATGACAACAAGATGTATACTCTGTGGTCAAATAGAGCCTAGTGCTGTGAATCTGAGGCATTCATTTCAGTAACTAGGGATAGGGACAGACCAGGCCACAGTGAACAAGGACAGGTTGCTGGTGTGTGCTGAGGAGTATGCACTCTGGGTTCAGATCCTGCTCTGTATGTAGCAGCTCTGGGACCATGAAATTACGTCCTGACCTCTCAGCCACAGCCCACCAGCATGGAATGGGATGGAACGGGCCCTATCTCCCAGGACAGTTGTGAGGATTACACAGATAGCTGAGTGCAGCACAGGTGAACAGGGCAGATTGCCAGCTGTCTTCCTTGGGACTGATAAGTGTCTCAGCTGCAGGTGCCCGACTCTTCCCTGGTCACACTGGGCAACAGGAGGAAGGACTGTGGTTTTCTGTTCACAGTGCAGCTCCAAGGGTTCCAGGTTCCAGCATAGGGCCAGCCATTACCTTGGGCAGTGGGCATGGTGCCAATGGGAGTCAAGGGAGGAAGGGGAGGATCAAGGGAATTAACTAGAGGGAAAGGAATGTTGTGGAGGAAATGAGGGTGCTGTATGTGGAGGATGGAGAGGCATGAGAAGGAGACTCGGGAGTCACTAGCTGATTTAAAAGTGAAAGAATGCAGAATTTCAGTAGGTGATAATGACCCACAAATAAGCCCTGGAATTGTCTTCCTATAGGTAGAGAGAGTGTGTGTGTGTTTCCTGTAAGATGTTTTTTATAGTAACAGAAGAAATCCCATTTTTAAAATGTGCTTGAAAAGTTTTAAAAATTTATTGAATCCATGTGGTGGTTCTATAAACTGCTCTGGGACATGAACATAAATTCAGTTTGGTACCATTTCCACTAAGATGAGTGGCTCTAGGATAGAGTTAAACCTAAATGGGCTGTTCCATATGCCTGACGCCCAGAGATAACCAGACTCGGGACTTCAAGCTGAAATAGCGAAATGTAGCTACTCGTAGCCACCTTCATAAAACCCACTGCATGCTCTGCTGGTTTTACTGAAGGGCACCGAGCACTTTGTGTTTCTTGGTGACTCAGATCACCAGTGCAGGGTATTTGCAGAAATTGTCGTGGGGATGAAGACTGGTTCTCCGTTGAGTAAGTAGTCTCAGAGTTGTGTATTTGCAGTAAAAACATTGGCTGCCCTCTGCCTTTCTGGGCATTGTCAGTGGCTCTCAGGGATTCTGTGGCTGTGTCCTGCCCAAGCGTCGGCTTTGTGTCGTCCTCAGCCACCTGTTGGACTTTGCCATGCTTGTCACTATCTTCCTGGAGTGGGTTTGTGTCAAACCTCTGGTTAAGTGTTTTTGTGTGTGTGTGTGTGTTTTTAATTGCATTCCTCCCTGCTCCCCTGATTACATGGATGTTGTGATTATGACACTGTCTTTCATGTTCTTTCTGTTGTTCTTGAAAACAGAGCTCAATTGTTATGGTTTTGGTATTCTCTGTTGGATCAGGTTAAAAAGGAACTTGTGTTTCTGTGCCTGTAACTGTGAGTATTTAGCATTTCTGTTTGTGATATGTGCATGTCAGGGACACAATTGTCGCCTGGAGCTGTGTGCCCAGCGTGCTCCTCACATACTGAGTTAGAGAGCCTGTGGCTCCTGCCCTTAGTTAAGAGAAGCAGGGCGGCTATCTGCTCTACCCGAACACTGGCCCATAGCCTGGTTTTTAAAAGACTTTCTGGAGTCACACTCCTTTTAGTATTGAAAAACTGACAGAGATGTGCCTAAGAAGTAGAGTTTTAAGGATGGATGAAGCAGATAGTGTTGACACTGGATCATTTGCAGCCAGTAATCTTGGGGCCGAGTCTGAAAGCCCAGGAATGAATGTGTGACATCTCAGCACTGGGTGCTCAGGGTGGAGGAGCTGCTTCTGCATTTGAAGCTCAAAGCTCTTCGACTGGCTTTGGGCAACTTGATGACATTTCAGTTTTGGTGGTTTTTGGAGTGTCCCTCATGCTTGGAAATAAATATGCTCTTCAGAGAAAAGATGGAACTGAAATTTGGTGACAGAGGAAAAGAAATGAATTTAGGAGAAAACAAAGTCTTCACATGGACTCACAAAAGAAAACAAAAAATACTAGCAAGTGAAACGAAACAAAACAAAGCAAAACCCCAAACACTGGCTCATCTCCCCGCCACCCCAGAGCCTCCTGTGAGGTTTGACACACTGGCCCACCAGGTCATAGTTGCCCAGCTGGCCTGTGGAGGTCCCTCAGCCGGCCCCACTGTGGTGTTGGAGGCTTTTAGGCAGAGGAGGCCGTGGACATAAATAACAATTATTTTAATTTTATGTTTTCTTTTGTAAGTACATTTATTGGGGTATAAAATTACAAACAATAAAATGCACTCTTTTTTAAATATTTTTTTTATTGATTTCAGAGAGGGATAGAAAGATAGAAACATCAATGATGATGAGAGAGAATTTCAGTCAGTCATATGCCTGGGTGGAAGGTTTGATTCCCAGTGTGGGGCATACAGGAGGCAGGCAGTCAATGATTCTCATTCTTTCTCATCATTGATGTTTCTATCTCTCCCTCTCCCTTCCTCTCTGAAATCAATAAAAATATATATTTTTTAAAAAGAATGGAATATCTGAGTCATGGGAAAGATACATTTAATTTTTTTTAAGAAACTTTCTAAAGTGGTTGTGCCATATACCAAATAGCAATGTGTGACATTTTCCGACTCTCCTACTCTCTTACGTACTTATCAGTGTTTGGTTGTGAAATTGTATCTCATCGTGGATTTAATTTTTATTGCGACTGTGTTGACACTATACATCAGTCCAACAAGAAGTGACATCTTAACAATATTGAGTAATCCAATATTGAGCATGTTGAACATCTGCATTTACTTAGGTCTTCTTACTTTCTCTTGGCAGCATTTTGTAGTGTTAGTGTATATATAGGTCCTGCAAGCACTTTGTTAAGTATGTCACTAAGGATTCCATGTGTTTTGAAGTTGTTGTAAATGGTATTTTAAAAATTTCTGTTTTACTTGTTATTAATATATAAAAATGCAATTGATAATTTTAAATTTTTCCTTATTGATTTCAGAGAAGGGAGAGAGAGAAATAGAAACATCAATGATGAGAGAATAATTTTCGGCTGCCTCCTGCACGTCCCTTCCTGGGGATATGCCCTGACTGGAAATTGAACTGTGACCTCCTGGTTCATAGGTTGACACTCAATCACTGAGCCACACCGGCCAAGTAATGCATTTGATTTTTTAAAATATATTGATCATGTATCTTGTTACCTTGCTAAATTCATTTATTAAATTCTAGTATCATTTTTTGTTGTTAATCCTCACCTGAGGATATTTTTCCATTGATTTTAGATAGAGTGGAAAGGAGGGAGGGAGGGAGACAGACAGAGACAGAAACATCGATGTGAGAGAGATACATCAATTGGTTCCTTCCCACAAACGCCCCGACGAGGGCCAGGGATTGAACCTGCAACCCAGGTAAGTGCCCTTGACTGGGAATTGAACCCATGACCCTTCAATTCAAGCACCAATGTTCTAACCATTGAAAAATACCAGCCAGAGCTGGGAAAGACCTTTTAAGCGTAATACCAAAGAAAGAAACCACAGGAAGACTGGCTTAAAAATGAAAGCTAGTTGGACAACAAAATCAAATGCAAGCAGCAGATATTAAATGTTTATTTTGTATAAACAGCTGAGGGAAGCGGTAAGAGGTAGTATTGCTGATTTGTTCCTGATGAGAAATAGTTTGGGGAAAGTTGAACCTTTGTTTTAAAGATGGGTTAATTTTGTCAAATTGTAGAGTTTAATTACTGCCGGGCATGTCCCGGCTGGTGCACATTCGTGCCCGGCGCCCTCTGCTGGCGGCAGCTCGCAGCGTTTACACCCAGGAACCTGCCTCACCTGCAGGTGGACTCTAAGAAGAGGCAGAGTGGCTGGTGGCACAGTTAAGGGCATTGGCACAGTGCTGTGGGGTCTGCAGACCTGGGGAGTGGCATGGAGGTGCCACTGCAAATCTGGGCCTCCCGCATGCCCGCCCCCCAGCTGTTGACCAGGCACATTAGTGAGGCAGCAATTTTGTCTGGTTCAAGGGTGTGTCCCCAGGGCTTGGAGCAGTGCCCTGCACAGGGTCTGTCCTAGTAAACCTTTGTTAAGCAGCCAGAAGCCATGTGCCAGGCACTGGGGGTTCAGCAGTCACCACTAAATCCCTTACTCCATGGAACTGACATTCTTGTAGGGAGAGCAGCAGCAAACAGGTGACCACGCAACTTAAATAAGGTGTTGCCTGTCATGAGATGTGATGAGGGGACATGCTGGGTGCTGTGGTGCAGAATAGGTGGGCCCAGGTGAGAGCAGGCTGCTTAGGTCAGGGTTCTGGAGACTGAAGAGGAGGAGCCAGTCTTCAGAAGGAGGAGGACATCGGGCCAGGGAGGAGGCCAAGAGCAGGCAAGCATGGTGGAGTGGTGTCTGAACTGGGTCGGGCAGGATCTGGTAGCCTGACGAAGGACCCTGAGTCCTCTTGTGAACTCTTACTCCTCTGTGTTGGCCATATCCTAACATGGTGTTTGCTTTTGTTTCCTTTTTTTTTTTTTTTAATTTAAAGGATTTTTTGTTTTGTTTTGTGTTTTTTTTGATAGATGAGGGTTACTACCAGGGTGGAAAATTTCAGTTTGAAACAGAAGTTCCTGATGCATACAACATGGTGGTGAGTAGCCTGTGCCTGAGCCCCCGTTTCCCCTTCGCGTGGCTGGGTGGCCGTAACAGGGCCTGGCACTCCCCGAACTGTGTCCCGTGTTACCCACCCAGTCCTGGGACATTAGCGAGGCAGCATGAAATCCCTGATGTTTTGTGGGTAGTGTCACTCAGCAGCAGGATCTAGAGTCCCAGTAGAGAGCTGTCTTTTGTGAACAAGTGCTTGTGAGGACTGCTGGGCTGTCTGCCATGGGAGCACAGCCCCGCCTCTCCAGAGACCTTGTGCCAGTTGGCAGTTTCACCGTTAGTGCTTGGATAGTCCCTTTTCCTAAACTCATCAAGATGGCATATTTTCATTATTTTTTTCCTTTTCGCCATTTTGGAAGGAAATAAATGTTTTCTAATTGTCATTTGAACTTCCATTTCTTAAGTAGGATGTTAAATACTTTTTCTACTTATTAGCTATTCACGTTTTTTATTAGCTGTTTTGTGCTTAGCCCTTTGATCCGTTGGGTATTTGTTTTTCTTACACAGAAAGTATGCAAAACTATTTTTAGTTTTCTTAGCTATGCTGTAAATATTTTCCTTGTTTTTTTCTGTCTCCTCTTGTTGTTCTGTAAAAGTTCGTTTTTTGTCTCATCACTGCAGTCAAGTCTACTTTTCTTTCATGAGCTTTTCATGTTATGAGATGCTTTAAAGAGCCCTAGACCCAATAGCTCATCTCCACTTCCTCTAGTGCTCTGAGGCTCTCACCTGTGTGTTTCCTGCATCGGGACGGAGCTCTGAGTGGGGCTTTTACTGTGTTCTAATGCCTAGCTGCTTACACAGAAAGTATGCAAAACTATTTTTAGTTTTCTTAGCTGTGCTGTAAATATTTTCCTTGAAGAATCGCTTTCCCTGCAGTGTCTGTCATTTATTACACTCTTAGCCCTGGGATGAATGGATGCAGTGCCAGCCACTGGGGTAGGTGGTTGGACTAGCTGTTTCCTGTTTATCTCATTTTGAGGGTGGCAGGGTCTGCAAGAACAGTTCTGTTTGGAAAGTGTGTCTGGATCTGGGTCCATGGTTCTCTTGCAGAGGTTTCAGTTAAGAGGGCCATTGACAAGGGAGGTGTCTGTGCAAGGTGTGAAGGGACAAGGAGAAAAGAGCGGGCAGATGCAGAGAGATACACTAGGTGGGGTGACCATGTGCAGGCCGGGACTCCATGAAAGGGAGGGAGAGAGGGAGAGAGCTCGGTTCCTTCAGATGCTGAACCGGCCAGTGATTCAGTCTGCCCACGGTGTTAACTATGGTCAGGTACCCACTAGTTAACTATATTGTTACTCAATAGTTCGCTATATTCAGTTGCCCATTAGAGTTACACAGCCTGGCCTCCCTGCTTCAGCCTGCAGGCCTCACTGGAGTGCAGGTTCTCCTAGCATCTCCCTGTCAAATGCACTCTCATTCATTTGCCAAAAAGCAGATGAGCATATTAAACTTACTCTGGACCTAAATCTGTAATCCTCAGACACCTATATTTGCATAGTTGGACGAATCATTTTTTAGAGTCTCAGGATATCTTGGTTTTTTGAAATCAGGAAGAAAATCCATGATGGTGCTGAGAGAGTATGTTTGCTTTTTAATATTTTTAAATTGATTTTTAGAGAGAGGATGGGAAAGGGAGAGAGAAACATGATGTGAGAGGGAAACATCAATTGGCTGCCTCCTGCACAGCCCTATTGAGGATTGAGCCCACAACCTGGGCATGTGCCATGACCAGGGATCGAACTTTGACCTCCTGGTTCAACCCCTGAGCCACACTGGCCCAAACCTGACTACTTCTGAGAGAGTGAATAGGCCACAGGAAGAAGCCCTAGGTGTCCTCTGGGTACCACTGCAAAAACGCCTTGAGGGGAGGCTACAGCTGGTGGCTCACGTAGGCACTGTGACATCGGCCCTGAAAGCAACTCAAGCCTATGGGTGGAAGCAAGTGGGTCATTTATTTAGTCCCCGTGATTCCCCTCTCCACAACCCTCCCCAAAGCAGACTCGGCCGCTGTCCTGCCGCCCCTCCTCTGTGCAGTGTACCTCCGCGTAGCTCAGAAGGGACACACAGAAGTCGCACCTCCCCTTTCTTTTCCTCCCATTCTACCCACTCCTGGCAACTTGGGCTGCTTTTATAGTTTTAAAAGAACAACTTGATTCAACACACCACATCATGAACAATGTTGGACTGCCTTATTTCCCAGTACTCGTTTCATTCTCCCTGCTGTGAGTGTAAATGGACCAGACTCCATCTAGGAAGATGGCAGTGGTATCTTCAGGAACACACACAGGGAATGGCACCACTTCAGGAACAGTAACTTTCAGCCACAGCTCAGCAGCTCTGCCAGAGGAATCTGTGGGGTCCTGTTGGCATTGGGCAAGAGCGTTGCAGAGACCCCTGGAGTGCACGTTGGCTCCTCCTCACAGCGGGCTCAGTCACCATCAGGCCCCGGGGCTTGTAGAGGGTTCTGTTGGGGGCACGGCAGGCTTTACTAGCAAGACTAGCACATGTGGGTGCAGGGTGATAACACAGTCCCACATGGGTGATGTGAGCCAGTATCGAGGTTGAATGCCTAGTAAGAAGGAGAACGAGGGACTGGGTGGGCACATGGTGAGGCTGTGGTCTGTGACGTGCTTGGAGGGCCTGTGACCTCTCTCTCTGCATTGCAGCCACCCAAAGTGAGATGCTTGACCAGGATCTGGCACCCCAACATCACAGAGACGGGTGAGATATGTCTGAGGTGAGTCCTCTTCCTGTCTTCCACATTTCTGAGCACTGTGTGTGAGCCTTGGATTTCTAGAGGGAAGATTTTGAAGCTGGGCCAGATTGGGAGGGTTGGGAGACCTCCCTTGGGGCTTTGGGCTGCACTCAGTGCCTGGCTGCTGCCTCCAGACCCAAGGCCTCCTACGTCCTTTGCTGAACAAGGCTGTGCAGTGTCATGCAGCCGCCCTCCAGGAGCCTTTGCCCTTTTCCTGTACTGTTTTAATGAAGCCACATTCCCTGCACGTGGCTGATTTTAGCTAAGAGGGAAAAATGTCATTAATGAAATCCGGGAAGAAAATCTCCTTTCACTACTGCTCTGGTAAACACTATCACCTTTAAAAGGCAGTGTGCAGCCTGTGACTGCTCCCAGCTGCGCGGACAGGACAGCGGGATTCCTCGTCCTTTCTTACAGGTGCAGTTAGCAACCATTTTCCCACTTTATATGTGGTGCCTCCTCTTCATGTCAGCCTTCTTTTTTATAGTTAAGAGTACATTTTATAAGAGTGTACCTGTTTAGAAGGCATCTTCCCTCTGAAGTGTCTGTCCTGTAAGTATTGAAACTTTCAACCTGTGCCATCTTCAGTTTCAGGTGACAAGTGGCATCTGGTCCAGCTTTCTCCCTGGGCTCTCACCTGTGCTCACGTCCCCTTTCTCACTCAGAACTAGATCTGCCGCAGGAATCCCTCTTGTCACTTGCTGTCTTCTGAGAAATCAAATTATTGGCAGAGTATGACTGGAATTTAGCAGATGGCTAGCCTGCTACAAAAGCCAGAAACATTGATAGGTTAAGATTAAAAATACAAAAACACGAAGTCCAAAGCAAAGAGCAGCTGGATTACATTGTTTGTGAAAGTCCTTACCAGTCGGTATGAAAAAGGTGAACATCCCACTCTGGCCAGGTGTCTCAGTTGGTTGGAGCATCATCCTTGCACCAAAAGGTTATGGGCCTGACTCCTGGTCAAGGCACATACATCGGGCTGCAGGTTTGACCCCTGGTCGAGGTGTGTACAGGAGGCGGCCGATGGGTAATTCTCTCTAACATGGATCTCTCTTCCTCTCCCTCTAAAATCAATAAAAATAGGTGAGGATTTTAAAAAATATTGAAAAAGAAAAAGGTGGACATGCCCATGGGGACAGTGGCATCAGCTGCAAACTAGTGGTGGCACAGGAGAGAAGCAGGGCAAGAAGCGCTGAGGGTGCTCCATCTCCTTGGAGCTATTGGGATCTGGTCAAGCAGCAACGTGATATAATTCAGCAGTGCCAAACTAATTTTTCACCAAAAGGAACCTTGGTAATAAATTTTCAAAATATGGAAAGTTCATTTTTGTGAGGATTCGCTGACCACTCTGCTTTGTCTGTTCCAGTTTACTGAGGGAACATTCGATCGACGGCACTGGCTGGGCTCCCACGAGGACATTAAAGGTAGGTGCCTTTGACCATAGCCGTGCCCGGAAACCTCTCCCTCAGTAACCAGTCACCTGTAAGAACAGCCATGTCCTCTCTGTCCTGTGCACACCCTACCTCTCCCCTCCCCACCACCCACTACGGCCTGGGGGCTGCTCAGCCAAGCACTCGCCCAGTCAGTTCCTCTGTCCCCATTCTCTGCGATGCAGGGAGCATGTCAGTTCATCTGCTCTGCCTTTGTCCTTTACCATCTTGCTTCATATAATCTACAGTTGTTGTTTTTTCTATTCCCCTACCCCCCCCCACCCTAGTCTTCTATAGTTGTCTCACCATTAAAGGTGAGGAGAGTTGCCAGGAGTGGGTAGAAGGGGAGGAAAAGAAAGGGGAGGTGCGACTTCTGTGTGTCCCTTCTGAGCTACGCGGAGGTACACTGCACAGAGGAGGGGCGGCAGGACAGCGGCCGAGTCTGCTTTGGGGAGGGTTGTGGAGAGGGGAATCACGGGGACTAAATAAATGACCCACTTGCTTCCACACTATAGGCTTGAGTTGCTTTCATGGCCGATGTCACAGTGCTTACGTGAGCCACCAGCTGTAGCCTCCCCTCAAGGCGCTTTTGCAGTGGTACCCAGAGGACACCTAGGGCTTCTTCCTGTGGCCTATTCACTCTCTCAGAAGTAGTCAGGCTTGGGCCAGTGTTCACTTGCTAGTGAACAGCTACCTGTCACCATCCTTTTGGACTAATGGAAATGGTTCCAAACCATTGTCACCTTTGCCCTGTGTTGGGTCGCCACTGCCCAGGAGAGTGCCTGCCCCATGCTGGTTTGGGCAGCTTGGTTCCCAGCTCACTGTGCCCCAGACTCAGCACCAAGCTGTGGCCACTTGGGCCATGCTATCTTCCCTGGTGACTCCTCCTCTAAGGCCGACAGTCTTAGCCGGGCAATGTGAAAGGGCTATGGGTGTCAAACCAGCCTGTTTGCGAGGCTCTGAGAGCTGGCTGTACACTGCACATGCTGTGCCCTCTCAAAAGCAGTGTTTTCCCCACATGGCACCTTTGGCTCGGTTGTGCATGCATGGGCTATAAAAGCTGCACCAACTAAAACTACTTGAGTCTAAGTTTGGGCCAGATGCACGGAGATGCTGCTGGGCGCTGTCCCTCGTGTCGAAAGATGACGCTGAGTAGGATAGACAGTCCTGGGCCCTACACTATGGGTGCTGGGCTTCTTTTCCCACAGTGCTTCGCAGACTAACTTTTAGGCCCCGCCTTCTAAAAAAATGCACAGAAACCTGACTGTATCCATCATATGCTGACTGAGTGGTTGGTCTCTGAGACCCTCCTCATTCCTGTTCCTCGGCTCTCGGAAGAGGAGAGTAGACACATTGCAGTGTCACTGCTCTTAGAGGACACAGGCCCAGAGACACGTGTGGGTCAGAGTGGCCCGGCAGGCGACTGGACCTGACAACGCCTCTTGGTAGACAGCTGCAGACTGGTGTGCAGACCACTCTGTGGCCAGAAGGGACTGGCAGGTGTTGTGGATCACTGAGTAGGCACTTTGGGGGAAGAAGAACACAGGGAAGGCATTTGGGGCCCTGTCCCAGAGTTGGGACAATGCATACTTCCTGTGGTCATGACCGTGGCTCCTCATGAGGTGTGGTCTCTACTGCCATGGGCAGCCTAGCCTGGCCTTTTCTCACCACACACTGGACGTCCCCTGCCCTCTTGGGACTTAGCTTCTGTACAGGCAGTCCCTCAACTTGGCAGGTGCTCCCTCCTGCCATCCCTCTTTCTGGGAGCGCCCCACATCCTCTCCCAGATGAGTTCTCTGTGGTAACACGCCTGTGGAAGCTCCTCCAGCCTGAGAGCTGGTGTTCACCCCCAGCTCTGGCCCCAGGCCTGCCTCACACTAGAAGGATGGATGGACGGAAGGAGGCGTGGGCATGTGGATAGACGAGAGACAGCAGAGAGGGCATTAAAATAGTACTAGCAGAGCGTCGGGTGAGAATGAGAGTAGGCTGAAATAGACAAGCCCCCTTGAGCTGGTGAAAGGAAGGGCAGGAAAGAGTCTAATTAGAGTCACCCATCACAAGTCAGTCTAGAGGAAGTGGATTTCTGTCATATTTTAATTAAAATTTCTGATCTTTGAATTTTAAAAAAATGTCTCCCTTGATTTTTGAAGTAACTAGAGCAAAATTATTAAGACTCAGTGGGATGGTGGGTGATCTGGTCCCCAAGAGGCAACAGATACCAAAACAGCAGAGTTTATCTTAAAGGTGGCTGGACTCTGCCTGGGAGTGACAGGTGAGCGGTCCTGTGAGGTCAGGGTGTCCTGTGCAGAAGCTGCCTAAGGGCTGTTATCACCCAGGATTGGACTCGTCGCCCCGGGGAGGGCAGTTTCTGTTCTCTGATTTTACCCTCATTGCTTGTGACTGCTCACCTCTGAATTCCCCAGAGTCTGTGGTTATAATGAGAGAAGTTGTTTTAATTTTATTGCTTGGGGAAAACAAAGCCTGTTAAGATGAATTTTGATATGGTCCAGTACATATTTCTTATGGGTTTGAAAGACTGTGCATAGGAGCCTGAAACTTGTTTTCTTTTTTCCTCCTTCCAGGATGTTGTTTGGGGATTAAATTCTTTGTTTACTGTAAGTATATTGACCAAAAATCCCAAGCTTCTCTGGTTCCCCTGACTGTTGTAACCCCATAAGAATAACACTGGGATTAAAGACAGCACCATGTCCATACTGACCCCTTTCCTGTCACACTTTTGTGAGACTGGCCCTGAGGGGGTTTGCATTGACATGTGGGAGGTGCCTGGTGGCACAGCGTCCCTACTGCCCAAGCCAGGTCGGTGGCTTCAGTCTCCTCACGGGGTGGGCCCTCTGGCAGCCCCGCTCCGTCTGCTCTCACAGCAGCCCAGCCCAAGCCCTGTTCATTCCCATGTGTCCTAGTTTGAGTGAAGGAGGATGTGCTCATCCATCTTGAGGCTTTTCACAAACCCAGAACCTTTGAGTCAGTCTCGTATTAGTGACGAGCTGCCAACAGAGTTCACTGTCTTCAGAAAATAGCTCGTCATGGCAGGGCTGTAGGGCAGGAAGCGGCATGGGAAAAGCTAAGTCGGGCACAGCTGAAAGCTGGAGTTTAGATTTTTATATATTGTTATGTGTTCCTTGGAGTTTTTGATCAAAAAAGAAATTAACTTCTTTGGAGGAAAGAAAAAAAGCTGTGCTACTGTTGGTAAAACCTAAGGTCCCTGCATGAAAATGAGGCTGTCCAGGACAGTCCACGGGACAGTGGCTGTTGGAGGGACTGCTTCCTGGCTCATAGTGGATGTGCCTACAGAGTGATCCTGGGGTGGTGCTGCTGTCCGCAACCTGTCATCAGAGGCCACAGGCTTCTTCCTGTATTCAGCAAAATAAAAAACAAAGCCTCAAAATTAGACTCTAAGTCCCCATCTTCCTTGCCTTCTGATGTGATGTTACTTGGCAACACCTGGAACACAAGCAACCAATGCTTGCTGATTCCAGGACCTCCCTTAGTCTCCATGGGAAGGTAATACCAAGGGGAACGAGCATCTGGACGACTTTCTGCTGGGCCCAGTCGTTTTGCTGTGATTCTGTTTTTGACTTTCATGTAAGTGAATGAAGTGTTAACTTCTGGAGCAGCGCAGTCTGAGCATGGGTCACTCTCTGCCTGGTGGCCAGGCCTCTTTGTCACAGCCAGAGAGCACAGGGGCCGATGCTCATTGCCACTCTCCACCACAGCAGAACAGGCCCGAAACTCATTCTGCTTCCTCCAGGTGCCTTGGCCCTGAATCGGAAATGATTGTGACTAGCAACTCACTGCAAGGGAATTACGGGGAGGAAATAGTGGTGGCTCCTTGGAATTTTCTTTTTTTCTCTTAAAGAAATCTGGTATAATCTTCACCCCTCCAAGTGCTCCAAACCTCCCAAATTCTAATGAGCCAATCCAGATTGCTAATTAAATCTGTAATGGTTATTCCAACTAGTGTAGTCATTTTAGGTCAAAGGTGTGGTAAAGAAGATAAGGAATTCTGTGTGTCTGGTGTGGTCTTTGTACACACTTGGGTGTCTTGTCTGATACGTACTTTGTTTTTACCTGTTTCCAGGTCTTGGAGTTTAATTTCCCAACCATAAATGACCATAGAGATTTACAGTTTTTCTTTGTTATATTTTCTTTCTTTGCCAATATTTATTTCCAACTCAGGGATACAGCCCACAAATTCAGCACTTGCCCTGAGGAGGAATATGGTTGTCTAACGATGGTCCTTCTGTGGCTTTGGAAAGCGGAGGCTCATCATAAAACAAACCTTACTGCCCGGATAGAGGAGGAACACTCAGTATAGAGATCAGACGTGGCCTGTCTGAAATCTCTGGTGTTGCTTGAGGGAGGGGGAGCAGCCATCCCAGGGCTTTCCTAAGGTAGAAGGGGGCTGGTGCCCCCACACCCCGCAAGGCTCTGGAACACCCGCCTAAGGCACCATCCTGCATTCAACTGGGTTCCAGGCCGTGAGTGATGCTTGGGAAGGCGAGTTAGAAGATCAAAGGAAACTGCAGTTAAGGTCAAATAGAAACCACAGGCTTACAAAGGCAAAGTTGTTAATCACAAAATGAAGGGGGGGAATTAATTTTGAAAGAAAAGAGAGAATAATGGGACTTTAATTTGGAAAGCTCATAATGACTGGTTTTTCATTCTCCAGTTACCGTTAGCATTAGAAATTAATGTGATTGCTGTTACCCTCATTTTCACCAATTTTGGACAGTTACATGTAAACATGACCCCCCCCTTCTTCAGCTATTCATCACCATGTTGAACAAAGTACAAGTTGAGTGCTCTGTACCAGAGGAGCTTCATGGTGGACTCCTCAGCTCCCCGGGTCTTCATTCTGCAGTTTGCTGGTCGGTTTCAGTTGCCTAGTTCTTAACATGAAGATGTATCATAGCAGAGACAGAATCTTTCCCTTGTTTATGTTATGTTTCTATCGTTAAGGATCTTCTGAACTTCGATGACCCACTGAATATCGAGGCTGCAGAGCATCACCTGAGGGACAAGGTAGGTGGAGACAGGAAGGTCCTGGCTGGTGTGTTTGGTAAAGAGATAACTATATCTCTGGACTAGAGAAGCGCAAAGTTGAGAATGGTGGGATCTGGGACTGGAATTTAAAGCAGTTTATAATGACATGTCACAATGCATGAGTGGTTTCAGTAAAGTGTTTGACCCCAGGTCAGACACGTGTTTTATTGGGAGAGAATTCGTAGTAGAATCTGGTATACTGTTCCTTTACCTTTAGCAGCATCGGAACATAGAAGGGACCATGGGTGGCGTGATGCCCTCAGTGCCCTCTGGGCCCCCAGCAGCCTCCTCATCTTCCACACCTTTCCCAGAGCTTTGTGACTGTGTAATGAATGGGGTCATATCATTACTCCAATCTCAGTCCCTTTTAACTTTTCCCTCCAAGTCAATGTATGAAGTGTCACTCTTCTACTTTCAGAACTGTTCAATGTCTCATAAGCAGCTCTACATACTTATTCAGCCATTCTCTTACTGGTGGGCACTCAGCTTTTCCCACTGTTTTTTCCCCCTACTACAACAGTACTGTAGTAAATACCCTTGTACACATGTCTTTACAAAGCATGTGGACAGGGCTTGGGATCTGCACAGGGTCTGGGAGCCGGCCTGTGTGACTGGGAGGAGGCTGGCAGCTTGTTGAGCCTCGCAGGGGCCACCTGATTCCTTGGAGTGCCCAGCACGTGTTCCATGCCGACTCAGGAAACCAGTGATAGGCACTTCGGGGAGCAGTGGGTTCAGCAGTGGCACTGAAGGGTTAGGCTGAGGAGAGTCGTTTGGCCGGCGACCTGAGGACGAGGCTGGGCAGCACAGGTCTTCAGGACAGGTGCAGGGTGTGAGATGGCTCTGCCCCTGCCCACCTCCGGGCCACCCTGGCTGGGGGTTGCCCAGCAACGCCTCAGTCCACTGCTGACTAGCCTCACAGGCTGCTCCTGGGCCCAGAGCCTTTCAGGAGGCTTCGTTTATGATGTACTCACTCCACTTGTCACTGGTGCTGATAGGGGACCAATGAGCATGCAATTATTCCAGCCCTTGTGGACTCAACCTTGTCAAGGGAAGACAGTGGTAACAGCAGGGCGCACTCTTGTGGAGCTGTGAGAAAGCTCATACAGATGGCTCTCGTTCTGTCCTTCTTGGAAGGCTGCTTCCTATTCTTTGTATGATATAAGGGCAGGTTTGCAATTAGTAAACTTCCTAAAAGTTTAGTCAGGTGGTCCTAAAATCGGTCAAACAGTGATGCCTCCACATGAACTCTTAGATGTGCCCAGACCGACCTGCATCCTGATGTCGAGTCACGATCATGGTGTCTCTGCTCACTTTCTCTTGTAGTCATTTTCATCCCAAGGTTGACCACTTGAGTACCAGATGAGGTGCTCAATGCTCAGGGGGATCAGTGAACAGTCTCTGTCCCCGTGCAGAGTGCATTCTAGTGGGAGGAGGCAGAGCAGAGATAAGCCATCAAGATGGAAGGGGGGTGGGGGGTGATGGGTGTTGCACTTTATGGAGGATGTTCAGGGAAGGCCTTTCCGATAAGATGTGACTATGGATGTGAAGTGAGCCAGGTGGATCTCAGGAAACAGTATTCCAGAGACTGACAGCCGTGCAAAGGCCCCAAGGTGGGAATGTGCTCCAGGTGTTCAGGGCAGAGCACAGGGGCCACGTTACTTGAGCAGGAGGGCAGTGGTGAATCGACAGTATCAGCAACCCTGAATGACCCTCCCAGGTGCCAGGCATTGTCCCACACTCTTCCCAGAGTACATTTGTTCTCCTGACTCCAGGAGGGAGGGCCTCTTGTTAGCTTAGCCCTTATTCTCTGCTGAGAGACTCACCAGGAAGGGGCAGAGCCCCAGATGTGAACACAGGGGGTCTGGCTGCAGGGCCCACAGGGGGACAAAGGGAGATGTGGGAGGCATAGTGGCCTAAGCACACAGGGCCTTCTGAAGGTGTGGACTCTGGGCTTTGTCCTGGGTGAGATGATGAGAGCAAAGGGGATTAGGATTAAGCAGAGGCACCTTTGGGTGGAGGTGCCTTGGGGCCTTCACATCCAGTGAGCTTGGGCTGTAGTTCCTTAGGAGCTGGGAGTATTGTTGGCTTCTGGGCACTGTGGTAGTGACCTGGTAAGAGTTTGTAGGGGCTGTGGAGCCTCTGAGTGCAGCACCATCCGTGGACAAGTGCGGGTATCCTGACCTTGACCATACTTGTGGGCCTCATTCTCCCCATCTGCAAAATGAAAGGTCTTGGGATCCCTTCTGCTCCAGCTGCTGTTTGTACTCCCTGCCCCCGTAATCCTGGCACAGTGTCTTGCACATAGTGGGCACCCACAGGGGAACCAGCCCCACAGGTCTCTGGTGGCCCTGCCACCTTGGCTGCGGAAGGCTGAACTCTCATTGGGCCCTTGGCTCGGTGGCTCCCACTTGTTCCTTAGTTGTCACTCACCCTCACTAACTTGGTCTTTTCGTGTTCCACAGGAGGACTTCCGAAACAAAGTGGAAGACTACATTAAGCGGTACGCCAGATGATAGGAGGGGTGCTGCAGCGCGGACTGTGCTAGAGGGTCGTCTCCAGCTCTTGAGGGGCCTCCATTCCAGTCCTCGCTTCCCGCAGACCCTGGCTCTGCTGGGTCCTGTGACATGTCCTGCGGAGGAACCTCTTCACGACTGCCCATTGTAGACAGAGTTCCACATAAATACAGCAAGAAAATGCGTTTGGGCTCTAAAGAGTTGTCTGCTTACCTTAACACGTTTACTTTGTGAACCTGTACTGTATAGGCTGAGGAAATGCTTGAGAAGTTGTAATGAACTCAGAATCGGAGCTTGCTTCTTACCTTCCCCCAAATCACTTCCCTGCACAGCAATGCCAATGACCTGCCAGGAGCTGGCAGGTGGGCGGTCCCGAGCCCACTGCAAACTGATTGGATGCGCAGTCTCTTATCTCCTCCCATGAATGTCAGCCCTTGCCTCAGTGTCTGAGGCTTCCCAGAATGCAGTCATTCACTGTAGATCTCTTACTGAAATGCGTATTTTATTTAATGTAAGTATATTTTGGAACAGATTTGTAATTTGTACAATTTAATGCTTTAATTATTTTTTCCTATTCTCCTTTAGTTTGTATTTTCATTGTATAGAGCAGACAGAAAGATGTTGGGTCAAGCAATTATTGAAAAGAAATACAAAGAAAATATGAAAGACATTATTCATTCTGTCCAAATGCAATGAGAATTTGGGTCTTAAAAACCAGCTCTTGCTTTCAGGTCTGGGTGGGGCAAAGAAGTTTTAGAACCCTGTGAGGTTAGAATTGGATGATTTGGGGGGCGGAGGGAAGGCAGGGAGTCCTTTGTCGCATTTGGCCCAGAGGAACTGGCTGGAGTGGGGCTGGGTGTTTCTGAGGGTCATGTGCTTAGGAACTAGTATGCACGGACTAGAGCTACTTATCAGAGACCCAGACCCTTGCTCCTGAGGGACAGGAGAAACCTCAGGAAGCAGCCAAACAATGATGCCACTGAGACTACCCCTGTGGCCTCAGTCTGCTGTGGTTCCAATCCCGAGTGGAGGTGGCCTCCCAGGCAGTGGAGGGCAGGAATTGGAACAGCATACAGCCATGCTCGGTCAGGTCTGCACACTTCAGAAGCAGCACACTCAGGAGACCCCTGGACCCGTGATGTCATATGCAAATATCTGTATGGTTTTGTCCACTGCCTGCCTGGCACTCTCCAGTTTGACTGACAGCCTCCTCGCCTCTGGGTTTCCCATCTACCTAGGCTGATGTGTGCATTTCTTGATTCACAGTATCAAGTATCTGATCTGGAGGTCAGCAGGGGAGGAATGTAGGCCATACTTCCTGTTTGTGACCAGGAATTGTGCCCATTAGTTTGTGGCCCCTCTGCTCGTGGGCCGCCTCTGGTACACAGAGGGGGAAGGGTCGGGCTGGATAAAGGGCATGGTGGCATCTGAGTGGTGCAGGCCTATCAGGGAGGCACAGTAGTCCCCATCCCCCGGTCAGGCAGAGGCACCACAGCTCCTGCAGTTGTCATTGGAGCTTGTCAGTGTCCCTGGAATTCACTGGCCGGGCACTGGGCCATCCTCTGCCAGGTGCGTCAGGAGGTCAGCAGCAGGCCCACCCACACACCTGATTTCTGCCCTGTGACTCAGGGTACAAGTTCCCTGCCAGGGTCCTGGCACATGCATGGGCTGTCAGGGCGGCCACAGGTGCCAGTGCCTATGGTTAAATGGACCAGACTGAAGGGTTCCTGTTGATGCTGACTTCAAAATATTTAACATAGAAAAATGCTTTATCAGGTATCAAGTTTTTAAAAAATGACATTTCCACACCACTGGACCTTCCCTTTCTGTCCAGGGAAACCACACCCAGCTCACCCCACTGCCATAAGCACCTACCTAGTCTTTGCCCTCCAATTCAGTGGTGTGGGACCCTGACTTCCAGTCCAGGCCTTGTGGCTTCTTGGAGTCTCCCCACTCAGGGCAAAGTATCCGTTCTGCTTCCTGTCTGTGTGCCCCATCAACCTGGTGATTGTTGATTTCTGACCTCCCAGGGTTGGGATATCGAGCTTCCGGCCAAAAAGGCCAGTCTTGAGCAAGTCCTTGAAAAGCCCAATTAAAATTCAACTTCTTGACAAAACATGCCTGAATTCAAATTCTGGCTCTATCACCACCCATGTGAACTTGGGCAAGATGCTTTTCTGTACCTTAATTTCCTATATATAAAATGGGGATAACAACCTCCTTAATGAGGGTGTCATCGAGATTAGTTTGAATACATGAAAAGTGCTTAGAATAGTGCCTGGCACATGTGGGGTCCGCAATTAAACTGCGTTTCCAGGAGGCCCTAACCAATTGGCCTCCAGCCTCTACTCTCCGGACCCCTCGAATCCATGCGCAGTTGAAGGAGCCCTAATTCCACCCAAAGCCACCTGTGCAGAGGACCCTGCAGCTGGGGCTGTGGAAGCATGTTTTAGGAGACTCCGGGCACGAGGACGCAGAAGCGTGGCCCGCCGGCCTCCGCACCCGGCCCTGCTCCGGGCGCCCGGTCCAGCGGGGCGATCGCAGGCGAACCCCGCGTGCCGCGTCTGCAGTCCTCACCCCGTACACGCCGCCCTGGTGTCGGGCGCCGCCTCCTCGCTGACGCCGGCGGACTCGCGAAGGGCCCTGGAGGGTGAGAAGCCGGAGAGACGCCCCCAACCCGGGACAAGTGAGACTGGGACTCGCGGGGGCTCCCGACAGGATTTGGCTGCCGGGACCACACCCTCTGACGGGCACGGCGCCCCGCCCCAGTACTGTCACCTGACCTCGCGCAGCCAATAAGTGTTTTATCCTCTGCCAGCCGCTGAAGTGTGGGGATTGGCCCAGGGTGCGCAACTCAGCCAATCTGGAAGCGCCCCGGCCTCGCGACGGGCCCAGCTTGGCCTCGCAAAGTCCAGAGCTGACAGTTTGGGCTTAAGTGGCTGGGCCCGGTGGGCGGGAGGGGGGTCGCGGAGGGATCGGGATGGAGGCGACCGCGGCACCGAGCAGGCATGCACGGGGGCGTGTGGCGAGTCGGCCCGGCGGCAGCGAAGAGAAGAGTCCGCCGGAGAGGTGCGCGGTGAGGGAAAGGCGAGGGAAATCGCCGGCCCCCTCCACCGGGAAGCTCAGGCGCCGCGGTGTTAGGGGTTGGCGTGTCCCGCCCGGGGAGGTCAGAAGGGGGGAGGAGCCCCACGCGGGGTTGCATCGCTGGCCGGCTGGCCACGGGGGAGGCCTAGATTAGGGATGAGAGCTGGAGGACGAGCTGATGCGAGGCGTGGTCTGGGGAGGGCTCCCGTAGGGAGACAGTGCGCTGAAACCTGAGTGACGTCCTGGAGTCAGCCCCACCGGTCTGGGTACGCTCTGCACGCGGGAAGAGGGAACAGCAGTTTCAAAGGCCCCGAGCGCACAAACGAGCCTGATCCAGGCCGGCGGGAGCGCGTCGGAGCACTCGGCGGCGCGTGGCCCGGCGGCGCCTCAGAGTCCAGGAAGGACTTGGGGGTGTGTTTATTCTAAAGGTGTGGCGGATCTTGGAGGTTTGAGCCCGGGAGTAATGCAATTTAATTTTATTGTATCCTGGCTGCTTTGTGGAGAGTAGGAATGGGGGTGGGGCAGGGAGGAAGCAAGGAAAGCAATTGGGTCTCGAATAATCTAGGAGGGAAGAAGTGGTGGCAGAAGTGAATGAACTGAGGCAAAACCCGCTGAACCCGCTGATGCATCGGGTGTTGGAAAGGAGGGATTAAGAAGAATGCCTCCCATGCCACTGGCCTGAGCACCTGGGAAAGTAGGGATGAACTCAGGGAGAGTAGGGCGTCGGTCCGTGGAGTGGGGGTGAAAGTGGCATTTTCTTGTTTGTGAATCTTTGCCCCCCCGATTCAGTAATGTGTTAAATACTTTTTGTTTCGGTAATCCTCTTTACCTGAATATGAAGAATAAATCAGACCAGCTCTTTCATTGTCATTCTACTCTGGTTGGGACAGAACAAATGGAAGCTGGGAAGATGTCCTCTAGTCAGCGGTGGCCAACCTTTCGGACCTCACGGACCACCAGTGGTTGGCGACTGCTGCCCTAGGGAGACCCGGTGGAGAGGAGATTCAGGGTGCCTTTTTGCCTTTTTAAATGGAGTTTAGCTTGTCCATACCATTGATAATACTTAAAGGAAGTAGCAGGTAATGGAGCAGAGTAATCTACAAAGTGTTCCTCTGAAATTCAAGCCATAAATGAGCCAAGCAGCTGGTTGAAAAGCCGCAGTCACTCAGCTGACACTAGTAGCTTGAGGGGCTCTGGGACACTTACTTACAGGAAGTGAAAGCCAAGCTGGGGCACCTGCAGCGTTATGGCGCAGCAGGACTGGGGGTGTCCTAAACCTGGAACATCCAAGGATGGCTGGTCCCCGGGCCTATCGGGTAACTTTGAACAATTTATAGACAAGATGCTGCATTGAAACATCCATGGTTAAATAAACACACACACAACAAAAACCAGGCTGTCAGACCAGCCATTACTAGGAGTTGTCAACGCGCTGTCTTGCCGTCTCTGGGTTTGGGCCTGACCTGTGTTGGTGGGAAAGAAAACAGCCTGGTTCTGCTACAGCCAGGGCTGCGATGTCGAGGCCGGTTCTGACCGTGTGCCCACATGCCATCCAGGCGTTCCAGTCTCTCATGCTGCATTAAGGACCTGGTCTTGCTGAAAGAGAACAGCTGATTGTAGGCTTTACAAAAAGTAGACATAATTATGAAAAGCCACCTGAGCCAGTCAAACCTTAAATCAAGACTACTGAGAAGAAAGAACTGTCTGAGTTGATACTCAAATTTCAGGAGTACATCATTCAAGCCCCTAAGCCAGCAGAATCAATAAAGAGGCCAATCCCCGACAAACCTATGACAAATTTGGAATTAAAAGTATCTGCCTCCTGCCGGGCCAAGGTAGCTCAGTGACTGTTGATCAATGAACCAGGAGCTTGGCTTCGATTCCCAATCAGGGCAAATGCCCAGGTTTTGGGCTTGATCACCAGTGGGGGGCATGCAGGAGGCAGGTGATCAGTGATTCTCATCATTGATGTTTCTCTCTCTCCCTCTCCCTTCCTCTCTGAAATCAATAAAATATATGTATATTAAAAAAGCCAAAGTGTCTATCTTTTGGTGCCACCTATTTTTCTTTTGAGTTACCTGAAATTGATTATTCATTTCTCCTCACTAATAGAGCTGTAGTGTGTCCCACACTTGAAGAATCTGGAAACTAGCTCATACACAGTTACAGTAGTTCTTGGTGTGATACGATGATGAGCAGAGAAATATAAAGTAACATTTGTTCATGTCTCTTTCACAGTAAGGCAAGATGGAATATCAAGTTTTTCATTCGTTTTTTCATGAGTCTGTGTTCCTATAGATTTTCCTTGAAAATCTTGAAGGAAAAAAACGCTTTGCAATGTTTTTGTATTCGGGGCACTTTCTGTAGGATTAATTCTGAGATGTAGTAAGTAGTTAAGGAATATATGCCTTGATTAACAAATTGGAATTTGTTTGCAACTAATTAAAATAAAAAATTATATCAGTACCTATGTTACTTGCCAAGCAGTATTATTTAAGAGTATAGGAAAAATTATAAATAAGAGTTTAGATGTATGAATTAGGTTAAAAAGACTAAGCAATAATGTTAAATATCTCTTTCCTGATTATAAAGTCTTGTGTATGGTGTGACTAAATTGTATCTGAATTATAGCTTGCACCCTCTTAAAATTTTGAATTATGTATAAAGAGAACTAAGTATTTATCTGGCTTCCATGATGGTAAAGTATATTTATAAAATTATATATTAAAAGGCTTATGGAAATACATTAGAGTTTTAGAAGACTAAATATTTAAGCTTTGCTTCATGACAACTACCTATTACATGTTACATAAAATAGCTTCATTGTTTTATAGGATTTTTTAGTTTTTATGAACAGTTTGACAATTCTAGATGATACAACATTGATTATATATTGTACTTTATTAAGGAGGGATCACAGAATTAGATTTTTTATGCTAACTGAACCCATAAAGGATAGGTTACTTTTTTTTACATAGTGCAGAGCTCTTGAAGAAAATGACAAATGTCATGAAGGGCCAAACCTCTGACAGATTGAATAAGTTTGGGCATGAATTACGCTTTACATAGATTAAAATTATTAATTCCTAAAAACAAAAACCAAGTAACTGTTTAATAGCCATGGTTAGTAACTGTGTTTGAATCTCCATGTGGCTTGGTTTAAACACTGTTGTTGATTTAAAAATCAGGTAAAATAATTTCTAGTATCAGGCCGATTACCTAATGTATATAGTTATGAAAATTTTTGAAGGTTTTTGATATTACTAAGAAGATACATAGATAAATTTTACTGATGAGGATCTTTCTGAGAATGTGCCCTTTCTGTAACATTTACTTTGTCATCTTATAAACGGAGACCCTTGCTATGTTCTGGCCATTGTTCTCAGTGCTGGCCACCAGGCAGTGAGCAGAACTGGCAGAGCCCTTGCAGCTGACATCCTGTTACTCTCCATTGATACAGACAGGAAACAAGGGACAGGTCTAGGGAGAAACTGCTGGGAAGGAGGGGGTGGGTGGCTGCCGAGAGCCTCACTAGAAGATCAAGTTAGAGCAAAGTTCAAAAAAAGTAAGGCGGGGGGCAATGGTCATTCTAAGCAAAGAAACCTAAAAGTTCAAGGGGGAGAGCAGCAGGCCTGCCCCAGGGTAGGCCTGCCCCTGAGGGAGACAGAGTGGGAAGAATGGGTGCAGGGCTCACCCCCGGCCTCAGCCTTCACAGAAAACTGGTGAAGTTATAAAAGCAAGCGGGGGAGAAAGGGCCTTTGGGACGTGCTGCTCCCCAGGCCGAAATGGGCCTGACCTTTACAGCAGTTGGTGGGCGGTCCAGGCCCTGCGGACCACCAGCCCTTCCCAGGTGGGAACAAGTGTAGGTTGAGGGCTGCCCTTGCTTCACTTGCTCCTGTTGATGTGTTAGACCTGGTGCACCTGTAATCCCACTTCCTATCTCCTTTTCTTTCCTCCAGGAGGGTTTACATGGACTATAACGCAACCACCCCCCTGGAGCCAGAGGTTGTCCAGGCCGTGACCGAGGCCATGCGGGAAGCCTGGGGAAATCCCAGCAGCCCTTACCCGGCAGGTAATTCTAGAAGATGCGCACAGATGGCAGATATGCGGCGGAGGCATCAGGGAAATGACACCACACGGGAGCGCTTGGTTTTGAATAGATTTTCTGTGAACTGCAAGTCTAGCTATAATTCTTGGCAAGTTTTTTTCTGAGAAGTCCAACTTGGTACGTTGACCCTTGTTGCTACCACAATCTTTAATCTTTAACATACATTCCTGTCTCCCTTTCCCAGATGAACAGGATGTCTTATTAAGAGCAATAACTGTACCTAAAGCCCTTTAACTTCTCTGGCTCAGTTGATCCTTATAAAGTTTGCAAAATAGATCTTCTAAATCATCAGGACCGAATATAATCCTGGCCTTGTAAAAAAAGAAAAGGAAATTACTTTTAAATTCTTTAATTATAAATATTCTTATTTCTCATTTAGTCTCGTTTTAATGTAGAGTAGTGATTTTCAACCTTTTTCATCTAATGGCACATATAAACTAATTATTAAAATTCTGCGGCACACCAAAAAATGTATTTTTTGCCCATCTGACAAAAAATAGGTATAATTTTTATTGATTTACAAAAATAATAATAATAGTAATTACCTACCCTTTTTACTCCAAAGTGACTTTTTAAAAAATCAGATGCCTATACTTGTATATAAGGATTTCTGGTGCCACGAATTAACCAATCAGCTGCAACCTTAATATGTGTTGTGACCAATAAGATGCATCTCTGTTATATGACCTATATATTTATGGTTCAAGACAGGGCATTCACACCGGATGGCTACTGTTGTGTTGGCTGTTGTCATTTTTTTATTTGACAATCTAAGGGAAAAGAGGTCAATGCCCCTGACTAAATAGTCATGTATTGCACATTCTAAAAATTCTTGCAGCACACTGGTTGAAAATCACTGATGTAGAGCATTAAATTGGAGGTTTGGGGAAACAATTTAAAATTACTAGTTCTACAGCAGAGTTACATGATGTTTTTCAGCTGGTGAGCAAAATCATACCCCTCTGATCTAATGTTTATTGGGGATAATAAAAATAAACTATCTTAACTGGATTACAGTGACTGAAGATAACATTCAAACAGACTACTGCCCTGGGATTTTGTAATACCTGGGTGCAATTTCGCCGGCTGTAGTGGACTTTCTTATCCATTCACTTTTGTATTTCCATAGCAACTTGATAACGGAAAGCATTTTCAAAAGCCGGTACTAGTCATTCGTTAGCATATTTGTTGATTTATTTGGTACATGTGTCTGGCTAAACTGGACATTTCTTTGTCCCTAATATTTCCTCTAGTAAAATTGAGCTTTATGATACAATAAACATGAGAATATGGAGAACAGTTAAATGCCAATAAAAAGCAATTAATATGAAGAAATTTAGGAACAACCCTCCAGGAGAAATAATGTTCTTGCCCCATGAAGGTCGTCAATGGATTCTCGGTTACCTTGACAGCCCTTGTTTCCACAAATTAAGAGCCATAACTAAAAAATGCATCGCAGTTCACTTTCTGTTGATACTCAAAGGAAAATCACGTTTATGATAGAATGACTTAATCACTGGGTTGGCAGTTCCCCAGGGCCTGTCCAGTGGCATCTTCTGACTCTCTCGAGGCCAGCGTGGCCTCGCGTTAGAGACTTGGACTCACCTCCAAGGACCCAAGTCCTGCTCCCTGACACAAAAAGTCAGACTTCTGTGAGCATTTTAACTTAGTCGTTCGTCCAGCATGCTTCACCTGCGCTTGCTCTGTGCCTGGTGGGTACAGCAGCAAACAACACAAAGTCCCTGCCCTCATGAGGCTTCCATTCTAGTGAGGGGGCAGACCGTGAGCAGACAAATGTGTGTTAGGTGAACAGGCTGTGGGTCCTGTGAGACAGGATGGGCCGGGCCCTGCTGGGTGGGGAGGAAGGTGCTGCCTTTGTGTAGGATGGCCGGATCTCTGGCGGTAAGGCATTCGCACAGAGACGAACAGGGCGCACTGCAGCTACAGGGAGTAACAGGTGACAGGGAGGGGTGTAGGTGGGCAGGCGTGGGGGTCCCAGAGACGTGCCACATAGGGCTGTGGATGCCACTGTGTGGGCCTGGCTCCCACCTGACTGAGATGGCGAGTGCCTGGAGGGTTCTGAGCAGAGAAGTGACAGCGTTAACCAGCTGATAGAACAGTTTTGAAAATGAAATGTATTTTAATAAACACTGCCTTTATGGGAGTTCATTTTGGGTGACACTATATATCTGTTCACGTTTTGTTTGTTCTTCCCAATAGGACTGAATAGTCAAAAAAGTTTGGAGACTGCTGGTCTATAGACTCCTTAAGTAAGAATGGTCGTTGCGATTTTTAGATTTCCCCTCCTGGAGCCTTCCTTTCTGTGCCTCCTGACGTTTGGTCCTGGTTTCCTGGGAGCCAGTGAGCCTGGGAGGCAGCTGGGCTGCATGCCCCTGTTTGAAAGCAGGTGCTTCCCCAAGGCAGGGACCTCCTCATTACCTGGGGACCTGCACTGTGAGGTAGGGCACTGGACTTGGTGCTGAGGGGTCGTAAGTTCTAGTTCTGCTTATTTTTGTTGTTTTGCAGCGTGACCTGAGGCCTTCCCATCCTTTCATTCTCCTGTCGGGATGAGCGGGAGGCAAAGCGATGGCCACAGCCTCCCTGTCCTCCAGCACCCTGTGAGAGGAAAAGCATGAGCAGGGACCTTCCGTTCCCACGCTCCCCCCATATTTGTTTCTGGCCCTCACTAGCTTCCGGGGATCTCAGCTGTGGTCCCTGATTCACTCAGACCGCACTGCTGCCCTTGCACCGGTTTATTTCTGGGTGTGGCACGTTCTTGTGATGACACCGGCGGGACACGTTTTGTTTTAGAATTACCCGCTCAGACCTCTCGCTGCCTCGTGGCTAATCTTTAAACATGTCACTTGCACTTGATGAAGTGACGTTAATGAGTGTCCATTTTGGTCCCTCAAGGTAGGAAGGCCAAGGATATTATCGATGCAGCTCGGGAGAACCTTGCGAAAATGATAGGCGGGAAGGCTCAAGACATCATCTTCACTTCCGGGGGCACTGAGGTAAGGTTTCAAAGTCTCATCCTTTCAGCTGTAGTTTTTTGTTTTTTAAAAAATACATTTTTATTGATTTCAGAGAGAGGAAGAGACAGGGAGAGAGAGAGACATCAGCGATGGGAGAGAATCATCAATCGGCTGCCTCCTACAAGCTCCCTACTGGGAATCAAGCCCGCAACCTGAGCATGTGCCCCAAGCAGGAGTCCAGGTATTTCAGCCGTAGTTTTAACAAGAAGCAGAGGGGTGCCCGGCTGGTGTAGCTCAGTGGTTGAACATCAGCCTGTGAACCAGGAGGTCACCCGTTCAATTCCCGGTCAGGGCACAAGCCCGCCCCCACTCCCCTGTTGTCCATTTCTTTCTCCAGGAGACCAACACTGTGAGCTTTGTGTCCTCCAGAGATAATCGGCGGGTAAAATGCAAATAGTCATGTGGATTTATATAGTCTTTTCTCCTTCTCTTTGTACCTGTTCAGGATCTTTGTGCACAGACAAGCAAGTGTATACAGCTGTAAAGGCGATCCCTGTATCGCCTTTCTGTATAGTTTGTGGGATACTCTGTATAACCTCAGCTACCTCTTTACATTTAGCAAGTGCGTTGCTCTTTTGGTATCAGCCACAGAGCATTCCCTTGGTGTTTTTACATCTGCTCGTGTTCCGCTGAATGATGTTGCATAATTTATTTAACAAGTCCCGTTATTGATACACGTGGAAGGCCTCTCCAGGCTTTCCCTGTTACAGCGCTGTAGTCAATAGTCTTCTACATCCGTCATCTTGCTTCTGGGCAAGTGCAGCTGTCGGGCCAAGTCCATGACAGACTCTCTGAGTCAAAGACTTTACTGATGGAGATGCCACAGGGCTCTGAGTCGAGGTGCTCCACCAGCAACAGGCCTGGGAAAAATAGTCTTTTTTGACGGATTTTTAAGTTTTAAAAGTGCCTAAGTTGCTTATGCAGACATAATCATGCAAAGCAGGTATAATTGACCAGAAATGAGTTCTGAGGTTTTTGAAAGTTTGAAACCCTCAAATCTTTGCAGTTGGGCCTTTCAGAGGGTGCAGCTCAGGAACTGACTTTTTCTTTCTGTCTTAAATGTTAGCCACGAGGAAATCCCAACAGGAGAGGTTGCTGTCCCCACTCTCCCCTCAGGGCAGTTTCTGTAAGTGGTTGTTTGCATGTCTCTGCAGTCCAATAATTTGGTGATCCACTCTGTGGTGAGGCATTTCCAAACCATCCACGCCTCCAAGGGGGACACAGCCAAGTGGCACAGCCCAGTGGAGGGGACCACGCCCCATGTCATCACCTGCACTGTGGAGCACGACTCCATCCGCCTGCCTCTGGAGCACATGGTGGAGGAGCAAGTGGCCGGTGAGTGCCCTGCCTAGACTGCAGCCAGGATGGCTCTGCTGACCCGGCTGGCTGATTCAGTGGGGAGGGGCCCCGGGGACAGGGTGAGCCATCGCCCTCCTGCGCTCCGGCTTCCTGGCGGTCCTCATGTAGGGGACACAGCCTGTCCCTCCAGGCTGCCATCTGGGTGTCAGTAGATGCCATGAGGTTCTCCCTTAAAAAAGTGACAATCAGGTGTATGCAGATGATGTTTCAGACTCTTGTATATAATAAATATTTAAATAACATGTCTATAAAATGCTTAACGGTGCTTTTCATTGTTTGATTTTAATAATTAAATTTTGGCTTCTACTCCTCTGATATGAAGAAGGATCAAATAGGCATCCCCTTCAGGGGGTCAGAATCAGGGGCTCTCAGTGAGGCTGGGGCAGGGTGGCCCAGCCTCCCCCAGAGCAGTGCCAGGCGGTCCTTTTTTCACGTTTCCTGTGATTCCAGGTTAAGACCACTGACTTGAAAACATAAGAGCCTCCCCTCCCACCCCCTGCCCAAGACAGCCATGGCTAAGTCTGCTTTACGTAAGAAATTATTTCTTCTCCGTGTCAGCTTTCCTATTGAATCTGCCTGGAAACCTGAAGGTGGATCTGGGAAAGCAGTTTATCCCAGAGATAAAGGGCTGTAGCAGAGCTGCTGGGGTAGACCAGGAAGCCTTGGTCTTGGCTTTCCTGTGTGAAGACTGGAAAGGTTTTCCTGCCCTGGTCTTTCTGGTCTTCCCTGAATGCACCAGTTTAATTAAGGGGGGAGAGGAAGGAAGCTCAGGTCTAACCTTCTTATTAGGTTGCAGTTCCTCATATCCCTGCTGCCTTTTTTCTGTCTTACACAGGGAAGGCAACTTAGTATAAATTGTTATCAGTTACTGTTGCCTTTGCCCTCTTATTTAAAGTTACACAAATGTTTACAAAGTATAAACATGCTCATGATAGAAACAATTGAAACATTATAGAAAGTACAAAGTAAAGTGGCCTCCGGTCCTGTCCTGCTCAGGCCCACCTGGAATTTCTCTTATGATTCCCATTTCATTTTAATTATTTCCAACTTAATACTTAACACTTACAAACATAATCTCCATTTCAGCTTAAGCATCTGTTGGCTGATACTCCCACCCCCATATAAAACGATGACTTGAACCGTTTCACACCCCCTCCACCTCTCCCAATTGCTTTCTTTATATAAATATATATTGATTGATTTCAGAGAGGAAGGGAGAGGGAGAGAGATAGAAACACCAATGATGAGAGAGAATCATTGATCCGCTGCCTCCTGCACGCCCCACACTGGGATTGAGCCCGCAACCCCTTCATGTGCCCTGACAGGGGAATTGAACTGTGATCTCCTGGTTCATAGGTCGATGCTCAACCACTGAGCCATGACAGCCAGGCCAATTGCTTTCTTTATAAATCAGCTTTATGGAGATGTCATTCACATGCTACAGAGGCTCTCAGCCCAAGCACCCACTAACCTGCATTCTGCCTCTAGAGGCTCCCTGATCTGGATTTAATAGAAATGGAATCATGTACTAACACTTGGTCTTCCGTGCCTGGCTTCTCTCAGCATAATGTGTTCAGGTTCATCCTTACGGCAACATGTGCCAGCACTTAAGTCCTTTATGTGGATGAGTAAATCTCATTTTATAAGAATAATATTCTCATTTTATTCATCCACTCATCAGTTAAAGAGCATTTGTCATTATGATAATGCCAGTATGAGCATTTGTCTGTGTGTTTGTGGGCACCTTTTCATTCTCTTGAGTTTATACCCAGGAGTGGGACATCTGGGTCTCCTTAACCTTTGGTGTTTATCCTTAACCTTTGTTTCCAAAGTAGCTGCACCATTTTGCATTCCCACCAGTAGTCACAAGGGTTCCAATTTCTCTATATCCTCACCAACACTTGTTAATGTCTGTATTATTTATTTATTTATTTTTTAGAGAGAAGAAGGGAGAGGGAGAGACAGAGAGAAACATAGATGTGAGAGCAAAATATCAATTGGCTGCCTCCCACACACCCTCTACTGGGGATCAAGCCCGCAACCCAGGCATGTGCCCTGACCAGGAATCGAACTGGCAACGTTTCACCATACATTTGTTTATTTTTAATATATTTTATTGATTTTTTACAGAGAGGAAGGGAGAGGGATAGAGAGTTAGAAACATCAATGGAGAGAAACATCGATCAGCTGCCTCCTGCACAACTCCTACTGGGGATGTGCCCATAACCAAGCTCCGTGCCCTTGACCAGAATCGAACCTGGGACCCTTCAGTCCACCGGCCGACGCTCTATCCACTGAGCCAAACCGGTTTTGGCCGAACTGGCAACCTTTCAGTGCACGGGACGTGCCCAACCAACTAAGCCACACCAGCAAGGGCTTTATTGTTACTAGAGGCCCGATGCACAAAATTTGTGCAAGAGTAGGCCTTCGTTTCCCCGGCTGCCAACACCAGCTTCCCCTCAGCACCTGGAACCCGGGCTTCCCTCGCAGCCCCAACTTCGTCCGGAAGGATGGAAGGACATCCGGAAGGATGTATGATCTGATTGGAATATTATGCTTATATTATTATAGATTATAGCCATCTTAGTGGGTGTGTTTATCCTATTTCTATTAATCTAATGCCACTGTCTTTCTGGGGATTCCTCAACTTCCCTTATCTATAGGTGATACCTCTTACTTAGAAATACATCTGTTCTCTTGTTTCTGAGGCACCTTGAGGGCAAAAGGGTGTGTTTGTCTTTTGTTTTGTTTTTAATCAGTATTCTGTTCTAAATGTCCAGATGGCCCAGGTTCCTTTGAACTGCATTGTGAGAGTTACCATAGCCCCGGGGCAGTACTATAAATGCCTCCTGCTGTCCCCTCAGTGAATGCCAGCTGTTTCTGGGCCTCTTTTCTGACATGGGTGGGGAAATCACTTCCCAGAGTCCCAGATCAGTGGCTGCCTCTCCTGAGGCCAGGCCAGTCTGCTTTCGCAAAGACGCCCCGTCTGGAAGAGCAGCCTTGAGTAGGAGCTTATAACGGATTGGATATGTGGGGACTGCTATCCTCTCCCGCGATCATGGCTTTTGTAAGGGTCAGACTGATGAATGAAACATGGACCTAACAGGGCCACCATCCTTGCCTGCGTCAGGCCCTACGAGGCGGCAGCACTCGCCCTCGCTCCCGGGACGCAGCCCTGATTGCATGTACTGTCTTGGCTGCAGGGGGTGTCGGAGGCTTCCACGCGCTTTGCACCACTACATGAGCTCTCACCCCAGAAGCCAAGGCACCAACTACTAAGTGTTTCCAGGTGTGTCCATGTTTGTGTTTGCTTTTGAACCCAAACCCTCTGTTCAGTCACCCTGCTGTTTTCCCTGTGCAGTGAGTGCCGGGAATGAGCACTGGCTCGGCGCTGAGTGCGTGGAGGTCAAGTTCGTGGGCCCCTGAGACGCAGAAAGGAGAGCGTTCCGCAAAGTGAACCCACCACCTGAAGCTTCATTAAGGAAGCGTTCAAGTCGATCATTTCTGGTGGGATGACAATTCCTTCTTTATAGTTTTCAGAATGTTCACAATAAATTACGTTTGTAATCATGGAAAATGTGTTTGTGGAGCTGTATCTAAGTGAACTGTCAAGCAGGGTTCTTCACCTCGGTACTTGTGTTTTATGCACAGCGGTCACCTTCGTCCCTGTGTCCACGGTGAACGGGCAGGCAGAGGCTGACGACGTCCTGGCGGCCATCCGCCCGGCCACATGCCTCGTGACCATCATGCTGGCAAATAACGAGACCGGCGTCATCATGGTGAGTCGCTCTTTCCTTTTACGGGGACCCGGTGGGAAGGGGGCGGTCAGCCCCGCCCGTCTGTCCATCCTCTCGGCTGGGCCTCTTCCTCTGCTTTCAGTTCTGTAGTGTTTTTGGTCTGTCCCCGTTAGTGTCTCCTTCTTTCATTCAGTTTTCATCAAATCCAAGCAACATACCCAACTCTTGATTTTCCCCTCTTCAGCCCATCCCTGAGATCAGCCGGCGAGTTAAAGCCCTGAACCAGGAGCGGGCGGCTTCGGGGCTGCCTGCCGTTCTCCTGCACACGGATGCCGCGCAGGCCCTGGGGAAGAGGCGCGTGGATGTGGAGGACCTGGGCGTGGACTTCCTGACGATCGTGGGCCACAAGGTGCACACACAGAGGCCTGCCTTCCTCCTGGGCAGAGGCCTGCTTCCCTCCTGGGGGAACATGGCTCCATGACCTGGAGGCTCACCCCTTACCATCACCTGTCACCCAGGGCACTTGAGGGCCCCCTGAGAGCTGGGCCCTGGGATGCAGTGACAGCAACTCCCCGCTCGGAGGAGCTTACAGAAGGAGGCCAGCAGCAGCTAGCGTGTCACTTGACGAGTGCCATGGCTGGGATAATGGGGCACCCAACCCATAGGGGCGGGAGGGGGCAGCCAGGAAAGGCTGTGGGAGGGCACTGAGGGCTCAGGGGAGGTAGATGCAGGTGGGTTAGCCGGGTGGTGTGTGTGCTCTGCAGCAGAGAGTGTCAGCCCACCCGCAAGGACGGAGATGCGGGCTTCAGGAAAGTGCTGCTTTCTCTCACATGGTTTAAAGTGAGGCTCCTGAATGTAAAGGTTTAGTTCTGTGACGCAGCTTTAAGGTGGAGAGAGGGCCTGGCTCATCGTGAAGTCGTTGGCAGTGCAGGGGGCCTGGGCCTCTAGTGCTTGGTTCTGCAGCTCAGGGCTTGCCGGGCTCCAGAGGCCAAGCAGCTGGCGTGGCTCCCCGGCACCTAAAGCTCTTGTGTGATTTCTGTGTGAAAACGTGGACTCACATGCAGAAATAGCCCTCAGTGACCTCTAGTTCCAACCCTGTCCTTTCACAAATGCAATGACATGGGGGGGGGGGGGCAGGGGCATCACCACACAGCTCGGACTCGAGTCCAACATGCCCGCCTCCAAAGGCTTCTGTGACTCCAGCATGTGTGGAGCGGTGACAAGGCACAGCTTTGGGCCCGCACATTGCAGTGTCTCTGCCTCTCAGTGATCAGTTTTCATCCTGGGAAGCTCCTTACTTATAACGACTGCCTTCTCCTTTCAGTTCTATGGCCCCAGGATCGGAGCCCTTTACGTCCGAGGGCTCGGGGAACGGACCCCTCTGCACCCCATGCTGTTCGGAGGCGGACAAGAACGGAATTTCAGGCCGGGGTAAGGTGGAGGTTAGCGAGGCTCTGGCTGCTGGCTGGGGTGTGCCCTCAGGGCCGGCTCTCTCTGTCTCCGGCCACACAGGGACCGCACAGCCCCTCACTACTGAGCCAGCCCTACTGTCCCTCTGAGCCCCCACTCAGCACTCACAGACCTACAGGATTTTGGAGATGAAGGACATCTCTGTGTCTTTAAATGCTTCAAAGTGTTGGTCCGTGCCCTGGCCAGCATTGCTCAGTGGTTGGAGCGTCAGCCCACACCCCGAAGGGTTGTGGGTTCGATTCCCAGTCAAGGGCATGTATTTGGCTTTTAGGTTTGACCCCTGACCCAATCGATGTGTTTCTCTCACATCGATGTCTCTCTCCTGCCCCCTTCCACGCTCTCTAAAAAAAAAAATCAGTGGATAAAAATGTCCTCAGGTGAGGATTAACAACAAAAAAAGCACAGTTGCCCTTGGCACTCTGGCGTGGCCACTGCACAGGTGCCCGAAGACCCCTGGCCAGACGGCTGCGGTTGTGCCTGCAGGTGAGCGGGGCGCGCAAGCACCTGGCTCCTTCCTGACTGCTCCTGTGTCCCCAAGATGCACAGGGCCGTTCCAACCAGGGAACGAGGGGGGACAGTCAGGATCT
Organism: Corynorhinus townsendii; assembly: GCA_026230045.1. Taxonomy (NCBI): domain Eukaryota; kingdom Metazoa; phylum Chordata; class Mammalia; order Chiroptera; family Vespertilionidae; genus Corynorhinus; species Corynorhinus townsendii. Next base: position 35,765,811 of record JAPDVU010000005.1, read on the forward strand.
TGAGAAGAGTTTTCAATAGCTGCCAACACGGAGATGACAAAGGCGTTAGAATGATCTGGTTAAGACTTTAAATCAGACACGGTAAAGACACGTCAAGGAAAAATGTGAACAAAGGACAGAAAGTGTCAGCAAAGAAAAAGTTGTAAAAAAGTGGAAACGTTAGACCAAAACCATAATAATGAAAATAAAAATTCAGTTGATGGGCTCAACAGCAGAATGGAGGAACAGAGGAAGGAATCAGTGAACTTTGAAAGATAGAAGAATAACTAGAATTATCCAATCTGAACAACAGAAAAGAAATAGAGTGGGGGAAATTGGACAGAGTCTCAGGGACCAATGTGACTATAACAAAGGATCCCAGTGCATTTTTGTGAAGTCCCAGGAGAGTAGCAAGAGGGGGACTGACAGCACTTGAAATAATGGCTGAAAAATTCCCAAGTTTGGCAAGAGACATAAACTTGCAGATTTAAGAAGTGAACAAATCCCAAACGGCATACCGAAGGAAATCCGTGTCACAATATGCGGTTACGCTTCTGAAATGGAAGACGAAGAAAACTCTTGAAATTGGCCCGAGCAAAACTGACACCTTACCTAGAGGGGAAATCAACTTCAGGGACAACGGGTTTCTCACCAGAAACCATGGGGCCAGAAGAAAGTGGCAGCGCATTTGGCAGGTGCTCGGAACTGTTGGCTGGAATCCTGCACAGCACACCTGTCCCCCAGGGTCAGAGGGCAAGTCAAGACGTTATCAGATGAAGGAAAACTGGTAGAATCTGCCTCTGGACGCCTGTGCTAAAGGGACTAATGGAAGTTCTCTACGCAGAAGGGGAACAGTAAGGAAGGACCTTGGGAAGAAAGGGCTTGTTTTCCACACGGGGAGCGGACATATGGACAACCAAATTAAAACTACAGTGCCACTGCAGTCACTCAGAAATACTCAGATACAAATGTCACACAGCCTGTACTGGACACGCATGCTGAACAGCACAGTGCCAGCGAAAGAATCAAAATCTAAATAAATGGAGCGACGCACCACGGTCATGGGTCCCAAGACTCAATACAGTAAAGATGTCAGTTCTCCCCAAATTCAGATACAATTTCTGTCTGTCCAATCCCAGCGAGGAGACCGTTGGAACAAAAGAGACCCCAGAGATGGGAAAGCTGTTCTGTGGAGGACGCGCAGCCCGCCCTCCCCTGGTGCTGCCGTCATGGCCATTCGGGGCCAGCGGCGCGCCTCCACCCATCCCACACCTTACCCAGCGTGGCCTCGGAACAGATCCTGAACTTAATGTAAAACACAAAGCTGATACTTGGGGGGAAACAAAAATGGAAAAAATTGCCTGGGCCTAGGACTTGGCAGCGCCTTCTCTGCCCCAAACCTCTAGAGAAGGTTCATCCATCCCCGGGGCAGGGGGGCGGGAGCGCTGCTGAGCCTCGGCCGAGGGAACGGGGAGGAAGAGCTCTCAGACCTGCCCTTTGCCGTGGGGACCAAAGAGGTGGCTGTGGGTCTGCAGCAGGTGGAAGGAGGTTTCCCTGGTCCGGGCAGAACTGTCACCGAGGACCGGGAGGGGAGGGGGCGGGGGGAGGGCTTGCCGGCCGCCGCTGGGCAGGCAGTAGACTGCAGGAGGGTTAGGGGCCTGTGTGGCACGTGTGTAGAAAGGGTGTTGCTGTGATTTTTGTCTTTGAACACACGACTCGCACATAAACGGGATTCCTTCCTGGGACATTTGTCAGTTGGTTTGCATAAAAATAGGATGGACTCCCTGTCTTACAGGACAGAGAACACCCCGATGATCGCTGGCCTCGGGAAGGTAAGCCTGTGACCCTGGGCAGGTGGCGGGAAACAGCCTTCCTCCTGTGTCTCCTCCTCTCACGCGGCTGCCACACTCGCCGCACTCGGACCCCAGCGGTTCTCTGTGACCCCGCTGGCTGTCCTGAGTGTGACTCAGTTCTGACACAGCCTGGAGGCAGCTCCGTCCACCGACTGGGGCTCAGTCCCAGGAGATCCCACACTTCAGACTCTAGTCCCAAGTCCAGGTTGTCACCCGGGCTTCTGACCGACGGGCTGTACATTGGAGGTTCCCCTTGCCCCCCCACCACCATTCAATTAATTTGCTCAGATCCCTGGTTTCATAAAAGGATGTGAGGAAGGGTGCAGGGGAAACTCCCAGTGGAAGAGATGCAGAGGAAGGCCGGGGCTTCCACACCCTCTGGGTGCCACCCCCAGCGCCCCACGTGTCCACCCACCCTGAAGCTCTCCAAACCCCGTACTCTCGGGGTTTTATGGGCTTCAATGGGTATTTAACTCCATTTCCAGCCGGTCCTCTCTAGAGATGGGGGGTGGGGCTGAAAATCACAGGCTCCTGAAATGGCCTGGCCTTTTGGTGACCAGTCCCCCACTCAGCAGCCACCCAGTGAGGCCTCATTAGAACAAAAGATACTCCTGTCACCAGGGGAATTTCAAGGCTCCGCGATGTATTCCACTCTCCCCTCCATCATCCCCTTCTCCCCATGGAGCCTCCTGCCATCCACGCCCTCACTTCTGGAATCTAAGAGGTGCCCTTGATCTTGCTCTTATTCCCATGCTTGAGGCAGCAGCCAGGCCTGTCTGTCTCCACCATAATAGTGGGGATCTGTCTCTTGTCAGTTTCCATGGCCACCGCCACGTGACCAGGTCATCCCCATCCTTTGCTGACACCTGCCAGCCTCTTCCCTTCTCCACGCACGGGGTGGTGGGTGACCGTGCAGGTCAGATCCCCTTCCCAGAATCCTTTGCCCTGTGACTTAGGCTCAGGTCCCGCCTGTCACAGAGCCTGGGTCCCCGACACTACTCACTCTGCTCCGGGAGCACTCACCCTCCCCCTGGCCTTGGACCTTGGTGACTGCCCCTTCCTGACTCTGCGTGCCATCGCCACACTCCTGTCCCCACATGCCCGTGTCCCTGAAGATCACCCACCCAGGCAGTGTGATGCACCCACCTGTCCCCGTGTGTGTGTCCGTCCGTCCCTCCATCTCTGGAACAGTAGGATGTGCTTTGAGGGCTGACGTTCTTCCTGCCCTTATGGGCTGCAGCAGCTCTGGTGCGTGGCAGTTTCAGGAGGTGCCTGGTCAAGTAAATTCCTGTGGATCAAGTGCGGTGACACTCCAGGCACTTAGCTCAACCACCAGTCAGCCCCCAAGTACTGTCTGCTGTCCCAGAAATGAGCAGTTTGAGGAAATGGCCGTCAGTCACCAGGAATCGCCACCCCTGCTCCGTAAAGCTTTGTGGTCCTTGGCTTTACAATAAGTGGCCACCATCCGTGCCCCTAGGCTGCTGAGCTGGTGGCAGAGAACTGCGAGGCTTACGAGGCCCACATGAGGGATGTGCGCGACTACCTGGAGGAGAGGCTGGCGGTGAGTGCCCCGTCAGCCCCGGGGGAGCGGGTGTCTTTGGGGCCTCATCTCCTTCTGCCAGTGGGCCCTGAGGACTGGGACTCTCAGCCCAGCTGGTCATGAGACAGGAGCCAGAGTCAGAACCCCAGAGAGGCACCCCAGCAATGGATTGTTTTCCAGACAGAGGCGCACCAGAGATGGTGCCTTTAGTGATCAGTGTAGAGATTCGTGTGTCAGTGTGTCAGGATTTCATCTCCTTGTTGGCTTTGCTTCCATAGCCAGTGTAGGTAGGTGCTTCCCAGTGAGAATTATTTTACCTGTTGAGGTTGAGGTTTTGTTTTCCAGGAAAGTCTAAAGGTCAAGAAGGTGGGGCGGGGCGAGGGGAGGGGGCGGGAGATGGCGGGGCGGGACCTTGGAGCCATCACTGAACAACCGAACATTTCATCGATCTTCAGGCTGAATTCGGTGAGAAGAAAATCCATCTGAACAGCCAGTTTCCGGGGACTGAGCGTCTCCCCAACACGTGTAACTTCTCCTTCCGGGGACCCCAGCTCCAAGGTGATGACAGTCTCCTGGTCTCCAGGGCGTGGGGGCATGGGCTAGGCTGTGCTGTGGGTCGCTTGCTAAGGCACAGCAGCTGTCCTGGGCTGTCGCAGGCCTGCCTCTCCCTGACTGCTCGGTGCTCCAGGCCCAGGAGGAGGGCGTGCACAGTGCTCAGCAGTCTTCACGCCCAGCTGAAAGCAGGTCGGGGAGGAGATAAAATGAACTACGTTTTAGGGTAGTTGATACTTTTTGCCAGCAAATTTGACAAGATATTTTATGAAGGTAAGGGAAATTCGATCAACTCTAAAAACTGGCTGTGAGGAGGGAAGAGTGCAAATCCAGGGGTTTCCCTGGTTGCTGAGACACTGCTCCCCATCAGGGAAAAGAGCTGTCCTGAGTCCCTGAGCCAGTCCAGGGGTGACCTGCTGTGTTTCACTGGGAGGTGGAGGGAGCCACAGCGCAGAGCACATTCACTGCTTAGGAGAAGAGGTCCTGGCTGCTTTGTCCTGCTCTGTAAAGCTTTTGTCCTGGGTTACAGAGGATGGGCAGCCCCGCGGCTGCGTTAATGAGACCCTGGGCTGCGCTGCGATCTCAGTGGGACGGGGCAGATGGGCGTGTGGCTGCATCTCCGAGCGTGGTCACTAGGAAGCTAAGTTCCTGTCCTTTCCCACTTCTCCCGGGCAGACTGTATCACTGGCAGCCTGTGTTAATGCGAATGGGACAGAGATGCTTGTTACTGTTACTTGTTACTGTTACTCCGCCTGGAAGAAGAGGGAGGCCTCTGGCTTCATGAAGGCAGCTGTCTAGGGTCCTACCTTTAGAAAACGCAGGTTAAGTCTGACTTATTGCCAGGACAGCAACTTCCTAAGTGTGGCCGCTAATCAGAATTCCGGAGTCTTACTAGGCAGTGGTGGGAAACGACATTTCTGAGGACAGTTTTATGAGCAGAACAATGCCTGCTTCTCCACAGCCAGGGAGAGGATGCCTGGTCCCCGTCCCCCTGCCCGTTTCTCTCACCTCTGCTGGGGTGGGCGGGGCCACAGGGAGGGGCCCCGCCAGGACTCTCAACCTCAGGAGACCTGTGCTCTCTCCTCAGGCTGCTCGGTGCTGGCACAGTGCAGGACGCTGCTGGCCAGCGTGGGGGCTGCGTGCCACTCGGACCATGGGGACCGGTAAGTGCTCTCCAGGAAGCAGCACAGAGCTGTGCAGCCTGGTGGGGACATAGAAAGTGACCCTGTGCAGGCCTCCGGGGGACAGGGCACGAGCTGCAGCCTGAAGCAGGGCCCAGGCTTGACCAGCAGCTCTCATAGTCTGGCAGGGGTGGGGAGGGGTGGGCAGTGGGGCCAGGAGCCCGATGTGGCAACCAGACTCCAGGTCAGGAGCAGCGAGGCCAGGCCAGCCTGGACCCAGAAAAGGGCTCCTGGGCATGTCCCTCATGGAGCTTTCAGGGGCCCTCGCTTAGGGAATGCTCACCATGACGCGTGGGGGAATGATCTGAGTAGCCCATTTCTAAGATGAGAAATCAGACAGAGTGGTCAAGGTGGCAGCTGCAGTCTGTAGTCTTAACAGCCACAGAGATGGGGTGGAGGGGAAGAGGAGGGGCTGACAGCACAGCTCAGGAGGCACAGGTGTCCAGTGTGGCCCCTGGGTGGGTGGGAGGGGAAGAGGGTGGAGGCAGGTGCCCACTGCCCTGTGGGTGGAGGTGGGGCCCTGTGGTGGTGCCTCCTGGAACAGAAGTGAGGTCACCCAGCCAGGAAGAGCTGTGTTGTCACTGCCCAGCATGGTCCTCCTCTCAGCTGTGACAGGGTCAGCTGCAGATCGGGGGTTTCAAGCGCTGACGTCCAGCAGCCCACACTGCCTTGCTGTTGGGCCCCTGGCCTGTGTAGGTGGCCTATGAAGGCAGAGCCTGCTTGGGGATTTGAGGACCCCCACCAGCGGCACACACCCAGCTTCAGAACTGCCTCCATTCATAAGTATAGGCTGGACCCATGTGCAAAAAGCCTTGTGCTGTGTGCTGTGAAAACCCAAAACACTGGGTACGCCACAGCCTCAAACAAAGTGGATGCAAGACGCTCCACTGCGTGTGTGTGTGTGTGTGTGTGTGTGTGTGTGTGTGCGCGCGCGCGCGCGCGCACATGCCTCTGTCTGCATGTCTCCGAGCCCTGGAAACCCCTGCATGTTAGGTCTGGGGGCTGTCCATGCTCCGGGGCTGAGGTTCTGTGCTGGGAGAGCCAGAAGACTGACCGTTTAGGACCTTCTGGCATGAGAGGCCCGGGATCTGGAGAACCAGGGAGCCTTTGGAGCTAGACCTGGAAGACGGGTGGCTGGGGGATGCCTGCAGAGGGGTTGGGGAGCTGGCCAAGAACAGAGGGGGCCGAGGCCCTTCCCTGTGTTTTCTCTGTGACAGCTAATGCTGGTCTCTTGCCCCTACAGGCCATCCCCGGTGCTGCTGAGCTGTGGCATCCCCTTTGACGTGGCCAGGAACGCGCTTCGGCTGAGCGTGGGCCGCAGCACCACCCGGGCCGAGGTGGACCTCGTGGTGCAGGACCTGAAGCAGGCCGTGGCCCAGCTGGAGGGCCAGGCCTAGTGTCCACCTCACAGGAAGCCTCCGAGGCCTGTGCAGGGTGACCTTCCCTACAGATTCAGAGTGGGCGGCAGCTCCCTCTCTGTTCATGGATCAGTGTGGAGCGGGTCCCCCGAGCACAAAGGCCCGGACATACACACCTGCGTGGGCCTATCGCTGTCACTGCTGCCCAGTGGCACAGGTTGAAGTGGAGACGCTTTGGCTGTGCCTACACTCCCCCTAGGAAGCGAGCGCCCCCTTCGTGGAAGGTGGCATTTTTATCAGGAAAGTGAAGTCCTAGTATTTATAATTGATTGGAAGCCTGATGCATGAAATTTCATGCACTGGGGGGGAGTCCCTCAGCCTGGCCTGTGCCTTCTCGCAGTCCGGGGCCCCTCGGTCCTTACCACCCTGCCACCGCTGCTGCACTCACCAGCTGTGAGCCCAGCTTCTGGCTGAGGGGTGCTTCCCCTGTGGAGCGCACTGACCACCAGGGGGCAGCTTGTGCATCAAGCATATGCCCCCTGGTGGTCAGTGCGCATCACAGCGACCAGTCCTGTCATTCAGTCGATTTGCATATTAGGGTTTTATTATATAGGATTGTTGCTATCATCAAAATAGGAAAGGAAACCTGGTCTTTGCTGCAATCACAGCCACCCTGTATGTGTTTGCAGAGTGGTCAGTCTGCCTGTGCACCCACCCCTCGGGCCCTTGTCAAGCCCTTTCCAGATGGCCAGGCCCAAGTCCCCCCATTCCCAGCCCTGCCTGTCACTCAGGACTCGGGCCTCCCCACCCAGAGTCCTCAGGGCCCTCCTGTCTTTCCCCTCAGATCTCTTTCTCAGGGTCTCAGCTCACAGGGCACTGAATTGGAGGCGGCAAGGCCCATGTGACTGGGTTGTTCCCAAGGTGGAAACCAGTTCCTCCCTCCCTCAGCTTTCACCTGATCTTACCTGCAGAAGGATTCTTCTATCCTCCCGAATGCTTTGTGGGATTCTGGTACACTTCAAATGCCATGTCCACACAGACTTTACATAGGAGCGACTTTTTAATTCACACTTTTAATGTGCAGTTTTAAGGCGCAAAAAACTACACGATGACATTGAGGATACAATTGTCGGGTTAAACAAACTAATAAAATATTCCAGTGCGTGTATTGGCGTATTCCCAGTGGGCTCTGCTCTCAGGGCTCCAGAGTGCGAGCTGCTTGTGCGGAAACCCCAGCTCATCACTGAGTAGCCTCCCTTCAGCTTAAGACATTCACCTGGAGCCTGGCCAGCATGGCTCAGTGGTTGAGTGTCGACCTATGAACCAGGAGGTCACAGTTTGATTCCCGAGCTCCATCTCCAGGGTGGGGCATGCAGGAGGCAGTTGATCAATGATTCTCATCATTCATGATTCTATCTCTCCCTCATTCTCTGAAATCAATTTAAAAAAATAAAAGACACAGTCACCTGAGATTGTGTCTCTGGAAGCCCTGGGAAGGCAGGTGCCTGATGTGCAGTGTCCTCCAGGGAGGCTGTGGGTGCCCAGCTCCAGGTCTGGGAAGTGCACCTTGTGGCTCTGAAATATGCACCTGAGACAGTTAGCTGCAGCCCCTCAGACTCTCACTAGTTGGGTGGGCTGAGGCGGGGCCTTCAAACCCTCAGTCTCCCTTGGGGACTTACTGTCCAGTGCCCAAGGCTGGCCCTGCGCAGCCAGCTGAGGACCAGGACCCAGCACAGGTTTCCAGGTGGGAAGGCTCCTTGTATGACAATAGAGCCAAAGCATTTAGACCCTAACACACCTGGTGGCAAGTTCCCCGGAAACCGCTCCATTGTGGGTGGGTCTGCCCTCCCATGACAAATCTCCCAAGTGGCTTTCTCAGGGCTGCTGCCCAGACTGGGGGAGCAGGCGCTGGGGGCCTGCTGCTCTCTTGAGAGGATCTTGTAACTAAGCTCCGGCTGGATGTGGGAAGTTCATCCCAGGCTGAGACATTTCCTCAGCCCTTGCCCCACGGGAGGAAGAGGCACAGCCCAAACGAGGGGCAGTTCCACTGGCTGGTGCTCAGCTCCTGATCTTAACACGGCGTGAGCCCATAGCCTGTACCCTGTGCCCTCTGCCCACCAAGACTGAGCACAGCGGGAGTGGCTCAGGCAGGGCTTGTGGCCCAATCCCCAAGGCCTGCCCCCCCCCCCCCTTGCACCCTGCCGCCTCCCATCTGCCCTGTGGGCTGCTTATCGGGTAACCAGAGCTGGGAGCTGCGTCCACGCCTGAAACAGGAAGCCCGGGCCTGTGCGTGAGCCCTGAGAGCCTGCAGGTGCCTGGGCAGGAGGATGGAGGAGCAGCGGGCACTCGTGGCCGCCAAGGACGGGGACCTGGCCACCTTGGAGCAGCTGCTGGAAGCTGGCACCCTGGGCCCAGGCATCGTGGATGCCCTGGGGGCTGGCCTGGTGCACCACGCCACCCGGGCAGGCCACCTGGCCTGTGTCAAATTCCTGGTGCAGCGGGCCAAACTGCCCGGCAACCAGCGGGCCCACAACGGGGCCACCCCGGTACACGACGCAGCTGCCACCGGCAGCCTGGCAGAGCTGTGTTGGCTGGTGCGTGAAGGGGGCTGCGGTCTGCAGGTGAGCACAGGGCAACCCGGGAGGCAGTGTCCCTGTGAATAGAGGGAGGAGTGAACTGTGAGCTAGAAGGTCCTCTGCCCTGGGCTCTCTTTCTCGGGGACTCACCATGAAAACCCCACAGCTCCGTCTGTGCAGTCTGTCTCTGCCCCGCTCCCCACCCCCTACCCCCCCTTCAACAACACAAAGCCCTTGCAAAGCCAAGGCCACCTCCTAAACCACCTTGCATCCCCATCGCCCCCCCACTCCCCGCATACAAGCACCTGGCCTTGCCGGTGGGGGTCCCGCCAGTTCTCATCAGGCCTGGTCCCTGGGGCCTGTCTCTCAGGATCTAGAAAGGGCCCACAGGCACTCGCAGTGGGCACTTGGGCTCAGGAGCTGGAGCCCCGTGTGTGACTGAGGCCCTGATGCTAGAGAGAGGTCTCCAGGGTTCAGGGACGAGCTGTTGAGGGAATTTCTACCAGGGCCCGTCCTCGCCCTCTTCCTGCCTGTCTGATACCCCTTTGTGAGGAAAGACTGTGAGCAAGCTCTGACAGAGCCTCCCGGGTTGCCAAGTGGGCATTGGGGACCCACTGGGTCCCAGGAGAGGGAAGACTCACTGGTCACAGCCTGAGGCTGCCACCAGTCACAACCTCCAGGGGCAGCAGCAGAGTGCTGCCTGTCGGTGCTGTGCCTGGGAGAAGGCCCCAGGCTGCGGCTCCCGCAGTGGAAATGGTCCCTGCCAGGACCTGTGCTGGGGGTGGGCACTCAGTGGCGGGGAGGGGCCAAGGTCAGGAGGCTGCCAAGCCTGGCGCGGCACTGGTGGGCAAGCGGATTGGGAAGGGGCATGACTGTGCTCTGACTGTGCTGTGGCAGGGTCACAGATTTTGACCCAGACCTGGACTCGAGCCCTGACCCTGCCTCTTCCCTTGAGCAGGTCGCCTCAGAAGAAAGGGCCTCCCTGGCCTTGGAGGGAGCAGGGGGGAGAGGAGGGAGCAGAAGCTTCCAGCAGGCAGGGTCCCTGGCAGTGTGGACCCCAGACTGGCTCTGGCCACACAGGTTCTGCCTAGCAGGGTGAGTCTAAACCTGCCACCCATTCCCCACCCTGCCTGTGCCCCGGTAGGACCAAGATGCCTCGGGTGTCTCCCCACTACACCTGGCCGCCCGCTTCGCCCACCCGGTGCTGGTGGAGTGGCTGCTCCGAGAGGGCCACGCAGCCACGCTGGAGACGCTGGAGGGGGCCCTGCCACTGCACCATGCCGCTGTCAGCGGGGACCTGACCTGCCTGAAGCTCCTGGCAGCTGCCCACCACAGGTGAGGAGCTGGAGCGCCCCCCGTCGGCAGTCTGGGGGCCTGGCCCCTGGGGAGCCTGCACCCAGGGGGCAGAGAACAGCTGTTGGGCAGGCACACAGGGACAGGACACAGGGAAGGGCAAGCCTGGCTGTCCTCACGGCCCCACGTGTGTTCCCAAGACCTTGCATCTCAGCAGTGGAGCAGCGTTCTTATTCCTGGTCCCCCCATTCCCACCCCTTGGCGAAGGCCTTTGGGACTTGCTTTGCGGATCTTCCTCAGAGTGTCCACGCTGGCCATGGAGTCTCTTAGACTCGGTTTTTAAAGTATTTTCTGCCATTTGAAAACTGGGAGACTTCACATTCAAACATACGCACACATATATGCACATACTTGTATGCGCACACATGCACTTGCACATACACATGCACACATGCACACACACACACAAATGGGAAGGACCGTGCCCCAGAGGCCAACATTCCCACTTGGCACCACTGCAGGAGCCAGAGGTGAAGTCTGTGTCACCAGGGGATAGGGGTCAGCCTTGGGTAGGGGATGACCCCTCCCTGCAGCGAGTCACTGGCCCTGCAGCAGGTGGAGACGGAAGGGATTCGGGAAATCCCAGGACCTGCTCCAGTCCATTCACATCAGCGCCAAATGCCAGGCCCCAGTGCCCGTGGATGGGATGAATGTCTAGTGTCTGGCTCACAATGTCCCCTTTTGCTGAGTAGGCTCAGCTCTGAGTTCACTGACCTGCCCACTGCAGGTCCCTGGGCTAGTCACCCTGAGGTGCCCCCTGCTGGCCGACCCTAGGGTCGCACACCTTGAAGAGGAGTGGGCGGAGCTGGAGTCCAGCAGCCAGAACCCTCATCCCCACTTCCCCGACCTCAGCTGATTCCCTTGGGGGATGAGAAACCTGTGCAAGCCTACAGGTGACTAGCTGGGACCCCTCAGCGGGTAAGGGAGCTGGAGCTGGCCAGTGCCGGGCCTCCCCTCCCCTCGATCTGGGTCCTTAGCTGGATCAGTCCCCACCCCCACCCCTGTGACCCCTGGCCAAGCGCCCTCTGAATCTCGCCCTCCCCCGCAGCAGCGTGAACCGGCGGACACGCAGCGGTGCCTCCCCGCTGTACCTGGCCTGCCAGGAGGGCCACCTGCACCTGGCCCAGTTCCTGGTGAAGGACTGCGGCGCCGACGTGCATCTGCGCGCCCTGGACGGCATGAGCGCGCTGCACGCCGCTGCCGCCCGCGGACACTACTCGCTAGTTGTCTGGCTGGTAAGGGGGACCGGGTGGGGACAGGGGAGTCCCCGGAAGGCTGGCCCCTGCTCCTGCCTACTCCCCAAAGTCCCTCCCAGCAAGCAGGGCCTGGGGGGATGGGATGTGCCCGCCCAGCGCTCCCAGCAGCGTGGGCAGCAGGCTCAGGCAGGGTCCGGGATGCAGCCTCCAGTCCACAGCTCCAGGCTGAGGCTGTGAACCCGGCATCAGCAGCCCTTCCTCACTCCCCTAGGGGCCTCCTCCTCTGCCCTTCCAACAAGCCAGCCTCACTCCCCAGGGGCCTTTGCATGTGCTGCCCCCTCTGCCTGCACTCCCCAGGGCCCCTCCACTGCCTGCCTGCCACCTGGCTAGGATGGCAGCCACCCTGTGCCCAGCCCTCTGCTCTCCTGCCGTCTTTTCTCCATGGCACCAACACCCGACACACTGTAATTCTGACTTCTTTATCTTGGTGGTTGTCTGTCCCCACCCTGGGAGACAGGGACTCTGTCCTGCTGCTGTGTCTCAGGGCCTGGCATGCTGTCAGGGCTCTGGAGATGTTTAGTGAGCAAATGAATGAAGTCCTCAGGATGAAGTCCCACTGTTCACCTGGGCCTCAGAGGCCGCCAGTGGTCACCTCCAGCCTCCCTTTTCCGGCCCCTCCCGGCCCCTCCCAACCCTCCCCCCAGGCACTCAGCAGGGCCTCACCTTGGCACAGGCCAGGTCTCCCTCCTCCTGGGGTCCTCCTGCCAAGTGGGCCCACCCCCAGAGAAAGCCCTGAGGCCCTCCAGTTGTCACCCCCCTGACAGTCTGGGGTGATGTCCTCACATCCCCTCCCCTGTAGGTGTGAGCCCACCCATTTCAGACCTGGCCTCCCCTCACCTGGAGGGACTCCTGGGCCCGGGGTGGGTCCTGGCCGTCTCTGGCAGCAGGGCCATGCATAGCATGTGCTTCACATATGAAGTGAGCCAGCAGGCTGTGTGGTGCCCAGGACAGGTGGGTAGGAGTTCCCTGGAGGCTCACCCCAGTAGGGAGCAGCTGGGGCCATGGGGTCCCAGGACCAGAAAGGCCTTTCCAGATGGACTCCCCGCCCCCCTCCCTGTAGAATGGCCAAGGGGTAGGGCAGCCTCCATCCAGCCCGGCCCACCCGCCCCAGGGCTGGGCACCCTTGCCCTTGGGGTGCTGGCTGGTGGGAGGCCTCTGTCCCTCACAGACATGGCTGAGTGTGGGATGAGCCAGCAGAGCTTTGGGCTGCAGGTGATGCGTGGACCGAACAACCAAAGCCCGTCCCTCCCCCAGAAGGAGCAGGAGGCCATTGACAGTGGATCAACCCCGTGGGCACATCTCTGCTGTTCCCTGGCCTTTCCCTCGGGGTGAAAGTTGGCCACATTCAAGGCAGGAAGAGGGAGAAAGGGGGCACCCACATCTGCCAGCCCCTTCCTTCAGGAAGGCAGGGTTTTCCTGGAAGAGGCCCTTAACGTCTTGTTGGCAGACTAGGTCATGAATGTCCTGAGGCCACAGTTCAGTGTGCCCATAGAAGTGGGTGAGCAACCCTCAGGGTCTGCCCCTCACATCCCCCCAGCCCAGCTGGGTGCTCTGGACCAGAGACCACTGGTGCCCTCACAGAGGTGGGTTGCCAGCAGGACAGGGCCCAAGCCACAGGATGACCAGGGTCCGAGTCCAGCGCTCTGAGAGGCCTGGCAGGACCCGCTTCCCAATGTCCCGTGTCTGCATCTGTGCCGGGGAAGCTCAGGGCCCAAATGAGCCCAGTGCCAGAGGCTGTCAATGTAATTTGCGGTCTCCCAGGTGCCCTTGAGGTGTTTGCTCATTGGATGTGTGAAACCAGCCCCTGGAGGTGTTCTGCTTAAGATTTGGGCTGGGGCAGATTTGGGGACTGGAGGCTCCCAGTAAAACCAGATCTCACCCCAACACACTGTTCTGGAGGTGCCAGGCCCTGGGATGATGGCAGGCTGAGTGTGAGGGGCCAGCTCTGTCCCAGGACTTCCTGGGGAGTGGAGCCCCAGCCCCCAAGGTCACCTCCCAGAGCTCCATGTCCTCCTCCTGGCGGCCACCCCCCAGGAGTGGTCACTCCCATCCAGCCTCACCTGGTCCCTCTCCCCCCTTTCTCCAGGTCACCTTCACTGACATCGGACTGACAGCACGGGACAACGAGGGGGCCACAGCCCTCCACTTTGCAGCTCGAGGCGGCCACACACCCATCCTAGACCGGCTGCTGCTGATGGGCGCCCCCATCATGAGAGACTCCTGGGGTGGGACCCCCCTGCATGACGCCGCAGAGAACGGACAGATGGAGGTAAGGCAGCGCCAGGGGACTTCTGTTTAACTCATTAGTCAGTGAGGAAACTGGGAATTCAAAGTGATTGTATATCCGCACACACATACTTACCCCCAACAGGGGAGGGATGAGGAGGTGAATACACAGATAGACGGATGCAACCCGGTCGGTATGGCAGGCAGGTGATTGGCTGATTGTACTCCATCAGACACAGACATTTTGCCTTTCTCTGGACAAGAGTCATTTGTGGTACAGTTTTTTGCAACCTACAGGTATTGCCGCAAAGGCAGTGAATGAGAAGCAGGGGCAGCGCAGAAAGTGTGTGCCTGGGGCACTCAGTAATGACTCTTTTACCCATTAGTGCCTTTCCGATTTTCCCTGATATGCCCATTGGACTGTGTCCTCTGTTTCCTTACACCTGAGCATTTACAGAAAGATGCACACTTATTACACTGTATCTTGTTCTCTTCACCTGTATGTTAGAGTTAGAGGGGAGTGCTGATTATTTTAAAAGTATGTGTGCAGCCCGGCCAGTGTGGCCCAGTGGTTGAGCACCGCCAGGAACCAGAAGGTCATGGTTCGATTCCTCATCAGGGCACATGCCCAGGTTGCAGGCTTGATCCCCAGTGTGGGGCGTGCAGGAGGCAGCCAATCAATGATGCTCTCATCATCACTGATGTTTCTATCTCCCCCTCTCCCTTCCTCTCTAAAATCAATAAAAATATATTTAAAAGAATAAAAAGCATGTGAACAGGTAACTGCATACATGGAGTTCACGTTAGGGTCCTGAATGAGGTGTCAGGAAGTATTTGTGATTAAAAGGGCGCACTGGGACTGACATTAGGAATGGAGGGCCCTGGACTAACTGATGCTCAAGGTGCCTTCCAGCCCTGCGCCCGTGATGCTGCTCGGTCTGGGGTGATGGTTAAGGTCATGGGTTCTGAGAGCCATTGCTCTGCACCCAGGCTGCCCACTTTCTGGTGTCTGAACTTGTGAGGCCTCTTATCCTTCCTGGTGCCTTGTTTTGTCTTGTGTAATACGGGCCCCTTAAGCCCCACGGGGTGGGGGAGCTGTGAGGAGTGGCCCAGGTGTCTACCCAAAATGGTGCCTGGCACAGTGAGGGACCATGGGAAGGCCTCACTGCCCCATCTCTGGGACAAGCTACCTTCTGGGGGTGAGCATGATGGTCCCCCCAGTCCCGACTGTGAGAGAGCTGGTGGGGTGTGGGCAGTGGAGGGAGAGGCCAGAATGGGATGAGGTGGCTGTTTTTAATGTGTTTTATTTCTACAGTTTTCAAACACCTGTATGACATTATTATTTTTTATTCAGTACATGAATAAAGACATAGTCAAACATACCCACAGATTTACCCCCTTTTCCTCTCAGGCCCATTCCTCCCGGCAACTTGGGACCCCACATGGAATTCCTTTCCCTCAGTCTGAGTGAATGTTTTAGATGGTCCCTTAGGCTGGGTTTGCTTCTTGTTCCTTTCGTTTGCCTGGAAACATTTTTATTTCATCTTCAGCACATTTTTGCTGGGTAGCGAACTGTAGCTTGCCAGTTTTTACATATTGGTGCTTTGAAAATGTCATTCATCACTTTCTGGTTTCCATCAAGAGGTCTGCATGGTGGGGGGGAGGGGCGGTCACGGTTTGAAGATCCTATTTTCCCCTCTAGCTGCTTTTACTAGTAAGAAGCCCATCATGTCTGGTCTTCTGCAGTTTCGCTGTGATAGGACCAAGGTGGGCGGCTCCTACTCAGGACTGGTTGGACTTCTCGAGTTTGTGCTTAGTGTTTCCACCTGTCTGTCAAGTTCTCAGCCATTTCCTCTTCAGACATGCCCTCTGCATCCACTCTGCTGTCCCTCATTCTGCATTTTAGTTCTGGCTATAGCTGCTGGTTTTCTGTCTTCATCTTTCTGTCCGGCCATGCTGCATTCTGGATTGCTTCTTCAGGCCCATTTTCAGTTTACCAGTTCTTCAGCTTCAGTCCTTAACTTGGTTATTATTTTTACTAGAGGCCTGGTGCATGAATTCGTGCATGGGTGGGGTCTGCCTGCCCATCATAGTGGATCAGGCCAGGCTGGCTGCGGGGAGGGGACGTGGTATGTTGGCCGGCTGGCCCTGCTCCCTGGTCGAACTCCCATTTGAGGGGATAATTT
The DNA here is from genome assembly GCA_026230045.1 of Corynorhinus townsendii. Lineage (NCBI taxonomy): Eukaryota > Metazoa > Chordata > Mammalia > Chiroptera > Vespertilionidae > Corynorhinus > Corynorhinus townsendii. Next base: position 35,781,871 of record JAPDVU010000005.1, read on the forward strand.
GCGTATTAGCCTTTTATTATATAAGATGTTCTCTACCTCTGAATTAGTCATTTTTCAAATCTGCATGTGTCCGTTTTTATGATTTAACATTCCATGCCTGTACTTTCCAGCTTGGTCTTTTATTTCTTTGAAAGTCGTAAGCCTGATTGCATCACAGTTAGTTAGCCTGTTTCTGCAGGTTTGTTTGTTCGTGTTCTGGTCTCCTTTCTGGTGCTCCTGGTCTTGTGGACTGTATGATGCACATTATATTTGAGAAATGATTTGCAGGAGTCATTTGAGGCCCGGGATGTTGTCTTGATTGCCTCTGCCTGTTAGCATATGTGGTACTTGCGAGTCCAGAATCATCTGAGTCCACATTCCAGGCACAAGGCTCCCTGGTGCCCCTGCATGATGGGGCACTGCGGGCTGGCTGGCTCTGGTGTACTTTCCTCCGAGGGGGAGCCCTCAGCCTGCAGCAGCAGGTGGTGAGTCAGAGCCCACCTTCAGAGGACCTGGTTTTTGCTGGTCCCCCTCCTCCCAGGAGGCTGCAAGGACCACCCAGGTCATGATTTTCTCCTGCATCAGCACTCTGAGTGCTGGGCTTATCCCTCTGACGTTTGTCTTCTGCTTGGCCTGGTGGTTCCTCGCTTACTTGTTGCCTCTTCGGTGCTTCAGGAAGGGGACTTTTATGTCTTGTCCATTTTCTGCGTTATTGGGGAGGGGATGGGTCTGACCCACCTGCTTCTCTACTCCCTGACCTGGGTCCTTCTGTCTACCTGTTTTTGCTGCTGGCACAGCCACCTCACAAATGTCCGGGCTTCAGTCTGTCACAAGTCCCAGCTTCTTCATGGAAACATGGCACATCCCTCTGAGAGTTGCTGTAAAAATGGAAACTGGTTCTGTAGTTATTGCCCAGGACAAGGGCTACAAGGGCAAGGGGCAAGGTCGGGGTCAGGCTCCGAGCAGGAGGACCCCAGCCATGCTGCCTTCTTACCACCGGAGCCCTCAGCGAGTTCTTTACCTCGGTACCTGCAGGGCTTGGTGCCAGGCAGGGCGGCTGTGGGTGCAGAGAATGCTGGGATTCTTAGGCAGGTTCCTCAGATGTTGGCAGCCTCAGTGTCCCACCTGGGAGCTGGGGGTGTGGTGCCAGTCCTCTGTGGCGCCTATGAGTACTGTGGGATTGGTTTGTGTGCCGTGGGTCACATGTGGCCCTCCCTGCAGTGCTGCCAGACCCTGGTCTCCCACCACGTGGACCCCTCCCTGCGGGATGAAGATGGCTACACGGCGGCAGACCTGGCGGAGTACCACGGACACCAGGACTGCGCCCAGTACCTGAGGGAGACGGCCCGGCCGGTAAGTCTCAGTCATCCTAGCTGGGGGAGGGTGACGGCGCCCTCCACTCCCACCCTGACAGACAAGTTAGCTAGAAAGCTCTATGTATACCATGTCATTTGCAGGACAAAGGTTCTGGACCAGGGCTGAGCCAGCCCCACAGCTCAGCTAGCTGGTCACTGGGACTAGGGATGAGCCAGCAGCCATGACTGGGCAATGACCAGTCCTGTGGCAGGGGCTGTATCAAGGGCTGTGGCAGGGGCTGTGACAGGGGCTGTGGCAGGGGCTGTGACAGGGGCTGTGACAGGGGCTGTGACAGGGGCTGTGACGGGGGCTGTGACAGGGGCTGTGACGGGGACTGTGGCAGGGGCTGTGACAGGGGCTGTGACAGGGGCTGTGACAGGGGCTGTGACGGGGACTGTGACAGGGGCTGTGACAGGGGCTGTGACAGGGGCTGTGGCAGGGGCTGTGACAGGGGCTGTGACGGGGACTGTGGCAGGGGCTGTGGCAGGGGCTGTGACGGGGGCTGTGGCAGGGGCTGTGACAGGGGCTGTGACAGGGGCTGTGACAGGGGCTGTGACAGGGGCTGTGGCAGGGGCTGTGACAGGGGCTGTGACAGGGGCTGTGACGGGGGCTGTGACGGGGACTGTGGCAGGGGCTGTGGCAGGGGCTGTGACAGGGGCTGTGACAGGGGCTGTGACGGGGGCTGTGACGGGGACTGTGGCAGGGGCTGTGACAGGGGCTGTGACAGGGGCTGTGACGGGGACTGACAGGGGCTGTGACGGGGACTGTGACGGGGGCTGTGACAGGGGCTGTGACAGGGGCTGTGACAGGGGCTGTGACAGGGGCTGTGACAGGGGCTGTGACGGGGGCTGTGACGGGGACTGTGGCAGGGGCTGTGGCAGGGGCTGTGACAGGGGCTGTGACAGGGGCTGTGACAGGGGCTGTGACAGGGGCTGTGGCAGGGGCTGTGACAGGGGCTGTGACAGGGGCTGTGACGGGGGCTGTGACGGGGACTGTGGCAGGGGCTGTGACAGGGGCTGTGACAGGGGCTGTGACAGGGGCTGTGACAGGGGCTGTGACGGGGACTGTGACAGGGGCTGTGACAGGGGCTGTGACAGGGGCTGTGGCAGGGGCTGTGACAGGGGCTGTGACGGGGACTGTGGCAGGGGCTGTGGCAGGGGCTGTGACGGGGGCTGTGACAGGGGCTGTGACAGGGGCTGTGACAGGGGCTGTGACGGGGGCTGTGACAGGGGACTGTGACAGGGACTGTGACAGGGGCTGTGACAGGGGCTGTGACGGGGGCTGTGACAGGGGACTGTGACAGGGGCTGTGACAGGGGCTGTGACGGGGGCTGTGACGGGGACTGTGACAGGGGACTGTGACAGGGACTGTGACAGGGGCTGTGGCGGGGGCTGTGACGGGGGCTGTGACAGGGGCTGTGACAGGGGCTGTGACAGGGGCTGTGACGGGGGCTGTGGCGGGGGCTGTGACAGGGGCTGTGACGGGGGCTGTGACAGGGGCTGTGACAGGGGCTGTGACAGGGGCTGTGGCGGGGGCTGTGACAGGGGCTGTGACGGGGACTGTGACGGGGGCTGTGGCGGGGGCTGTGACAGGGGCTGTGGCGGGGGCTGTGACAGGGACTGTGACGGGGGCTGTGGCAGGGGCTGTGACAGGGGCTGTGACAGGGGCTGTGGCGGGGGCTGTGACAGGGGCTGTGACGGGGACTGTGGCAGGGGCTGTGACAGGGGCTGTGACAGGGGCTGTGACGGGGACTGTGACGGGGACTGTGACGGGGGCTGTGGCGGGGGCTGTGACAGGGGCTGTGACGGGGACTGTGACAGGGGCTGTGACAGGGGCTGTGACAGGGGCTGTGACAGGGGCTGTGACAGGGGCTGTGGCGGGGGCTGTGACGGGGACTGTGATGGGGGCTGTGACGGGGACTGTGACGGGGACTGTGACAGGGGCTGTGACAGGGGCTGTGACAGGGGCTGTGACAGGGGCTGTGACGGGGGCTGTGACAGGGGCTGTGACGGGGACTGTGACGGGGGCTGTGGCGGGGGCTGTGACAGGGGCTGTGACAGGGGCTGTGACAGGGGCTGTGACGGGGACTGTGACAGGGGCTGTGACAGGGGCTGTGACGGGGACTGTGACAGGGGACTGTGACAGGGACTGTGACAGGGGCTGTGACAGGGGCTGTGACAGGGGCTGTGACAGGGGACTGTGACAGGGGCTGTGACAGGGGCTGTGACAGGGGCTGTATCAAGGGCTGTGACAGGGGCTGTGACGGGGACTGTGACAGGGGACTGTGACAGGGGCTGTGACGGGGGCTGTGACAGGGGCTGTGACAGGGGCTGTGACAGGGGCTGTGACGGGGACTGTGACAGGGGCTGTGACAGGGGCTGTGACGGGGACTGTGACAGGGGCTGTGACAGGGGCTGTGACAGGGGCTGTGACAGGGGCTGTGACAGGGGCTGTGACGGGGACTGTGACAGGGACTGTGACAGGGGCTGTGACAGGGACTGTGATGGGGACTGTGACAGGGGCTGTGGCAGGGACTGTGACAGGGACTGTGATGGGGACTGTGACAGGGGCTGTGGCAGGGGCTGTGACGGGGACTGTGACAGGGGCTGTGACAGGGGCTGTGACAGGGGCTGTGACAGGGGCTGTGACAGGGACTGTGACAGGGGCTGTGACGGGGACTGTGACAGGGGCTGTGACAGGGGCTGTGACAGGGACTGTGACAGGGGCTGTGACAGGAGCTGTGACGGGGACTGTGGCAGGGGCTGTGACAGGGGCTGTGACAGGGACTGTGATGGGGACTGTGACAGGGGCTGTGGCAGGGGCTGTGACAGGGGCTGTGACAGGGACTGTGACAGGGGCTGTGACGGGGACTGTGACAGGGGCTGTGACAGGGGCTGTGACGGGGGCTGTGACGGGGGCTGTGACAGGGACTGTGACAGGGGCTGTGACAGGAGCTGTGACAGGGGCTGTGACAGGGGCTGTGACAGGGGCTGTGACAGGAGCTGTGACGGGGACTGTGGCAGGGGCTGTGACGGGGACTGTGACGGGGGCTGTGACGGGGACTGACAGGGGCTGTGACAGGGGCTGTGACAGGGGCTGTGACAGGGGCTGTGACAGGGACTGTGATGGGGGCTGTGACGGGGGCTGTGGCAGGGGCTGTGACGGGGACTGTGACAGGGGCTGTGACGGGGACTGACAGGGGCTGTGACAGGGGCTGTGACAGGGACTGTGACAGGGACTGTGATGGGGGCTGTGACGGGGACTGTGACAGGGGCTGTGATGGGGACTGTGGCAGGGGCTGTGACAGGGGCTGTGGCAGGGGCTGTGGCAGGGGCTGACAAGGGCTGCCATCTACTTGATTCAAAGAAGCCATGCTTCTGACTCTGGACCCCCATGGCCGTTGCACCCAGGGGTGACGTTGTGTCAGACTGAGGTTCCCCACGGGTGGGAGCAAGACATTGTGTTCTTGGTGAGGTGGCCTTCACGAGGCCCAGCCAGCCCTTTGCAGTCCAGGAGGCAGCAGCTTCCAGTTTCCGCTCCTGCCTTGGCATGTGACCTTGACCCTCCCTGAGCCACTACGCAGTCTGTGAGGACAGGGGTCTGTCCTGCTGGCCCCATCCCCAGCACGTGACAGGCCACAGTGTTTGTGAAATAAACAGGAGCAGACAGATGGGAGAGGAAATAGATGGATATAAGGTGTGGATGGACAGAGATGATGGTGGATGGACAGACCAGTGGGTGGGGTGGACAGATATGTGGGTGGAGTCAGCAGTTTAGTTAGCATGGAGTCAGGCTACCTCCCACCCCTCCATTCCAATCTGCCACTTCTCCTTAGTGGGCACCCCTGGGGTGGCTGGACCCCATTTCAGCTGACAGCCCTGAGGCCCAGAGAGCTGCCATGTCCCTGTGTCAGGTCTCACAGCTGTGCCTCCTTGTCTTTCAGGGAGTCAGGCCTAGTGTGGGCAGGGCTGCAGTCCTCCCTGGCCCTGGGCCTTGGGACAGTCCTCACTCGGCCACCACCAGCCAAGGTTCAGAGGCAGCTCAGGGTGCTCTGGGGACACGCCGGTGCCCTGAGTTGTCTTGACATTATAGTTTCAGAAGCAAGAACTACAGGTCTGCTGAAGTAATTTACTTCCTAATCATTTTATTGAACATTCGATGTTTGGTTAAAGGCTGTTTCCCTGGCTTGGGTTGGAGGAGTTGATGGACCTCAGCGAGCTGCTGGTGTGGTGGGCGGAGCTTCACTGTCCGTCCGCTAGGGGTGCCCGGCCACCTGGGTCCCTCCTGGCCCCTGTGTGGTGGCTGGGTTGGCCTGGCAGTGAGATGAGGAGGCAGGGTGGGGGGCTGCTTGGCTGCCAGGGAGCAGGTCCCACTCTGTGTCCCTTGCCCGCGCCCCCCCGCCCCCGGCCACACTGCAATGTCCAGGGCCAGGGCTTGTCCAAGCAGGGTCTCTGCCCCCGCCCTCCATCCCCGGGCTCCTGCACATCTGCCAGCTCCTCCAGCCACTGTGTCCCACTCTCTTAGGTGGACGGGGTTGTGGGTGCTCTCCTGACACCTGGGATGTGGGGAGTGGACCATCTCAGGTTACCTGTGGTTCTTTGGGTCCTGGCTGGCTTCTTGGTGACACCACAGGATTCAAGGCAGCAGATTCCCCAAACCAGCCTGGGCTATGTGTGCAGGCCCCCCACCGGCCTGCAGGCCAGTGGCACCCAGCCCATCCACACGCTCCCCCTGTGATGGTGGGAGTGGGTGGGCTTGTCCGCCTCCTTCCGCCCACAGCCCCTGCGGCCTGCGTCTGGGCTGACAGCTGGCATGGCGCATTCAAATGCAGACCTTGGCTTTGGGGCTGATGTGTCCAGTGAGCTTCAGGACCCCATTTGGGTCTCAGGGTTGGACCTGCGGTCTCTCTCTTCTCCCTCAGCGAGCACCGGGGCAGTAGGGGGTGCCAGCCACTCGCCACTGGCTGGACTGTTCCCCCACCAGGACTCCTGTCTCACACTCCCAGGCGCAGGCTCGGCCCTGCAGGAGGGCGGCCGGCAGCTGGGGGCCGAGGCCCGGGAGGCTGTGCGCCTGATACAATATTGATGGAAACGCAATATCCAGAGGTCACCCGCGCTGGCCTCTTCCCATGTCAGGCTCGGAGGAGGTGGTGAAAGCCACAGCCACGGGTCCCAAGAGAGGCAGCCCGGGACCGAGGCTGGACAGGTGGAGACAAGACTTGCTCTGTGGGAGGTGCCCCTTTCGTGGGCTGGTCTGCAGGACAATAGGGGTCCTCCTGCATGCTGCTGGGGAAGTGCAGGCCCTGCCTCAACCTCTCCACCGTGACTTCAGCCAAGTCCTTCTGCTCCCTGGGCAGCCCCTCTGCACACTGAGGGGTAGGGCAGGGGTGGGGCAGGGGTAGAGGGGCCCCCTGCACCCTGACTCCCTCTTCTGAGGCCGGGTATGAGTGAGATCCTGGTGGCAGCAGTTAGGAGCAGCAGCCCAGGGTGGCAAGCCAGGTTCCCCACACCTCCATGGCATCCACTGTCCTACTTGCCTCTGCCCCATCCTCATTACCACCAAGATTGGAGCGGCTCTGCCAGGAGGTGGTTAGTATCTCTGAGACTCAATTTTCTCATCTGTAAAATGGGATTGAGGAGCCTAGTTGCAGGGTAAAAGAGACACCCATTGACCACCCCCAGGTCCAGAAGGGTCCTAAAACCCCTTCATTTTACAGATGGGGAAACTGAGGCCCAGAGAGGGCAAGGCCTCCCCCGGAAGCCTCCTCCCCAAGGGAGGGGCAGGCCTGGCTGAATCTCAGCCGTGGTGACCGGTGTCCAGCCCAGCTGTGGGTCATGATTTTGCTGGCCGGGTGGCATTACAGGCCTGTAACCCGGCTCGACAGCTGTCCTCAATGTATAATGCATGGTCGGCACAGCGCTGCTCAAATCTCACCAAAAACACAGCAAAGGAGACTTCAGGCCATGGGGCAATTGCCCAATTTGGGGGTAACACGACCACTGTCAGGAACCCACAGGTCGGGACCGTCTGCCGCTTCTTCTGGTCCTTGTAGATTTGGTTCCTGTCCAGGCCTAAGTGAGGAATGCAGGGATGTGGGATGCCCATTGCCGGGGAAACTCAGCAGCAGACCCCTGTCCTAGCTAAAATTCAGAGGTCACGGTGACACTGCAGTGACGAGGTCTGTGCCAAGGTGCTAGCCCTGCTAGGCTCTCGCCTTAACTCCCAACACCTGCAGGGTTCTTCCAGGAAAATGAGGCCCAGGGCACCTCCCCAGAGCTGCTCCTTAGAGCAGTGAGCAGGATTCAGCCCCAGGAACAGGTGGCATAGGCCTCCCAGCTGCAAGTGCTGCAAGGAGGCCCAGGTTCATTCCCCGGGGTCCCCGAGCAAGCTCCAGCTCCCTACCTCTTCCACTCTCCCCCAGAGAAGGAGGGCAGCTGCCATCCCAGCTGCGCCCACACACTGCCAGGGGAGGGGAGGTTCTTGCCCCTCCCCCAGAGCAGATTCCATTCCCAGGATGGCCAGGAGCAGGGCCAGCAGGCAAGCCCACAGCCCTGTCCTGGCTGAGTGGGGCCAGGCATTGGAGTTGCTCTTTGGTGAAGGCCCCTGCTCAGCCCTCCTCTGTCCATCAGTCTGTCACAGCCAGCTTCTATAGCTGTGCCTCGGGGCCCGGGGTCTGACCGACCCCGTTTGCAGCTCCTAAGCTAGGCTATGTCTACCTCATGGATGCTGGAAGAAGACATGAGACTCCTGGGTCTGAGACACAGGGTGAAGGGCAAGCGTCATGTCTTGTTGGGTCCCTTTGCCCCCCAAGTCCCAGGGTTGTGTGATATGGGCCCAGATGGCTACTCTGCACCCAGGAAGTTTGCATCATAGCTGAGGACCCCAGAGCCTGGGCAGCCCCGTTTTATAGGAAGCAGTAAGCAGCCTGCACCTCTATCTGGGTCCCCGCTGCAAACACGGCCCTGAGAAACGCCAGGAAAAGAACAGCCAGGATGTGGCATCCTTAGTAGATGCAAGAGGCCCACCGCCTGCCTCTTCCTCCACTGCGGGTGCCCCTGGGCCCAATCACAGAGCAGTGATTCAAGGGGCTCTGGTCCTGGCAGGAGTAAGGACTGGGGTCCCAGCGTCGCCTCGTCCCAGCTGCTGGGCCTTGAGAAAGCCCCTTGCCCTCTGTGCCTGGGGCTGTCCTGGGGGTGCAGGTACTGTACTGAGGGATTCCACTAGGTGGTCTCTCCCTCTCATGTGATCGGGATCTCAGGTCCCTGGAGGGTCTGCTTCCCTGGGTCCTGCACTGTGGAGGGTTAAGGTGTATGGTAAGGGATCCCACATGCGGCCCCAGCCCTCCTGGCCACCTGACACCTCTGCCTTCAAATATTCATGCGACGCCTCCCATTCCTGGGGGTAGCAGCTGTGACAGCCCCAACAGCCCAGGACACCACAGCTCCCTGTGCTCGCAGCCCAGCCCCTACTTCCACAGGTCCTCTCGGCTTTGGGCAGACCACCCCTGAGCCTGCTGAAGCTCCCCAACTGCTGTGCTCTGGGGCTCCTGGATTCCTGCAAGGAGCGAGGTGTGAGGTGGGTGATGGCCGGGCAGACGGGGTTTCAGGCTGTGTTCCTGTCCAGTGGCCATGGTGGACGGAGAGTCCTGGACAAGAGTGTGACTTGGAGCTGGAGACAGTGGGTGAAAACCTATGGTGAGGGCTCCCCCATGCAAGGCTCTGTGTGAAGTGAAAATGCAGGCATCTCGCCTTCTAAGCGAGGAAGAATTTCAAGGCAGAGCTGGCAGCGCGTCACACTGAGCTGCAGCGTGGGCCCCGGCCCGGCCACGCATCCCGCATGGGCTCATTTAACCAGGTTCTGGTCCTCTGACTCTCTCCAGCACCACCCAGGGGTCCACTGGAGGGAGAGGTGCGGAGCTGCGGTCTGCTGGCCAGGGCAGGGTGCTTGGAGAGAAGGCAGCGTGCAGCCCTACTAGCTGAGACGGAATGGGGCAGCCTCGGTGCCAGACAGCACCGAGGCACACTGGCCTGGCCAGGACCCCAGGCATCTACCAGCTGAGAGACGGGGCCAGACAGCCTTCAACTTTCAGCTTTAAACCAAAAGACTCTGGGGTCCTGGAGGACAGCTCAGGAGTCCTCCTGGAGAATTTCTGTGCCGCTTAAGTTGGGACAGGCAGAGGCAGGAGGTGAGCACAGTCCTGCTGCTGGCAACACCTGCTCTGTCAGGGCAGCCTGCATGCCTGGGGCCCCTGCTCAGCCAACCCCGTGAGTCCACCCGGCCAGGAGTCTTGGCTCCTGACGGTCAATGCCAAAGCTGAGGCTGAGCTGGGGGGAGCACCTCCAGGCCAAGGCTCTTTCCAGCTGCTCACCCGTCAGTGCTTGGGGGCAGAGAGGTGGCCAAGGACAGGATTGTGCCCTGCCCCAGACACGGGGCAGGTTGTGGGGTGAAATGGGGGGTGATCCAATAGCCCCCCAGCATGGATTCCCAGACCCCAGGCTCCCAGGGCCAATCTTGGTGTCTGTTTCCAAGCAGCCCAGGGAGGTAGCCTGGACACTGCGTGATAGGTCTTGGGCACAGTACCCCTGCCCTGAGGTGTGGTCAAGAGCATGGCCCCTGCTTGTGGCTAAGAAGAGTTTCAAGTTTCTTGTGGTTTTCCCCTAAGCCTAGGGGCCAGGCACCTGCTCTCCTCCGAGGGGATCATTCCAGGTGGTTCGTCTCGGGAGGGTGTGTGTGCGCACATCTCTTGTAAGGCCGAAGAGAGGTGAGCACAAAAACAAACTGGACACCAGGTCCTACCCAGCACCTGGAGCTGCTGAGTTAAGCTGCCTCTAGGGAGCCCATGAGCTGGGCCTTGAGATAGGGATTCCCTGATGGAGGTGGTGGAGACATTGGGGGGGCACAGTGAGTGGTGGCACTCAGACAAGTGGGTGTTTGGGAGCCCTGGTCACCCGGTGTGGAAGGAATAGAGAGACATGGGGGACAGAACCTGGAAGGATACTTGACTCCCACTAGGCCTGTACTAAGATGCACGAGATGAGCCAGGCTAGCCTGGACACCCCTCACCTTCACCTGGGCCTCCCGCTGACCAGGTCTGTCCACCCCCAGGTGCCGCTCCTGATGACACCCCCACCCCCACCATTCCCCCCTCCTCCACTGTCGGCTGCGAGGCGCTCCCCAGAGGATGAGAGAGGGGGCTCAGGTCTCAGGAGCCCCACCTGTGAGTACACTCCTCCAGGGAGGACGGGCCTGGGCCATGGGTGCCAGGAGTGGGCACTGTTGGCCTCACCCCTGAGGTCCTTTGAGGGGGTGGGGGTAGGAGGGTAGCTGACTCCAGGCAACTGTGCTCAGGATACTCAGGACCTGGTTGGGGTCACCCCCTCCCACTGCCAACCCCCAACTTCTTCCAGGTTTCCTTTGTTGTCTTTGTTGTTTTAAAGGGAGACCAATTAAACAGCCTCCTGCCCAGGCAGGGCCCCTCTGTGAGCTCTGAGCCCCTGGGGCCTGGCTACCCTGCCTGTGTGATGATGGGCAGCCCCCTCCTCTCTGGGCCTCCCTAGTCCAGAGGGAAAAACCCCTACAGACATGCTGCTGCTGTCTGCGACACCAGCAGGGGCAGGGACACAGTCCTTAAACTGCAGGTCACCACCCAGACCTGCGTTTATTAAGATGGAATGGAGCAGCTGAGAAATGTTCGCAGGCCCCTCTGTAGTGAGGGCAGCAACAGTTCATGGGGTACATTGTCATCATGTAGGACTGTGTGGGCCCGGGTGTGATGCAGAATGTGTTTCTCATCAGGGTGGAGCCCTGGTGTGTGCATCTGTATGAGGTTCAGGAGCATTGAGGGTGGTACAGGACAGGCTTTGTGGCCCAATGGGCTGCATCAGGTCCCCAGACCACTGGCTGTAGCAGGACTGGAGAGAGGATGAGAGCTGGCCGTGAAATTGGATGATCACAATAAAACGCAGGCTCTCCAACCAGCCAGCCTCTGGAGGCCTGTGCACACCCCTGGGTGCTTCTGAGAAAAGGGGGCTAGTTGGGTCTTTGGCTCCAAATCCAATGTCCTTCAGGGAGGCCGGCTCTACTCCAGGTCCCAGGTCTTCTGCTCCCCAGCCCCTGCCCTGGAAGCCCCTCTGATTCCAGTTCCCCCTTCCACCCAGCAGCAGCGTCGCTCAGCCCTGCCTGGCCTGGCCAGCCTGACCAGCCTCTTCCGAGGGAGCAGATGACCCACGCAGTCCCCGTGGGGATCAGCACCTGCGCCATGGCCGTCACTACGGTGCGTCCTCGCTGTCCACATCTCCGTCTGCCAAGGGCCCCAGCCGAGCCGCAGAGCCCAGCCAGTGTTCTCTGATGGAAGCCCAGGCCAGGTCACTGGGGCAGCCAGGGCCTTCCTCACAGGAGGGCGTCAGGTCGCGCCTGGGACACAGGCTGGCTCTGGAGGACACCGTGGGTTCTGAGGGCCACAAGCAGCTTGTCATCCCAGCACAGAAGGCAGGGGACCTTTCTCTGACCCCAGGGAGTCCCAAGCTCCCTCCTCCTGACCTCTGAACTCAGGATGCTGCTATCATGATATAGAGAAACAACATCCATGGAGAGGGTGGGCCTGGTGCCCACTGCCCTCCGCCTTAGAGCTCTCAGCCAGCCCAGGACCCATGGGGGGGAGGGGAGGCCCACTTCCTTTCTTGTCCTCTTTCTGGGCATGAGGCCCTCACAAATCCTGCCCACCATTCCTTGAATGGGTCCTGGGAACTCTCAGCAGCTGAGATGTCCTGTGCAGGTTTGGGAAATGCTGCACAGTGCTGCTCCCTCTTGGAGAGTTATGAGGGAGCAGGCGGGAGGGGGCGGGAGGGAGCCCCTTAAAGGCCCTGACAAGTCCTGCAGTCCAGAATTGGCCACCAGACTCTGTCTATGCAACTGTTCTGCAAGTTTGTTTGCCCATCTGCATGGCATACTCTGAGCAACTTCATCCTGGCCAGATACAGCAGAGCAGGAGGAATCTCTCCTTGCCTCTCACCCAGCAATCCCCCCTCCTTGATACCACAGGGAACACTGTTGTCCTTGGTCTCCCCACCCTCCCTGGCCAGCCCCCACCGCCCCTCCTCCCTGGGCTGTGCTGGCCCCAGGTGGCCCTCCCTTCCTCTCCCTGGCAGGGCCCCTAGGGGCCTTGAATTACCTGCTCTTGTTCGCACAGGGGGCAGAGACAGCAGCGGGGGATACTCCCCAGGGCCTGGCTGCACTACAGCTGGATGGACTGCCCTCTGGCGACCTCGATGGGCTGGTGCCCACACGTGATGAGCGCGGCCGGCCCATCCCCGAGTGGAAGCGGCAGGTGATGGTGCGGAAGCTACAGGCACGCCTGGGTGCTGACCCTGCCCAGGAAGCTCAGGTGGGGCTGGGCCAGTGGGAATGGGGATAGAGGGGCGGGGCCAGATGGGAGGGGTGGAGCCAGAGGATAGAGGACAGGGTGGGGGGCAGAGGGGGTGGGGCGGGAGCTTTGTCCTGGCAGGTGGACATGGAAGGGTCCCTCTGTGAGCTCTGAGCCTCTGGGGGCCCTGAGGTAGAATGGGTTGGCCCAAGGGAGGACCAGAAGGAGGCAGGAGTGGAGTGAATGAGGGATGGTGAGCAGAGGTGAGGTCAGAGAAGGGACAGGCAGAATATTACAGGACCTCTCGCTGCAAGGCCTCTGGGGAGCCTTTGAAAGTCTGAGTGGAGCCCTGGCTGGTTGCTCGTGGTTAGAGCGTCCACCCGAGGACCCAAGGGTCCATACAGGGCACCTACTTCGGTTGCGGTTGCATGTTCGATCTCTGGCCCTGGTCGGATTTGGTTTAGTGTGTCACTCTCACATCAATGTTTCCCTCTCCCTGTCTCCTCCCTCCCTTCCACTCGTCTGAAAATCAATGGAAAAAATATCCTCCGGTGAGGATTTAAAAAAAAAAATCTGAGCAGAGAAGGGCTGTGGTTTGACGTGGACTTTACCAGGCTCCCTCTGCCTGCCATGTGGACAGTAGTCCTAGAGACCTACCCTTGAGGGACACGGTTTTGTCTGAATGATGTGCTCTGTACCCCTTGCCATAGAGCACCCCCCTGCAGAACAATAATACCTGTCACATGCGGCTCTTTAAGTTCATTAACAGGAAATAAACGTCAGAGCCCCTCCCAGAACAGTGGCCACGCCCTGCCCATGGGCTCCTGAGCTAAATACCCACTGACTGGCTCTCAGAACTCAGTGCAGAGCGTGCCTGGCACCGGACAGTTTAGGCCTCTTGGCAACCAGGCAGTAGGTAACCTGCCTGTGAAATGGGCGCCTCCTCCAAGGGTTCTGAGAGGTAATCAAGAGCCCCAGGGCCTGGACCCAGAGGAAGCCCAGCTCAGGGTCCCTCTGTGTCTGTCCCCCGAAGACTCTGAGCACTGGGGCAGGACTGCGTCTGGTGCAGGGGCGGGCGCAGGGATTCTGGGGTGAGCCATCGGGAGAACCCAGAGCAGAATGACTGAGGCTGCCGTCCTCCGGGCCGCCTTCTAGCACAGAAGGCTCTGGAGTTTGGCAGGAGGGGCAGGAGGGCTCTGAGGAGAGAGAGCCTTTGCATTAAACATTGGGGAGATGAGAGGGAGAGATTAGGCAGAGCAGACACCCCAGCTTCTTTGAAGGGGAAGGCTGGGCCCCTGCAAGGCTGGGGGACTGTCCTGAGCTTCAGTCTCTAAGTCCAGGCAAGAGCCAGCTGGTGTCCAGGGCTGGGCTCCCCAGAGGCACCGGGCACCTGCCATCTCGGGAAGCTTGAGTCCAGCAGGAAGGAGCATGCCCTCCCAGCCACCCCACTGACCAGCCCCCCTGTGCCCAGGAGGACAGTGGGAGCGCGGGCCCCACGGAGCAGGCGGCCTGGCGGTACTCGCAGACCCACCAGGCCATCCTGGGCCCCTTCGGGGAGCTGCTGACGGAGGATGACCTGGTGTACCTGGAAAAGCAGATCGCCGACCTGCAGCTGCGAAGACGCTGCCAGGAGTACGAGAGCCAGCTGGGCCAGTTGGCGGCGGAGCTGCAGGCCCTGCTGCCTGAGCCCCTGGTTAGCATCACCGTCAACAGCCACTTCCTGCCCCGGGCACCAGGGCTGGAGGGCGAGGAGGCCCCTTGCCCAGTGCCCGAGCCCTCAGGCCCTGAGGTGGCCATGGAGGCCGTGCCCGGCGGGCAACCCCTGCCCTTCTGGTGCAGCCATGTCGCACGGCTGGTGAGAAGCATGTCGCTGCTGCTGAAGGGCATGAACGGGCTGGTGCAGGGTGAGGAGAAACCGGCCGGGCAGCCCCCACAGGAGGCCAGCAGGGAGGCCCCAGCCAGCCCCCCACAGAGCGAGGCCCAGCGTGAGATCCAGGAGTGTGGGGTGTCTGTGCGGACTCTACGTGGCAACTTCGAGTTGGTCCCCTGCCTTCCCTGCATCCCAAACCTAGGACCCTGTGAGGCAGGGGCCCAGCCTGGGCAGTGCCCCAGAGGCTGCTGGCCTGCCCCACTGCAGCCCCGGGGCAGCCCGATCGGAGGGGAGCCCGGTCTGGGCGACACCGAGGAGGCCAGTGACTCAGGCATCAGCTGTGAGGAGGCCCCATCGGAGATGGGTGCCGGGCACAGCCCTGACCTGGCCAACCTGCGGAAGGAGCGCATCGTCATGCTGTTCCTCAGCCACTGGAAGAAGTCGGCCTACACGCCCGCACTCAAGACGGCTGCCTGCAGGACCCTGGAGGCCCGCCGCTCTGGGCCTCGAGGGCAGGTGGTGGCCAGGGTTCCTCCCCCACCCCCACCACCACCCAGTGAGGGCCCTCGGCTGGGCCACCTGTGGCAACAGCGGACCATCATCACCCACCTGCTGGGCAACTGGAAGGCCATCATGGCGCACGTGCCTGCCCGGCAGCTGCGGCGGCTGAGCCGGCGGCCCCAAGGCCTCCTGTCTCCCGAGCAGTTCCTGCCCCATGTGGATGGGGCGCCCGTGCCCTACGGCAGCCTCACGCTGGATCTCTTCATGCTGGGCTACTTCCAGCTGCTGGAGTGCGACCTGCCTGCCGAGGAGAGAAAGATGCGCCACTTGCTCTGCTTCGAGGTCTTCGAGCACCTGGGCGCCCACGGCTGGGAGGCCGCGCGGGCCTTCCACAAGGCCGTGACCGACGAGGTGGCTTCCGGCCGCCGGGCCTGGACCGATGGCTTCGAGGACATCAAAGCCCGCTTCTTTGGCTCCAACCGCGGTCCTGCCTGGGACACTGAGCCTGGCCGCAAGTCAGGCCTGACCCCACTCGGGCCCCTGCCCCACACCCCCAGCCCCAGTGGCGGCCCCGAGCCCGCAGCGCAGCAGCTGGGGTCCGGCTCCCAGCAGGGCAGCTTCAACAGTGAGGACATCTGCGGTTACATTGACCGAAGCTTCGCCTTCTGGAAGGAGAAAGAAGCTGAGATGTTCAGCTTCGGAGACTGAGATGGGCTGACAGCCCCTTTCAGAGGGGCCCTGGGGGTGGTTTTGGTTCTCTCTCCTCTTGTCCTTTTTCATCCACCTGGTGGCCAGGTGAGCCCCTGGCCAGGCGGGCAGACACTCAGCATGCTAGCGCCCTCCGGTCCTGCCCTTGACAGAGCTTCCTCCTCAGCTCTGGGCTCAGCCTCAGACTCCTTCTCACCCCCAAACCCAAGGAGCTGCGCTCTCAGCTCTCCTTCGGCCCTGAGGTTGACAAATGGCTGTCCCAGCCCAGGACCCTCTGCCCGATTGTCCCCTGAGCATGTGAGTGCCAGCCCATGCTTTCTGTGGGTCCTCCTCCCAGTGCCTGGGGGTCCTGTCCCTCAGTTTATCTGGGGCTGGCGGCCCTGGCCGCGTCCAGACCTGCATGCCCTGCAGGGGTTCTGCCTCGGTTTCTCCTGCGGACTCGGGCCTGCCCCTCTATGTCCCCTGGCCTCTCCCTATCTGGGAAAACAGGAGTCAATGGCAGAGGCCTTCCTGTCAGATAGAACTGCCCTCCGAATTCTCCGGGTCAGGGAGGTGCTTCACACTGGTGCATACTGGTCGCCCACGGCCACCCGCTGACTCACACGTGCCCACCCCGGGACATACAGGGGATCTGGTTCCCTGTGGGGCTCCTGTCCTCAATTTGACAGCCCCGCCCACGCCACATGGCCCAGGCAGCAGAGAGGGCTGTGAGACATGGTAGTGGCTGAAAAGGGCTCTGAGCAGAGAGGGGTACTGTGCCGCCCTCAAAGGTGAGCTGCCAGATCCAGAGAACTGGTGGCTGGGGAGGGGGAACACTAGCCAGGCCGTGATGAGGTTCAGCCTCTCCTGTGGCCACCCAGGTGTCACCCACACCTTTCTCCTGAGAAACTGAGAAAGGGGGCGGGCGCCCTCAGGGAGCCTCCGGAGCTGCAGAGTATCTCGTGAACAGGTGGATGGAGCCTACAGTTTGTCCAGGCCCCAAGGGCAGCAGGATGATGGGCCCCAGGCTGTGGGGTTTGCCCAAGGGACTTTGGGGAGGGTTTCCTGCAGCTGTTCCATGGCCCCAATAGGCAGTGTGTGGGGCGGGGCCTCAGGAACTTCCTCTGGCTGCCACCTCCCTGTAGCCAGGCCCCCTGACCAGCAAGGGCAGCAGACGAGTCGTGGAATGGAACAGCCTTCCCAGCCAGCCCACTCGGGGTCCCACAGGGAGAGACAGGTGGAAGATGTAGAGTCGGGAGTGTTGGGCGGCCAAGGCTGCCAGGCCCAGAAAGGAGAACATGAATTTGCTAAATAAAGACTCCCGTTCCTGGCCTGTCTTCATGCTGTGCTTGCTGCCCCCGGGGAGAGCTGCCTGTGCCCAGGGCGGGTCCCAGCACTGGGTGGGCACCAAGACCCGAGTCCTCATCTCAGCATCACCGTCCTTAGCCCCGCAGAGCCTCCACTTCCTCATCTGTAAATGGGGTGCAGCGCTGACCTGCCCTCCCAGGGTCATGTTCAGGGCAGACAGGTCGTGTATGGGGGGCCTCTGTCCTGAGACCACAGGGACACTCGCCCACCTGCGGCCATTATTCAAGGAGCAGGTTCCCATGAGCAGAGCGCCAACCCTGGGTTCCCACAACACCTCCACTCTGTTTCCCAGCTCCTGGCCCTAAAGCTGTGGTCGGCAAACTGCGGCTCGCGAGCCACATGAGGCTCTTTGGCCCCTTGAGTGTGGCTCTTCCACAAAATACCACGGCCTGGGCAAGTCTATTTTGAAGAAGTGGCGTCAGAAGAAAATTAAGTTTAAAAAATTTGGCTCTCAAAAGAAATTTCAATCCTTGTATTGTTGATATTTAGCTCTGTTGACTAATGAGTTTATCGACCACTGCCCTAAAGCATGACTGATGGAGCCAGGCAGGAGCTGCCTGGGGCTGCGTGAGCCCTGGGAGGGGAAAGGGGTGGGTGTCAGAAGATGTGGGCATTCGATGTCTCCATCCCTGTGCTGCCTGAAGGACCTTGTTCTAAGGGCCGGGCAACAGAGGGGGCCAGGATGTGGGGGGCAGGGGGTGGACAAGGCCTGGCCTCAGAGGTGGTCTTCTGGCTGGGGTGCTCAGGAGAGCACTGGGCAGGGGCTAGGACACCTTACTGGGACATTCCTGCCCAATCGCTGTGGCCTGAGGCAAGTCTCTCAGCCTCTGAACCGAAGTTTCCCAGCAGGGGCTTTGGACCAAGGCCAGCAGGGGGTACCTCACAAGCGTCCTGGATTCTGGGAGGACATGGGATCGGGGTGCACTGCCAGGAGAGGGGTGAGATGGAGGCTCACACCCAGGTTTGAGGCCTGGAAGGAGGGAGAAAGCACCTCAGTAGACACCCTGCTTCCTGTGGGGTCTTATATAAACACTAGAGGCCCGATGAATGAAATTTATGCATGGGGCGAGGCGGAGGGGGTGTTGTCTCTCAGCCCAGCCTGCACCCTCTCCAATCTGGGACCCCTCGAGGGATGTCCGACCACCCATTTAGGCCTGATCCCAATAGGACATCCCTCTCACAATCCAGGACTGCTGGCTCTCAACTGCTCACCTGCCTGCCTTCCTGATTGCCCCTAACCACTCCCCTGCCAGCCTGATTGATGCCTAACTGCTCCCCTGCCAGCCTGATTGACCCTAACTGCCCTCCCCTGCAGGCCTTGTCCCCCCAACTGCTCTCCCCTGCAGGCCTGGGTTCTCCCCAACTGCCCTTCCCTGCAGGCCCGGTCGCCCCCAACTTCCTCTTCTGCCAGCCTGGTCACCCCCAACTGCCCTCCCTTGCAGTCCTGGTCCCTCCCAACTACCCTCCCCTGCTGGCCATCTTGTGGTGGCCATCTTGTGTCTACATGGGAGCAGCCATCTAGTGTGTTGGAGTGATGGTCACTTTGCATATTACTCTTTTATTGGATAGGATGGTGTTCTGGGGCAGCCCCACCCATTCTGAGCCCCTCGGCCTCGGCTTGTGCTGGGAGAGCTGGTACTTTTCACAACATTCCAGGTGATTCTGATGCTTAGCAGCCTGAACCCCGGCCCACTAGCAGCTCTTGTGTGAGGAGCAGCATCCCCTGCAGTAGACGCTGGCCCGTATGGCCCATCTGAGGACCCCAGAACCCCTGGCCACACCGCAGACTTCAGTGAGGTGACCAGGCCCAGAACAAGGTGAACCCCAGGGCTTCCCAATGTGTTAGAAACACACTGGAGATAGGGAGCCCTGTGCTCTTCCTGGCCGTAATGTGTGCAGGGCACACATAAGAAAACCTCTGCCCAGAAGCAGTGAAAGAATATCCCCTCCTCGTGGCCAGAATAAACAGGCACCTGTGCGCACCGATGCACAGGTTCAACACAAGTCCACTTCTTTTTCCAAGAAGGCCCCAGCTGCCCTGGCCGGTAGCTCGGTTGGTTAGAGCGTCGTCCTAATACACCAAGGTGGTAGATTTGGTCCCTGGCCAGGCCACATAGGAGAATCAACCAAGGCTCCGGCTAGCCTGGCTTGGTGGTTGAGCACTGACCTATGGATCAGGAGGTCGCAGTTCGATTCCTGGTCAGGACAGAAGTGATCTTACAAGTCTTGGTATCAAGTAGGTATCAAGACTCCCACCTTCGCTGCTCCCATCTCTGGGGAAGCCGCTGCCGTGTTGAGAGAGGCCCTGTGCAGAGGCCCGTGTATGAAGAACAGAGGCCACCTGCCCAGTCCAGCGTGCAGTGCCTCCTTGGTGCCAGCTAAGAGATCCTGAAGAAGAACCACCCAGAAACTGTGAGAGATCATTCATGTTTGTTGTAAGACACTAGACGGTGGGGTCATTTGTTATGCCGCAGCAGCAAAAACATACAGCGGATGAGAAAATTTCAGATGGGAGAGATCATAATTATGGAGCAATCGTCCATCCAACCAGCTGGTTCTGACCTCAGAAAACGGTCACTGGGATCCACAGGCCAGAGTAGAGAAAGGTGAAACACCTCCCCCAGAAAGCTCTGCCCTGAGATACACATGCTACAGCACGGTCTCGGGGAAAGAAGGAATTGTCCATAATAGTCCCAAGGACGTTGTCAACTAATGAAGGGAGAGGGGGGATGACCTCATGGCCCCGCGCCCCAAATAAATCCCAGATGGAATAAGATACCCTGAGCAAGTAAGGCCATAAGACACCAGCAGAGGGGGTGGGAGGGCTGGTTGCTCTGGGAGAGCCTCACGGCGTGCAGGCGCCAGGCAAGCACAGGGACAGCGATACCTCCCCACTGAGACAGTGCGTCACTCGCCCGAGCTGGACGACCCTGGGCTGCAAGGTGACCACGCTTTAACTTGGTGATTTCACTCTCCGCATCTCCCCAGGGAAGTAATCAGAGTGGCACTATATTAGTTATCATTGTCCCAAACCGCACCCAATTGAGTGTCTTTCATAGAGGTTACTGGACTCCAACTTCCTGAGGTGTGGTGGATCCCTATTAGGATGAGATTTAAAATCGTGCTTTCCAAAGACCACTCACATCAGCAGTGCTTGCGATGTAAGTGACAAGGCAGGATGCAAGCACCTCCCCGCAGGCACTCTAATGACAGGGGTAGGCGGAAAGGGAGAGTTAATGGGGGCTGTCTTACTGGCTGCATTTTCTGCTTTATATTTTTCTGTGTTTTCCAAATTCTCCACAATAAGCATGTGTGGTTTTTGTCATAAAAAGAAACCAGCAGCGTATTTTTTAAAACTGCACCACCGAGTGGTGATCTGTTGATGAGAATCTGGTGTGAGCCCTGGTATCGAGTTTCCCAAACTGACTTGTCATTCAAGGTGCTGGGCCTCTGATCCCCATGTCCCCGGAAGGCCTCCATTCAGTGTCCAAGCTGGGCAGCTCTGGTGACAGCAGCCTCTCAGCAGAACACCCCTGTCCTTGCTTCCCCCAGTGTTGACTCTGGTGTTCTGCCTGCAACCAGAGTTGGGGGGGTTGGGGGGACAGGGTACAGGCACACACTGAGTCCTCTGTTCCCACTCCACCACCCTTCCTTTCCATGCTAATGCCCAAGGCTGGGGGGAGTCCTGAAACTGTCCAGGGCCTAGGGTTGGGCTGAACTGGGCTGAGTTGGGCTGGGCTGGGCTGGGCTGAGTTGGGCTGGGCTGGGCTGGGCTGGGCTGGACTGAACTGGGCTAAGTTGGACTGGACTGAACTGGGCTGAGCTTGGCTGGGCTGGGCTGAGCTGGGTTGGGCTGGGCTGGGCTGGGCTGAGCTGGGTTGGGCTGGGCTAGTCTGGGCTGGGCTGAGCCTGGCTGGGTTGGACTGGGCTGGGTTGGGCTGGGCTGAGCTGGGCTGGGCTGAGCTGGGCTGAGCTGGACTGGGCTGGGCTGAGCTGAGCTGGGTTGGGCTGGGCTGGGTTGGGTTGGGCTGGGCTGAGCTGGGTTGGGCTGGGCTGGGCTGAGCTGAGTTGGGCTGGGCTGGGCTGAGCTGGGCTGAGCTGAGCTGGGTTGGGCTGGGCTGGGCTGAGCTGGGCTGAGCTGAGCTGGGTTGGGCTGGGCTGGGCTGGGCTGGGCTGAGCTGAGCTTGGCTAGTCTAGGCTGAGCTGGGTTGGGCTGAGCTGGGTTGGGCTGGGCTGGGTTGGGCTGGGCTGGGCTGAGCTGGGTTGGGCTGGGCTAGGCTGAGCTGAGCTGGGTTGGGCTGGGCTGGGCTGGGCTGGGCTGAGCTGAGCTTGGCTAGTCTGGGCTGAGCTGGGTTGGGCTGGGCTGGGCTGAGCTGAGCTGAGTTGAGCTGCGCTGGGCTGAGCTTGGCTAGTCTGGGCTGAGCTGGGTTGGGCTGGGCTGGGCTGAGCTGGGTTGGGCTGAGCTGGGCTGAGCTGAGCTGAGCTGTGTTGGACTGAGCTGGGCTGGGCTGGGCTGGGCTGGGCTGGGCTGGGCTGGGCTGGGCTGAGCTTGGCTAGTCTGGGTTGGGCTGGGCTGAGCTGGGCTGGGCTGGGCTGAGGAGGGCAGCATAGAGATCCAGAAAACCTGTGAGTGAGCAGAGTCTGGAAGCGCCCAGGGAACATGTGATTAGCTAGTCACTCATTGCAGTCCTTGTGGAGCAGCTTTGCCCCTCACTGGAATGCACACATCCTGAGAGCTCACAGCCATCTCCTCAGCAGGTAGCAGGGCCAGCAGCCATGCCAGTGGGGCAGGTGCATCTGTCCCAGACCCAAGCTGTCATGATGCCCTGCTCCCCTTGAGAAATTACCTCACGTTGCCAGAAGTGAAGGCTGTCACCCTGGGGTCCACCCAGGCTCCTTGACACTATAAGAGCATCAGCCAGCCTGGCTGGCGTAGCTTAGTGGTTGGGTGTCAACCCATAAACCAAGAGGTTGCCGGTTCAGTTCCTAGTCAGGGCACATTCCCGGGTTGCAGGCTTGATCCTCAGTGCGGGAGACAGCCAATCGATGTTTCTCATTGATGTTTCTCTCTCTCTCAAATCAACAAAAACATATTTTTTAAAAAGAGCATCAGCCAGTCCCTAGTGGACATCGGGAGGCCTCTGTCGGATTGGGCCCCACTGGCACGTCCCCACACACCTAGAAGAGGTTGCTAGTAAGGCCCTTTGGGGAGGAAGGAGGGGCTGACAGGTGGAAGCTCCCACCTGGCCACCCATGCGGCTCCTCTCCTGGGTCCCTGCAGGCCCTCAGCTCAGAAGCTTTACTCTGAGATTTCGGAGACCCCTCTCGGTGCCCCAGCCCAGAACGCAGGCGGCCTCAGACGTAAGGGCCACGGTGACCATGTGCCCCAGCACTGCTGGGGAGTCCCCTGCTACTGGATTTCAGATGACCCATTTCTTGGCCCTCTTCAGCTCTCACACTAACACAGACCCCACGGCAGCCCGAGGCCAAGGCCATGATACAATGGGTCAAGGTCTCAGGATCCCACGTCCCCGCCACCAGCCTGGAGGGGCACTCGGGATGCCTCCTCACCCCTCGCCACCGAGATGGCCCCACTGCCACCAGGGACCCCCATTTGGAAGCCTCTGCTGACCAACTGTTTTTATTTGTGATCAGCACTTCGTCCCACTTGGCCGAGAACAAGAGGCACATAGATGCCTGTCAGTAACCGTGGAGAAGCGAGTGCCGTCAGCTGAGCTGGGGCCTCTGGGTGCCCCCCTGAGTCCCCAGCACAGGCTCACTGTCCCATCTCCCAGACAAGGAAGGAGGAGGGCGTGGCACCCCTCAGTCAGCCCACAGGGAGGGGTGAAGCCCACACTCACCCCCTCCTGGAATGCATCCTGCTCTCTGTCCCGGACCCTGGTCCCAGAAGCCCCAGCCTTCCTGCCGTGATGTGGCTCGTTTGGGCTTTCAGAGTGGACAGCCCAGGAGGAGACCACACCAATCTCCTCCCCCCACCGCCTGCCCACCCGCCCTCCCTCCCGATGCAGACAGAGGCTAAAAATACCCCTTCAGCCCCACGTGGCCACTCAGCCCGGCAGGCCCTTCATGCCCCTCGGCCAGCTGGCCAGTCCTGTTTTCCGGCCGGAGTCCTCAGCAACGGGGTGCAGGGGCCCACTGAGAGGTAGGTCCAGGGGACTCTGGAGTGGGCAGGCAGGAGGGGGAGAGGGACTGGGAGATAGCGGGTTACGATGGCAACGTCGTGGGCTTGGTGATCACAGCACTGGACACTTGCACGGTCATAGCAGGCCATGGCTCCCCCAAGACACCAGATTCGAGATCATGGTCAAGCCCGGCCCTCAGGGTGGGGTGGGGACTCAGACTTTCCTCTGTGCCCAGCAAAGGGGAAGCTGGACCACACCCCAACTGCAGCCAGGGCCACAGCACCCAGCATTCGGCTGGAGCTGGATTAAGGCCCCTCCTTTGCTGCCCTGCCTGCTCAGCCCACCTCACCCCCAGCCCAGACAGGCACCGGTTGAGGCTCTGGGACCCTCCAGAAGCCCCCAGCCTGAGCTGTTACTGCAGGGTGGCAGGTGTCAGCAGACAAGCCTATGGCCCCACAGGAATGTGGTTGGGCACTCCCGCCCCTGGGGCCTGTCATGGTAGCAGTGGGCCAAAGGAACCCAACAATGATGGGAATGCAAGGTCTGGGGACAGTGGCTGGCCCACTAATCTCCTGCTAACCCCCCTTCAGAGAGCAGAGCTGCCATCACCAGCCAGAGGGCCTCTGGGGCGGGGCGGGGTTGGGGGTGGGGGGCAGGTATCAGCCAGGGCCCGCTGACCCATCCTGTCAGGGCATGAGCCCAAGAAGGTGCTCAGAATCCCAGGTGGGTTCCCTGGGTCTGTCCCTGCTCTGTAGGATGGGGATGGGCACCAGCAGGGAGGGGAGGGACCGTCAGCTCAGTGAAGCCTTCCCACCCCAGGGGCCTGCGTAGTTCACCGCTTCTCTTTCTGGGGCTTTGTCCCCAGGGACGACAGCTGTGGAAGGCGCCCCCTGGTGGACAGACTGTTTCTACGGGTGCAGCTCCTTGCAGCTGTGGGTAACTCCAGGCAAAAGCCTCCATGCAAACTGTTTCCTTCTCTGGGGAGGCTTTCTTAGAGTGAAATATCAGAAGAACATAAATCAACATGCGCATAACCAAATAAGCCCAGAAGTGGATTTGCTGACTCAGACGAAATGAACACTGGGCTGTGGAATTCCACTCCAGAAAATTTACCTTGGTTTGTCCTTACCAACCTATACCCAGAGACGACGGACACCTGGGGCTTCAGCAGGGGTTCCCCAGTCTGGCTCCCCCACTTCCTGCGGTGTGACCATAAGCAAGTGCTACTTTGTGCCTCAGTTTCCTCATCTGTAAAAGGGACGCTAAGAGCCTGCACCTCACAGGCATGTCTGTGTGGTGAAGGCGTGAGCCACCCTTGGGATGTGGCCAAGCGCACGGGAGCCTGTCAGCGAGAGCTGCTGCAGAGACGTGATCGCACAAGCCCTTCACCATCAGCCTCTCAATCTGCAGATGAGGAAACCGGGACCGGAGCGGGCCGTGGCTCCCCCAAGACACCAGCAGGGTCACAGCAGGCCACGGCTCCGTGTGACCAGGGACGGTGGGGCAGGAAGCCTTTCCAATGTCCCCAACGCCCTCCCCAGCCACGGAGGATCGGGGAGCAGGGGAAGCCACTGGGTGCTCAGCCAAGGCCTGTGGAGGGGTGGGAAGGACTGGTGGGAATGAGACCACCAGCCCCAGCTGACCGTGCTTCCTTCTTGCCCCAGGAGCTTCTTCCCGGGGGCTGGCCGTGTTGGCTCCGCAGTCATGGTTCGGAACATGGACGACCTGGACTTCCACCTGCCCTCGCACGCCCAGGACATGCTGGACGGGCTGCAGAGGCTGCGCTCTCAGCCCAAACTGGCCGACGTCACGCTGCTGGTGGGCGGCCGGGAACTACCTTGCCACCGCGGCCTCCTGGCGCTCAGCAGCCCCTACTTCCACGCCATGTTTGCAGGCGACTTTGCCGAGAGCTTCTCGGCACGTGTGGAGCTGTGGGACGTGGAGGCTGCCGTGGTGGGGCAGCTAGTGGACTTCGTGTACACGGGCCGGCTGACCATCACCCAGGCCAACGTGGAGGCCCTGACACGCACGGCCGCGCGCCTCCACTTCCCCGCCGTGCAGAAGGTCTGCGGCCGGTACCTGCAGCAGCAGCTGGATGCCACCAACTGCCTGGGCATCTGTGAGTTCGGGGAGCAGCAGGGGCTGCTGGGTGTGGTGGCCAAGGCCTGGGCCTTCCTACGGGAGAACTTTGAGGCGGTGGCGCAGGAGGATGAGTTCCTGCAGCTGTCCCAAGAGCGGCTGGCCACCTGTCTGGCCAGCGACCTGCTGCAAGCGCAGCCAGAACAAAGCCGGCTGGAGGCCCTGCTGCGCTGGGTGCGCCACGACCCACAGGCCCGGGCCGCCCACCTGCCTGAGCTGCTCAACTTGGTGCGCCTGGATGCCGTGCCCAGGCCCTGCGTGCAGCAGCTGCTGGCCACAGAGCCACTCATCCTGGAGTCGGAGGCCTGTCAAGCAGCCCTGTCCCAGGGCCACGATGGGGTGAGTGGGGAAGGGGGAGCAGGGAAGGGAAGCTCAGGCATTCCACCTGCATGAGGATAGAGAGTGCTCCATTCACCCCCAAGTGCAGATTGTGCCCGTGCGTGTCAAATGTAAGGAGAAGGGGAACAGGAACACAGACAGGCATGGCAGCCGCTACCACCTGCCCCTTAGGAAACTGTGGAGCTCTTATGGGTGCAATTTCCTATCTGTGCTGGCAGTGGGCCTGGCAGGCAGGGCAGGTCTCGATGAAATGACAGGTCAGGGTGTGGCTGGGACAGGGAGCCGACAAGTCCACCTGCTGCTTGCTCAGGGCCTTGCTCCAGAGGATGTCTCAGCAACCAAGTCTGACCAGGGATGAGGCAGAGCCAGCTGGCGGCCCTGCCCCGTGAGGTAGTCACCTTGTAATTGCTGGTGGAGGGAGGTGCGGGCATCCATAGGAGGGGCCAGAGGGCCCGTGGAACCCCTGGGTCCTGGGAGCTCTGGACAGTGGCTACTTACCAACTAGGGTGGGACCATTTCAGCACTTCTCACCTGCCAGGGCCATCCGAGTTGGGTGTGCACGTGCAGGCCCAGGAGAGCAGGGATCTAGGCGCAGGGGAAGGCTTACGTGGGGGCTTGGGGACAGCGCCTGGGATCAGTTCCAAAGGTGGGCGTGGGAACACCTCTGGCAGGCTCGTGGTGGCCACTGGAAGGAGAGCTGCTCTCATGCTCAGGGCACAGGGGCAGCTGCCCTACCTCTCACTGTTCTGTGCTTTGATGCAGTCACCACACATATGGGCACACGTACACACATGGGCACATGCACATACATGAGAGCACGTATACACACACACACAGGCATTCACACACACAGGCATACACACTGAACCTTACCCACCCACGCATGTGCACCAACACGGAAGCATACCTGTGAACCCAAAGCTGTCCCCAAATGTCAAGGCTACTACCTGCCTCAGAAAACACCGCCAAGGCCTGCTAGCGCTGGGGCCTGGGAGCGGACACAGTCGCTGCCCTTCCCTCTGACTGCACCCTCCTGGCCCACAGGCACTGCCTGCCCTGCAGCAGCAGCTGGAGGAGGTTCTGGTGGTTGTGGGCGGCCGGGCCCTGGAGGAGGCCGAGGAGGGCGCCGAGGAGCCCGCCCCCCATCTTGAGAATTTCGCTTTCTACAACACCAAAGCCAGTGAGTACTCCAGCATCCAGAGCTCCATCTGCCACCTGACAGGAGCCCTTGTGAGGTGCACAGACAACAGGCCCATCCTGGGTGTGCCTGGGCCTCATGGGGCTGCGGGCGAGACTGGGGGAGGGGAAGCTGACAAGTGGGGGGCACTGCAGGCCCCTCTCCCTTCACCCAAAGCCCTTGGTATTGTCTTTTAGGCCATGAGGCCCCAATAAGAGGTTCTGCTGCCCAGACCAAACGGTATGGGATGGGTGACCTGGCAGGTGCTTCCTCGTGGTGCCTTGTGCCCTGAGTGCCCTTATGGCCTCAGGGTGGGGTGCAGGCAGCCTGGAGGGTGAGCGCTCAGGTTCTGGATCAGCCCTAATGGGATTCTAATTTCAGCCTTGGAGCAGGTCACTTTACCTCCCTGAGCCTCAGTTTCCTCATCTGTTAAATGGGCTCCTTTGCACAGTTGAAATGAGGAGCCAACAGGCAGGGGCCTGCCCTGCCCTTTGATGTGCCTCTCCTTCGGGGGATGGGGAGGGCATGGTGACCCAGGAAGCTCTTTGGGCTGCACTGATGCAGGCTGGCTGGTGTCCTGGGGCTGCTGGGCAGGTCGCCAGCCACCCCCCTGGCTGGTGGGCTTGGGGCCAGCTGTCCCAGGTCAGGGGCTGACGAGAGGGGATTTCGGGCCTGACATCAGAAGATGAGCTTGGCTGACTCAGTGCGGAAGCAGCTGTCCCTCGGATCCCACTGGGAGGGGGGCAGGGTGGATGCTGGCAGGCAAAGGTCTGGTGACTGACTACTGGGCAATCCCCATGGGGTGGCACAGACATGAGTCAGGAGGGCACACAACCCCTGCCCAGCAAGGCCCGAAGTTCTGCGTGTTCTGAAAACTGTTGTCAACAATAAACAGACTTTTCCAAGGGACGTCCCCAAGGTTGTGCCTCTCCCACAGCCTTCCATAAAAACCCAAAATGTGTCCACTTATAGGACGTAAATATTCCCACCTTTATTGTCTCGTGTTTATTTTCTCAAAGCATCTTCTCAGCATTCCTTCCTCAGCTCACCTCATGTAGCTCCATGAAGGCAGGTCTGACTTGGGTGCCTTCCTCTGTCTTAAAAGCTACCTTTGCTCAGCAGTTGCTGTGTGACAGACACACGTCTTCACGTGTAGTCCCCACATATCCCTGAGAGGTGGGGATTACCCCCATTCCACAGATTAAGAAACTGTGGCCAGGGCTTCCCCAGGCCACACAGCTGGTGCCTGAGAGCTGGGTGTGGACAACTCTGCCCATCTCAGACCCATGTCTGGCCCCTGCATGCCCCTGGCTCACGTGAGCACAGAAGGGGCTCAGGGCAAATGCGTGAGGAATTCAGGAAGGAATGATGTTTCTGTTATAACCCACTAGTGACTAGAGACCAAGCCCTTTAACCCATCACCCCTCTGACTGAGGTGGGACCAGACCAAAAGGCCCATTTGGGGTCAGTGGGGTCAACTGCAGGGTCATGTGAGAGCAGCCTCCGGAGCCTTGCTGCCTCTCGGCTCACCCTGGGGCTGTGCTGTGTCCAGTCTGGGTGCCAGGCTCCAGGGGGCCACCAGGAGCCGGGCCTGGCAATGCACATGGAGCACCATGGGTGCCTCGGACCCCATCCCACTGGGATGGCCCCCACTCCTGCAGCAGCTGAGTCGCCCCTTACCCTTTTGCTGGTGAGGGGACGTCTCTGCACCACTGAGTAGAGGAGGTGTGAGGGGTGAGGGGTGGAGGCTCCAGCAGTGAACTCTGCATGCTGACCCCTGCCTCTCTCCTCCTGCCAGAGAGGTGGACGCCGCTCCCAGACTTCCCCGACTTCCACAAGTGGGGCTTCTCCCTGGCTGCACTGAACAACAGCGTCTACGTCACAGGTGGGCAGGCGGGGGCTCCCCCTTCGCTTAGTGGGATCCACAGTTTAGTTAAGACTCTTGCAGAGCTTTTCGGGGTGTGAAAACGAGGAAATTTTAGGGCCATGGGGCCACACGTGGGTTCAGGGAACAGTCACTGCCTGACGTGGACC
The DNA here is from genome assembly GCA_026230045.1 of Corynorhinus townsendii. NCBI lineage: Eukaryota > Metazoa > Chordata > Mammalia > Chiroptera > Vespertilionidae > Corynorhinus > Corynorhinus townsendii. Next base: position 35,810,826 of record JAPDVU010000005.1, read on the forward strand.
CCAGGTGGCCTTGCCATGCTCCTGCACCCAGGTCCTCCCAAGACGGACTGTGTGATGGGGGGAAGGGATCATTCTGGCCTCTCATATCTCAGAGCTTCCACGGGTGGGGTTTTAAACCACTGATCTTGCGCCTGTTATTTGTGGAGCAGGAGGGACCTCTCCAAGCCACCCTGCTAGACTGTGCCACCGTGGTCCCACCCAACCTGGTGTCTGGCAGCACGGAGGCCTGGCCCCGGGAGAAGGGAGCAGGACCCTGATGCCCAGTCCTGACTGGCTCAGAGACCCCAGGCTGATGGGTACCTAAGGGACAGAACCTCTCCTGGCAGGTGGCTCTCGGGGCACCAAGACAGACACCTGGTCAACCACCCAGGCCTGGTGCTTCCCAATGAAGGAGGCAGCCTGGAGGCCGGTGGCACCCATGCTGAAGGCCCGCACAAACCATGCCAGCTTGGCGCTCAACGGGGAGATCTATGTCATCGGCGGTAAGGCTACCCTCTCCATCGTCCCCAGGCTGCCTCCTGCTCCTCAGAGCCCCCTCTCCACCTCTCTGCAGCCTGGGGGCCTCTCAATCCTGCAACAATGGCCCCCACCCCCATACCCTCACTGGGGACCAGAGAGCCCCCATGCTGGCCCCAGGGATGACAAGGGCACTGCCCCCATCCTGCCTTCAGGAGCTCACTGTCTGGAGTAAACAGGACCCACGCCAGGGCTTCCAGGCAGGCTGGGCAGCAGAATTCCCACCTGGGTGGTGCCACCTGGACATCCAGGGTCACAGGAAACAGGACGAGTCAGTCCCCAGAAGGAGACCCTTGAGGGGCTGGCCTCCAGCTGCCAGCAGAGAGAGCTACTCCCATCCCAGCACCTCAGCTCGGGGTCCCCTCCTCAGTGAAGTCCCAGGGGTACGGAGACCCACAATGGGTCCCTTTGCTGTCACCTTTGCCCCACCATGCCCCAGCCTGAGGATGGGAACCCACCTTAACTCCTTCTACCCAGAGCCCCCTCAGAGTCACCCCGGGGACACGTGTGGTTGGATGAATATTGAAAAACAAAATGCACTTGTTGAGCAAGTTTCCCAAGGCCTCTGTAGGTGACCAACTGGCCCGAGGCCACTCCTAATTTCCTCCTGTGCTGGCCAGCCCCTCTCCCTCAGTGCTTCTCGTGCTCAGCCCAAGAGCAGAGGGCATGCACAGGTCCTGCTCCAGGAACTCGGGGTCCCCAGGCTTGCCCTGCCACCCAGGGCAGAGCCCGGTCATCACCACCCCCAGGGTCTGCCGGGGGCTGGAGTGGGGGCTACTACAGCTCTGCCAGGACTGACATCCTCCTCCCAGGGAAGGGCTCCACGATGAGAAGCCTGGGGACCAGCCTTCTGGGGGCTCCCACCAGCACTCCTCCAGTGTGCTGGGCTCTGAGGGGTTGGGAGTGGCTGGGCTTTACTGAGAGGCCCCATTACCATTCTGGAGGTAGGAATTCTTGCCTACAGGTGCCCACCTGCCATGCCACTTCTTGGTCATGTGGCCTTGGGCAAATGCCCTCACCTCTCAGAACCTCACTTCCCTCTGGAATGGAGGCAAGGCATCTGCCTAGTGAGGCCATGCCTCCCACTCCCTTCCCTTCCTGGGGCACGCGGGGTGGTCCCTGCCTCTCTACAAAGCCCAGGCCCTGTATTTCCAGGAACCTTCCCTTGGCCCCGCCCCCTGCAGCCCTGTCCCACCCCCCACAGGCACCACCCTGGATGTAGTGGAGGTGGAGAGCTACGACCCCTACACAGACACCTGGACGCCTGTCAGCCCGGCCCTGAAGTACGTCAGTAATTTCTCCGCGGCCAGCTGCCAGGGCCGGCTCTACCTGGTGGGCTCCAGCGCCTGCAAGTACAACGCGCTGGCCCTGCAGTGCTACAACCCCGTCACAGGTTGGAAACCCAGCGGACACGTGGGGCTCAGGGGGAAACGAGGGGTCACCTGCACAGAGCAACAGCCCCCACCTGACTAGCGGTCAGGGAGTCTGGGGGCAGAGTGGCCCAGGGCAGGTGACAGGGAAGCCCAGCCCCAGATCTGGGAAGCTGGCTGGCTGCTGTATCTGCCTGGAACTGGCCTCATGGGCCAGGAGCAGTGGCCTGGACCCACAAGGCCCAGTGGCAGCAGCTCGGTCTCTGCGCTTTGGGACAGAGTTTGGCTCCAGCTGGGCTGCTCTGACTCAGTGGCCCTTCCAGCCCAATCTCTCACTCTCTGTTCTGTCCCCTGGACAGTGGACATGATACTAGGACCCATTTTGCAGGATGGGAGTGAGGATCCCAGAGGAGACCAGCTGGACCCAGGGTCAGGTGGGACCCCAGGTTACCAGACCAAGGGGACAGGGCAAGAAGGAGGCAGAGGCCCAAGGTGCCGGTGAGAGTAGGGTGGCCGCCAGACCAAGGCCCTGCTCAGGACCTGAGAATGAGGCTCTGAGGGCCTCCTGCCCCTGAGCCCCTCCTGGAAACCCCCCACACTCCCTCCACCTGTCCAGAGAATGTGAGGTGTGAGCAGTGGGCTCATGTCTGTGGACCCCTACCTCCCATGCAAGGGCTCACTCCCTGGCTCAGAAGGGGGTGCTGTCTTGGAGGAGCCTCAGACCCTTGTGTCCCCGCAGAAGCATGGAGTATGATCGCCTCGCCCTTCCTCCCCAAGTACCTGTCCTCACCTCGCTGTGCGGCTCTGCAAGGGGCGCTATACCTAGTCGGCGACAACACCAAGAAGGTCTACGTGTATGACCCCGGGGCCAACCTGTGGCAGAAGGTGAGCCTCAGCCTTGCCTCCCAGTGTGACTGCCACCCCCGGAACCCTGACACCACAGAGAGCAGGCCTGTGGACAGTGGATGGGAGTGTCCCCACAGGGGAGGAGAGTGAAGGGGAGATGAGGGCCCAGCGCCTGAGCTGAGACCGTGAGGATGGGAGAGCCAAGGACAGGGGGATACTGGTCACTCTGAATGCTCTGTCCCCAGCATGGGGTGGCCTGTCCTCCTTGTTGGGTGCAAAACCAGGCTCAGCCAGAGGTGCTTCAGCCACAGCTGAGGGCCAGGCCCAAGAGGGAAGGAATCTTCCGTCCACAGAGGTAGTCAAGCCAGGGTGCAGATTCCTGAGCTGTGGGTGAGGTGGGAGCAGCCAGCTTCTTAGCACCCCCTTCTCTTCTGCCACCGGCCCAGGGCAGGGAATAGGAAGTGAGCATTTTGAGACTCACCCTCAGGGGCACCAGAGCCCTGACCCTTCTCCTGTTTCTTCTGGAGAAGGAGGGCAGTGCCCGGAGCCCACAATGGCCTCAGCACTGGTCAGTGCTGGACCCTCCCCACCTGCCCTGAGATTCTCAGTCCCTGGAGCCCCAGGAGGTGGCTCTGCTTCCTGCAGCCGCCCCAGGGCCTGATCACACAGGGCCTCCGAGATCCCACTGCCCACAGCTGTCCCTTGGCGTCAGTGCTCAGCTGACCAGAGGCCCCATTACGGTGGCACAGCAGGTGCAGGGCACACGCTGCCAGGCGGGGCTTTCTTCCTGGGCCCGCTCAACTGGGCCTTGGCTCACACCACTGCTCTGGGCAGGGTCCCAGCCATGTAGCTGCACTTGCCCTCTCCAGGCCCGAGGCAGGTAGTGGGGGGCGGGGATGGGGGGGAACTGCCCATTACTGCCTTCAGGTGCAGGCCACAGACAAACCTCTCCTTACTGCCATCCGGGCTCTTCCAGAAGCGCCCACATCTCTCTCGGGCCTTAGGCGGCTGCTGGCCCTGACCCACACCCCTAACTAGGACACTCCTTAAGCCATGAGCCAAGGCCAGGGGTGCAGAGGCCGAGTGAAGGGCCCATGGAACAAGTGGCCCCACACATGTGCCTGAGGCTGAGGCCACATCTGTCCCCTTCAAGAGAGCAGCTGAGAATGAGAGGCTCAGCTCAGATCTCACCCTAGGAGGCAGCTCCAGGCTCAGGCTTCCCTGTCCCCTCACCCCGGCTTCCAGAAATTAGCAGATTTGGGCCCTGGGGAGCACGAGGGGGCTGGGAACATCATTTTGGGCTGGGGGCTGGATGGGGGGCAGTGGGGTCTCCCCACAGAAGGAGCTGGAAGGGAAAGAGAATCACAGGGAACCAGAGTGTCATCCCAGGTCCCAGGTGTGCTGGTGCCCTGGATGGGACGTTGGGTGGGGTGCTGGCATCCTCTCTGCATGTCACCTGGTCACCACACTCTGGCCACCCACTGGACACTGACCACTGACCACCCACAGGTGCAGTCCCTGCATAGCCTGCATGAGAACGGCGCGCTCGTGCCACTGGGCGATGCACTGTACTTGACGGGTGGCCGCTGGCAGGGCATGGATGGTGACTACCACGTGGAGATGGAGGCCTACGACCCTAGAAGGGACGCCTGGATCCGCCACGGCGCCCTGCCCCGCCTCTGGCTCTACCACTGCGCCTCCACCATCTTCCTGGACGTCTCCAAGTGGACCCAGCCCTTTAGCCCTGCCCAGGAGCACTGAGCGGCTCCCCAGCACACCCAGAGGCAGCCAGCTGACCCCCATGGGAGCACTCCATTTAGTTTTGCTTGTTTATTCACTCGGCGGGGACTGGACTCAGGGACATCAGAGGGACATGGTTTTGGTCTCTGCGGCCACCACACCAACTCTGAGCTAACCAGCGGCTAGAGGGAGAAGCTGCTCCCCAGCCCACAAGGGTGTCTGAGACCTCAGAGGAAGGAGCAAGGGTCCAGGAAGCATTGTGAAAACTCAGTGGCCTGGCCCTGGAGAGGAAGCTGCACAAATAAGGGGTGATACAGAGTGGCCCGGGCGCTGAAGCTGCTGGGGAGGGTGGGCAGCCTGGCCCCCAGCTGTGTGACCACGGCAAGCAGCCACCCTCTCTGGGACTCCGGCTCCAGCTCCAGGGCCCACTGGCAACTCAGGTGGCTGCTGGCTCGTCCCCCACCTCTCGGCCTCTGCTTGTTGGTGCCTGTTTCCCAAAGGCTGTTTCTGGGGACAAAGGAGGACCCCGCTCAGCTTTTCTGTGCCACGCCCCTGGGAGGGCAGCACCCACTCAGGCACTGGAGGAAGGAGTCGTGTGTGGTGGACAGGAGAGAGGGTCCTTCTACCTGCACAGGGGTTCCGGGGGAGGTCAGCAAAGCCTTCTTATGGGGGTGAGCAGGAGGGGTGCTCTCTGGCTAGGATTTCTATTTCTTGGGGTGGTTTGCATCCAAAGGTTCTTCATCAGAATGGGAATCCCCAGCAGGAGGCCATGTGGGGTGGGATGCAGGGAGTGGGGACCAGGGACAGGGATCCTGTAGGGACTTCTGGGGAAGCCTCTCGGGCATGTTTGTGGCCTGCTGCCAGGCAGCCTCCTGAGCAAGGGCAGTGCCCGGCGGGCTCCTCCTGCCAGCACATAGCAGGACTCAGGCGGTTAGGCTCCCTGCTCCTTCTTACTCATCCTGAATGAGACCTGTCACCAAGGAGACAATGAAGGGCTCTCACTGGGTGCTGAGTAGCCCTCCAGCTTTGTTACTGACTCTGTCAGGGTCACAGGCCTGCAGGTCTGGGTCCTGGGCCCAGCTTGGCTCCAGCCCCATACAGCCTGGCCAAGGCCCTGGTAGTTCCAGTATCTCTCCCTCTGGCCTGGGGTTCCTCTCCAGGGCCAACCCATGGGCTCCTCCTTGAACCCCACCAGGGACCAGAGGTGCCTCCAGCATCCTGGTTCTGAGGGAGGGTCCCTAGGCCCCCAGCTTCATGGATCAGATCCACTTTGCTCCCAGACCTGACTCCTCACGCCCATTTCTTGTGGAGAATGAGTTTGCCCTCAGGACCCAGGTGCTGAGGGGCCTCCTGGAAGTCTGCTCCCAAAGGAACACCAGCCCCAGACCCAGGACCCCTATTCAGCTGGTGGAGTGGATGAAAATGAGGGTGAAGGTTTCTGGGACCCTTAAATCTTTCTGTACAAAAATTCTGTGAAACATTTTCTGGTTATTGAAGGTGCTCAGCCAAGCGCTATTTCAAAACAAAGACTCAGAGGTTGAAATGGACTTACTTTGATCACAAACGGGTGTTTGAAGGGCTGGTGTCCTAGAATTGGACTTGCTTTCTGCTCTTGCACATCCTCAGCAATGGGGGGCAATACTCGGGTGGGAGCCCCTCTTCTGACTGGCTGAGCTGCCCTTATTTGGGGAGCCTGGATCAGACCAATTATGCCCTTCGGGTCCCTGGAGGAAACATGTGACACCTCGAATTGAGTGATAGAAGAGGGTTAATGAAGGGCCATTTCCCACATGTGTGCAAGAGCTAGAAAGCCTCCCAGGGCTAGCGGAGCTGTCACCACCCCTCTGCCTCAGGGACAAGGGGCAGAGCAGATGCAGACTCCAGAGCTGGGCAGAGAGGGCTGCCAAGGAGCTGGGCCTCTGCTAAAGGAACACAGCCACTGCCCACTGCCACCTGCAACCTAGCGGGGAGGAAGTGGCAAAATAGAGACCCAACCTCAATCTCAACCAAACCCAACCAGAATCAGAGGGAAGACAGGCCATTGCCACTGTGTGTGGCGGCCAGCCTGAAGGGGCAGACGGCAGGCGGGAAGGGTGGACAGGGTGCCACGAGCCCATGGAAGCTTTGTAGCATACCACCACATACTCACAAGGTGTAACAGGACAGGTGTAATTCACTCAAGGAACATCCACAGAGCAAGCCAAGCCATCCTCTCCCCTTACCAAAGTCCCAGGGATACAAGGACTCTTTAGAAGGTTTGGGGTTACTGTGGACTTCCAGGAAGTGGGGTGGACAACCTTGGAACATGTGCAAAGCCCACCAAATTCTCAGGTCCACGAGGGTGAGGGCAGGAAACCATCTCCTCAGCACCAGGGTGCTCATGTCTGCCAGGTGGGTGCGTGCTATCTTTCCCACAGACAATGTTGGGTAAACTGAGGCACCCCACCCAGCAGACCCCAGTCTTCGTCTTCAGTGACCACACAATGTCCTCCGAAGCCAGGCTCAGCATAGCCAACTTGGGCTCAGCTCCCTTAAGGTCCCAGGTGAGTCAGGGTCTGAGGATATTTCCAACCACTTCCATCTGACTTGGGTTTTCTAGGATATCCCAGATGGGACCCTTTTATTATTGAGCATCTTCCCTGGACTAGGGACAGTGATTGCTAGAATCAGGCAGTTGACACTCCCATGAAAATGTTTGTAATTAAATGAACTGGTCACATGACAATTCACTGTAGTCAATTTCAAGCACTGCTCCACTTGGTAGGTCAACCAGTTGGCCCAGTGGAAACTGACTACAGCAGGTTATTTAAAAGAAAAAAAATCTTTTTATTGATTTCAGAGAAGAAGGGAGAGAGAGAGAGAAACATCAATGATGAGAGATAATCACAGATCAGCTGCCTCCTGCACACTCCCTACTGGGGACCAAGCTGCAATAAGGGCATATACCCTGCCTGGGAATCAAATCATGATCTCCTGGTTCATAGGTCACCACTCAACCACTGAGCCACACCAGTCAGGCAGCAGGTTTTGAATAATGTTGTTTCATTCAATGTCATTCCATTACAATGTTGATGAGATGCCATACGAACTTAACTCTTGTTTCTATTAGTTAGCCTATGGTAAAATTAGTTTGCTATATGTCCTGGTTGTGCTTAAAGTCCTGGAACCCATCAAAGATGTTAGGTGAGCAATTACTGTATTGACCTGGAATCTGTGAGTGACTCACGGAGTGGGTGGTCAGAGCCACAAACGAGGTGAGGATGCTCACTCCCCTGGGCTGTGTCACTCATCATCTGTTCCAGTGCGAGACTCAGCCTGAAGCAAAATGTGGCTACTGTTGATTCTCCTGAGACCCCAGTGCCAGGCATAGAAGGGCGGCCAGGCATGACGCTGATGAGTGAAGCATGACATGGACTGCGATGAGCCCTTCATAGAGGAAGTTCTTCCCTGTGTGGAATGAACACCCAGGAGCCCACATGACTTCCTCAAAGTTGATAGACTGTCCCAGGCTTTCTCAGAACCAAGGGCTGGGGTGATTTTGGTCACAGCTAACTTGGACTCAGCTCCCTTTGGTTCCCAGGTGAGCCACCATCACATTTAAGAACTTGATTCTTGCCCAGCTGGTGTAGCTCAATGGTTGAGTGTCAATCTATGAACTGGGAAGTCATGGTTTGATTCCCAGTCAGGGCACATGCCTGGGTTGCTGGCTCAATCCTCAGTAAGGGTCATACAGGAGGCAGCCAATCAATGATTCTTTATCATCATTGATTCCTCTCTCTCTCTCTCTCTCTCTCTCTCTCTCTCTCTCTCTCTCTCTCTCTCTCTCTCTCTCTCCCCTTCTCTCTGAAATCATTAAAAATATATTTTTTAAATATTATTCATTCTCTGGTAATTTAAAAAGAAAATTTGATTCTTGCCAAAATGGCAAATATAGTCATGAATATCTACCCTTTTGCATTCAATTGAGAGGTGAACTAAAGTGTAGTTTTTTAAATTAATCTATTAGAAGCATGATAATGTTACCGGTGAGATGATGAGACCTCATTTCCTATCTTGGAGGAAAGATTTCAGTCAAGAGACAAAGTGCAGCAAAGGAAGGAAGAATTTATTGCCACAGCAAACGCACACTTAGGTGGAACGTTTATGAAAGCTGGGGACAGTGAACCAAGGACAGGTCTAGCACAGAAGAAGGAACAAGAAAGCCTAGGCTGGGCTGCTTTGGCTCCCTGGGAAGTCAGAGGAAAGAGGGCCTTAGAGACAGGTTGGGGATAATCCAGGGATGAGCTGCCAATGCCCAAGGCTCCCCTGGTTGCAGGTCTCATGGAGTCCCTTAGAGGGAAGAAGGGGGAAGGGAAAGGCATGGGCATGCTCCCCTGGGGGAGAGCATGTGCTGGGTCCTCTGCACAGAGGGCAGTCATCTCTCTTGCAGGTGGGAATCTTAGGGGAGGTCTCAGGTGAAGCTCTCAATAGAATATTCGTCAGCTTTCCAGGTGTGTCCTTACAGGGTCATGGTCTCCTCTGATTGATCAGTCCCCAGGGCAGGGGTTCACCCATCAATGTAGCTTGTCCTGAGGCAGCCAAGGCGTAGCTTGTCTGGTTTGGCTGCTTTTCTAGGCCTGGAGCTAAAATACAGCTGAGGCCTAGATGTACCCTTAGGGAGGACAAGGTCAAGGGTCTAAATCGCATGACCAGCGATATGAAAGATCAGGGGGTCTAAACCACATGACCAGCGATATGCTAGGGGCGGGAAGGTTACCTGAGGGTGAGGTTCTTGTTTTCCCGGTTTTGCCCTTTACTAGGCACCTGGGGCTTTCTGCCCTGGTGACGGTCTCAGTCCATTGTCCTTACTCAGTTCATATCCATCTAACTGCCTATCACAATAACATTTGCAGAAAACAACCCAAGGGACACTCTAGGCAGACGTGAGAAAGGTAAGATTGCCCAAGGACCTGTCCAGGAGGGGCTGACTCCTAGCAGCTGACCTTGCACCTGACTACAGTGAGAACTGAGTCAAGGTGTGCTGACTTAAGCTGAGTCTGTGGATTCTTCCGAGATACTGACCTCAAGACGTGGGGGCCGGACCTGGACGAGGTTTCATTTGGTGGCATTGTCAGCTTGGGCCAGTCCAAAGACTTGAGCCTCGGTGTCCTCATCTGAGCAAGGGGGACAATCACATGATCTGAGAATTAGATGATGCCACTTGCGGGGAGGGCTCTAGCAAACAGCAATGGTCACCTGCCTGGACACCAGGAGGGAGGCCACAGAGTAAGTCGACTTCAGGCTCCCATTGTCTTGGGGGGCAAGGGGAGCTTTTATTCCCATGACTTCACCCGCAAAGGTCCTTCCCTTGGAGGAAGAAAGGAGAACGGAAACAGCTTGACTGCGTCAGACTGCGGGGCCGCCAGGCCTGAGGCTGTGACATGAGGGCCCAAGAATGAGGATTAGGTTTCAGCCAGGCATGAAGGCGTGTGGGGGAGGCCACCTAGTGTTCCTCTGGGCCCCTACTGCGGCCCCTCACTCAGCACCTCCAACTTGGGATCTGTTCATCCCCCGTGTTGCCCCCACTGTGACCCCATGGGCTGCTGTGGGGAGGGGCATCTAGCGCCATTGAAACCCTGTTTCTACCCTGTTTCTGGGGTCGTCTGCTTGGGTGATTCTTTGCTAAGCCCTAGCCTCCTCTGACAGGCGTGGTTTTAGATATGTGACCCCAGAAACACATGGGGGCCACCTGAAGGCCCCCACCCTCCGAACCCTCCTGCCCTGGGCCAGGCTGTGTCGTCACCTCAGATAGTGTTACAGGCGCTGCCCAGCACCAAAACCAATTTGATTTGGGTCCTCTGTAGGCCTGTGACATCACCAGGATTGTTCACTGTTTGAGAAAATCTCTGTTTTCACATGGCAACGGCTTCGGTCCTCAGTGCCGGCTTCAGGCAGCCACAGCCCCCCACTGTGAGGTGGAAATGATGTCACACAAACATTTTGAGGATCACGGGTGCCTCGAATTGGGTCTCTCTGTCCCCACATATTTCCAGTGTCACCAAGGGGGCAGAGTCTGAGCCTCACCTTCCCAGGGTGCAGGTTAGCCTATATGGCATCTGACCCTGAGAACAGCGTGCCCCATACCCCTGTGGCCAGAATCCCAGTGCTGGGGGTGAGCATTGCTGCCTCCTTCCTCCTGGCTTTGGCTGTGCCTGCTCACACCTCACTTATGAGTGGTCCCCAGACAAGGGTTCCGGACCACCAGCTATTATCATGCCCACTTTACAGACCAGCAAACTGAGTCTGGGAGGGCCTAGATGTGCCTCCTCAAAGCCATACACAACCTTTGCTCCAGATGGCCATGCAAGAACCCGGCTTGCTGAGCAGACCCACAGCTGGGTCTCTCCTGAGCTCAGAACGTGCTCTGCCATGGCCCCCATGGCCCGGACCCTGTGTGAGGACACCCCCACGACACGGTGCTGATGGCCTAGCCCAGGGACCTGCACCGCTCAGCAACCCAGAAGCCAAGCTGGCCTCACTCATGGCCCCACACAGCACCCACCGTGAACCCAGCTCACCCGAGAACAGGTCTGAGGGCTCATGTACATCAACCCTAGCTCTCGGCAGGGAAACCGAGACTCAAAGGAGCTCCAGAGAGGCCGGCCACAAGCAGAGCCCCTTTCCTCTGCCACGTTGGGCTGCCTGAGTGGCATCCCACCCCACCCAGCAGGGGGAGACTCTGGGTTTAAGAATGGCCAGGCACACGTGTTTTCCCAGCTGCCCGCAGAAGGAAATCCCACACATGGGGCACCTGCTTCTTAAGGAAAAGGCAGGGCCATATTTTCGTCAATAACCTTTGAGCTGCCCTGGCCTGGGTGGCTCAGTTGGTTGGGTATTCCTGTGCACCAAAAAGTTGCCAGTTCGATTCCTGGTCAGGGCACAAGCCAGGGTTATGGGCTCGATCCCCAGGAGGGTGTGTGCAGAGGCAACCAATTGATATGTCTCTCTCACATCAATGTTTCTCTTCCTCTCCCTTTCTCTCTCTCTAAAAATCAATAAAAATTAAAAATAAATAAATAAATAAATAACCTTGACCAGCTGGCATGGCTCAGTGGTTGAGCTTTGACCTGTGAACCAGGAGGTCACGGTTCAATTCCTGGCCAGGGCACATGCCCAGGTTGTGTGCTCAAGCCCTAAGACGGGGTGTGCAGGAGGCAGCCCGTCAATTATTCTCTCTCATCATTGATGTTTCCCTCTCTCTCTCGCTCTCCATCTCTGAAATGAATAAAAAGACATTTTAAAATAAAAATAAATACCTTCGAGCTGATCCTATAGCTCATATCTCACACCAGCTAAAATAGGAAGGGCCCTAATGGCAGACTGTGTGTCTGTGAAGATGGGGCCGTGCCTCATGGGCAAGAGGGCCTGGCCTTGGCCTGAACCCAGGCTGTGTGTCCCTGGAAAAGCCCCCACCTCCCTGGGCTCATCCTGGGCCTGTGAGAAGGGATGAGGTACTGGGTGTGGCCCTTCCCAGAGCAGCATCTCCTGGGCGAGGGAGCCCCACTCTCCTGGCCCATCACAGGTTTCAGCCAAGAGAATCCCACCCTCAGCGTCCTCTGGTCCCAGATAAAGTCTCCCCAAATGAAGGGAAGTGAACAAAATGTTAACACTCAACACTGAAGTACACGCCCCAGCACACACAAACACATCATTGCAAGTCCAACACCAGGCTTCCTAACAGACTTCCTCGTGGGGCCGGAAACGAGAAGCCACGAAGGCATTCTTCCTTCTCGGAGGGCTTTCCAGCAACACTCCCCGAAGACTTGGGAGCAAATGTCCTTATTTGCAATAAAACTGCTGAATGTTTGCAGATGAAGTGAGTGCAAATACTGTGTTAAGTAAAAGTTACATAAGCCATGTTTCTCATGGGCATTTCAATTGTTTTCATTCCACGGATAATTTTTTTCTTTGCTCAACAGACACAGACAGAACTCTTCTGCGGTCCAAATTTGCTTTGAAAGACATCCTCAGAGAGTAACGGGACACACGGCTCCTGGGGGGCAGGGTAGTTTTTTCTTTAAATACCCCACCCCAAAAAACCTCTGTCAGCATCCCCACAGCCTACAGGTAGGGAGTTGGGATCACAAGGAACAATTAGCACCTAAAACCAGGCTTTTTCTACAGTGAGAGCATTTCCTGTTTGCCCATCTGGGACAGGAAGCCACCCCTGGGACAGGGTGTGAGGGGCTCAGCGGCAGAGACTGGGTGATGCAGGATTCCCTGGGACCCAGCATCACCCACGGCTCCTGCCCCAGGCTATGGAGCAGGACCACCTGCTTTTCGTTGCAGGTGCTACCCTCTGTGAAATAAGACAGAGTGAGACTGTGATTCTCAGAAGAGGCCAACATCGTGCCCTGGTGTGGATGGCAGGACCGTAGGAGTGCCTTCCTCAGCTGTGCCTTGCCCCATGCTTGAACAAAGGGCACTGTGTGGCCACCAGGTGCTGGAGCCCGGCGGAGGGGGGGGGGGGGGGAGAGGGGGGGAGGGAAGCCCAGAGAGCCCAGCATGCTGCCCTCATGCCATTAACTTGGGAGAGGGACAGACAGGCAGTGGGCATTGTGGACGAAAAGGGGCCACATACTAAGTCTGACAAGCTCAAGGGAGGCCAGCATGGCGTCCCTACAAACTCAGATACCAGAGACCAAAAGTAACCACAGAAGATGGTCTGATCTAAGAGAAGTCATGGCCACAGTCACGTCCTAGGAGGTAGCTTCCTTGACAAAGGTCACTCTTCACTTGAACTGAGCCCATCTATTATCTTTTTGCATCTAAGATTATATATCTTTGAAATATCAGAGTAATCTCCTTTTTCTAGACCCCTCAGAGCACAACTTCCCAGCAGAGCAAGAGACACAGAATTCTTCATTGTTTCCGCATACATCTCCACATACTGTAAATGTGCATAGTTAACTATCCTGTACCCGCCCCTCATGTAAAAGAATTCTGTGTCTCTCTGTTTTACTTTTTCCAATCCTAGAGATTTCCCTGCTTTACTTTTTCCCACCCCTTAATTTACCACTAATGGAGTTAATGTAACCCTCTTTAGGTCTTCTCCTTTAATTCTAATGTATAAAATAAGCTGTAAAACTGTCATTTTAAAACTTCCCAGCAACTGTCATCATTTTGGCTCAATAAACTCATAGAAGTTATCTACAGGTTTGGACATTTCTTACATCAACACGAAGTAGTCGTCAAAATTCCACAGAAACCCACTGAGAACCACCCTGTGGACCCAACTTGGACCTATTGTGCCCCGCCTGCTCCCTGTTTGCATTGGGTGAGCTTTTTTTTTAATGTTTATTTGAGTCCTTTGCTATTTATTTATTTATTTATTTATTTATTTATTTCAGAGAGGGAGAGAGAGATAGAAACATCAATGATGAGAGAGAACCATTGATTGGCTGCCTCCTGCACACCCCACACTGGGGATCAAGCCCGCAGCCCAGGCAAGTGCCCTTGACCTGAATCATACCCATGACCCTTAGTCCGCAGGTCGATGCTCTCTCCACTGAGCCAAACCAGCTAGGGCATGGGTGTTTTTCTTGGAATTCTGAACCTCCTTATTTTAAGGTAGGAGGCCCTGGGCTAGTCTTAAAAAAAAAAAAAAAATTCTCAAGGTGAACTAAAGTTTAACGGTTGAGATGAGGTAGGGACAGAGGAGAAAAATAAAGGTGGCTGGCTGTTTTTTTAATTTTGGCTTTTCAATTGGAATTGCTTACTGAGAGGTCTGAACAAAACCTTTGAGTAGATAAATGAGAATCTGAGTTTTTTCAGCTCCAAAAATAAGGGGCATTTTCTCCCTCCAGTTTGAATTTTGGGTATTCTTAGGTGACTAAGAATCTATGTGGGGGAGACAAAATGGCGGCGGAATAGAAGGATGTGTCCTGAGCCTTGTCCCGGAGCAAATAGAGGGAGCAGCTGAGATGAGCAGAATACAGCCCAAATTGGCGAAGGAGGCACAGCTGGTGAGACAGTTTGCAGCTGGGAAGAGCAGGGATCCCCCAGATAAAGCAAGACGGCCATTAAAAACACACATGGTGTCTAAATAAGACAAAGGAAAATCGTTTGAACAAAAATAAAAAGGATCCCAAATCAATTATATAGAAAAGATTCCTTTATTAACTTGTGGTCGAGAATATATTTGTATATTTTCAGAAAACAACCCCAAGACCAGATGGATTCCTGCAACAGAGAGGAATTGACAGATGTGCTCCAACCACGAAGACAAGAGGAAAAAACAGTCCAGAGATGGAAGATGCTGACAACGCTTTGCCACGCTAGCAGTCAGCAGCTATGCACTGCTGCAGGTTACCTAGGACCAAACCAGAGAGGGTCGGACCTGCATTGCCAACATGTGCCCACCATCCAGATATCATTGCTGACATGTACACATAAGGAACTGTTAGACTTTGAAACGGGGACTCGGAACTGTTGGACATTGAAATTGGGACTCAAACATTTTTTTGTTTTGTCTTGTTTTGTTATTATATGTTTATTTCTAATCTGCAAAGGCAAAACTTTTTAAAGGAAAGAAATGGGAAAAAGATACAGAGGCAAAGAAGCATTGAACAGACTGTCAAACTACATTGGGAAGACAGGGGAGGTTGGGCGAGGGGGGCTATAAGAGACCAACCGAAGGACTTGTACACATGCATATAAGCACAACCAATGGATACAAGACACTGGGGTGGGGGGAGGGCGGGCAGGTGAAGGCATGTACTGGGGGGTAGGGGAGGTCGGGGGGAGATCAATGGGGGAAAAAAAGGAGACATATGTACTACTATTTGTAATACTTAAAACAATAAAAAAATTAAAAAAAAAAAAAGAATCTATGTGGAGGTGACAAAAGGTACCCCTCAAGATGAGCAGGACCCAGAAGGGAAACAAGCTGAAGAAGCTTCAGAGGAAGAACTAGCTACTGCTCTAGGACAACGGTCCTACAAACGTTCTTCCTTATTACATAAAAATAACAGAAACATAGAGATCATCATAGACCTGAAGGCTATGACAGTCAACAACTAGACTCGATAGCCAAAGGGCTCCCTCCCTGCAGGACAACCAGCTCTGCTATAGCCCTGTTATGTAAACAAACAGAAGAGATAGTTACGAGCTCCCCTTATTGAAGTTCCACTGGCTGAATCTCTACTGAACTCCCATCACACTCAGATTCCTGAATTAGCTGACTGGCTTCTCATGAAGATCCCCTCTCTCTGCACCTAATAGTACTTTAACTCGATGTAACAGTTTTAATCCCGCAACTTTACTACCTTCTTTGCGGGATGAGCATCCACTATTGTATTTTGCTCATTAACTACCTTCTTGCTTTGGAATGGTTTACAGGAAACTTCTATTGATAATGCTGACTTAGTGTGGTTACAGATGGATCTTTGAAAGATGTGCAGGGGTGTTACTGAGCTGGATATGCAATGACTTCCATGTGGACATAAGAGAAGGTTCTTATTTCCTTGAATGAGATCTGCCCAGCAAGCTGAATTAATTGGTGTAACTTAGGCTTGTTAATTGGCCAAATAAATAGCCAACATTGACACTGATGGTAGCTATGCCTTTGCTGTAGCTTATGACTGTGGAATATTGTGGAAGCAGCAAGGCTTCTTGTCTTCCTCAGGTCAGCCTATAAAGAATGGAAAATGGCTTACAGAATTATTAGACGTCATACAGCAAATGAGACAGTTGGCAATTATTCAAAATGGCAGGACTTTCTGAAGCTGCCACCATGGAAGCAAAAGGAAATCATGCAGCTAGACACACAGCATTGAACAGATAAGTTACCCAGACCTGAGGATGCTTCTTACTGCCTATCAAATAAGTGAAAGACTCTTTCACAGTTAACAGACGACTGCAGAAGAAAGAAAAAGGATGTGGCAACAAAAAGGGGGAAACTTTGAGCCAGACAAACAGATATGGTTTGGACCCAATCAGAAAACAATCTTACCTATAGGGGCCCAACTCCCTATACTTCAACACGTACATAAGCTAATTCATTGATGATTTCATGGAATAAATAATATTACTGGAAACCTCCCACTGTAGCTCATAAAGTGTATAGCAAATGTTCCATCTGTCAAATCCACAGGTCCCAAGGACATTTCCCACTTCCATGTGAGGTATGATAGTTGGATTTTATCCAAATACCACCACTTCAGTGATACACATATGTATTAGTTATGATTTGCATATTTTTTCTGGGTTGAGGCATTCCCTTGCAAGAGAGCAACAGTCCTAACAGTAGATAAATTGCTATTGAAAAAAAATAATTTCCAATTGGGGAATTCGCTCCGAGTTACACTGACTGAAGGGACTCATTCACTGGGCAGCCCACCTATACCATTTGGCCTATTCTACAGCATTTTCACTGTGCCTATCACCCTCATCCTCTGGATTAGTGGAATGTACCAATGGTACAATTACAATTCAGCTAGGTAAATTTTCAGACACTTTTAATCTCCCTCAGCCAAAAAGCGCTCTTTATGATGTGCCTCAACCTGATATCTACCACTTTTGGTACACATACACTTTCTCCTTGTAAAACAGTTACTGTTGCTTATGCATCTAAATGAAGGGCACACGAACCAACCTTATTAAAAAGAGACATTCACCCTCACTGGTTTGGCTCAGTGGATAGAGCGTGTGGACTGAAGGGTCCTGGGTTTGATTCCGATCAAGGGCACATGCCTGGGTTGTGGGCTCAATCCCCAGTGTTGCGGGGCGGGGGCGGAGGGTGCAGGAGGTGGCTGATCAATGATTCTCTCTCATCATTGATGTTTCTCTCTCTCTCACTCTCCCTTCCTCTTTGAAATCAATAAAAATAAAAATATTTTTAAAAAGAAAAAATAAATAAAAAGAGACATTCTGGCCCAAATGCTGAGGCTCAGTGGTTGAGCCCTGACCTATGAACCAGGAGGTCACAGTTCGTTCGATTCAGGGAAAGGGCACATGCCAGGGTTGCAGGCTCAGTTCCAAGTAGGGGGCATGCAGGAGGCAGCCAATCAATGATTCTCTCTCATCATTGATGTTTCTCTCTCTCTCCCTCTCCCTTCCTCTCTGAAATCAATAAAAAAAAAAATTTTTTTTTAAAAAGAGATATTCTGCATTATTGCCAAGGACTTATTAACCAGCTTAAAGAAATTGATACATTGGAAAATGATTCATTTCATAGTGTGCTCCCAGGAAACAAAGACTTCAAAGACCACAACTTACAACCAGGAGATTTTGTCTATGGGAAAATATATCGACCTCAAATGGACATCTACCCCTGTCCCTGTTACGCCTCCACCTATAGCCGAGATCAAAGACTTCTCAAGGATTAGCTGGTTTGGCTCAGTGGATAGAGCGTAGGCCTGCATACCGAAGGGTCCCAGGTTCAATTCCAGTCAAGGGCACATGCCTGGGTTGCAGGTTTCTATCTCTCTCTCTCTCTCTCTCTCTCACCTTCTCCCTTCCTCTCTGAAATCAATAAAAAATAAAAAATAAAAAATGATGAGTCACTGACATCAGAGATAGCTATCCAAAGACATCAGCAACACCTAGATACCTAAAAATTGATGTTGATCATAACAAGACATTCGTTCGATTGTCTTCACCTGTCCACTAATAATATTGGTCATTTATTAGTTATACTTGCTCTCTGGGCTTTTCTCAAACCTTGCATATGTAGCCTAACTGTTAATAATTGCTGAAGGTGTATAAGATAACGTTTGTATTATCGATTGGATTTTTTTTATGGTTTCTCTTTGGAAAATTTAGAAGGAATGTTATTGCAGAAGGAAGGAAAAGGATGTGTATGTTTTTGAGAGGAGTTAAAAGGAAGTAGCTTGTATTAATATTATTTCTGACTGAGTAAAAAGAGAAACTAAGAAAGACAAGGGAAGTTGTAGAAGACTAGTGGAAAAGGAATCTTAAGAAAGGAATTTTATGTGTAAATGTGTGGACAAAATGGGACCACATGACAAGTTCAGGGGAAGCCTGCATGGCAGCCTTACAAACTCAGAAACTCAAACAAAACACTTAGGATGGCTTGAAATTTAAACTTCCTAACTAGCCCTAGCCACTTCGGCTCAGTGGATAGAGTATCAGCCGGTGGGCTGAAATGTCCCGGTTTGATTCCGGTCAAGAAGCAACCAACCGATGTGTCTTTCTCACATCAAGATTTCTTTCTCGCCCTTGCTAGTTTGGCTCAGTGGATAGAGCATTGGCCTGTGGACTGAAAGGTCCCAGGTTTGATTCCAGTAAAGGTCACATACCTGGATTGGGGCTTTGATCCCCAATAGGGGGCATGCAGGAAGCAGCCGATCAATGAGGCTCTCTCATCATTGATGTTTCGGTCTGTCTCTCCCTTTCTCTTCCTCTCTGAAATCAGTAAAAAAAAAAAAAAAAAATATATATATATATATATATATATATATGTACGTATATAAAGATTTCTTTCTCTGTGTTTGCCCCCTCCTTTCCATTCTCTCTAAGAAATCAATGGAAAAATATCCTCGGGTGAAGATTAAACAAACAAAAAACAAAAAAACTTTCTAACTAAAAGTGAGTCACTGCAAGTAGTCATGCAGGTAGTCACGTCCTAGGCCAGTATCATCTCTGATGAAGGCCATTCTTTACCACTCTGGCTGGTGTGGCTCAGTTAGTTGAGCATTGCCCCCTGCACTGAAAGGTCACCAGTTCAATTCCCCATCAGGGCACATCCTCCTGAAAGGTCACCAGTTAGATTCCCGCTCAGGGCACATGCCCAGTGGGGAGTGTGCAGGAGGCAGCCTATTGATGTTTCTCTCTCACATTGATGTTTCTCCCTCTCTCTTCCTCTCCCTCTAAAGTCAATAAAAATAGATATTTTTTAAAGGTCAATCTTTACCTTAACTGAGCCTGCCTGTTGTCTTTTGCATCTAGGATGACATACATTTGAAAAGTCTGAGTTATTTCCTTTTCCAGACCCTTCAGGGCACAACCTTCCACCAGGGCAGGAGACACAGACTTCCTTATTGATATCTTATTCTCAAATATACCATCTCCGTGTGCTATAAATGTTGATAGCTAACTATCCTGCACCCACCAATGTGAAAGAACTAGGTGTCCCTTCATTTTGCCTTATTATCCAATCCCAGAGATCCCCCCGCTTTGCTTCCCCGCCCCTCACTAGTCTATCACCAATGGACTTCATGTAGCCCCCTTTACGGATTCCTCCTTTGATTGTAATCTATAAAATAAGGTGCAAAACTGCCACTATCTGAAGCATTTTCTCAATCCCTTGAGATTTTACTTCCCAAGAATTGTCATCAGTTTGGCTCAAATAGACTCATAAAAATTATCCACAGGTTTGGATTTTTCTTATGTTGACAAATGCTAGAACCCAATTATGGGAAGATGCTTACTCCCTAACTCAACAAAAATTACTAGCTATATTAATTCAGAGGGAAGCTGAAGTGGTTATGAAACATGGCCCTCTATAATGCTGCTAAGGCACAGGAAATGTACATATGAAACTCTTACTGTCCTCCTAGACTCTGGAAAATTGTAGATGGTAATGAAATTTACACCATTGTGTTCTTACAGCCTTGGCCCTAATTAAACCTTAAAGCTACAGTCCCCGATTGTACAGCTAGCAGGAATCAGCTTAATAATGATAATGACAGTGGAGTGTTTCCAGTGGGAAGTAGATAGGCCATATTAAAATAAGAACAACAACATCCACCTCATGGCCAGATTGTAAACACCAAAGAGATGCACGGTGTGCCCTCAAACTCTAAGTAAATGTTTTACTAGGTGCGAAATACAGGAAAGTGAGGTGGCAGCAAAACTTAAATCATGATAGCTTTTAGGTTAGAAATGATCCAGATGGCTTGTTTCTTTTCTCTTTTTTTAAATTTTATTTTGTTAATCCTCACCTGAGGATATTTTTCCATTGATTTTTAGAGAGAATTTTTAGAGAGAGGGAAAGACAGAGAGCAACATCGATGTGATAGAAACACATCGACTGGTTATCTCCTGCACAAGCCCTGACCAGGGCCTGGGCCATGGAGGAGCCTGCAACCAAGGTACATGTAGCCCCCTTACAGATTCCTCCTTGACCAGAATCAAACCTGTGACCCTTTGGTCCTCAGGCCGACGCTCTACCCACTGAGCCAAACTGGCTAGGGCCAGACGGCTTTTTTATATTTCTTTTTTTTTTAATACCTTTTTATTATTTCAGAGAGGAAGGGAGAGGGAGAGATAGAAACATCGATGAGAAAGATCATCGATTGGCTGCCTCCCGCATGCCCCCTACTGAGGATCAAATCCACAATCCAGGCATGTGCCTTGACTAGGAATTGAACCAGTGACCTCTTGATTCATGGGTCAATGTTCAACCACTGAGCTACACTGGCTGGGCAAGAAGACGTCTTTTTAAAAATATATATATTTTATTGATTTCAGAGAGGAAGAGAGAACCATCAATGATGAGAGAGAATCATTGATTGGCTGCCTCCTGCATGCCCCCTACGGAGGATCAATCCCTCAACCAGGGCATGTGCCCTTGACCAGAATCAAACCTGGGACCCTTCAGTCCACAGGCTGATGCTCTATTCACTGAGCCAAACCAGCTAGGCCACGAGAGCTTTTCTCTTAATGAAGGCCCATAACACCTGACTGCCTCCCATTTATTTGCCTTTCCCTTTTGAGAAAATTTTGGCGTTGACTTCCATCAAGTTTATAGTCTTGCCCCATCCCCAGTGGTCCATTGTTCAGCAAGACAAATGATGACACTATGACTTCCTACGAATGAGCCTTCCTAGCACCCTAGGAACACATTATCCAACCAAGTGGTTGGTCATCAATGCATCCTTTGGATTGATTTATGACCTAAAGAAGGAAGTGTGGGTGAAAAGGGGACGACATACTAAACCTGGCAAGCTTAGAGGAGACCTGCAGGGTGGGCCCTACAAACTCAGAGACCAAAGTAACAGGTAGTCTGGACATTAAAATTCCTAATTAAGAGTGGGTCATAGCAGTGGTCATAACCTAGGCCTGTAGCATCTTCCTTGACAAAGGTCCGTCTTTACATCCACTGAGCCTGTCTATTGTTTTTTTGTGTGTGTTGTTTTTTTTTTTTTTTTTTTTTGCATCTAAAGTCACACACCCTTGGAATGTCAGAGTAATCTTTTCCAGACCATCTCGGGCACACCTACCACACCACAGCATGAGACACCAAACTCCTCATTGTGTTTTGTTCTCTATGTGCTGTGACTGTTGTTAGCAACTCTGTATCTACCAATGCGAAAGAAGTGTGTGTGTCTCTGTTTTACTCCTTATCCAATCCCAGAGATTTCCATAATTTACTTTCTCCTACCCCTTTAATCTACCACCAATGGATCTCATGTAACCCCTCTCACGTCTCCTTCTTTGATTCTAATGTATAAAATAAATTGTAAAACTGCCATTCTCTGATGCATTGTTGTCCGTTTGTTGAGATTTTATCTTTCTGGCAATTTTCATCATTTTGGCTCAAATAAATTCAAATGCAATAAAACTAAGAGCCCAAGTTGGGGATGGGGGGACTCGCTCTTCTCAGGGATGGACCTGGAATTTATGCTGGAGGGCCTGCTTCCTGTCCAGCAGTGTGTCCTGCACTGATCCAGTGGGCAGAGGGTAGCCTGGTCCCTGGTGGGGCCTGTCCCTACACTCTGCTAAGTCACCATAGGGCTCAGGACTCCAAGCCCAGGTCTTATTCATGCCCATCAGTGCAAGGCAGTAGTTTCTGGCAACGGATTCACTCTGGGTGCCACCTTTTCAGGTCCCTGCAGGTGCTCCCGAGTGAGTTGGGAAGAACTGGGCATCCCGGCCCTGGGTGGGTAGCTCGGTTGCTTAGAGCATAGTCCTGAGAGGCCTAGGTTGTAGATTCCATCCCTGTATATAGGGTACATACAAGAAGCAACCAATGAGCCCGGTGGCGTGGCTCAGTGGTTGAGTGTTTATCTATGAACCAAGAGATCACGGTTTGATTCCTGGTCAGGACACATACCTGGGTTGTGGGCTGGATCCCAGTGGGGGTCGTGCAGAAGGCAGCCAGTCAATGATTCTCTCTCGTAATTGATGTTTCTATCTCTCCCTCTCTTCCTCTCTGAAATCAATTTTTTAAAAAAGCAACCAATGAATGCATAAATAAGTGGAACAACAAATTGCTTCTCTCTTGCTCTCTCTCTAAAAGAAATAAAATTCAAAATAATTAAGTGAAAGAGGAAAGGAAGGAAGGAAGAGAGAGACACAGGGAAGGAAGGAAGGAAGGAAGGAAGGAAGGAAGGAAGGAAGGAAGGAAGGAAGGAAGGAAGGAAGGAAGGAAGGAAGGAAGGAAGGAAGGAAGGAAGGAAGGAAGGGGGAGAGAGAGAAAACCGTGCATCCCTGTGCTCAGGGCACCGCAGCCATGGGGAGAGGGCAACTCCAGCAAGGTGAGCACCCTTCTGGGAAATGTGCCTGAGTGTCTTCCCACTTCACGAGCTCAATCTGTCAATGAGGCGCTTGGGAGAAAGAATGCCTCCGCCCAGGGAGGAGGCAGGCGTCCCGGTTTCTTTCAGGGGAAAGTCGAAAGGGCTGAGGGTTCAAGATGGGGAGAAGGGGCTCCGCAAAGCAGAAGTGCTGGACTGTGCGCAGGAAGGGACCCCGAAGCTTGCATTGGAGCAGGGGCACCACAAGGGAGTGCTCCCGACGCCTTCCGTGAGCCCCAGGAGGCCCTCCCGGCGCCACTCTCGCCTCCTAGTGCTGTCCCACAGCTCCTTCCCAAACTTCCGCTGCAGCGCACGCCCCAGCCGGGAGGGGGCGCCGGGCGGTGACGTGGGCGGGGTGAGGCGGGGGATTCAAGCTTCAAGCGTGTTATAAGGCGCGGAGCCTGAGAGCGATTCATTCCGAGACGCCGTGCTGGGTGTCCAGAGGTGCCCACCGCCTTAATGGCCTCCGCCGGAGCCCGCCTACTGCTCTTCCTCGCCGGCCTGCTGGCCGTCACCGTCGCTGCCGCCTCTGACCTCGGGTCCGGGGATGCCTGGGATGCTGGTGCGCCCCCAGGAAACCGCGTCCGCAAGGAGCTGCTCGCCGATACTGCGGATCACCGCATGAAGCGTGCCACCACCAGCCTGCCGGTAAGACTCAGACATCCGAGCCTCAGTTTCCCCACCCGGAGGCCGCACCTCCCTGAGGTCCAGGACACACCAAGGGAGGAGGGCGCTAGCTCCCGGGGCCTCGCAAGCAGGGACCTGACTGATTTCCGGTGTCCTCCTTTCTAATGTGGGGATCAAGACGCTTAGCTTGCCGGGCTCCAGGGAGCAGAAGGGTTCTTGACACCAGCCCTCTGCATAGCTGGGTATTATAAAGGCCAGTCTTGACCTTGGCTTTTGGGTAGTTTTCTTTGGCATTAAAGCAAAATTCTTTTAGGCCAGGGGAATATGCCGTTTATTTGGGGTCAGAAGGTAGTTGGGAAATACATGGAAATAATTTGATGTTCATGGGATTGGAAAGAAATGCGAGCAAATTACTGACCCCCTCCCGCAATCTACTTGGTGAAATTCCCTTGAAAAACAGAACTACTTTTCTGCAGGTCTGGAGGAAGGAGGTGTGAGGGCTGCAGAACCCCAGTGAGGTGTGACTTCTGGATGTGCAGGAGTCACCGCTAGCGCTGCCCTGCTCCTTCTTTCCCAGCTGGGGTGAGGGGAATCAGGATGGGGAAGGTGGGTAGGAGGGTGTTGGGAGAGCCCTCAATGTGGTGGGGCCTTTCAGACAGGAAGGTGATTGGAGTCCCTGCATTATCAAGATGCTTATCGGCCATGCAAAGGACAGAGTAGCAGTGGGGCCTCAGGCCTGAGCTTCTGCCCTCAGCATCACACTTGAAACCACCAAGGCCAAGGACACCCCTACCTGTGGAGGCAGCCAGCCCTTCTGGCTCCCTGGGAGGGTCCTCCCTGAAATCCAGTCTCCACCTCAGCTACTTCCCAAAGATTGAAGGCAGACTCCTCCCAGACAGTCAACCACACCCCTGAGGGGCAGGGCCACCAAATTTGGGGATACATTGCCAGGAAGCAGATGGAGAGCTGGGGTGCTTCCAGGCAGGGTTCTGGCCTTGGACCCTCTTTGGGGGTGAAGGTGTCACCAGTGATTCCCCAGCTCCTTTCTGAGCGTCCCTGAGGCTGGAGACCTTCGTCAGCCAAGGCAGCTGCTGGACACCCACTCACACCAAGGCCCATCTCCCAGGTCTCCAGACCAACATGGCTCCACCCGTTTCTGCTCTCCCCACACCAAACTGGGGTCCGATCTGGTCCATGCACAGGACACTGGACTAGCCGTGAGGGCCAGCTCGGCATGCTCATGCAGCCCTTGTGGAATCCTGCCATGTGTTTCTACCGAGGGCAGTTTGAGGCTTTAAGTGGCATCACAGATCCTTGTTTTCGGTGAGCAGCCAGCAGGATGGCATCTCGCAGGGCCCACCACCCAAGAGGTCATGGGAAAGCTAGAGAGAGACAAGGGCCCTGGACACTTGGAGACTCCTCCCACAGGAGCCCCCACATCCTCACCACTGCACAGTGGTTCCTGAAGAAAGCCCAGGGATGGGAGACCAGAGATCTGTCTCTGATGAAAGGACCTGACCAGCTCTAAAACGCTGGGTCCTTCCATCAGCCCTGGAGTCGGTGCCCATGACCTCATCTAAGCCCACTTGGGTCAGTTTCTCTCCTAGCTGGCAGCCTTGCCTGGAACCCAGATAATCTGAGGCCTGCTGCCCAAAGGGCTACAGACCTCTCCCTGGAAGGTACCTGCTGAGAACTTCCCTGTCATGATTGGTCAGAACGCAGGGGAATGGATATTTCTGGACCCGTCACTGTCCTTGCTTGGGTCAAATGTCCTGTAAGTCCTGAGGAGGATGGGCAGTGTCACACCCCATGCACAGGCCTTAAAATCCTGACATCTCAGTGCTGGACCACCCAGACCCCCTAACTGCCCTGGACTGAGGGCTGAAATTGGGTTCCCTGGAACTTCAGAAGATGGGTATGGGATGGGAGGCCAGCTGATCGCTGGAGACCTAGGTAATCAGTCGCCTGTGGTTGTCAGTGGTCTGAGCCATCCGGTAACTCTCCGATGGAGGGAGCTGGAAGAGGCCTGGTGGTGCAGCGGGGCTGGATTGCCACCTGCTAGAGCTCTGCACCTGTCTTCCTCTCCCACTATGTCCAGATCATGGTGTGGCCCATTCCCCATGGTCCTCCCCAGGGGCTGTGCGTCAAGGGCACCACTGAAGGACAGTCCTATGTATGACCTCCTGAAGTGTCCTGTCTGGTCTCTCAGTGGATACCCACTGTGAGGGACAGGGTGTGGGAACCAACCTGATGTTTTCTAGGAGTCCACCACCAAGAGAACAGGCAGCCTGGGCCCCTGGGAGACCTGGAAAGCCTTCCTCAGGCACAATAACCTGAAGGATGCTCAGGCCAAGAACAAACGCAAAAAGTTGGAGGTGAGCAAGGCCAGCCAGGGTGTGTGTGCGGGAACCTCCAGTTGTGGGCCCTCCGTGAACCCCCAGCCCACCACACCCCTCGCCGGCCCCCAATGGCACACCCTAAGCACTTCACCAAGCAGATTCTTACTTTTGGCCTGGGGTCAGAGAGCACAGAAAGTGTCCAGCCAGAGGTTCAGGTGGCTCTGGGGCCTGTTCCTACCATTTACCCTGAACCCCTGGAATGCCAGGCAGCCCCATCAGCTCTCCTCCCTCTATATCCTGCTATAGGAGACCTGGGCTAGCCTGGGAGGGCAGCTTCCAAAGCATGGAATCTTACTGCCTTCTCAGCAGTCTGAGGCCCCAGAGGCTGACCTCTACCTTAGAGGAGCCTCTTTTGACTGCCTGTTAGTGGCACGAGTTTGCAGAGCAGGTGCCCATAGTTCCCAGCCTGTCCATTCAGATATCTTCACTGCCAAGTTTCCCTTCCAGCCATGCCCCCAAACCCTTGTCCTCCTGAACGACTCAAGGCCGATCAACTCATCAGAACTGGTGAAGGAATTCCGGCAGCTGATAAAAGGTAGTAGATGCACACCATGTGGGGATATACTCCTGGGTGTGAGTGGGGCTGGGGAAGATCTCCCAGAGGAGCCATGTCAGGCCAGGCCTCAGCATGTCTGCAGCACCCAATAAGGCCCCTGCACTGTGCCAGGTTCAGAGTGAGGAGCTGGGGGTGGGAGTGTGGTAAGGAGGACACTGCAGAGGAAGGTGGACTTAACCACTTGGTGCTCAGTAGGTGCTTGGGGACCAGCACCCACACCAAACCTGGGAAGTCAGGTGAGTCCAGGAGATCTGAACCCATACCCCCTCAAGTGAGGAGTGTCAGGGAGGGGGCCAGGGCTCTTTAAGTTTTCACAGTGCTCCTCTGATTCCCCCAGTGACACCAGGGAGATTTAAGGCTCAACCCAGTCAACCCAGGCCCCGACTGCGAACCCCAACTTCTTCCCCTCGATCACCTCTGCCCCTTCCCGACAGATCTCAGCTGCTGGCAGAGGCCCTTGGGAGGCTGCCTGGTGGGGCAGGGAGGACCGTGTACAGGGGCAGCACAGGTCACCATCTGACCCAGGCTGGGCAGCTGAGATGGAAGGCATAGAGCAGTGGTTCTCAACCACTCATTTTATGGTTGGGGGCCATCACAACATGAGGAACTATATTAAAGGGTCACGGCATTAGAAAGGTTGAGAACTACGGGCATAGAGGGTGACAGCAGAGCTGAGCTGAGCTATGGGACTGGGGGATGTCTCTGCACTGTGGCCACTGCTAATGGGTAGCTCACATTATTTACTAGATTAATTTTATTATGAAGAACCTAGTGACAGAGCCTTTCCCCCACTTTAATTCAATATAGTTGTCAGTTACATAGTTTCAGAGGCTGAAGAACCTACATATTATTTCCAGTACAGTTGCAATGATTATTTATGTATACCCAACTTCCTTCCAAAGTTGACCAGGGCTGGTTGATATGATTGCATTTGCTGATACAATAAAACCATCAACAGAAAAAACCACCACCACGAAGGGGGAAATGTGGGTAGGATAGGGAGGTAAAGCAGAGAACAAGGGCACTGGTTGTGAATCTGCCCTAAGCTTCCCGGTAGCCAAAGTGTGAAGGGAAACGGGCAGCGGCAGGGTCAAGAAGCAAAGTTTCTGCCTGCCAGACAGGCTGGAGTCTGTGAGGGGTGGGGGGCACGGAAAGGAGGACTCAGCCTCCACTTGCTCTGTGCCAGAATTGGCGCCGCTGCGAGAGATCTTGAAGCTGGGCCCTGCCCCAGACCATGCAGAGGCAACAGGGAACAGGGACAGGGTGGACGAGCTGACAGAGGCCCTGGCCAAGAGCCCACGGCTGGTGGGGGACGCCTTCCACTGCCGCCTGCGCCAGAAATTGTCGGTGGAGCGGCGCACGCTACATGAACTTGGTGGCTACTACCTGGTGAGTCCTGGCCTGGAGGGGGGAGGGGGAGCGAGGAGAGGGTGTGTTGGGCCCAGGTGACCCTGTTTGTGCTCCACAGCCCGAATCCGAGGGTGCTTTCTATCGTGGCCTGGGCCTGAACCTGACCAGCGGCCAGTACACAGCGCCAGTAGGGGGCTTCTATGCTCTTGCTGCCACACTGCATGTGGGTGAGAACTAGTGCCAGAGTGTGTGTGTGTGTGGGGGGGGGGTGGCGCGGAGGGGGAAGGACTGGGAAGAGGCCCTCGGCTCGGCCCACTGACTACTCTCTCCCTTCCCTAAGCCCTCCCTCAGCAGAGGAAGCCAGAGCAGCAGCACCCTCGGGACCGCCTGCGCCTGCTCATTTGCATCGAGTCCCAGTGCCAGAATCACACGTGAGTGGGCGCGTGGGTGGGGGCGGAGAGTGCAGGCAGTTTGGGGCACTGGACCTGGACCCTTTCCTCCATCCTCACTGCCACCCTAACCTGGGTGACCCCAATGCTCCCATCCCAGAAGCAGGAGCTAACTGGGCTTCCTGGGCACACCCCATCACCTCAGCCATTCCCAGACCACTCTGCAACCCTTCCCCATTAACTCTCCCACCAGCTCCTGTAAACTTCCTTCACCGCACATGACCATGCCCACCTTCCAACTGCACGTGGTCACTGAGGGCAGGGGTTCCTCCCACTGTCCCCCCCACCCCCCAAACAGATCCAGACCAGGCAGATGCTGGCAATAGCTGTTGAAGACAGGAATATATGAAGTTCAAAACTTCGGATTCTGGTCTTGAAAGCCCTCCACACTGGCCTGACCAGGCTTTCTGGCGCACTGCTGCCCCTCCTATCTAAGCTGCAGCAGCCAGTGCAGTGGCGTCCCTCACAGAGCTGCCTCTAGCTTCGGCCAGGCTTGCCTTTCCTGGCACCTGCAGCACAGCTGGTCCTGTGGAGACTGGCCTCCTTTTGGGAGCCCAGTTCAGATGTTGCCTCCACCAGAAGATTGGAGATAGCTGTCCCCTTGGCACTTTGCTGGGTCTTGTGTCAGTGAGTGACTTTGGCGGGGTCTGGGGTGGAGGCTCTGGCTGATCCTCTTTCTGCTTTGGCCACAGCTCCCTGGAGGCTGTCATAGGTCTGCAGAGCAGTAGTGAGCTCTTCACCATCTCCGTGAACGGTGTTCTGTATCTGCAGGTGCAGGGGCAGGGTTGGGCATGGGGGGGGGGGGGGGCGCGGGTACCACCTGGTTGTGGCCATGAGGTGACCTGGCAGGAAGGGGTGCTGGTGGGCACTAAGGGGCTCTGGGTGCAGCACCCCAACTCCAGGCCTGGGAGAGGTTGGGGCCCCGCCACAGCCCTCAGACTAGTGCAGGCAAAGCTGGGCCATGTCTAGGTTTCCTTTTCCCAAACCTCACTCTGCCCACAGGGCCACTGGCTCTCAGCGGCAGCGTTGAGACCTCCCAAGTCTCACATTGAGGGGATGGTGCTCCTAGTGGTAGAACAGGGGTCAGCTCCAGGGCCCAGGCTGACCTCCCTCATGACACCCGAGCCCATTGCCACTGCAGGAAGCAGGGCATGTAGTTATTTTCTTTCTAGCACTGGGGATTGGGGGCAAGTAGTCAAGGAATTGATGCAAAGGTGAGATTCACTAAAAAAAAAAAAAAAACTGTCAGTGTGGATGTGTGAACAACAGCTCACATTTAAATAGCACTATGCAGGCCCCATTCTAAGTGCATTGCAAAAATGACCCATTTCACTGTCACAGCACTTTGAGGTGGGTACTACTACTATTCCCATTTTACAAACAGAACAAAGCACAGAACGGTTAAACAACTGGCCCAAGCTCACACAGCAGCCAGGATTGGAGGCCCAGCTGCTGAAAGGCATTTAGTGGTCTGGTCTGGTCCCAGGCACCGAACACGTGGGGAAGTCAAATGGCTCACAGTGCACATGGAATCCTCAAATGCAGGAGGGGTGGGTCCCTGGAGTCTGCAGTTTTGGGAGTTCCCAGGGGATGGGATCCTGCTGATGTGTGGACATCTGGAGCAGCCATGCTAGAGTACTAATCACTCCCACAATAGCCCTGCCCAACGGGTCAGACACCAGGCCTGTGGGATGGGCCACCCTCATACCCAAGGTTAGAGCCTTACAGGCTCCATATGCAGCACAGAAGCCTGTTGGACTTTCGATCCCCTGCTGGCCCTGAGCAGAGGTTCCCTCTCAGACATGCAAATTGCAGGAGCCCATAAGCGCAGGGGCCAATGGAGCTGGAAAGAAAGCACTAGAACGGGGCAGAGGTGCTGTGTTTTGAGGGTGTGTGGCTGCCAGTGCCCAGGCTAACGCTGCTCTTCTCACAGATAGGGCAATATACCTCCGTCTTCCTGGACAACGCCAGCGGCTCCCTCGTCACTGTGCAAGGCGGCTCCCAGTTCAGTGCTCTCCTCCTTGGCATCTGAGCAGTATTGAGCTGGGTCCCAACAATCTCTGGGCGGTGTTAGAGTGACAGAGGCCACATGCAGGAAAAAGCCCATTCAACTGCCCACAGTGGCCCCTGCAGTTCAGCCCAGAGATGGCCACTCCAGGCAGCCTGGGGAGGTGACAAGCAAACCTGCTGCCCCAGAACCAGAAAGGACTTTAAGATCCAGCTTTACCAGGGTTCAGCACACCCAGGCCTGGGGCTCCCAGCTGGCCTATTGGCTTGTCTAAAATCTCAGCTCCACCTGGCCTGCATGGCTCAGTGGTTGGGCATCAACCCATGAACCAGGAAGTCAGTTTCATTCCTGGTCTGGGCACATGCCTAGGTGCGGGCTCGATTCCCAGTGTGGGGCATGCAGGAGCCAGCCAATCAATTATTCTTTCTCATCACTGATATGTCTTTCTTTCTCTCTCTCTTCCTCTCTGAAATCAATAAAAATATATTTAAAAACCTCAGCTTCTTCACTGTGGCCAAGCCCTGCCCTTTCCATCTTTCTTAGCGTTGAGAGTGCCGCCACAGGGGAATGGCCAGTCGGCCTGCTGGGTTGCCCTGTGTAGAGGGGCAAGGCAGTCTGTGCAGGGCTGCAGGACTCCCTAGGATACGTGAGCTGCATGGAGGGCCAGCTTTAGCAGCATCCTTCTCACTGTGCCCATCTCCACCTGGGGCTCCCTCCCAACCACGCCTTTGGCCTGTACTGATCACAGGATCTAAGACTCTCTTTGTGGCCCCTTGGTACAGCAGCCTTGGACATCAGACAGACACTGGACAAGGCTTATCGGGTGGGGGGCAGAGAGCTGGGCCCAGCTTCCAGGAGCTCCTTTCACTTATTAACATGTACAAACTAACTGGCACGCTCAACTTACAGACAGATGACTTATCAAAGAGGAGCGGTAAACCTTTTCATAGACAAGGTCCTTTCCCATCCCCTCTGAGGCTGACTCACTGCTAGGATCCACCAGCCATATGGAAGAGCGAGAACATCCTTGAAGGCCCCGCCCACCCACCTGACCAGGCTAAACAGGCTTCCCAGGAGCTAGCAGCCCCTGGTCCCTGCCCCAGCCTACCAGGGTCCATGGGTTCTGGGGCTCTTCAAGGCATACACTCCAGTTAGGTGAAAATAGGCTACACAAGCTCAGACAGGTGGAGATAGAGACCATATGGAGAAAGAGCTGGTCTTGAGAGGGCTGGGTACCACCAAGTCCCGTACTGCTGCAGCAGTGATAGCACCTACATAGTTGTCAGCCTACAGCACATTCCATCTAAGGAGCAAGAATGTCCCAGAGCAGGTGGTCCTTCTGAAGTTACCCCAACATCCATCCATACACACAATGGGCTCACATGAAATCCGGTACCATAGGATATTGTGGGGACAATGGCTTAATCTCTTAGCTGGCCTCAGGATGACTTCCCCAGGAGCCTACACAGAAGTAAACATCTCTTTCCCAGCTGGCCCCCAACAAGAAACCCTGTGCCCCTTGCTAGGCCTGGCACAGGCCCAATTCTCAGTAGGATCTGTACCCGCCCTACTAGGAAGTGCCAGCTGGCCTGGCATCCCGTGTCCCTCTCTCTCTGATAAGGGCTGGTGTAGCCACAGATATTTTAGGAAAGTTATCTTTTACCCTTGAAAAAGCCACAGATCTCTTTCATTTTCTCCACATAAGTATTATAGCCATTTATTAGAGTATTTATTTAGTATTGCCAGATGAAATATATTTATATAACTAACTTTATGAATTGATCAAGTACCTAAGAATTGTTATGTGATAATACAAAAATAAAGTATAGACCTTAAAATATAGGATCTTAATCATTTTAGGCCAGGTCCACTGAGGATGAGGAGGAGTGACCTCTTTGAGGTGAGGTGCGGGATGACCCCCAGCTGGGGAGGAGGCTTGAACTCCATGAAGAAGGTGGGGGAAGGGACTTGCCAGGGAAGCCACAGTGGCAAGCCTCTTCCAGCTCTGAGACAGTGGCACACTGGGAATTAGGGGCATGTGAGTCACATGTTGACACCTAGTTTGCTATAGGAGGATGTTTATCAAGCAAATTATTTATTTCCCAATTTGAGATGTTGAGGCTCTTTCCTTCAATGATGCTAGTTCCTCAGCAGCAATGGAACCTGGCATGTAACTCTCTGGGGAAGGGTGTGCTCAAAATGTTCCCCTGAGGTACTTGTAAGCAGGGACACCAATCCCACCAAATGACTGGGTGATAAGACCATGTGTGTATGCTGGGCGGGGGCCAGAGAACATTACAAAACAGCTTCCTGAATGGCAAGTTTTTAAAATCTTACATCATCCTGAGGCAAGCATTTGCCCAAAAAGACCTTAGAGCTGCTTTCCTAAAAAGTAATTACAGCAATATCGATGACTTGTTTTATATAGAAATAAGAGCTTGAAAAGTATTTTCTAATCTTCCTGGTAGGCTGATCATGCATGCATTTTCCCCTTTGAACATCTTTAACAGAAGGGTACCCCTGTAAGGTGTTACTGGAAGATGGACTCAGCCCA
This sequence comes from Corynorhinus townsendii, assembly GCA_026230045.1. Taxonomy (NCBI): domain Eukaryota; kingdom Metazoa; phylum Chordata; class Mammalia; order Chiroptera; family Vespertilionidae; genus Corynorhinus; species Corynorhinus townsendii. Next base: position 35,843,759 of record JAPDVU010000005.1, read on the forward strand.
GCAGAGCTCACTGAACGCACATTCTTACAACGCAGTTGGCTCTCAGAAGCCACACTCCACAGTAGCTTGTCTGCTCCATCCGGGAAGTACATTTCACACCCAGGGGATCCCGATGGGGAGACCTAGTAAAGCCAGTCCTCCAGAGCCCTTCCTCCAGACTGTGCCTGTTCTCACAGGAATTAGAAACAAGCTGAACCACCATGCTGCTTCGGAGAGCTCACCAGGGGCACACCACTCTAGAGTAGATAACTTTTGTGTACCAATCTACTGTCCTGGCTAAGCCTGGATTGAGTTACAAAATGTTCTGTAACCTTATTTTTGTATGGAAATCTGAAAGAAGCTGGAGTGCTCCATTAGCCCTGGGGTTGGGACCCACCTGTCCTAACAAGAAGACCAGAGTATATTCAAAGCAAACATAATTAGCCTCCGAAGGGTCACGAGTTTCTCAAAATGTAATGAGGTAAGTTTAGAAAAAAGAGAGACTTTTATTTACAACCATGGGAATCCCGCAGGAGTACACGAAACACACATAATGTGTACACACACACACATATATGAACCTTTGAAGCCAGTGGCACGCCGCGCCCTCAGTGCCCTATCCGCACCAACATCACCGTGACGTTATCCGCCGACCCCCGCTGCACTGCCTTGTTGGCCAGCCTATTGCAGGCTGCTTCGTAGCGTGTATCCACAGTGGGCTTCCCTTCCCGGCTCTGGATCTTCTCATCCTACCGGGCAGGAAAGGGTGCTGATCAATAGGGGAATCCTGCACCCCACCACTCTCCTGAGATAACATCACCATAAAAAAGAATTGCTCCATCAGGGCAGGCAGGACAAACTGACCAGTCTCCCAGACATTGAAAATGCACACAAGGATATCCCCACAATGGGGATATGTAGGGGAGAACTGGGTGTAAGGTGCAGCTGAACAACTGGCACTCACTCCCTTGTGCAATTTCTTACCTCAAGGCAGGACAAGATGAAGTTCACAGCTTCTTCTGGGGTAAAGACCTTGAAGAGGCCGTCGCAGGCCAGCAAAATGAACCTACAATTCGGGGAAGAAATATAAATGGGTTTTAACAGCAAACTCTATAAAATGGCCAGTAACAGAGGAAAAAGAAACAAACAACTTGTCCAACTACGAATAAGCTAAGAATTTTTAAAAAGTAATTTGACTTCTATGAGACAAAGATTGAAACTATTTAAAAATAATTGTAGCTGGGACAAGCCTTCTGTTCACCAATACTGAAAGTATGAATTCAAACATTAGGTAGGTACTGTACTTTCTTATATAAATGCAAAAGGTATATCACTAAATAAAAGCATCAGGTGTTATGGTAAATGTACACAGAACTTCTATCGCCACCTGCCTTGAGCCATTTCCTGAAGACAAAACTAGTGGTTAGACCTAAATGGAACATCCTGGAAGCCATGCTGAGTCCAAGGCTCCAGGAGGACAACCACACACTTTCACTGGCTAAAAACAGGATTATTTCCCTATCAAAACCCCCATCCTCTGGGCTTCCCAAGAAAAGTGGTTCTGAACAATGGTGGCTCAGATATAAAGATATTAGTTCTCCAAGCACCAAGGAATGTTCCCCATGGCTTTAACCACCTCTCTTTCCTCACTGTCATACCCAGGTCTTAGTTCTCCTCTTTTGACTGGGCATTCATTCCACAGGTATTTACCAGCACCTAGTCTGTGCCTAGGACAGTGGGGCACAAGTCCCAGAAGGCTCCTGTGCCTTCCAGTGAGGTGACAACCACCCAGAGTGGAGGGGGCTAGCATATCACACAGCAGGGGCCTGGTCTAGGGGCAGGCAGATAAGACTTTCCTGGGGCATCACTCAGAAAAACAAAGGAGGGGCTGGTGGAAACAAGTCCCAAGACCCTACGGTCAGCAAAAGCATGACGTGCTGAAGGCAGGCATGCAGAACAGGGAGGCTGAGCAGGGAAGATCAAAGTAGGGCTCCTTACCTGCAGAACTGAGACCAGGGCTCAGAGCTATGCTCCAGAAGAGCTCTTACCCCCAAGGCTGCAGCTTGATCAATGAGCCTTTCTCACCTCCCTCATCACTTAGTCTTGTGAGCCCCTTGTTCTGAGCTCTTTCCTATTCTCCTCTGCACCACTGCCTTAGTTCAGCCAGGGCCACCACCAGATCCTAATGAGCCTCTGGGCTCCATCCTGCTCCAAACCCCAACAATTAGGGCTTCCTGCCACCAGGCAGCCAGGCAGTGTGGTGCCTCATCTTCAGGTAGCTTAGAATGGCAATGGACAACTGAACAGACCGTCTTTCTCAACCTAGCTTGGTCTGCCTAAAAATCGCCCATGACCCTCCATCATGAGAAGCTAAAATTCAAACTCCTCAGCATGGAACTCAGTCAGTCCCCATCACCTCTTTCACCCACATTCCCTGCCACCATTCACCTATCAATCTGTCACTGGCAGCAGCCTGGCGCCCTTTCACACTGTCCCATTTTAATGCCTTTGTTGTGTGTTTCCTCTACTAGAAAACCCTCTTGTTCCTCCAACAGGGACTCCTCCCACTCCCCACTGCCAGGCTCCCAGAGCAGCCCATACTCCTAGGACACGAGTGCCCCCTACCAGACTGTGTGGCCCACTAGAGCAGAACCGTAGAACTGTATTTTATCTCTCTGCACCTCCAGGGCCTAACACAGTGCCCAAGATACGGCTCCTTACAAGCCAGAAGTGTCAGGGATAGACAGACCACATGTGTGCATGCCCATGCCTCTAGTGGGCACTTTTACCTGTCATTGGGGGTCAGCTGGCAACGTCTGATGTCTGGCACAGAAGTGACCCCGCAGCGCTTGTACTGCCCATCCCCAATGGATCGGGACACTTCCAGCACACCTAAGACACGCCCATCCCTAAATAAAGGGAAAACAATTCAGACTCGATCTGCCAGATCATGAGGCCACAGTACTTACAATCTGATAGTAAAATCAGAAAAAAAGGACAGAGTGAAAGATGTAGCCTGCAAAAGTCACATTAAACAGCATCATGCACTAGCCGGTTTGGCTCAGTGGATAGAGAGTCGGCCTGTGGGCTTAAGGGTCCCAAGTTTGATTCCAGTCAAGGGCACATGCCTGGGTTGTAGGCTCAATCCCCAATAAGGGGCATGCAGGAGACAGCGATCAATGATTCTCTCTCATCATTGAAGTTTCTCTCTCTTTCTCCTCCCTTCCTCTCTGAAATCAATAAAAATATGAAACAAACAAACAAAAAAAACCCCCACCATCATCTCCTGACCAAATAATACACAGGAGATGTGCTGAGTCCCCATTGCTCTAGGTCAGTGGTTGGCAAACCGCGGCTCGCGAGCCACATGCGGCTCTTTGGCCCCTTGAGTGTTCTAACACCACTTCTTCAAAATAGACTCGCCCAGGCCGAAAACCGACTTCTGTGCATGGGTCACGAAGTTTCAATCACACTGTACATGCGCACCCGCACATGGTATTTGAGCCGCATGTGGCTCGCGAGCCACGGTTTGCCCACCACTGCTCTAGGTCAAGCATGCCAAATTCTCAGCCCACAATGAATATTTTTGCGGCCCAGCTAATATAACAGTAAGAAACATTTTAATAAAAATGTCATATCTTAATTTTTACAGTATTCTATTATACCTAATCATTAATAACGAACTACAAAGTTCTAATGACCAAATACTATAATTGTGTTGCATTCATTTCCCTTACGCGAAGGCGCACCATTTCTCTCCACTAATACTAACAGCAAATATTTTAGCAGCCGATTGCCACGTCATTAGTTTTGGACTGACTTGTTTGGTGTGCGCAACAGGAAATATTTCGCTTTCGGAGAACAAGAAAAATAGGTTTATTTGCATTACACTTATTAATTTGTGCAGTTATTCAGTGTCTGGTAAGTCAATGTTCAAGGAAAAATATTAATTTTTATAAAATGTTCCATTATTTTGTTAACGATTACTCATTTATATTAGCCCTTTGTACTCAGCATGTCTCTATTGAAAAAAACCTATGTTTCTATGAAAATTGAAGCTTTTGTTTTTTTGGCAGCTCACATAAACTTAAACCTTGTTTATTTGGCCCATGTTAGCCTTTGAGTTTGACATGCTTGCTCTAGGTCATTAATATTCTTGTGGCCCTTGGTGCCTCAGCTGGGCTGCTTATTAGAGGGAACAGTGCCCCCTCTGGCTGCATTTATGTGGTCGCAATGGTCTATTAATTTGCCCAAAGCTGGAAGTGAACTTAACTGGACTGAGTAGGGTCTTGGCTTTGTTTTCCTGTTTATCTTAAAGCTCCTTAGGTGATTTGAGCATGCATGCAGGGTTAAGAAAAGGTGGAACAGAGGACTATTTTGCATTTTAATCTAATTAGGTTTGGAAAATACTCAAAGTGATCATTCCCAGACTCTGCAGCACCTTTTCTTTCCACTGGGTATGGGTATGATTAACTCATATCAATTGGTAACACACTGTATAGCATTACACTTTTATCCATTCTATTTTTAGGTAAAGGATACACAGATGGTAAGGTGACCCATAAATGGGACCATGCTGTAAAACAGGGAACAAGAGTACTTGACTCAAGGCCGCCAAGAACAATTCTGGTGGTGCTACCACTGTGTGACCTCAGGCAGTTGCTACTGGGGGGCCCTCAGACCCTCACGTATACAGCCAGAGGAAAAACCACACGGGAGAAGATGCATGTGAGCGCTCAGCAAACTCCAAAACTGGGCCTGGAGATTGCTATGTGAATGGAGGCACATGGCAGAACATCCTCGCCTGGGCCTGGACCACTGTCTCAAAGACAAAGAGTTCAGCCGGGCCTTGGCCTTATACTGTGCCCAGTCACCCTCTTAGTGGGAAAAGCTGAGTGATCAGCAACAGACTTGACCTGGCACCTGAGAGAAGTTAAGCAGTCACCCCATACAATTACTAGAGAGAACAGCAGGGGGCGAGTTACACAGGAGCAGCAGTGAAGATGGACAGAGTAGGGTTGGGAGAGTCCCTCAGCCCTAAGAGTGCCATTAAGGAAGCCACTAAAAGCATAAGAATCCAACCAAGTGCTTCTCCAGAGACCAAGTGGCCAGGTGCCCGGTGTGGACACCCTCCGCCACATCATGAATGCAGCTCGTTTCAAGACCGATGTCATGACCTGGGCACAGGGCTGGACCATCCACCTTCATGCTCAGACAAGTTCAACAGAATTACACGCTTCTTCGCTACCCTCAGAGTTCCCCCAGACCACTGTGCTGAGGAGTGAGGGGCTCTTAAGTCTCAACCCATGAATCCTGGGACCACCTTCCCTAGCGCATTCCCCACTTCTGCTCAGAATTGTGTTAGTTCCCATCTCTTTCCCACCTGCCCATCAATCATAGCTTCATGCTTCCTCAGCCAAACAACTATTTTCCTGCTAGTTACACAGACAGAAGCCCTGATCTCTGTGATCTTTGCTGGTACTTTCTCTTCCAGTTTCTCCTTCACAATGAGAGAGAGGCACTGAGACAGTTGCCCTGGCGGCCAGGATAAGCTGGACACTGCTCTGACGTAAGCTCCTCTAGCATATCAGCAAAAGCAGGCCACAGTCAGTCTCGACTTTTGCATCCTCTTCTGACCTAGATGCCCAAGTCCTGCATCTTACTATGATGGATGCTAACAAGGTAACTGAAGGTGGATTCCAGAATATCTCCTTTTCAATATCAGAGACCTACATGTGACCTGGTCCCAGACACATGCACTGCATGTTTGTTTATTTAATATATTTTTATTGATTTTTTTACAGAGAAAAAGGGAGAGGGATAGAGTTAGGATAGAAACATTGATGACAGAACACCGATCAGCTGCCTCCTGCATGCCCCCTACAGGGGATCGAGCTCACAACCAAGATACATGCCCAGGTCCGGACTCAAACCCGGGACCATTTAGTCCGAGTGCAGATGCTCTCCACTGAGCCAAAATGGTTAGGGCTGTACTACATATTTACATCTAAATACTATACATGCAAGCCTGCCTCATCTGTCCTGTCCAGTTGCCTTCATCGTAAAATAAAAATAAAACTGCACCCTCTCAAAGAAATCCTCAAGATAGTGTGACACATTGCTGCACACAGTATGCTACCTTTGGTAGAAAAAAGTAGAAAAAATAAGAGTATTATACAGATTTGCTTCTTTCTTTAAGAAACATTGGAGAGAATCCAGAACTATGAGTGAGGGGGAAAGGCACAGAATCTATAATAAGCCTTTTTATTTAACCATGTAAATGTGGGTTTTTATTTTTTTAATTATAATAAAAATATACACAAAATAAGATTTACCTTCAACTATTTTTAATGTACAGTTGAGTGGCATTAACTGAGTTCACACTATTGTGTAGCCATCACCACCATCATCTCCAGAATTCTCTTCATCTTCCCAAACTGAACCTCTGTTGAACACTCACTCCACACCCTCTTCCTCTGGCGACCCCCATTTCACTTCCTGGCTCTATGAATCTGGCCATTCTATGCACCTCATATTCACAGAATCATACAGTGTCTGCCTTCTGTGACTGGCTCATTTCACTCAGCAGCATGTCCTCAAGCTTCATCCATGCTGTAGCCAGTGAGAGGATTTCCTTCTTTTTAAGGCTGAAGAGCATCCACTATATGGATGGACCACATTTATTTATTGCTTCATCTGCTGATGGACACTAGGATTGATTCCACTGTTTGGCTGTGGTCAATAAAACCAGGGGCCCGGTGCATGAAATTCATGCATGGGGGGGGGGGGGGTCCCTCAGCCCAGCCTGCCCCCTCTCACATACTGGGAGCCCTCAGGGGATGTCCTACTGATGGCTTAGGCCCACTCCCTGCTGGAGCAGTCTGTCCTCCCTTTGTGAGAGGCGACCGGGCTGATCAGGGGAAGGCGCCAGCCCTATCACCCTGCTACTGCAGCCAACTGCCAGTCACCGCAGCCACCAAGATATTTTCATCAACATGGACTCCAGTCTCTTCACCATGAAAAAATGACAACTTCCTTTAGGCATTTTCAAGATGTGCCTTTCATAAGATATGACATTTTTTCCTTTATTTTTCTTTTTATCCTCATCTGAAGATATGTTTCCATTGATTTTTTTTTCCCCTTCCCTCGGATTCCAGGCTCAGCCACTTCCCAAGCCTACAGCCTCCGCCCCAGGCTGTAGGCTTGGGAAGCGGATACTCTCGTCCCCCAAGCTTAAAGCCTCCGCGAGATGGCAGCTGGGAGTGACCTGAGTGCCGGCTGGGAGTGACCTGGGTGCCGAGGAGGTTCCCGGGACCCAGGAATGTATGCAAATTAACTTCCATCTTTACTGGGTTAATTTGCATACTCGCTCTGATTGGCTGTGGGCCTAGCGGAGGTATGGTCAATTTACATGTTTCTCTATTATTAGGAAAGATTACTATAAACATGGATATGCACACACCCGTCCAAATCCTTGCTAGCAATTATTTTGTGGAATTGCTAGATCACATGGTAATTCTATTTTTAATATTAGAGGAACCTCCATACTGCTTTCCACCACAGCTGCACCATTTGACATCCCCAACAGTGCACAAGGTTCCACTTTCACCATGTAAATGACTTATAATATAGGGTGAAAAGCCCTAAAATCTAAGACAAATTGAAACTAGTGATCATAATGACCAAGGTGGTAACATAAGCACAGTGAAAACAATTACTCTAGGTTTACAAATATGTCATTCATGAGAAATAGTTCAAGGACAAGAGAACTACACTATACGGAACTCAAACTTTGTAATAGTGATAATGCAAATAAAATGTACTGTTATTAGGAACCAAGATTTTCAGCAAAAAGGACAGATCTATGACTACTGAGTCACAGTAGTTAAGACAAAGTCCTGTACTGTTAAATTTGAATAACATATAGCAGCCTATGCTCACCACCTAAAGAGACTTAGAATTAGTGACATTCCAGGTGAAACAAGAGTCCCCAGCACAGGGAGCTAGGTTTTAAAGATGAATGGAAGAGTCAGCTCAAAGGCACTCCCTTTCACTGGCCACATTGGAGGTAATGTGGGCAGGAAACCCATCAGGATCCTATGACTAGCATCAGCACTGAAATCTCACCCCCTGACAAATGGTGGTTCAGAGCAAGGAGAGAGGAGAAAGGGAGAGAAGCAGAGTGAAAAGAAAAACCACTAGGCCCTGGCTGGGTAGCTCAGTTGATTACAGCATTGTTCTGATAGGCCAAGGTTGCAGTGTCAATCCCATCAGGGCATATACAAGAATCAACCAATGAATTCATAAGTAAGTTAACAAATCAATCTTTCTCTTTCTCTTTCACTCTGCTTCTCTCCCTTTTCTCCTCTCTCCTTGCTCTGAACCACCATTTGTCAGGGGGTGAGATTTCAGTGCTGATGCTAGTCATAGGATCCTGATGGGTTTCCTGCCCACACCCCCTCCCCTGTCTCTAAACATCAATTTAAAAAATAATAATAATAAGGGAAAAACCCCACTAATTTCTCTAAGTGCAGATAGCCATCTTACTTTGCAAATTGATAATGAAAGAATTGAACATCGATCCTGCTTTCTGGGAAGCAAATATGGTTCATTCATACCCCACTGATGAAGGAAAGCCTCTCCTTGTAGGATAGGATGCCTTTTAATACCTGTGGCAGGAATTCCAGGAGCAGGAAATCATCTTTGTCATCCCTATGAAATACTGATTCAGACAAGAATCACTAAGGGATCTACCACCATGAGATGAAAGACTGATGGAAAACAGAATGTTACCAAGGTGCTAAAGTGCATCTCCCCAGATCATCTGCTGATCACATAGAGAAACCTGTCCCTTTCCCTGCAGGGACTTGTTACCGCCAAAGTCCAGTGCTGGGAACTCAGCAACAGTGACCTTACATGGCCACTAAAATGAGGGATTATCAGATATAGGCCACCCCCCAAAAAATATTTTTCTAAAAATGTTTAATCTGAATCTAAAGAAGACTTTAGACCTAATTTCTAGTTTATAGGAATAACATGCAAACAACTTAAATGATACCATGAAAACACAGGCAAACTCAGAACGTGACCCTATATAACTGCTGGCCTAGACAACTGCATGATCCAAACTGAGGAAGAGTGGAGACCATGCTACACTGAACGATGTGAATCCAAGGTGAGTATCAGCGCTGGCTGGGCCCTGCTTTCAAACCAAGACACTTTGGGACAACTTGGAGAAATATGAACAGACAGAATTTCAGATAACCTAAAGAATTATTTTCTTAAGTGTTATGTCTGCAACTTTCAGTTAGTTCTGCTTAGCATACACATACACGAACCAAATATGGCAAAATGTTAATTACTAAATCTAGATGGTAGATATTGAAATGTTTACTCTAATTTTATAAAATGTTTGATAATTTTAATAATCAACGTGGGAAGAGCAGAGGGAAAGAAATGCCCACCAGTCCTGGACTCGGGCAGATGGGATCACAGCCTGGCCCTGCTACTAAGGAGCAAGGTCACTGCCACTTGAGCCTTCTTGCCCTCTTCTCTGAAGTGCAGGGTTCACCTTGAACATACTGTCAAATGGGCTCCCTAAGGCATCTACACACCACTGATAGTGAATGGGTACTGGGAAAAAGGAAGAACCTGTAACAGAGCTGATCATTCACCCATAGAACTGTCAATGTCAAAAGCCTTACCAAGGAGTTCAAGCAAAGCAGAATTTTAAAATTATAAGAAAGGGCAGAAAAGATGATGCTGACATTAACACCGGGGTCACATTCTCAAGCGTTAAATTCTGCAGCCACCACAGTGGGAAAATGGGGCACATGCCACTGCCCAAGGTCTAGAACCATGCCCACAGTCCCATCAGTGCTAAGATGGCCACACTATGACCAAGGTCATCCCTTACTAACATTCCAGCAATTTTGAACAAACTCGTAAAGTGCTGCCTCCTCTCCAGACCTCTCTGCACTGCTGGCTAGAATCACCCTGGAGTAAAACTTGTCTAAGGACAAGTGATTGCAGCCTTATATCACTGTTACTTCTCTTTCATCTCCAACAAAAATGTAAGATGAATGGTCAAACTGTAAAATGAACCAAAAAACACTTCTGGTCAAATCCATAAAGCCACGTCCCAGAATTGGAATCCTCGTTAAGTGTAGAAAGACTGAAGCCTCGGAGAGATGAATGGAGGTGCTGTGGGCAGAACCAGGGCAGAGAGACCCCGGCCAGGGGAGCTGCTCCCCAGGAAACCCAGAGACCATTAGCCTGACATACTTCCTGTCTAAATACTTTAGATGTTCTCTCTGAGGAACTCCCCTAAAACTAACTTATTCAGTTGTAACAAATGATAGCATTTATTAAAGTTCTAGGACCAGAGAACTGTTATAAGTGGTGACCTTGAATTTGAGGCAGGTTTCCTCGCTTTGCAAATTTAGGAAGGCATGTTTCTTATACACATTTTGCTCCCACTTGGATTCCACACAGTGAAATCCTACAACAGTCATTCACCTACTTCACAGGTCAGACCTCAGTCTCATCACACTAAAGACTTCACGACAAGGAAAGTTCTCCCCTCGGAGGACTCATGGCCATTCCTCCCTCCCTCCCTAGAGTTCCCACAGTCCCTGGTTACCTGACGTTTCCTCCAGCCTTCTGTATTCTCATTCGTTCTTCATACTGTGTTGGGTTATGCTCCTTGCTGAGGCTTAAGGCTGCATGTTTTTGACTCTCCTCATTATAACGACACAGGATTGCCTGGGAAGATGGAGATTACAACAGCGGTAAAATTCAGGAGCCCAGTGCCCAGAGTTACCAGTTGAAGACAAAGGTCAACCATGGAGTTTCAGTCAGCCTCCTGCCGACAAACACGAGTTCAAAGCAGAGCCCAAGTAGCAAAGTGGTGTCACAGTAACACTAGCCAGGGAGAGAGGCCCCGGTGTGGGCCTCTGTTGGTGACTAGAGTGGGCACTCATCCTAAGATGTTGTCCTCTCATGGGTGACTTGGAAAGGAGGCAGTTAATAAGCACCTAAGCCCCCTTTGGGCCCAGTTACTAGTTCCCAAGTCTACATGAGGCAAAGATGAGGGCAGAGTTGGGCATGCTGACCAAGTGCTTCTCTATGTGCTCCTGACACCACATTTACCAAGTAGTAACTTCTGGATAAACCTGGATTTTACAGAGGAGGGAGCCGAGGCCTGGAGGATAGGTTATCATGTCCAAAGTCACACACAGGATACAAATTTGACTCCAAAGACCACCCCCCCTTTTTTTTGTCTTGGTCCAATTTTACTCATGCTATTTTAAGTCACTTGGTCAAAACACTTATGTACTGGAGATAGCCTACTAAGAGGACCTCCAGGATATAAACTCCACTAGGCAGTGACTGTCATGTGTAATGTTCACTGCGGCATCCCTACTGTTTATTTCTTCAGGAAATAAATTACCCTAAAAGCTACAGGGGCTAGGAGCAGCTGTATTCAGGTCTGCAGATGGTGCTTATAGATGGGAAGAGTCACTCTGTCACTGTGACTCCAAAGAAACACGGACACGGAGGCTGGCTGAAAAAGCTCCTGATGGAAGGCAGGGAGTCTGAACCCACCTTGCAGAAGGCCAGCCTCTAGCTTTAAGTTGTTTTCCATCACAGGCTGTCAGCAGTGGAAATGCCTGGCTTTTCTCCCTTAGCCTAGTGAACTGGGATCCTTGCATGAATGGCACATCACCTAGCACTTTCCTAGCTGCAGCTTTTGAGTTATTCTAATGTCACAATGATTTTGAGAGGCAAGGGCCTGTGGTCAGAGATATGCATAATATTTTAACTGCATACCAATTAAATTCCAACCTATAGCACTACCTGACAGAGTACACACACAACAGGAAACACAGAAAACAAAAAGAATGTATTTGGGTTTTAAAGCAGAAGAGGTCTACTGCAGGATATAAGTCTTCCCAGAGAACAAAGTGACCCAAGCTCAGCCGTTGCTCCCCACCCAGAATCTACACTCTGCACTGGAGCCCCTGCAGCAATCCCGCAGAACATTCCAACCCAGCCTTTGTGTTTTTAATCTTAGCCAATAAGCGCCTGCTGCCATTCTTCCCCACAGAACATGGTGTTAGCTAAGTGGGTGGCTCCAGAGCCACATACCCGACTATCTCCGAGGTTGGCAATATAAAGAGTGTTGTCTACAGCCAGAACACACGTGGCAGTGGACCCATCTTTCCAGGCAGGTTTCCTGGGGGGAAAGACATCAGAAATACAGTCACCACCAACATGCTAGCACTTCAAGACTAATTTCCAGACTTGAATGGGAAGTGGTGTAAACTATAAAATGAAGAGTTTCCTTAATACTTGCTTTTTTCCTGTTTCAGATTTAATTAACGATTACAAGAACTTACTTGGTGCCAGGTACTTTTCAGACAGTGAGTGTTAGTATGAAACAGAGTCAGAATACCTGAAATGCATTCAGAAAAAGAACACACACACACAACACACTCCATTCATACGTTTTCATGTGGTTTCACTTACTGGCTTGAAGCTTGTTTAAGAAACTCTTCATCAGTATGCTTAAAAGTGTCCAAAAGGCATCTCTTCACAGTTTTCTCCACACTGATTACATCTCCTATTACAGAAGAAACAAAAGATGAACTCTTAAAGAGGAAAGGTTACCCTCCATCCACTGTAATTCTGTTTCTGAACTATGACCAAGAACAATCTGCATGGCTGGTATGGCTCAGTGGTTGAGCATTGAACTATGAACTAAGAGGTCATGATTCAATTCCTGGTCAAGACACATGCCCGAGTTACAGGCTCGATCCCCAGTAGGGGGTGTACAGGAAGCAGCCGGTCAATGATTCTCTCTCATCAATTATGTTTCTATCTCTCCCTCATCCTTCCTCTCACTGAAATCAACAAAAACTTTTTTTTTTTTAATAAAAACTATTTCCTCACCTACAGACAGTGCCACTTGCACTGGTGGTAGTAGACTGCCAATTATAAAGACAAGACACACACTTGTACCACAGACATTCCAGAAGAGGTGCCCATCACTCAGAGACATGAGGGGCTCTATGAGGCACACCTGCTCACCTCAGAGCCCACTCCTCTCAGGCTTGCTCTTTTATTTATTATTTTAAAATATATTATTACTGATTTCAGAGAGGAGGGGGAGAAGGAGAGATAAAACATCAATGATGAAAGAGAATCATTGCCTCCTGCACACCCCCTGCTGGGGCTTGAGCCCACAACCTGGGCATGTGCCTGGCCAGGAATCGAACTGTGACCTCCTGGTTATGGGTTGATATGCAATCACTGAGACACTCGGCTGGGCTCAGCTCCACTTTTAATTGTCATGACTTTTGCAAAAGCCAAAACATCTCAGTGAGTCACACAAACAGCAAACACCAAGATGAACATGAACTGATTTATTTCTATCTCACCTTTAGGAAATTTCCTGATTAAGTTCTGATGTAAATTCTGTGCAGCAAATTTTGAGGCTCGAATTCCTCCATGTCCATCAAAAACGGCAAAATATGAAACCCGGGTACTAGGAGAATGATTGAGAGTCAATGAGATTCCCACAGCAAACATTACTCCTCTCCATTAATGCTTTCCCACCTTATTTCAAACAGTGAACTTTGACACAGCAGAGGAAGTCCCACCGGTAAGACACCAGTCACACTGTCATGAATGGAAAACAGGTGATGACACTAACTGAGACAAATGTATAAGTAAATTTCACAGTATTTCAAAATTAAACAAACATGTTTTAAAAATCAAGGTCTATTAACTCTGATTTTTCACTGAAGGTGAAACTAAAATTCAGGATTTTTTTTCTCTTTAAACCAGATTTGGTTTTAAACACCAAGACACAGATAAACAGTTACTGACCAAGAATCAAAAATATCTGTAAGGGCAGGGGGTAGTTTCAGGGTTGTTACTCAAACTTTGACAGATATCCAAATCTTAAAGCCTACCTCACCAGACTTATTCCTATTTCCCTCTCAAGTTTTGCCAGACAACTCACATATATATGGAATAAATGGCATTTATAAAGGTTTTCAAGGAAAAAAAAATCCATATGAGAAAGAATATTTTTACTGCGGAGCTACTCTTATCAAACATTTTTGTAACATCTTTTCATTTGGGACATCATGAGCCACAGGAAAAATAAACTTTATCCGATACAGAGCTCAAAACTCTTGCAGCGTGGTATCTACCAGGTATTGGTTAGTGTTTCCCACCAAAGGGTTTGCCCCCCGAGGGCTCTCTAGAAGTACCTATCCTGGCTTTAAAAGCAACTCCATAGTACACTTCTGATCCTGGTGAGCATGACTGCATGCATATGTACACAGATGACCTTATAGGGCCATCACCTCCTTATCTACTGGACAAAAGCCACTAGCACCAATGGCTCCAGCACACTGTATGTTAACAACCAACTGGTGTCAGTTAATGAATTTATCCAAATGTTACGTAATTATGGAAATTAGGTGGTATATATGTAATTATTATATATGTAAACATGTAAGTTAATGGCCACCTCCACATCCCACCTGTGGGTTGCTTTTCCACCGCACCCAAGACCTTATCCAGAAGGCTTCACTGAGTTTGTACAGATGTGGTAATTTCCTGTTTTTCTTCTGATGCCATTCCTGCATCTGGTTCTCTTTCTGTGCCCTCACTAGCTGCACTAGCTCTCCTTCACTGCAGTGTTCAGTGGCTTCCAGCTCTAGCTTCTGGGTCCCAGAACAAGAAAACTCCCTATAAGCAGCTCTTCAGATTGTGGGGAAGAGAACACACCCTGAAGGCCCCCAATGTGGAGCCATTTCCCATTTAGCAGGACTTCTCGATTTCAGCATGACTGGCATTTGGAGCCGCATGATTCTTTGTTGTGGTGCGACCTTGGGAGTTGTAGGATTTAGTAGCATACTGGGCCTCCCCCACCAGATGCCAGTAGCATAAGCTTCCACTATGACAACAAAAAATGTCGAAGGGAGGGAGGCTAAAATCAACCGAGGTGAGAACTCCTACTATTGAACCAAGCAACTCAAGTGTTATGTGTCAATCTTACTAATAAATACAAAGTGGACAAAGTCCAAAACTGAAATCAGAGCTTGGTCCAGAGACTTTTATGCCCACAGGCTTGCCAAAGCAGGGACACTCACATGAGGGATGACAGGGGCCTACACTCCTCCGTGATGTCATTCAGGATGACATGGGCATCCTGCATCTCCTCCCGCTCGCCCTTCCGCTCAGCCACGTAGCCTTTCAAACCAAAAATCACTGAAGAGGCTAAGGAAAAGAGAACAAAAAGCCAATACAAAACTGTGCCCTGCCCTCCAGAAGCCCTAGTCCCAGAGCAAACAAGAGGGAACTCTGGCTATTTTACTCGGCAGTCTTAACAGGCAAACAAGCTCTTCTCCTCAAGGCATCTCCCCGCTACAAGTCTATAACTGAAATCAGACCACTGTTGGTCAGAGCTGGTCTCTGCAAGGTTAACAGTGGAGAGGAGACAGGCAGCTGACAGCAAGTTAGTACAGGACAACTCCAGTTAAGGCATTAAAGCAAAATACCAGAGTTAAGAAATGTACTATCATTTGAATGGGGGGAAGGAGGGGTTCCAGTAAATCTAATCTTGTCAATAATTTAATGAGGACAGAAAAATTCCTACTCTAGAGAAATGCAAGTAGAGTTTATCCCAAAGGTCCTGGTGGACATATGAAAATATGTTATTATCATGCCTGAGGCTTGGTGAAGAATTTGAACTGGTAAGATCAGCTGCTTTTACTCTGAGGGAGAAAAAGATAAAGGGGAGGCACAGATACCTCCTTCTATTGAAAAGCATGGCTAGCTTAAGCTCACCTTTTGACCCCTAGGGCCACGCAAATAAAGCGACCACTTTCTGAAGAGCAGCTGCAGGTGGGCAGAGCTCTTTAGGCTAGGGTGCTGAAAACTCTGCTGAAGACCAGCAGAGCAAAGTAGGTCCTCTCACATACCTCCAAGTGCACCCTGCAGCTTTGAGGTGCTTTGTGGTAAAAAAAAAACACACACACACACAAAGGGGTTGGGACAGTGAATGAATCCACAACTATTTCTCTTTAATAAATACTTTTCATTTCCCCCACTCTGTGACAAATTACAAAGCTGACTACAATTTTCAATTGCTTTCCCCAGCCTTGGGCTCCCTCTAGGGAAGTTGCCTACTGAGTTAACCACAGAATCAAAATTCTAATCATCAGGCTGTAACAAAGACATGGAATTTGAGAGAAATGGGTGGTCTGCAGGCTACCTGATCACTAGAAAGGGTTAAGTGAAAACTCTGTGATGTTTAAGCCTAGGAACAACTGTAGGTTTCCTACCTGACCCAAGGCAGGGTCAGAGGCAGAGATGTCCATGGAAAGTAAAGAGAGAGAAGGCAGGAGTAAACTTCAGGAGTCTGTCTGCAAAATGGGAACCCTACCCAATTCTTAAATATAGACACAGAGAGGAAGCAGTATCATCAGAAAGCTGAGCTCTGGGTTGTTTTAAATTATGAAGTCTAATACATTTGTTTTCAAACTGTCTGAAAACCTTTACAAACTTTCTTTTCCACAAGCTCTTCACTGCCATTCTCCTCTTCTTCAGAGGGTTTTCTCTTTGCTCCTTTCCCTTCATTCTTTACCATCTGGGATATGGAGGTGTCAAGAGAACCTGGAAATAAAGTAAAAGCCAGACAGAAACAGCTGTAGACTTACAAAAAAACCCCTGCAGATCAGGCTCCATCCCAGCCCTCAAAGACAAAATGCCATGTCCAACAGTCATAGCTCATGTCCAACAGTCATAGCTCTGACTCCAAGGGCCAGGCCAGTGTGCTTGGGCACCCACAATGGGAGACCACACCAACCGTGAGAGGATCTGCAAGAGAGGCTTCTCAGTGGTAAAAAGAAACATCCATACTCTGGGGCTGTTGCACATGTATGGTGTTGTGCATCCACAGGCCCTTACTTACAATTAGGGAAGTTTCCAAAATCTGCAAAGTGACACATACTGAACAAGTTAAAACACACACACACACACACACACGTACCAAAAAAGGCTTAAAATGAGATAAAAGTCAGGCTTTAAGAACTGCTATTGAAGCCATTCCCGGTGGCGGAGGGATAAATCTGTGTTCAAAGCCAGAGCTAAGAGCACCTGCAAGGGGCAGGCGTGGTGGTGATGGTGGTGGGTGTTTAGAAAGGTCTAACTTCAAATCCTGGTTCTGCCACTCACGAGAGGGTTGCCCTTAAGGCAAGTTACTTAGCTTCCAGCCTCAGTTTCTTCTTTTGAAACTTGGGAAGAAGATGATAAACTCAAGAGGGTTTGAAAACTGATGGGGGCAAGTTATGTAAAGCATTTATCAGAGCTTCGTTCATCAAGTATCCAACAAATGGCAGCTGATGTCATGATAAATGGCCCTAAGTATTCTTTGCATTTCTGTATAAAAGCATGCAACTATTTATCAACTACTCTTTGCCAGACATTTCTGAGTACTGAGGAAAAAGATGTCTGCATTTTATAATCTGTCCTTTTGCAAGAATTGACTCTTATTTCATACGACAGTATAACACAGCACACATACCCCCCCAATATAATATGGTAAATTAACAAAAAACTTCCTGGGTGTTTCCAACAGAATCTCCCAATGGTCTCTTTATTAGCCTCCTGTCACTTACTGTTTGTGTTCCCTTTTCCCAATGTGTATGTAAAAGAATCTTCCTTGTTTTCAAATTGGAAAACAGAATATTTTAAAGCTTTGTTTTTGACTTCTAACAGAATCATCACACTGAAGTCAGAGAATGTGGTCTATCTTCGTGGGGTTTACTTTATTTCCTAGAATGTAATCAATTTTTGAAAATGTTTCTTGCCTGCTTGAGAAGAATATCTTTTCAAGAAATCCAAAATAGCCTAGCCGGCATGGCTCAGTGGTTGAGTGTCAACCTATGAACCAAGAGGTCATGGTTCGATTCCTAGTCAGGGCACATGCCCAGGTTGCAGAATTGATCCCCAGTGTGGGGTGTGCAGGAGGCAGTCGATCAACGATTCTCCCTCATTGCTGATGTGTCTATATCTCTCTCCCCCTTTCCTCTCTGAAATAAAAATATATATTTAAAAAAAAGAAATCCAAAATACTGGATGCAAGATTGGATTCTATATCCAAAAAAAACCATCAAAACTTGTTAAGAGTAATGTTGAAATCTTCTAAATTGTTACCAATTTATTGTCTTTTGCCCTATGGACAACTAAGCCATAGCTATGCTGAATCTTCCTTAGTTTTATTAAATCTGTTAAGAGCCCTGCTTGCATACAACATTCATTATAACTAAAATTACTATCTTTACTAGGAAGATCTTTATTAGGCTAAGTTGTATGAGTATGCTATAATTTTTGGTATAGGTATGTAAGATGACTATAATATTTTTTCTAAATAAAGAAACTATAATAATTTAATCCATATTTTCTAGACTAATTCCAACGACTTTATGGTAATGAATTAATAATACAAAAAAAGAAGTGCACTTGGCCTCCAGAGAGCATGCTTATGGCAGGCATTCCCTTTCTCTCCCCCACCCCCCCCCCTAGCATGTATCCCCTAACCTCTAAGGGATCCTATGAGACTTGCAACAGGGGAGCAATGGGCAGCAGCAGCTGGTCCCAGGCTAACTCCCTGAATGTCTCCAAGGCTCCCTTCCTCTCCTTTTCTCTGACTTCCCAGTGAGCCAAAGCAGCCTAGCCCAGGCTCTCCTGTTGCTTCTTCTAGGCCCTTCTTTGTTTCACTGCCCTAAAGGATGTTTTTGCTGCAGTTAATAAATTCTTATTTGCTTTTCTACAAAAAAAAACCAACAACAAAAACAGAGAGAGATTTGAAAAGCAAGTGTTTGTGTTTTTTTTTGACAACAGACAGAAGGTCTTCGTAGCAGAAGACAATTAATTGCATTTGAAAAAGATTGCATCCCCAACTGTTTCCAGGCCACTATACCTTCCCTTCCCCAGGGGAATTCCATGTCAGAAGTTATCAGTGAGACAGAGTAATAGATTCCTCATTATGGTAACCTAGAGGAATCAGCTCTATTCTTTTTTCTTTTCTTTTTTTTTTTTTGGTTTTCACATCCCCCCCCTCCCCATTCTTACCTGCTACTAAATTGGGACAGGAAAAGAAGTTAAACATTTACAGAACAGGTAGAGCCAATGTTAATAGGCTTGACGAAAATGAAAATTAAATCAACAAACAGAATCTTGGGAACATATGAATTGACTGGAAAATAATTAACTTAGGTCTTGAATTTCAAGACAGTTTCTGCACAGGATCTGTACCAAACACTAAACCAATGTCATTCAGACCTCATTTTTTCTTCTTCTTTTTTAAAATATATTTTTATTGATTTCAGTGAGAAAGGGAGAGGGGGAGAGAGAGAGAGAGAGAGAACATCAATGATGAGAATCACTGATCAGCAGCCTCTTGCACACCTCACTCTGGGGGTCAAGCCTACAACCTATCATGTGCCCTGACCGGGAATTAAACCGTGACCTCTTGGTTCATAGGTCGAAGCTCAACCACTGAGTCATGCCCTCAGGCCAGAACTCATTTTCTTAAATCAAAATTCTTTTTAGTATAAATGGCAGAAAACAGAGACCTATGTATCAGTATTTATGGGTTCAGGGACACTAAATACCGCCCCCCCCCCCCAACACACACACACACACTTATTTCAGAGAGGAAGGAAGAGGGAGAGATAGAAACATCAATGATGAGAGAGAATCACTGACTGCCTCCTGCACGCCCTACACTGGGGACTGAAACTGAAACCAGGGCATGTTCCCTCAATGGGAATCCAACCGTGACCTCCTGGTTCATAGGTTGACACTCAACCATTGAGCCACGCCAGCCGGGTGACACTTAAATATTTTAACTCTATTTCATATCTTCAGATACTTTCGCTGGATACATTTGGGTCAGGAATATAAGGCAAACCAGAACAACAGGTAGAGATATTTTAATTAAAAAACATTAATAACGAAGTGCAAAGTAAATTACTAAACTCTTAATTCTTAGTCAGTTGTAAAAGGCTGAATCCCAAGGGAGAAAAAAAAAAAATCACCAAAAAGTCATGTTATATATCTAGCTAATCTTTTTCCTTCCATCTGATGCCTACTTAACGTTGAATAAATATTATGCTATACTATAATTTAATGCATCCTAAACGTTAAGAGCTATAAATAAATTTTACATAAGAGTAAAATATGTATTATTTCCACTAGCACATTGCATTTTTCCCTACTACTTACCTGACTCGCCACTGCTGGCTGGTGGGAGGTCATCAAAAAGCAAAGGTCCGCCTGGTCCTGAAACACAGCAGGACACTCAGTGAGCCCACAAAACCTGGGTAAGGCATAAGTGTCAGAATCCATCCCACCAGGACGCCTATGCAGGTCACTGACATAAACTCAAAACTCTGTGTCAATCCAGTGGCAACTCATAGTGTGGTAAATAATGTCTTTTAAAGTCCTATCATTGAAAGGAAACAAAAACCTGCCTTAAGGAGTTACATCTTATTTCAGCTATAATATTCTCAAATGAACCAGAGAAAACTGCTCAACATTTCACGCAGTTTCTCAGAGCTAGCGACTAGTGGATTTTTCTGCCTTACCTGATGCCATGGATTCAAAACTTAAGACAGTCCAACACCTAAAACATCTGTGTGTTGAAAATGGGGGAAAGGGAAAAAGATTGAGACAACTACAATCCCAGGATGACACGTTGACACACACCTGGGAGAGCCTGAAGACTGTACCTGAGTCAGTACTGCTGGCCGGAGGGAGGTCGTCAAAGAGCAGAGATCCTTTCTGAGCTTCTTTCCCTAGGACATGGAACACCTGCTTAGACTGCGCTTGGGCATCGGCCAGGATGACTTTTCAATGGGGGAGACTTTGATAATAGGTTTGCTACTAAGTTCAAATTTTCTCCTCCCATGGGAAAAAATTTATTTTTAAATTATTTTCTTCACTGCTATTTAATATGGACACTTGTTTCCAACAGTTACAATCAACAACAGAAAAAGCAATGAAAAATGACCTAACAGGCATTTTAAGGGCCAATGGGTATTTTGAGAAAAACATTTTTCTTGATACCGTAATTTCATTACTGAAAGCAACCAACATTAAAAAAAAAAAAAAAAACACTAAATTTTTATTGATTTCAGAGAGGAAGGGAAGAGGAAAAGAGAGACAGAAACAGCAATGATGAAAGAGAATCAGAGATCAGGAGCCTCCTGCATGCCTCCTACTGGGGATCAAGCCAGCAACCCGGGCAAATGTGCCCTGACTGGGAATCGAACCATGACTTCCTAGTTCATAGGTTGATGCTCAACCACTGACTGACCCACACCAGTTGGCTAGTAATCAACATTTAAAAATAAAAAATGTTTAATCAACCCTGGAAAGACAAAAACTGATTTTAGAGTAAGAAAATAATGTATACCTCAAGATATAAATTCAGTGTCCTGGTAAGTTTCTCAGTGGATAAAGCGTCAGCCTGCGGACCGAAGGATCCCGGGTTCGATTATGGTCAAGAATACGTACCTTGGTTGCATGCTCCTCCCCTGCCCGGGCCCTGATCAGGGCTCATGCAGGGGGCAACCAATCAATGTGTTTCTGTCTTTCCCTCTCTCTTCCATTATCCCTAAAAACCAATGGAAAAATATCCTCAGGCGAGGACTACCCCCCCCCCAAAAAGATATAAATTCAGCGATAGAGGGATTCTCCAAAAATCTATACGTCTTAAAAATTCCCATTTCAATAACATTCTGAATTAACCACAAAGTAAAATCTCAACACACAGAGATAAGAGGCTGAGGGAACCCCATGTCTTAACTCGGTGCCTCCAGCCCAGTACCCAATTCAATACAAATCCAAAAAGATAAGGAATTTCAGAAACTCCAAGATAAACTCAGGAGAGAGCCAAGCAAAATTTTAAATTTAAAGATCTGAATAACAACACAACAGAGTACTTGTCTTAAATGTTTTATCCTCAATTTTCCCTTTCCACACAAAATTTAACTACAATTCTTTCTTCTCCAGCTTCCTCCCAAATCTCTACGTAGGCTATTACATACATAAACTGGCATCCATAGGGCTCAAAATGAAGGTGCTCACGTCCCATGAAGTTCCACACACTGTCTCAAGACAGGCTGTCCCATCTCCTATTCCTCAGAGTTCAAGGACAGAAATGTGCTCACTGAAAATCCAAAACATCCAAACTGTCTTTTTGCTTCTATATAGAAATGAACTGGGTACCAATTCTATTCTTTTAAAAACAAAAATTTTAATTAAAATTTATAAACTCCAAGGAAGGAAATTTCTTCAGGAGTCTTTAAGTCAGAAATACCTTAAATACCTGATAAATTCCTGACTTAATAAAAAATAACTCTTCTGCTTTATACACCTAACTCAAATGGAAAATAACTACTAATTAAAGTATATCCTAATTACTCAGTATTACTCTTAACATATTTAGTTGCAAATACTTTCATTTTTCTCACAAGCAATATAAAGACTCTGGGAAGTAACCAAAAGCAGCATTAGAAGGTCATTAAAAGGCATTCAGTGTAACCAACCGCTTACTCACGAGAGGACGAGGAGAGTACAGGAGAAGGCCAACCTGAAGAACAGCCAAGCCTTCCTTCCACCTGTGTCAAGTCAGATATTAAGTTCTGAATTAAACTTCTCAGCTAAACCAGGTCTTTTCACTGCCAGTGTCCAATGCAGGAAGTCCTCTTTTACCCAGGTAACACATTTTCAGTCTTGCAAGGATTAATTCCTCACAAGAGTTTCCAGCTTGAGAATTAGCCTGACCCTTCTTCTTTGGTTACAACAGTTTTCAATATGTGCACCACAAGAATTTTTAAAACATGCAATACCTGACTACTTAGTCAGAGGCACTGATCTCTTTTTCCTTAGACTGTCAAATAAAAAATGACAGCCAACACAATAGTTGTCTGGTATGAATGAATCAAAATTATACCTATTTTTGGCATGCCATAGAATTTTGGTAATAAGTTTATGTGTGCCATTACATGAAAAAGGTTGAAAATCGCTGGACTAAGATAGTATTCCAAACTGGACATCACTCCAGAGACGGCCCAACTCCTACTGCTGAATGGAATGAGCCTCTCCTCTCCCCATCTTTCTCATTCTGGAATACTGAGTGGTATTTCCATTAAAAACATGAGATTACCTCACATTTTTGCTGGCCACAACTGCGAATAACTTATAAAAATGATAATTAACATTTACTGCCTCCCAGGCACTGTTGTAGTGCTCTCCATATTTTAATACATTTAATTCTTATAATACTCTTAGATACTATTGTTACCTACTGATGGTGAGACTGAGGCACTTTAAGATAAATAACTGCCCAGAAGAGCCAGTGAGGAGTGAGGACTCAAAGCCAGGCACCCTGGTTTTCCTAATCCATGCTCTTGGTAAGGTGCTACATTACCTCCACTCATAGGCACTGTTCCAGGAACTACTGCAAGGTTAAAGGACCATCTCATTTAACCTTAAAACAATCCCATAAAAACAATCCCAAGGCTCTGTAAAATCGCTGGAATATCTTCTGCATCAATAAAAGGATCAAACTTAGTAATACCTTGCACCTGGACTCTTAAAATAAATAAATAAATCCATTGGTCTTAGATGACAAAGGTTGCTATCCCATATATATATGCAAATAGACCGAATGGTGGAACAACTGGAACCAGTCGCTATGACATGTGCTGACCACCAGGGGGCGTGTGCAGAACATGGCCGGCATTGACCATGGTGGGATCATGGAGCAGGTGAGTGGGGGCACCAGACCAAGGCAGGGCACCGCTAGTCACTGTCATTGGGGCAAGCCTCTGGTGGTTACTGAAAATTCTCTGCTCCCATGCCGCCCAGTGCTCGCACCTGCTGCCCAGCGCTCACACCTGCTGCTGGCCCCACTCATACCCACTGCCGGTGCCCAGCGCCAGTCCCAATCACTCCAAGCCATCAGGGGGTACGAGCGGCAGCTACCGGCCCTGATCGCCTGAGGGCTTCTCCACCTCCCCCTGCTCCTAAGGGGCAACTGGGGCAGCAGCCATGGCTCATACCTGCTGACGGCACCAACCCCGGTCATGCCTGCTGCTGGCACCCACCCCAATTGCTCCGCGATGTCAACAGGTGCAAGTGGGACCAGTGTCATCAGCATGCAGGAGCGGCCTCAGCATGTGGAGTGACAGGGGCGGGAGCGGGGCTGTCAGCAGACAGGGGAACAGAGGCCGTGGCAGGAGGGGCTGGGTGGGGAGGATGGACCAAGACCCGCGCCTGAGACTACTGCAGCCTTGTGGCCCACAGTTCTTTTCAAGGTGCACGAATTCATGCACTGGGCCCCTAATGTACAATAAAGATTAGTTTGCCTAACCAGTTTATGCCTGAATTTTCTCTTTAACTACAAATGCAAAACATGTTTTCCAAACATGAGGTATCAGAAAAAGGCCCTACCTTTCCACCACACTCAACCGTAACAGTTGAGTGCATAAGTTCCATTTTCCTTTATGCTCTGTACTTCAGTATGTTGAGCAAAGGACATCCTGGACATCACTCATTCACAGGATCACCAGAAGTCAGAGCCAACTCTACGGCATTTTGACACCCAGCACCTACACTTGTGTATGTGCATTTTAATTTTTAAAAGGTAGAAATATACTGTATACAATATTGTACATTGCCTTGTTCACTTAAGCCATCAGGGAATGTTCCAGGCCAACACACCTTCACACTATTCTATAGGGGAAGTAGTGGTCATCACTTGTCCAATTCCCTTACTGACAGGTATGCAAACTGATTCTGCTTGTTTTTTCATGACAAACAATGCCATAATAAATAACCTTAGACAGAGATACTTCATCTGCTAGAATGCTTAAGGTCTGAGTTGTTTAAATTTAACAGATGCCAAAAGCTGTTCCAAAAAATATTGTGGTAACTTCCACTCCCAACATACTTCACGAGAATGTCCATTCATTGACATCCTTACCACCATGCTGCCAATTCTTAAAACTGATGAGCGAAAAACATGGTACATTGGTGATCTACTCCTTTCCTCCATGACTCAGGAAGCTGAGCACTGGACTGATTCCTGTTTGTGGGCTATTTCCATTTCTTCTTCCATGACCTATCAGGATATAGCCTTCGATGATTTCTCTAATGGGCATCTGCCTTTTCCCTATTAATTTGTATGAGCCATTCACTTATTAGAGATAATAAACTTCAGTAATATGCATTGTCATGGTATTTTGTCCTGCAGAAATTTTTATCTTTACATAGTTAAACCCATTTTAATTTTTTATGACTAGAGTTTTTTTCTTGCTTAAACCTGAAGTCTTACAATTAGTGTAAGTTATTTCTAATATCTTAACATTTATTTTATATGTAGATGTCCAATTTTAAAAGAAATATTTTGAAGATGGCCTGCCAAGCAAATATTTATTTAGTCCTTGACAGCTGGCAAAGTGTACTAGTGTAATAACCTTAAATGAAAGAACTACTCTATAAAACTAAAATCGAGTTATTGCCCAAGTAACTTTAAACCAGGACACCTTTAACTTGTTTGGAATATCAAACATAAGCTGTCAATATTTTTAAAAATGTTTTTATTGATTTTCAGAGAGTGAGATAAAGGAAGAGGAATATAGAAACATCATCAATCAGCTGCATCCTGCACGCCTCCTACTAAGGATCAAGTCCATAAACCCGAAACCCAGGCATGTGCCCTAACCAGGAATCAAACTGGTGACCCCTTGGTTCCTGGGTCAGTGCTCAACAGCTGAGAACACCAGCCAGGGAAAGCTGTCAATTTTAAAGATATCAAGAACTATGGTATAGCTAAGAAGTTATTTCTGTCTGATATCAACAAACATACTTCCTCTTTTGGTAAACTATACACACAGCATAGTTTGAACTGTGCATGTCCACTTACACACAGATATTTTTAGTTAACCCGCACAGGTCAAGAGTCACCTCTGCAGTTGGGATTCCATACACACAGAGGGCAGGCTGTAGTCATATATGTAGTTACAGAAATTTCCATTGTGTGGGAGGTTGGTGCTCCTGACCTCTGTACTGTTTCAACTGTGTGTGTGTAAATCTGATTCAGCAATCAAATCCATAAATACTGGGACAAAAAATACTAATTTAGCACAAAATCTGAAAAAATTTATAAGCACACCTTGCTTTACTGTGCTCCCCTTCATTGGGCTTCACAGGTGTTAACCTTTTTTACCAAAAGAAGGCAAGACCCTCCACCTGCAAAAAGATTACTGACTCACTTTATCCAAATGCTTTATTACAGTGGTCTGGAGCTGAAACTGCGGTATCTCCGAGGTATGCCTATGATGTGTTCTTTCTACGTTTTTTTTCAAACCATAAAAAATTAAGAAGCTTAAAGGTGTGATGTTTAAAACAAAAATCATAGAACTAAACGAAATACACTTGATGTATCTGAGCAGTGTGATATTTCCTCCCATTGGACACTTAGTGTTTCCACAAA
Organism: Corynorhinus townsendii; assembly: GCA_026230045.1. NCBI lineage: Eukaryota > Metazoa > Chordata > Mammalia > Chiroptera > Vespertilionidae > Corynorhinus > Corynorhinus townsendii. The sequence continues at coordinate 35,870,328 of JAPDVU010000005.1, forward strand.
ATCCAGTTAAGAGTGCATGTTTTCCCCTTTTAAATAGTTGTTAAAGTTAACAGCTTATACACTACCTCTACTGCTGCAGCCTGTGCTAAGCCCAGCAGAGGTAGTGCTCTCCTACCTGACAGAGGTAGGAACAGCCACAGAAAGCAGTTAATAAGAACAGAGTTGGGATGTGAAACTAGTCAGATCACATGTCCTGAACAATCCTTGTTTCCTGCAACAGCTCAGAAATGTGTGATCCCACACACCATGTGTAAGGGTCACGATAGTGCAGTTCAGCCCATCCTTCCATCCATTTTATGGTAACATTTTCTGTTCACTTACTCCATTTCTTATTTTATCAGTCAACACTACAGATTTTCTGAAACAAAATGTGGCACCTTGTTGGTTTAACTAACTGCCTGTCAAGAGAACTGTGACCCCAATTCTGTCTCTCACTTTTAGTACTTAACCCTCTCAGCTTCCCATCATCTACAAACATACACATCTTCTTTGTTTATAAGGCTGTTTTAAAAAATACATACAGCCAAGCAGGGCCTATGACTATGACAATACCCTTCTGGAAGGCCAGGAGACTTCACTAATCCATTCCAGAGAAGGGGGGTTTTGAATACCATGCAGCCCCCTAGCACCTCAGCCAGAGTTGGTGATGCCCTCCCCCCACTGTAGCTGGTCACAGGCTACCAACTTGTAAGCCAGTGTGGCTCAGCTGGTTGAGTATCGATCGTCTCATACACCAAAAGGTCACTAGTTTGATTTCCAGTCAGGGCACACGGCCAGGCAGGCTCTATCCCGAACATTAATGTTTTTCTCTCTCTCTCTACCTTCCTCTCTCTCTAAAATTAACTAAAAACAGCCCAGTCAACATGGTTCAGTGGCCAAGCATCAGCATATGAACAGGAGAGGAGGTCACAATTCGACTTCCAGTCAGGGTACATGCCCGTGTCTGGGGTGCAAGCTTCATCCCCAGTTGGGGGCATGCAGGAGGCAGCTGATCAATGATTCTCACCATTGATGTTTCTCTCCTTCTCCCTTCCTCTCTGAAATCAATAAAATACATTTTTTAAAAAAATCAATCAATCAATAAAAACTTATTTTAAAAAGTTGTTAGGATTTTCACCGGTATGTAAAGTACAACATAGGGAATCTATCCTATCTAATACAAGAATAATATAGAATAATAATAGCAAATTGACCGTACCTCCACCGGGATGTTAAGTACAACATAGGGAATCTATCCTTTCTAATAAGAGAATAATATAGAATAATATAGCAAATTGACCGTACCTCCACTACACCCACAAGCCACGCCCACCATCCAACCAGGAGCAAGCATGCAAATTAACCCAACCAAGATGGCTGAGGCCACAGAGCGAGCAGGAGGCTTGGGTTCCAACGGCAATGGAGGAAGCCAAACTTCCAACACACCCTGGCCGGCAATGGACTCCACTCAAGGCTACAAAGTTTCAATTACAGGAGATAAATAAATCCCAATAAAAATGGCAGCAGCTGCGGAGCTGGAGAGAGCAGGAGGCTTGAGTTGCCCCCAGTGATGGAGGAAGTGAAGCTTCCACAGCCCTGGCCTGCCTTGGCCTCCGCTCACTGCTACAAAGTTTCAATTATAGAAGATAAATAAATCCCAACAAAAATGGCTCTGGCCATGGAGCGAACAGGAGGCTTGGGTTTTCCCGATGGAGGAAGCCAAGTTCCTGGCCAGCCCAGGCCTCCGCTGAAGGCTACAAAGTTTCAACTACAGAAGATAAATAAATCCCAGATACCAGGGCCTCCCCTTGGGTCGCCGGGGGGCGTGGCCAGCCTGCAAACCACCACAGGCCCCTCACCCAGGACACCCCACACGCCAAGGGAACCCCCACCCTGATCCAGGACACCCTTCAGGGCAAACCAGCTGGCCCCCACCCGTGCACCAGGCCTCTCGTCTATCTAATAAAAGAGTAATATGCAAATTGACCATCACTCCAACACACAAGATGGCTGCCCCCATGTGGTCAAAGTTGGCTGCCCCCATGTGAACACAAGATGGCCGCCACAAGATGGCCAGCAGGGCAGGGCAGTTGAAAGGGATCAGGCCAGCAGGGGAAGGCAGTTGTGAGCGATCAGGCCAGCAGGGGAAGGCAGTTGTGAGCGATCAGGCCAGCAGGGGAGGGCAATTGGGAGGGACCAGGCCAGCAGGGGAGGGCAGTTAGGGGTGACCAGGCCAGCAGAGGAGGGAAGTTGGGGGGGACCCAGGCCGGCAGAGGAGGGCAGTTGGGGGGGGGGGGTGACCAGGCCTGCAGGGGAGGGCAGTTGGGGGGGGAGGGTGACCAGGCCTGCAGGGGAGGGCAGTTAGGGGCAAACAGGCTGGCAGGGGAGCAGTTAGGCATCAATCAGGCTGGCAGGGGAGCGGTTAGGGGGTGATCAGGCTGGCAGGCAGAAGTGGTTAGGGGCAATCAGGAAGGCAGGGAGGCAAGCAGTTGGGAGCCAGCAATCCTGGATTGTGAGAGGGATGTCCCAGATTGGAGAGGGTGCAGGCTGGGTTGAGGGACACACCAACCCCATGCATGAATTTCGTGCACCAGGCCTCTAGTCTGTCTGTCTGTCTATCTATCTATCTATCTATCTATCTAAAATCCTAACATGCAAATAGACCGAATCTATCTATCTATCTATCTATCTATATAAAATCCTAACATGCAAATAGAACGAATGGAGGAACAACCAAACAACCAGTCGCTATGATGTGTGCTGGCCGCAGCGGGATGGTGGACCAGATGAGCAGAGGTGCCAGACCAAGGTGGGGCGCCAGTCGCTGTCACTGGGGCAAGCCTCTCGTGGTTATTGAAAATTCTTTGCTCCCACAGGCCACAGTCCCGCCTGGCGCTCGCACCTGCTGCCAGTGCTGGCCCCGCTTGCACCCGCTGCCAGTGCCCAGTTGCGTCCTCTAGCGCCCACTGCCAGCACCACTACTTGCACCCATTGCCGTGCCAGCCCCGCTCAAACCCGCTGCTGGCCCTGATCACTCCTAATGGCTTCTCCACTTCCTCCTGCTCCTGAGGGGCACTGTCAGCCTGTGGGAGCAGTGCCAGTAGGACTGGGGGCCACGGCGGGAGGGGCCAGGCGGGGGCGCAGACGATGGGCCAAGACCCACCCTTGTGCCCACTGCAGCCTCACGGCCCACAGTTCCTTTCAAGGTGCACAAATTTGTGCACTGGGCACCTAGTCTACACTAATAAAAGAGAAAGGTGCAAACTGACCATACCTTCGTGACGCCCACCAGCCAATGAGGAGGGAGTATGCAAATTAACCAAAAAGATGGTGGGTTAATTTGCATATGCAGGCGCCGAGCGGCCAGGGGCAGGACGGACGCTTGCATCGTTGCCATGGCAAGGACGCAGGCGTTCTGCACCGCCCCAGTCACTCAGGACCGCTGGGCAGCGTGGGAAGGTGGGACTGAAGTGAAAAGAGGTGGCTCCGGGCCAGAGCGGAAAGGCGGTGCCGGTAGCCAGGGAAAGGAAGGCCCATCCTTGCATGAATCTTTGTGCATCAGTCTTCTAGAATAGAAATAAAAGGCTAGCCCTAACCGGTTTGGCTCAGTGGATAGAGCATTGGCCTGCAGACTCAAGGGTACCAGATTCGATTCCGGTCAAGGGCATGTACCTTGGTTGCGGGCACAGACCCAGTGGGGAGTATGCAGGAGGCAGCTGATCGATGTTTCTCTCTAATCGATGTTTCTCTCTAATCAATGTTTCTAGCTCTCTATCCCTCTCCCTTCCTCTCTGTAAAAAAATCAATAAAATATATTTTAAAAAAAAAGAAATAAAAGGCTAACATGCAAAGTGTCCCCTCAGGAGTTTGACCGGGAGACCAGGAATTTGATAACTCACTATGACATGCGCTGACCACCTGGGGGTGGCACAGAACGAAGGAAGACATCTGTGAGCAGCCAGAAGGCCCTGATTGCCCACCAGGCCTAGGGAACCTACCCGTGTACAAATTTCGTGCATCAGGTCTCTAGTATAGTCAATAATATTGTAATAATTATGCTATGCATTGTGCCAGATGGGCACTAAACTTATGGGGGGATCATTTTCAAGTTATATAAATGTCTGATCACTATGTTGTACACCTGGAAGCTAATATAGTATTGTCTGTCAACTGTAATTGAAAAAAATAATTTTTTAAAATTTTTTAAAAAGTTGTTTGGTTGTTGTATCATCTCAAGGATGCCTTTCTCTAAGCAGGCCCAAATTGATTTCAGGTAAAAAGTTATGTGTGGTTTTTTTTAACAAAAAGCTTACAGGCACATCCCCAAACATAGTCAGATACAAGTTATACTCCAACAACAAAGTAAAAAAGACCGCATACACAAAGCCACAGTTTTTATGCACAACTAGAACAATTTAGAAAACGAATGGCCAAGTTGAGTACTTAGATGCTTCTGTAACAGCCATTACAGGGAATGGCAGAGACTGGCCTGGCTGTTCCCACGTGACAAGCCAGCATCTAGGCCACGTGAAGGACAGAACCACCCCGTTCCAGTGCCCCAAGTTGCAGTACTCCTCCACACTGGTCAGTTGAGAGCTAGATATTCTCCCTTTGCGCATATCGTTACCAGCCTGGAATCTCTGCAAATCACAAGTCTACCCATCTTTACTAGTAGAGGCCCTATTCCAGCACCACTTTCCTTCCCACTCTCTCTCCTCCAACACTCAGCAGTTCCCACGGTCCTTAACTTTTGCCAGTTATCATTGCAATCACTTGCATTCAGAACTAAGCTCTTACAAAGCAAAGGCTGGCTTTTATTCACCCTTGTGTCCCCTGCAGTAGCAATTCTGAACCCGCTGTCTCTGGACTCCGCCTGAGCAGGCCCGGCAAAATCCCCTGGGGACTTAGTAACAGACTCAGGGCCCAGTCCCAGACTTTCGGATTTAGTGGGGATGAGCCTGGAAATCTGTATTTGTTTTTCAAGTGTTCCAGGTTTTCTGCCAACAAGTCGGGTTTGGAAGTAAGGTCTCACCTGCAAATGTAGCACGGAAACGTCAGCAGGATTTGTCCCATTAAACCCGGACACACAGCAATAACAAAGGCACTGGTCTCCTACGGCTAAAGCGTGGGGCTCAAACCCCAGCCTGCAGGAACTCACCCCCGCGGTCAGGGCAGGGCCGATGGGTGGACCTGGGCTGGTGCACCTGACTCTGGGGAGAGGGAGACTTCCCCTGACCCGGGAAACTACTATCAACCGAAAAATCAGAGAAGCACAGAGGATGATTCAAAAACACAGAAGATAACGCTGGCGATTCCTTCAATCTCTGGGGTAAAAACAAACCAAAACAAAACCCTGAACTTGTACACGCACGCGCGGAAAAACGTTACTCAAGGGAAAAGCAATTCAGACCCAGGCCCGAGGGCTGCGGGCTAGAAGGCCCCGGACGCCTCTCCACGTGCGAAAGCGAAGGGTCTCTGTGCCCGGCCGACGCTGAGCTACCCGAAGCTGGGCTGTCGGCGGCGCGTGGGGGCCGTACACAAAGGCCGCGGGGGCCGGCGCTGTCCCCGGCCCGCGTCTCGAGCAGAGCCCTTTCTTCCTACGCAGCGAACATGGCGGAGCGCTCCGGGGCTCCGGAGCTGCAGTGCGCACGCTGGGGCCGGGCCCGAGGCGAGAGCGCTTGCCCGCCCTCTCCTCCTGCCGACCACCTCAGGCGCCGCGGCCTCCAGGCCGCCACCAGCCCGCTCGTTTGCCCCCTTCTTCTCGCCGGCAGGGCAACCCCTCACTTACCGGCAGCCGGCGAGCGCTCGGGCTCCGGCAGGTCCCCGAACAGGTCCATGGCGGAAGCTGGTCGGCGGAGGCAGACACGCAGCCCGCGAGCGGCGGCGGCCTGCACACTCGGCGACGACAGCAGCGGCTGGGCGGTGGCGGTCAGGACACTGTCAATCACCCGAGGGCGGGCCCGGAACGCCACCAATTGGCGCGCGACGTGGCTTGGCCGCCCCAGAATCCTACGCGCGGGCGAAGCAGGGAGGCGAGGGGGCGGGGCCGGGCGCACGCGCAAAGGACTCTAAGGCTGCGGACCTGATGCTGAGGCCGCCATGTTTCCTGGGGATTCCCGGCCTCTTCTGCTGTGCTGTAGTCCGGGCATCCGTTCCAAGAAGGCCTGTCCAGAGAAAAATGTCTAAGTTCAAGGGCAACTGTAGTGAGCCCTGATATCTGGGAAGGCTCCATGGAGCTTTTCACAGGCGTCTGCTCCGTCACCCGCACACCCCCACTGTGGGGGCGGATGTCCGTTCCTAGATCATTCATTGTAGAGCTCGAGAAACCGAGGCTTAATTGAGCGGCCCTGTGCGTTAGGACTGAAACCAACTAAGATGCCAAATGGACAGGAGGCATCCCCGCTCTGCCTACACCCTTTCGGCAGGTGGGGGGAGCGGGACAGAAGGACGTGATGTTCCAGAAAAGCAGCCTGTGACCAGGGATGGCCTGGCGCACACACAGACCTTGCTGTTCTGTGCCAAGTGTGGACGAAAAGGGGCTACATACTAAACCTGACAAGGTCAGGGGACGACTGCATGGTGGGACTTATACACTCAGACCACATGGGATGGTCTGAATGCAAAACTTTCTAGGTGGGTATCTTCCTTGACAAAGGTCAATCTTTCCTTAACTGAGCCTGTCTACTGTCTTTCTGCATCTATGATAATGATAGTATACCTTCCGAATACCTGGGTAATTCCTTTTCCCAGATCCCTCGGGGCACAATCTCCCACTAAAGATTTGTGCCCCACACATACCATCTCTATGTGCTGAAAATGTTGATTGTTAACTATCCTGTACCCACCAATATAAATGAAGTATGTGTCTCTCCATTTTACTTTTTCTCCAATCTCAGAGATTACTCCTGCTTTGCTTTCTCCTGCCTCCCTAATCTACCACCAATGGATTTCACGTAGCTCCAGTTATGCTTCCTCCTTTGATTGTAATGTATAAACAAACTGCAAAACTGCCATTACCCAGAGCATTATCTCAATCCTGTAAGATTTCACTTCTGGGCATGTCCTCAAAAGTTGGCTCAAATTAAACTTCTACGACTTTTCTAAGGGCTGGACGTTCTTTCATGGTCAGTGCCAGTTTGGGGCCAGACACTAGTTAGGTGTTTTGCAAATGTTAATTTTATTTACTCTCTCACAGCTTGTGAGGAAAGTAATGCTGCCTTTCTTAGATCTGCAGGGGGTTCCCCTGGAGTCTTCAGGGGAGATCCCATTAGCACTGGAGTAAAAAGTCAATTATCAGGAATGGGAAAACCTCATAATACATGGGATGTGTGTGTGTGTTTGCAGGAATCTGCCCAGAGCACATTGGGAATGCAAAGAAACTGTGGACTCTGAGGGCACTTGGGCTGGACACCCCCAGAACCTCCTATGAGGTGTGGAGTTTGGGGCCCAGACTCTCCTCCTTGTGGGTTCTTGCCTCATGAAGTTTAAAGAATAAAATTCTCAGACTAAAAGGACTTGTTAGTAAAAGTGTGGAAATTTATTGGAAACAAATACACATTCCCACACAGAGAGGGGTTCTCGAGGGGTAACCAACTAAGCCCCGTTGTCTAAGGTTTTAAAGGCTGGAAGTTCTTTATTATGCTCCCTTCTAATTGGACCTCTTCCCCATTTAAGACCCCCGTGCTTTCCTAATTGGTCATTTTAAAGAGTATCAGTTTCAAAGGTCAAAGCCCCTGTGGTGCCCCTTTTTCTCTCCCCCTTATCTTGCAACATTCCTGTATCTTCTGTGAATATGCCTTCCTCCTGTAACATTTCTCTATCCTCTGTGAAAGTATGTCTTCCTCTTGTAACATTTCTATATCCTCTGTGAAAGTATGTCTTCCTCTTGTAACATTTCTCTATCCTCTGTGAAAGTATGTCTTCCTCTTGTAACATTTCTCTATCCTGTGAAAGTAAGATAAGCATTCTGGTGTCTTGGAACTACTTCTGTCCTTCACATATGCATTCCTCTCCCATGAATCCCCCTTTCCCTAAAACTGCCTGTCCTGTCTTTAAAATTCCTTTCACTACCTGGGGCTTCGTTTAGGGTGGAGGGTGGAGCACAAAGGCATGGATGTGGGGCTACCATGCCTCTGTAAGGGACAGAAAGGAATTAGGTGGGTGAGACAGTTAAGGTGGAATCATTTTACCAGGTTTAACTCAACAAGGGAGTCGTTTTTTGCAGTTAGAAAATCTCAGTGTTCCAAAAAGGCACCCTCTCCTGCTTCCATCCTGTTTGTTATCTGTAGTCATTTCACAGAATTACAGACCCAGCTATTGTCACAGCAGAAAGAGCCCTTGAGGCCTTGTGCTCCCTGCTTCCCCCTCTCCCCCCCACCTTCACATTAGGCCCACTTTGAACTGTTTCCAGATTCAATTTATTGGCTTCTTTTTATCTAAATGTGGTGTGCCCCAGGGAATATTTTCCTAGAGCCTCCTCCATTTATTCTCTTCCAAAGTTATCTTTATGACTTCTTTGGCCTTAAATACAGCTGTATTCTAATGACACATTTGTGCATATCTTTCATGACTCTTCTGGGAACTATCAGCATCCCCACTTGGGTGTCTAATAGGCATCTCAAATTAAATATGTGCCAACTACAGCTCCTGCTCTCTCCCCAAAATCCTGTTCTCCCCAGCCTTTCTCAAATCATCATCCACCCAGGGGCTCCTGCCAAAACCTAGGCAACCCCCTTGATGCCTGCCTTTCCCTCCTCCCAGACATACAATTTAGTAGGCCTTGCCTGTTCACCTCAAAACCTCCACATCCCTTTCTGCCACCGTATTTCCTTACTATGCACATGAGACTGCCTCCTCTCTTTTAGACTCTTGTCTTCCTACAGTTGATTTAAAAAAAAAAGGGGGGGATAATTTGAAAACCTAACTCAGCCCATTGCCCTCCCCTACTTAAGTCCTTCAATTGCTTTCCATTTACTTTAAATAAAATCCAAACTCTTTGCCATGTTTATGTGGCCCTGTATGATATCACCTGTATAAATATATCCCACCTCCCACAGCCCGTCCCTTGACTGTGGCCCAGTCCCCTGGTTCCTTGCTTTTCCTGTGAGCAATACAAAATTTACTTATGAAAATATTTGACTTTTCACAAATGATTTGACTTTTAACATTTTCTGAAATTTTGAAACATGAAAATAAATGTACCAGAAAACTATACTTCATTCACTTAAGACAGGGATTAGTTCACGGTTATTCACTTTTCATGTGTTCCCTCCTCGAGACACATGCCTGAAACAACCCTCTCCTTCCTCGACATCGGCCGCTGTTGGCTTTCGAACTCGGGAGCTTTTACCACCACGACGTGCAGGCCGCCTGTACCCGGCGGTCGATGGCTCGGGTCCGATAGGGAACCCATTCCAGGGGCCCTGGGCTGGAGCCAGCGCAGATGTGCGGCTCCAGCTGCGGAAGATCAGTGCTGCAGGGCACTAGCCTTTATTGCTTTCTCTCCCGGTGCCTGGGATGTTGGAGAGAACACTGGCCAGCCTGGTGGGGATGGGAGTAGGGGTGATCACTGAACTCGGTTGACAACGTGGGACACCAGGACTCCCAGCCCTCGGTGGAGGGGGCGCGGCTTTCGGACCAGGGAGGTTTCTGGGAATCGCAGTCCCGGCTTGGCCAGCAGCGGCCTCGGAGAAAGGGAAGTCGAAGGATGGAAACTACATCTCCCAAGGCTCCGTGGCTCATCTCGGGCAGGAAGGGGACGGAGGGGGCGCGCCCATAGAAAGGGGCGTGGCCAAAACTCTGTAACATCCCCGGCCGCTGGAGTCCGCACCCTCTTTCCGAAATCCCTTTGGCTTCCGCAATACAGGTTCCGGGCTGTCCACCGGCTGGTATGCCGCGCTGAACGAGACTGGCCGGATCCGCGCTATTGGGTCACTGGCAAACGCCCGAGCCTAAAGCAGAGCTGTAGAGGGAGGTCAGGCGGAGACTTAAAGGCCTCGGCCAGGCGCTCCGCGTGGAAATTGCGAGGCGAGTTAGGTGTGCTGCCCAAGTCGGATTAAGGATGAAATGAGGGTGCCTGGGTTCGGTTGGTGGGAAAAATTACCCACGTGGAAATAGGAATTCGAACTAGATTCATGGATCTGATTGGGTGGAAGTGGGCTGACAGAAAAAGAAATAAATCGAGGGGGACGTCTATATTTTTTGTCTTATAAGTGGGGTGCCTGGAAGTGGTAACAAGTACAGTGATAGTGCGTTTGGGGGTGAGAATCACCCCTGGCTTGTGATGTCCACCAGACACCCAAGTGTAGACATTGAGTACACAAGATGGAGGGAGGCCAAGGGTGGAGATGGGCTTTGGATGGAGGGCACACGGAGGAAACCAAATGGGCCAGATGGAGTCTTATTGAGTTGGAGAGTTTCAGGACAGAAGGAATGGTACTATGAGGAGTGCTTCACTGGAAGGTAGGGTATGGTGAAACTTAAAGACACGACCTCTGGACTTGGAAACATGGATGTCTCTGGAGATCTTGACAAGGGCAGTTTCAGTAGAAACGTGGAAACAACATCTAGACTGGAGAGGAAGGGAGGGGAGTGAGAGGTGGGGAGGTGAAGACAGTGAATGTCGATGTTGCTTTTAAGGAATTTTGTTTTAGAACTGAGAAACAAGGCAGAAGCTAACAGGGTACGTAGGGGCCAGGGAGGTTTTGTCTCCCCTTCTTCCAGATGGAGGTATTACAGCTTGTTTGTAGGATGGTAAGAACGATCCAGTGCAAGGCGAGATTTATGATGCAGTGAAGAGAGCAGAGTCACTGAGATATCAGAGGGAAGGGAACCCAGTGACACAGTGCATCCTGGTGGAAGGCAGAATGCCTGGGCAGACACAAAGGTGGATGTGGTACGCAGGATAAGGGATCCCTAAAGATATGCACATCCTCATTCCCAGAACCTGTGAATGTACCTTACATGGCAAGAGGCCTTGCAAATCTGATTAAGGATTAAGGGTCTTGAGATAGGGAGAGTATCCTGGATTACCCAATTTAATCACAAGGGTCACAAGGGACCTTAAAATCAGAAGAGGAGGGCCAGAAGGAGTTGTGACTATGGGAGAAGGGTCAGATAGATGCAACATTGCTGGCTTTGAAGATGGAGGAAGGGGCCACCAGCCAAGGAATTTAGGTAGCTTCTGATGCAGGAAAAAGAAAATAGATTCACTCTCAATCCTCCAGAAAGTGCAGCCCTGCCTTGATTTTAGTCTAATGAAGTCTGTCTCAGACTTCTAACCAATAGAACTGCAAGGTAATACATGTGTGGTGCTTTAATCCACCAAGTTTGCAGCCATTTATGGCCACCAAAGTTCACCACAGTGGCCTCTGGAAGCCACAGGGGACAGAGGTCTCACAGGTGGATCTGCTCTTCATGTGTCCCTGCAGACACATCCTATATCTATCTATCTGTGTGGGGCAATTAAAATAATCCCAAGAATAATATTTCTATCTTCTCAAGCCCTGTCTTATGAACCTGCCTCCCTCACCCACCCCTTCAACAACTTATCCCCAGTCACTAAAATTAAGCTGCATCTGGTTAGAACCTGATGACTGAGGCCTAAGACTGAATCCTAAGGAAGCCAGTGTGAAATGCCCCTGGTGGTCAGGACCTTCTGGGGGCTTTGTAAGAGGGCTGTTGGGAAAGTTGTTCTCAAAGCACAGGTACACAACTAGAGAGGAGCACTGAAGCAAAAGAGGGGCTGGATTACCTATAGTAGTGACTGCTGTTAACTGACCACATGGTAACTGCAGGTCCTGACCCAGCCCAGGAGGGAAGTCTCCCTACACCCCAGCTGCCCATCCTTTCACTCTCCTTCCAAGGTTCTGACCTCCTGAGCCCAGTCCAAGCTGCTGCAGCCATGGTGCTTTTACTTCAAGTTGAGATCTGGGTCACGGAAGTCACCAGCAGTAGTGGAAGCTCACTCTCAGTCAAGAAAAGTGACAACCTAACACAAGCAGACTGACACCACACTTATGGATTCTAACACAGGTTTTTAAAAGAAATTTCCAAATCACGTGACTAGAAATTAAGCACTAGTTTATTCCTGGGAGCTCATGAACCAGAGAATGGTCCAGGGGATAGGCTGTTTCCCTATTGCTTGGTTACTTTGGAGACAAACCCCATGCCAATGATATCCATCTCCAGGCTGCACACAACCCCAGGGAGAGCAGGTCAGGTCTAAGGATCTGCAGGGGAAACCCATCTGGAGCTGCCATGCAATAGGGAGGAGGAAGCACTGTCCACTGTGAGACAGAGTATCCCATCTCCACTGCCATTACACTGCTTACTTTGCTGACGAAGTGTGAGCATTAGATACAGGAAAAACTTACTTAGTTTGATATTTATATTTGACACATTAATGACACCACATCATTCAGTAATACTTCAGAAGGGTAACTAACTCTCCAAAATCATTTATTTAGTAAATTGGAATGTTCAATAGCAACCTAATTTACAAACTCAAGTCTGCTAAATGCAAGAGATACAGAAAGCCTTGCTTCTCTGACAGCTATGGGCAATTCTGCACCTGCCTCCCCTGTGCCCTGGCTGAAGTGCAAGTTCAAGTTTCTGCACAGGTCAGGGCTGCCAGGGCCTGAGGTTTCCTCCTGCCCCAACACTAGCGCCCGGCACTGAGGAGAGGCTCAGCACCACTCCGGTCACCCCTGCCCCAAGGTCCACACAGTGCCTAAAAAGGCTGGACAGGCAAAAGCCAGGGAGAGGGAGCCGTGGTGGTAGCTCTACAGCTCCCTCCTTGAGGTGGGGGTGGAGCGGGGAATAGGACTGGGGTCCATAAAAGTTACTCTCTTAAGGAAAGGGCTAGGAGCCTGACTGGGCTGGTCATCCAGGACTTCCCTACAAGCCATCCGCTAGAAAAGGACAGATGTGGGAGACATCAGGACCCTGCCCCACCACATCTGGACTCCAGGGAGGAGGAACTAGAGGCGGGAAGGCTGGACTCACCTTTGCAGGCTCAGGACTGGCAGGCTGGTGATGGTCACCAAGGCCTCCAGATGCTCTGGACTATACCCGCAGAGGTCAGGCTGCCCAAGGCCATAGGCACCAAGTCCAGGCCCTCAGCAGATGCTCGGCTCAGTTCAGCCTCGGGGGCCTCCTCTAGGTCAGAGCACAGGTCGTCCCCGGGGACTGGGGGGCTAGGGACAGAGGGGCTGGGTATCGGGGACACCAGGGCCCCTCCTGTGAGCCAGCTGCTTCGCCTAGTATCTCCTGGGGGGGCGGCCAGAGCGTCCCCAAGCAAATCCCGGAAGCTGCTGCCCTCGCGCAGTGGCATGGACTCAAGCAGGTGGTTCAGAAGCTGGGCGGCGACGGTGGCGTCGATGGCCTGGCACGTGGATACGAACGTGTGCACCTCATGCATGCACTGGATGTAGCCGGCAGCGAAACGCTCGCTGGCTTCTGCCTGCAGCTGCTCGAGCCCTGCACCCGGGAATGGGAGGGAGAGAGCCGTGCCCGGTCCGGTGAGTCTCCGCTGCCGTGTCCTGACCCACCCGTCAAGCGGTGATGGGGTTCACCCCGAAGATGCTGGGGCACGCCTTGCTCCGGAATGAGCTCTCGCCGCCGACTGCACAGGGGCGTCAGACGGAGAAGTGTTCAATTCGGCGAGCCCCCAGCCCGCGCGCCCTGCCACCACTCACCGCGAGCCCTGCCCCGCAGCACTCCCTGCACGCGCCGCACCGTCAGCTCCAGCACCTCGGCGTTCTCCAGCTTGGCCTGCACCTGCGCCGGCGGAGGCGCCAGGTGGGGAAGGGAGGTGAGGCGAGGCAATGCCCCGACCCCCGTCCGCCCGCTCAGCAGCCCCTGGGCACCGGCCCGCCAGCCTCACCTCGGTGCCGGCCAGCAGCTGCCGCAGTTCCTGCAGACTCTCGTTGATCCGCGCGCGCCGCTTCTTCTCCACCAGGGGCTTCCGGGCCTGCGGGAAGCGGGCGACTAAGCCGCAGCGCCGCGCGGGCCCCCGTCCCCGGACGCCCACACGCCCGGGGCCCCAGGCCTCACCTTGCGGTCCCCCCGCGCCTCCCAGCGGTCCTTATTCTCCCGGCCTGCACGGTCCTGTCTAGGTGCCAGGGGCGAAGCCATAATCAGCACCGCCCGAAGCGCCGCGGGCGCGCCTAGCGCCCTTAGTTGCACCGCCGGCGATAGCCCCGGCCCTCCCCACTCTCGCTTCTTCCGCCCGCACACGGCCCCGCCCCTTTTATAGAGCTTTATTTGCATCTCTATGCGCCGATTGGCCACGTAGGGCTGGAGCCGCTGGCCGGAGGCGCACCGCAGCCAATTAAAGCGGCGCGCTTTGTCCAGCCCCGCTGTCCTAGTCGGTAGGCAGCTGGCGGGGTGTGGCGGACGGGCGTGGACCCCAGCTCTGCCTCTGCGCGACCCCCTCAGGGGAGACACAACAGGGGGCGGTGACCCTAGGAGCTGAGGCTCCGGGTGCGCTGGTTTTTCTCCATACTCTGAACAACCCCCCCAGGTCAGCTGTGCGTGCGAGCAGGAGCTCATCCATCCATCCAACTATGCATCCACATTTGGGTTCATCAAGTGCCTCCCCAGAGGGGCGCTGAGTGCTGAGTCCTGGACATGGCGGGCAAAGTCAGTCAAGCCCGTGGTCTCCAGACTAGAGGGGACCCCGGATCTGGACTGGCGTGGCTGCAGAGCCCCGAAAGTGGGAGCCCATAGGGCAACGGGGGCGGGAGCGGGACGTGGCCCTCTTGCGTTTCTTGCGGACTTGTGTGTCTGGACACCGCCCTCCCCTCCGCCGCCCTCCGCTTGTGCGGGGATCCTAGTGGAGCGGGGTTCGTCGGCTTTGCCGTATGTCCAGGCTCCCCTTCTCTGGTCATTCTCCCCACCCCTGCTCGTCCTTCCCTCCTCTGCCCCGCAGCCCCCACAGCTGGACATCATCCCGTCACCCCTTGAGCCTCTATGTCCTCCTAATCCTAATGCCCTTTGCTCCTTCGGTCCCGCGTTGACTTCCCTTTCCCCTCTTAGCTCCACGTCCACCCTTCCCGGGCGCAGCCCCCCTTTTCCGGTCCCCATCCCAGCTCACCCCCCTACCCCCTGATTATTCCCCACCTCCCGCCCTTCCCTGGTCCCCATCCCTGGTTCTTTGCCTGGCCCCCCTCTCCCCAGTCTCCTTCATCCCTCCCGCCGTGCCCGCCCTCCTCAGCTCCCTTTACCCTCCTGCCCCCAGCCCGTCCCTCCTCCCTAGCCCCCCTCCCCCCCCCCCCCCGCCGCCGCCCAGGCTCGCAGAAGCCGCCGTCTGGACCCCGTAACTTGATGCCCGTGACAGTTGGCAGCTGCAGCCGCTTCTGCGGAGAAAAGCGATGGCCGCGCCAAGAGAGACAGGTGTTAGCCGCTCTTTTGTCGCTGCCGGCTTTGTCCCGCGGGCAGGAGGCGGGAGCGCCTGTGTCCGCCAGACGACCGCCACCCCCACCGCGGGCCGCCCATCTGCCAGCCCGGCCTCCATGCGGGTGGGATGCGTGGGCCGTGGAGCCTCGCTCTTGTGCCCTGGGGACGCTGGTCAAAAGCCCCTGCTCCACGGGCCTATGTTCTCACCACCAGGAAGAGCCAGATGCCAAAATGCCTGTGGCATGGCCTTCTGCCAGGAACACTCTCCAGACTCTCCCTTCAATGGCTATTTCCTCACTGTTCAGATCTCAGCTTCCGTATTCACTCACCTGGTGGAAGTGCACCTGTTCCACAGTAGCACTGCACCGTTAACCAGTACTCTACTACTCAGCAGGGATTAGGATTAGGATTGTACCTCCATCCCTGGTCAAGGATACAGCCCGATCTAGGGTCTCCTATCTACCTGGTCTCCTAGGAGCACTGGGTGGGTAGGGAATGTCCAGGAACTTTGGATTGGTAGGACTAAGCCATAGAAACTATCACCAATCCATCCCCAGCCACTTAAGGCAGACCTGGCAGCCCTCCAGATGGCAATTTCACTCAGCTCCCCACCAGAGGGATCTCACAGGCAGGGCTAGTTTAATAATGAGAGGTTTGAAGGTTCCCAGAGTCACCTCACTGACTTTCTATTACTACCTGGGAGCCCCTTCTGCTGATTCTCACCTGTGTCTGAGCTGCCACTTGGTTGCTTCTTTGTGAGCAGGCCCCTGAGACTTCCCCAGCCCAGCACTACTCACCCAGGTATGAACCTACTCCTTTACTTTGCTCACCCTGTTGCCCTCAGTCTGCTCCACAAGCCAGAAAACTCAGCTCTCTCCCTTCTGCCCTCTCCTGGTTGCTCAGAGACTCAACTGACCTTCCATCCTCCATACCTACTGGGGGCACTGGCAGAGTTAGGGGGTGGACCCCAAGCTGGCCTGTAACATTATTCTTCTTTGCCATTTAGACATCACTCCAGGAAAGGAAACACAGCCCTGCACACATGCATACACACACACACACACACACACACACACACACACAACTACAGTTTTCACTACTTTGAGAAGCTGAGATATGGAAAAATAAACTCAATGATATTTCTCAAATTATGATTCATACCCCTGTCATTAGCCATTATATTATTTGAACAAGGCCAAACATGTGTTTTAGAATGCTCTCCATGAAAATCAGCTCATAATGGAACAGGATGATCAGGACCTTGGGGGAGGCCTCAGGGAAAAGATCAATAGAACACCTAATTGAGTACTGAGTGTGGGGGCCAAGGAGGACAAATAAAGGCAAATGGTGCAAGCAAAAAATGAAAGGCAACAAGGAACTCCAGAAAAAATAAAAAATAAAAAAACCAGTCCCAGAGTAATCTTAGCACATTATTTGGCTCAGTAGCCAATTCTTTCACAGTCACAACACTATTCATAGGGTTTTAGCATTTAGAATCAATCTGTAGAGAAGGCAAGGAAAGCTTAATTATGATTATAGGACATAATATAAAGTTGGTTGTAAAAAGAAAGGACAGGAGATAGTTGTCAGGGGAAGGGAGGAGGTGAAAGGAGGGCTGGGACCTGAAAGCCTTGTTTTGCATGGGGTGGGGGTGGGGGTGTTGAAGAATGCTGTTTAGAGTTAAAGGAAGGAAAAATTAAGTGCTGGGATATGCCCAACTGGGATATGACCAAGAGCCCTTGGGGGGAAAAAAGCATAAGGATAGAACAGGTGTGTTAGCCTTGATTGGACTGGAAGTTGCCCAGGGCCCCAATTGAAGTCAGCCTCAATTTTGCTCAGTGGGCCACTAGTTGGCTAGTTTGGCCTTTTCCTTACAGAAGCCTGGCTACTCCATCTTGGGGCCACCAAGTCCTCACTTCCTCCTTAACATGGCCTCCCTGAGCAGACCTATTTCCTGCCATTTGTCCCTTGGACTGATCCCACCTTCAAAGGTTGCCTGAGCACAGACTTCCTGAGTATACCCTTTGATCCCCTCAGATCCAGGAACAGAGGCCAGCAGAGGCTGGGCAGGGCTCCGGTGGCCACAGGGGGACCAGATAGCGACAGAGGTGGCAGGCCATAAATCCCCAGGGAACAAAGGCAGTGGGCAGCCTGTGGATGTCTAGGCCCCTGTGGGCAATCAGCCCAGGGGGCTCTGAGGAGCTCCTTTTAGTTTGTAAAATAGGGGGTGTTGTGCCCTTGGGGTTATATGGTAAATAAAAATGCAATTAAGGGTCCCCAAAGGCACTCAGAACTTCAGTGAAACAGCCATATCTGGCTATTTAAGGCCAGTTTTCAGAAGCCTCTGTGCTCACTGGGAGGACTTAGCCTTTTTTCCCCCTCCCTCCATCACCACATGGATGTAGGCAGTCAGGCCAGGAGGCAGGGTCAAGCCTCCTGATTACAGGATGAGCTTTATATCCCTTTATATCATGTCCTGTAATCATAATTAAGCCTTCCTTACCTTCTCTACAGATTGGTTCTGGAAGGCTGGGTGGGTACTGGGTCCACGATTCGCTCATCTTTTCACTCTGACCCGCCATGGTCCTCTACCGTTTCGACCAAGCCCTTGCATGGCTTTATTATCCCAAAGGAAGGAGTGGGCAGGTGGGCTAGTACTGTGCTGCCTGTATCATCTCTGATGGAGACAGTAGGCTTTCCTGGCCCTGCCGTCCTATCCTCAGCCCTGTCGTCCTATCCTCAGCCCTGTGGCCAGCATCCAAGCAGCCGGCCCAGGGGGGACAGACAACCTTGGGAGGGCACAAGGGAACAAAGTCGGTGGCTGGGGTTATACAGAGCAAGAGAGGAGCTCCAGGGCTGAGTAGAACACCCTGCCCCACCCCACCCCACCTACAAGTGATTACAGGATGAGCTTTATATCCTAGAAAGTCCACTGGGGAGGGCCACACTCAGACAGGAGGGACCAACTCAAAGCTGCCGGGTAGGGAAGAAGAGGGGGTCCTTTGTGAGAAGAGTCTGTAAGATAGAATTTCTAGAGTTCTTTAAAAAACATCTTTTGATAATCTTTTATCTCTATTCAGTTTTTCCTCTGTGTTACATTAAAAATACATAAAAATAAAAATAAAAATATACTTGCTTTATTTATCAATTTTCTAAAAGGCAAAAAAGTCATAAAAAGACACAAGCAGTCAACAATGTATTGCACTGGGCAGAGAAAGCTTGGTTTGGACATGAACCAATCACTTGTCCGGCAAGGCTAACAAGTCATCACACAGACTCTGGGAGCTTATTTACATATATTTTAGAAATATATTAAAAAGAAGGCTCAGTTTAAATTTGAGGAAAGGTTTTCATAACACCTGTGTCAGCACATACACTAAAGGAAACATGACTGGAGGCATGGCACCGTGTAAACAACTTCACAAAATGCTCCTGTAGTCATTCTCAGCACAATGGAGCTATGTAGTCAACAACCAGTGGGTGTGCACTAAACAATGAAATAATGCCTACGGTGAACACTCGTAACAGCAGAGGACATTTTGGCAGTTTGTGTTCAGCAGACCCATGTAATCCCTTCATGACCTCACCTCAGAGGCAGGGAGCAGCCTGTAGCATCTAATTATCACACAGAGGCACAGACCACATCCTCAAGTGGGTTCCTGAAGGTGATATTACTTTGTAAATAAAATAAAAGTTAGACAGTTTTCTGTTTGAGATAATAAAAAAATAGGATTGATATTCAAGGGTAGGATGGTTTTATTATGAAACCAACTGGATTAAAGGGTACTTCACTATTCTGGTAGCCACTTCTCCATCAAAGAAGCAGAAACCTGCTTCCTTTAAGTTTCAACAGACTCAATGCAATTTTAAGTCAACTGCTTCATCAGTGAAAACTTCTCATTCACTCCAGGGACCAATACAATTTTTTCCGAACAATCTTTGGGATATATGATGCAACATGAGGTTTTGCAAAAAGTTGGGCAGACTGGCCTCACTCTTCCCCAAGTGTCCCAATGACCTGAAAGTGCCAGAGAAACTGGGGAAAGTCACCAAAGAGACCGAAGCTGCACCAAGTGAGGTGAGGCTCATGAAGAGACTAAGGGCTGTCCCAGCCCAGGGTGTGGTGGGAAGGGTGAGCTCACAGTATCAGCGGCTGCTCTGCCTGAGTCAGAGCTGATGTCTGGGACTCGTCAATTGAAGAACACGAATGGGTCCCAAACGCAGGGATCAAAGCATGGTTTGCAGAGGGAAGTTACCATGAAGAGATAACAGACAACATGCTTTCATGTACATACTGGTCACGGTCTGAAAAGGAGCCAAGAATGATGTTCTACATCAATTCACAGAAGGGTCTGGGTGAGTGTTAGTTTGATGGAGTTGGTTACACAAATCACTAGGCCTTAGTCCAGGGCAGGCATTTCAACTTTGTTCACCCCAAACTAGAGTGACATCAGGTAGAAATGTCTGGCACTATGGTGCCTGAAGCCAAAGCTGCCGGTTTGCTTCACACCACTTAATGCAAAATATTTTAAAAAAGAAAATTAGGAGAGGCAGTCATTTCCACTTGGTATGTTTTAAAAACATCTAGTTTGACTAGATAATAATTTAGATAAAAAGCAGCTTCCAAGAGAGGACAGAATTTGATCCACACTAACACACCCTGGAGAGCTACAGGAGGTGTGCCCTCAACTCATTTGGAGTCACACATGGGCACAGCCCGGTGTGATGCCTTGGACATCCCCCCTTCTGTGAGCGCTCAGGTGGCCTCCCTGACACTTACACAAGGGATTCAGTCTTTCTTAAGTTATATCACAGCTAAGTCTCTTCCTTTTCTTCCAAAGTCCACATTTATATTTTAAATACAAAAACGTATTTCTTCCTAAACACTTCCCACCCTCCAAAAAACTATGAATTTTTTTCCTAAAACAAAACAAAAAAACCAACAAAAATTTATCTGTCCATTTCCTTAGAAACAAATTGTGAAGCTCTGTCCTCATCCATCACCGTCTAAGGTAGATTGGCTGTTGGAGTGGGCGGGGAGTGGGTTGGGGGCAGTTACGTCTGCCCTTCGTTTTTGTGGCTCAGGGGAGGTCCATTTTTCCTTTCTTTTTTGTCTGTGGCTTCGCTGAGTGCCAGAGGAGGGCTGTCTTCTTCATATGGTACACAAAAGCTGCCTTTTCCCTGGCTTTCACAGTAAACACATTCCTAAAGAGAAAAAACATGAAATCAGTAAAAATGCAGTTCAATCTGAGTGACCAGGTGTTAGCTCTAAGGCTGCTAGAGGAGAGAGGAGGACCAGCTGTTTCTGAGGGTGCTGCTCAGCTGTGGGAGTCATGCCTGTTTTAGGAGGAGGCCAGCCCTGCTGGACCCTGATCTGAGAGGTGGTCTGCCTATGGGACCCGGAGTTAAGTTACTAGCCTCAGTTTTCTCATCTGTAAAATGGGATATCAATAATGTGCCAAAGGAGGGAGGGCCCTAAGGGAAGTAACTCACTCCAGATGCTGCTAAGGTTGGGGTTGTGTAAAACTGGGACAAAAATTGCAGCAGTTCAGTGGCTGGAGGACACTGAGAACTGGCAAGAGCAGCTTCCAGGGTGTGGGCCTCAGGGAGGATGGGGAGAAAGGCTGGGGTACAGACATGTCTTTGGAACTCTCAGAAAGAAACAGAGACAGAGGAGAAACAAAGATGGTGGCATAGGTAAGCACTTAAACCACTGCCTAGCCCAACAATTTCAAAACTACAACTAAAAGACAGAACGAACACCATCCAGAACCACAGGAAAGCTGGCTGAGTGGAAATTCTACAACTAGAAGGAAAGAGAAAAGCTCACGGAGAATTGGAGGAACGGCAAAGGGTTGAGGTACAGCAAAGGGTCTTTGTGCTCAGAGAGGAAGGGCGGCTGAGAGCCTGGCTGACTTTCTCTGGCGGGAGGGGGAAGGAAGCCCCCAACTGCACTGAACCCCAGTTCCAGGTGAAACCCCGTGGACCCAGGCTCATACAGGGGGAGTCTGGACTGTCAGGTAGAGAGAAAGGCACTCGGAGACTTGGACCCCTGGGGGAGGGGGTCTGGAGGCGTGCGTGCACCAGTGTGCACAAAGACTGAGGAGGTTGCCACAGACTCTCCCTAGCAGAAGGGAATCAGAAGCTCCTGACTGCACTGAACCCCAGTTCTGACTGCATTGAACCCCAGTTCCAAACGAGCCCCTGGGGACCCATGCTCTTGCGGGAGTGAATCTGGACTCTCAGGTGGAGGCTCGGGAGCTGGAGAAGGCAGAGCGCGCACGCACGCACAAGGGCAGGGCTGACAGGAAGCCAAGGCTGTCTGCTCCGCCCTGAGACTCCACCCCATCCAAGCTGAACACAGAGGCTTTTGCAATTTGGCAAGTCTAATCTTATAAGGCTGTCTCCAGCACCGAACTTCTCCCACCATAGACACAGCTGATCCTCATAGCCAACTGGCCTGGAGGTCAATTCCTCCCAGGGATACCAACAGCAATCAAGACTTAACTACAACAAGGCTGTACACACAAGTCCACAAAGGGGTGCACCAAGAGAGTCCACCTCAGGTAACTGGGAGGCTGACCCACTGGGCCATATAGGAAATGTAGCACACAAAGCTACCCTAACAACTCAGGGAAGCAGTGAAAATGCGGCAACAAAGAAACGGATCACAAACAAAAGAAATGGAGGAAAACAAACGACTGGATATAGAATCCAAAACCACGGTTATAAGGCTTTTCAAGAATATCCTAGAAAAGGCCGATAAATATAACAAGACCCTCAAGACCTGAAGATATGAAAAAGGACTAACTAGAAATTAAACATACACTGACTGAAATAAAAAATATTATACAGAGACCCAACAACAGACTAGAGGAACACAAGAATCAAGTCAAAGAACTGAAATACAAAGAAGCAAAAAACACTCAACCGAAAAAGCAAAAAGAAAAAAAAATCCAAAAAGTTGAAGACAGTGTAAGAAGCCTCTGGGACAACTTCAAGTGTACCAACATCCAAATTATGGGGGTGCCAGAAGAAGAGAGAGAGCAAGATACTGAAAACCTATTTGAAGAAATAATGACTGAAAACTTCCCCCACCTGGTGAAAGAAATAGACTTACAAGTCCAGGAAGCGCACAGAACCCCAAACAAAAGGAATTCAAAGAGGACCACACCAAGACACATCATAATTAAAATGCCAAGAGCAAAATACAAAGAGAGAATATTAAAAGCAGCAAGAGAAAAACAGTTAATTACCTACAAGGGAGCACCGATACGATTGTCAGCTGATTTCTCAACAGAAACTATGCAGGCCAGACAGGAGTGGCTAGAAATCTACAAAGTGATGAATAGCAAGAACCTACAACCAAGATTACTCTACCCAGCAAAGCTATCATTCAGAATTGAAGGTCAGATAAAGAGCTTCACATATAAGAAAAAGCTAAAGGAGTTCATCACCACCAAACCAGTATTGAAATGCTGAAAGGTATTCTTTAAGAAGAGGAAGAAGAAAAAAGTAAAGATGAAAATTATGAACAATAAATACATATCTATCAACAAGTGAACCTAAAAATCAAGTGAATTAAAAACCTGAGGAACAGCCGAAACCGGTTTGGCTCAGTGGATAGAGCATCGGCCTGTGGACTGAAGGGTCCCGGGTTCGATTCCGGTCAAGGGCATGTACCTTGGTTGCAGGCACATCCCCAGTAGGAGGTGTGCAGGAGGCAGCTGATCAATGTTTCTCTCTCATCGATGTTTCTAGCTCTCTATCCCTCTTCCTTCCTCTCTGTAAAAAATCAATAAAATTTATTAAAAAAAAAAAAAGAAAACCTGAGGAACAGAATAAACTGGTGAATATAATAGAATCAGGGGCATAGAAAGGGAGTGGACTGACAATTCTCAGGGGGAAAGCGGTATAGGGGGGTGCAGGAAGAGACTGGACAAAAATCGTACACCTATGGATGAGGACAGTGTGGGGAGGTAAGGGCAGAAGGTGGGGTGGGAACCGGGTGGAGGGGCGCTATGGGGGGAAAAAGGAGAAACAATTGCAATAATCTGAATAAAGATTAATGTTACTGAATTAAATTGGAAAGTTCAAAATAAAAAGAAAAAAGAAAGAAAGAAACAGAGACAGAAGGGGCAGCTGGAGGGAGGCAGCCATTAAGAGCAGAAATTTAATATTCCTATCATTACTGAACAGTTTATCTGGATATTGAGGGATTATAATAAGAAGGTGTTCTTTTTTTCAACATTGTTCCCAAAAAGGTTTTCTAAATACCTAATCTCATAGGAAGATTAAAAATTTTTATTTATTGGCTCAGTGGATAGAGCATCAGCCTGCGGACTGAAGGGTCTCAGGTTCGATTCTGGTCAAGGGCATGTACCTTGGTTGCGGGCACATCCCCAGTAGGAGGTGTGCAGGGGGCAGCTGGTCGATGTTTCTCTCTCAACGATGTTTCTAATTCTCTATCCTTCTCCCTTCCTCTCTGTAAAAAATCAATTAAAAAATATATAAAATGACTTTAAAATTTTTATTTATTTATTGAGAGAGAGAAATATCGATTTGTTGTTCCATTTATTTATGTATTCATTGGTTGATTCTTGTATGTGCCCTGACAGGATTAAACCCACAACCTTGGCGGCGTGTTGGAACTACGCTCTAACGCAGCGATCACCAACCTTTCAGACCTCATGGACCACCAGTGGTCTGTAGACCACCTGTTGGCGACCGTTGCTCTAATCAACTAAGCTATCTGGTCAGGGTAAGGTATTCTTTTTTAAAAAAGAAAACAGAAAAGAAAGAAAAAAATTCAAATTTCAGCACATGATTGAGATTAGATATTTCAGAAGACCTTTTTGGGAACATTGTTGAAAAGCCATTAGAAGAAAGTTCTTCAAAGTAGACTTACAGTGTCCCAGTATCTTTTCACTTTCTCAATAAACTTTGAATTCTGGAAGTTTTAAATTCACAGAACAGGAAGCAGAATACCGAGTGCTCCTGAGAGCCTTTTAATGCGCTATCAGAAAAGCAGCTCGGTGAGCTTACCGACACATTGATGGCCGTGGGCAGGCCGCCTGCCCGCACCCATGGGTGCACCTCCTGCAGCTCCTGCTTCTGCTGCTCGGTGAACCGGGGCTGCAGTTTCTGCAGCAGCTTCAGCTTCTCTCTGTCCTCCTTCAAAACCTCGTCTACATTTCTTCACCGCATGTTTAGAAAGAGGTAAGCTTTAGAATGTCTTTTTCCTTAAAGAACACACTTTTTCTTTCAGTATCAATAATGGAATTTTAGATGAATTTGATTAATGCAAATTTCCATTTCATTTAAAATAGATTACCCTGTTTAGGGTTACTTACCACCCCTAGTCATAATCTGTGGTTTTTCTATTAAATTGACAATCCAAGTCACAATTTTACCTTTACTTTAAATTATATACAGGAGCTGGGTGTTTCAGATGTTTGGTTCTCTACAGGGCAATTCATCTGGGCAGTTCCTGCCAGGAGGCGGTGGGTAGAATACCTTCCCTTGCCTCCTGCCAATGCTGGGCCAGCAGGAAGCGGCCCTGGAGATGGAGCCCTTGTCTACCCTAACCCAGAGACTTGGCTGTCCTAACCTCAGAGTTAATTCTCCTTCCTTCCCTCCTCCCTCCCTCTTTCCCTTCTTTCCTCCCACCTGCCCTATGGAAGAGGCTTCACAGAGGCAGGGACCATGAATGTTCCTTGGAGCAGCTGGGGACAGACCGGATTCACTACATAGCAGCTGGTGGCCATGGGATGGTTATCTACCTTGACTGTTGGTTTCTGCATCTCTAAGACATATACACCCCATTTAAGGTTACTGGGCAACAGAGCAAAAGAGATGAAGTTGGCACAGATGCTTCATAAATGTGTAGTGCGACACCCTGGAGGGTCGCTGGGAGCTTGTCTTTCTCCCAGCCTGCAACGGATTACTCTGAAGGGCTCTATGGGCCCAGGCAACCATCTAGAGAGATGAGTGGAGCTTCTCTATCTGCTCCACTCAACTCAACCTGAGAGGTGGCTTTCAGAGGGAAGTTCCCCCCTGACTGGCGGCCTTGTTTGAGGAATCTTTCACCCAACCCTTCCCGTGTCCCTAGGGAAAGGCCGAATGATTACCGGGAAGGCATCTGGTACGTCATCATGACACTGTCGTCTGTATCGGCCATCAGCAGCCAGACGGGGTCCTGGAGGACGTACTTGATGAAGTGCTCACTTTCTTCCATGTCTGCCTTCGCTTTTGCTTTGTGGTTATTCTCTGAAGAGTCAATGCTTCCGAAATACTTGCTGGTGTGGCTGGTGTTACTACTGCCTTAAAAACACAAAATAGTGGCGTGTTAGACCACTGATGCCTTGCAGACCATGCTTGTGGACACATGCCGGGTTTGGGAGCCAAGAGTCTTATTGGTTAATTTGCGCCTGTGTTGGTGGGTTTCCCCTTTTCTTCCCATCCTCGAATTACCTGGATAATTAAAATGGGACACCAACTAGTGCCATGGAGTGGTTCTCCTGGGGAGGCCTGAGCAGCCCAGGTCGAGCCTGTCTTAGAAATCATGCTCCCTTTCCTAGCGCTCAGCACCTCTCCACCAAAACAGGCCACAGAGAAGTTGGTTTTGGCTTTGTAAGTGGGAGGCAGCTGGCCTAAGTATGTTCCAGCGAGCCTCCTGGAAGGAACAAGGCCAGAGAATGGAGAAGTGGAAGTTCACTTTGGGGCAGCAGGGATCTTTTGAGTTTGTGGGGAGGATTCATGTCCCATTTTAATAGGTCCACCCACTTGTGTGATCTGGTGGGTGAAGCACGCCATCCATATGCTAGGCTTACCCAAGGGGAACCAACTCAGGAAGGCAAACCCTGTCCGGCCCTCCCAGCCTGCCCAGGGAGCCTGGGGGATGGTCCAATAAGGGCCAGTGGGGTGTGAGGCCTGTTGTGGCCCTGACATGGAAGCCAGCAGGTGAGAATGAGAGTTCTGACTGTGTAGGGCCCCACCACCTGGGGGCAAAGCACCTGTCTGCCTGTCTGAACTGCTGTGAGCTTTGAGTGCCAGCTGGACACCTGCTGGGCCTGGTGTGCACCTGGTGCTAGGCCCTGAGCACATATGGCCTGTGGCTCCGGTGCAGCTGGGTCCCTCTAGTGTGGGAGAAGTGAAAGCTGCCCAAGTACCTCAGGTACCAACATACCTGTCCCAATTCTGGATGCATCGCAGCCCAGAGAGCTGGAGCCCAGGGAGTCTGAGGTGGCAGAGGCCCCGCTTCCAGACAGGGCTGACCCTACAGCTGAGCAGAAGTCCTCGCGCAGTAAGAGGTCAAGCAGGTCACTGGACGTGGAGAGGGCATCACTGTTGTGGGCATCTGAGGGTTCATCTTGCTTTAGGAACAAGAGAAGACACCAGTCAAGGCACAGGCAGGACACAGCTCCCCAGAGCTGGGGGGCAGCTGCAAAGCGACTGTCTGCACAAAGCCACTCAGGGAGATAGTGGATGGCATTCCTCCTCAGACCCTGTCTTTTCATGTGCCAAATGAACAGACCTGTCGGTATTGGGACTACAATTAGGATCTAGGTGGTGGCCTATGAATGCATCTCATTCAAGTAGATTTTGGGAGAATCACGCAGTTCTCAGATCCCTGGGGGGAAAGTTTTATGCCTGCTCTTCCACTGCAGCATACACGGAGGTAGGAAGAGGCCACCACATACCCCAAGGCTGCTCGTTGGTGGTGGGTTCTGGCTTCCTGTACCTATGCCCCAGAGTGGGGGCAATCCTGGGAGCACCCCAACCCTCGGGCCATTGGAACTGAAACTGTAGGCCAGACCCCAGAAATAGGAGTGGGGAGGGTGGCAGACACCTTGGGAGGCTGATCTGTGTTTCCTGGGCCCCACTTCCTCGCCTGGGAGTATGTCCTCCATAGAGCACCTACTGGTTGCACTGCCATAGCTCAGGCCACTGCACACTGAGCTGTCAGGACACAAAACCTGTGGGAAACTATGATTTCATTAATGGAGTAAGAGTACGCCAGTGGTCCTGAAGGCACAGGAGAATGGGGCCATTGGCTCACCGTGAGAACCTCTCAGGAGCTGAGTTCTGGCATTTAACCAGCTATGCTGTGTGCTCACAGTTGTCACATAAAATCTCAAGCTCAACCTGGCTGGTATGCTCAGTGGTTAGAGTGTCACCCCATGTACCTAATGATTGAGGGTTTGATTCTTGATCAAGGGCATGTATCTGGGTTATAGGTTCAATCCCTTGCCCCGGTCGGGGAATGTGTGGGAGGCAATCAATCAATGTGTCTCTCCCACATCAATGTTTCTCTCTGCCCTCCCCTCCTTCCCATCCTCTTTAAAAATCAATGGGAAAAATACCCTCCGGTGAGGATTAACAAAACAAGAAAGAAAGAAACAAACAAAAAACCTCAAGGCCCATGACAGCAAGTCACAAAGTCATGTGGGCTGTTTGGACCTTGCACTTATCATCAGACAATCAATCTTCCTTCGTTCAGATCCAAGACAATAAAAAAGGCCCCAAGGCTACTCTGATCAGGTTGTTTAGCTGGAAAACATTCATTTCCAGCACAGGTATTTATGTCATAATTGAAATACTTGGTGGGACCCGTGGCGTAAAACACTGGTATCTGAGATGATGACCTACCGTGGGTGCTGCGGGGCCACCCGCTGTAGAGAAAGAGCAGCAGGGAATCCTTGCATTTGGCGGTACCTTTGGTGGCCAGTCCCAGGATGTGCCTGGTTTGCAGTCTGGCCCAGCACCTGCTGACCCTGCTGTCCCTGCAGCCGTGGTGCTGCCCTCAGGGGCCTCCTCTAGCTGGAGCAGGTTGAGCTGCAGAGGTGAGCTGCCGCGGGACTGGAAAAGTGGTGGGGAGGCCTGACCCAACGGCCCGGTGGACGACACTGGCGTAGCCGGGGTGGCCACACGTGATACCGGTGGCCAACACTCTGCCCGAGGACAAGCACACGACTGTTTGGGGAGTGAGGTCTGACCAAGGAACTCAGGCTTCGAGGCAGGGATCATCTGGCCAGGGAAGAGGGTCGGGGGCAAGTTCGGGGTCACTGTGGGGAAGGGGTAGCTGGGTAACACCAAGGCCATGACTGGGGCCAAGGGGGCAGTGAAAGGTGGGGGCTGGATGTCCATGGGCACAGTGGGCACCGTGAAGCTGGTGTGGGGCTCCACAGGTGCTGCTGCCACGGCCCCTGGCACTGGTACAATTCCTGTGGCTGGTAGCACTGGCAGGGAGTAAGCTGGCACTGTGGTAGGGAAGGGCATCGAGGGGCAGCTGGACTGGGATGTGTCTGATGGTGACCAGGCTGTGGCATTCAGGCCCACCAGCGGGGGCCGGTGGGGCACGGGCCCCCCAGACCCAGTGCTCTCGGAGGAGTCCCGAGGCTTGACCCGTTTGGACTTCAGTTTTCGGTTTTTCCCAGTTTTTTTCCAGGCTGAATCCATTCCACAGGTGTTTCTTAGTCCAGGAGCAGCTACAATAATAGAAAAACAACCAGAGTTGAAAATGTACGTGATTTCTATTATGTCAATTCTCAGAGACATATAGAATCTCAGAAACTTGAAGGCACCTCCTAGTTTAACAGTCCAATATTCCTAAATGTTAGCCTAAAAACTGTCAGAAACACCGTACAGTTTCCCTGATCCTTGGTGCAGAGAGAAAAATAAGGGCAAAATGTTAAGTTTTTATAAAACTGGATTCAATCAATTTAAAGGACCATTCTTAATTGCAAGATTACATTTCTTGTTTTCTTCTGGCATTAAAATGTCCTTTCTTTTATGAAATAATGATGGTGATAAGTGGCATTGAAAAGGTTTTATTTGTCCAAAAAAATAAAAAGTAAAAAGCTGGCATTTCTATGCTGTTCCCCAGTACTGGTTTGTGAAATCTGATGTCATCTAAGCTGATATTTTTAATTTTATGAGCTTTACCACTACTGGTCCTTAAAAAGAGATGCTTCCTGTCTTGCCTGTGATTCCACCCGAATCACAGTCAAAGGGCAGGAAGGAGCACTTGCCCTCAGAGCCAGATTCTTCCTCTCTGGTGAAAAGTGGCTGAGCTTCTTTAGGAAGCTGGAGTGTCTCAACTGGTGACAAAAGGGACTCTGGGCATGTCCCCATGCCTCCCCTGGTCATGGGCCAGCACCAGGAGTACTATGGCTGGGTGGGATGGACAATGGGATGGTCCGAGGAACCTCAGGTTTTCCTGTCATGGCACACAGGCTGACTCAGGGCTCTTGCAGCAGGTGTGTGGGACACCTGTCAGCTGTGCCAAGGGGGTCCTCACCTTTGCTACATGCTGGAGGCAAGTGGGCCAGCCAGAGGCAAACTGAATTTTATGAGCTTTACCACTACTGGTCCTTAAAAAGAGATGTTTGAGGGCAGGAAAGAGCCAGTACAGTAAGAGGGTAGAGGTTTTGTGATTCAGACTCTCTAGCGGGTGTTCTTCCAGAAGGAAATCTGCCCCTGGTGGGACTGGTGGCTAGAGCACTGGGCTCCTGAAATACCATGTCAGGGTCTGGGCAGGCTGCTGTGCAGAGCTCTGCAGTCTGTGCACCTCGTAAACTGCTGAGCCAAGGGGACAAGGAGCTCCAATTCTGTCCCAAGCCAGGTCCACTGGGTGAGTCTGCCCAGGGCTGGGAGAACACCTTTCTGTAATTTCCAGAGGTTCCCTAGGGCCTTGCAGTGACCTTGGGTCTGGGGAAGAAGAAAATGAAAAAGAGTAGAAAAGACAATCTTTATAAAGGGTGTTGGCCTCTCTCACTTCATATTCACTTTGGTGTGCCTGCCCTGCGGCCCAGGGAAATGGGGTCATGTGCTGTGTGTCTCCTGCGCTCGCTAACCCTGACCCTGGGAGCCCAGGACAAAGGTGGCATCTCTGACCAGCCCAGCCTTGTCCATGGGGCCTGGGAAGGTGGCTAGGGGTCTGGAGCCAGGCTCCTGGACCAGAAAAGGGGCAAAGAATCTAGTCTATTCTCCCTCATCCCTTACCCTTCAACCACCTGGTAACAATCTGCCTAAAGGACAGCTTCATGCACACACAGGCTCTGGAGGCTGCAGCCCAGCCCTGAGTCAGCTTGGCCGGGAGGGTACATCTTCTGGTATCAGCTTGGACTCCCTCCTTCCTCAAGAGCCAACACAAAATACCCCATCAGTACTGTGCCCATTCTCTTTGGGGTGAGTTAGCTGTGGCCTGCCTGGTTTTCTGAGAGCCCCATTGGGGTGGGCAGATGGGGTGGAGTCCCCTGCACCTCACAGTCACCCAGGCAAGAACTGTCTGATGAGGTGGCATTGCAACTGCCTCATCCTGCACTCTACCACTATTTAGAGCACCGTTCCCTGGGGAACACGAGATGACATCCTTATAGAGGGGGCCATGGAAACAGATGGCATCACTAGTAAAGTACCAACAGCAATCTTACAAACTCACGCTTCTAAGCTGGGGGCATTTCACACTTTGAAAGCTGCACTGGACTCAGTACTATTAGGAATAAAAATTTTTTAAATACACATATAATTCAGGTATCACCACCTACCTCTTTCACTCAACTGCCCCTTGGATCTCTCTTGTAAGTAATAATTGCAGTGAGACTGGAGAACACTAAGTTTCCTCGTTTCCTTGAACTTCAACAGGAAGCTCTGCTCCTCCTTCTGGGTGTGGGCAGCCAGCACTTCCTTGGTGAGGCCCAGCCTCCGGAAGGGCTCCTTCTCCTGGCTGAGGCTGCAGGGCATGGCGGGGCCCACGAGGCAGTCCAGGGACTCAGGTCCACTTGTAGGGTCTTCCACTGTCTCTGTAAGAGAATATGCAGACCATTCATCTGCAAGGGCCCCTGTGTTTTAAAACAATGGACAAATCCTGAGACCACTGCCACCTGAGATACAGCACGAAGACCCCATGGGGGTGAAGTCCATGAATATCTGTGTAGCCTTCTGAGAAGGTTCACAATAAAAGGCAAACAGCAATGGCAGAGACCCTACTACCCAGGGCTCCAGGGTCAGTTTGCTTAGGCTGAAGTTCGGGTACCTCGGGGCTTTAGCCTCTGACAGAGAAGATATTCTCTGGCTGTCATCAGCTTTCAGAGCACAGCAGACTAAGGCTGCTGTGTGCCCCGCCCTGGTTCAGGACTATGGACATGGCAGCTCGGATCATGTGGAACTGGGGTGCAGACAGGACGGGGCAGGTGGATGCAATGACCGTCCTGGAAGGGAGTCTGGACACTGACTCTGACATGTATTTTTTTCCTCATGGTCTCCCTCTTCTGGAGAACAACTTGGAGATGCCACCCTTGGCTGTTCTGCTGTTCAGACCTGTACTGGCTCTTTCCTGCCCTCAAACAGGGAAGCGGGGGCCCTGGAGGGAAGGGCGAAGCCTGGCATGGGAAGCAGGGAAAAGGATCCAATGCCTGAGGGTTCTCTCAGCCCAATGAGGGGAGGTTGCTTTGGATCCCTGGCTCAGCACCACCACAGACAGCGCTGTCCATATTTACACCGGAGCAGACAACTGCCAGTAGGTGGCACCAGAGCACAGCAGGAGTCAAAACAGGAGGGGCCACACCCTGCCCTGCACATCAGGTCTCTGGATTTCCTGGGCCCCTTTATCAGGCTGTGGTAGGGCTGCTCTGCACTTGCATAAACTTAAAGAAAAAGTTAAGATGGCAGTCAAAACTTCTCATTTTTATTATTAAAATTAGATTACTCTCAACATCATCCCAGAGCCAACAAGTGTACCTAGCTCAGGTTGTGGCTTCTTGTCACCCACGTGCACGATGGTGCTGCTGTAGCTGCACTGGCTGGTAAGTGACACCACACTCCCCGCCTTGCCGGGCAGCGTCAGTGAGGTCAAGTGCGCGCTGACGTCCACATGTGTGTTTGCTCTAGAGGGCACCACTGCCTCTTTATAAGAGAAAATGGAAGGAGACACAAAATTGCAATGAAAACGAACCATTTGTGTAAGAAATGCCACTGTCTACTCAGATCCTATACCCAAGTGATTGCACACATCCTGGCAGGTGACGAGTTATCCTCACGTGTTTATTCATGGGGGAAAGGTGGAGAAGAGAAATTCTGAAATGTGGACAATTTGACTCTTACATCCTGGGTCGTCTGGGAGGGGCAGGCAGTTGGGCAGCTCAGGGGGCTCAGGTCAGGGGCCTCTGCTGGGAGCCCAGCCCCTCGAAGGTCTGTGGGCAGAGCACAGACTGTCCATCACAGCATGACTGTCCAATTGTGTGTGCTTACATTACAAGGGGATACCTGACTTACCATCCTAGTAATGACCACCAGAGTGAGCACCACGTTCAAGTGGCCTGCCATTTAACCTAAGCTAAGTTAATATTCAGACATCATGGAAAAGGGCTTGCCTGAGAATGATAACCTGAGAGGCCCCTGGGTCTCCAGCATCTTTGAGGGTCCTGTTCTCAGAGTCCAGAGTCACCTTTACATCTATCTTGTAGGAAGGTGGCTGACGTTTATGTACTATAGTCATTTACAAAAGAGCATACACCATATACTGTGTCCCCAAAGCCACTCAGAACTCCCATGGGAGAAGAGAACGGGGGGGGGGGGGGGGGTTCTAGACCTTCTAATGATGCCTGATCTCACCAGGGGGATTTAACAGCCTAAACACAATACCTGCAGGAGGTGGCCTGGGGCTGCCTGTGGCCTTTCGCTTGTCGCTGACCTTTTGCGTGGAAGCATTCACCGGGAATTCACACTTTCTCTTCAGCGTGGTGGCCTCACTGCAGCTCTCCAAGTACCTGTGAGGAGGATCACAAATGGCTTCACATGATGGGGCCAGAGCCTGGACATCAGGACACCATGGAGTAGGGAGATGGGAGGTGCCCACACCTGATGACACTGTCCAGGCAGCTGATCTGCTGGTAGGAGCCGGCTGGTTGGTTCCTGTTGGACAGATCCTCTGGAAAGGCGGCAGTGGGCGGGCTGGCACCAGACCTGTCCTCTGCGGCCGGGACAGCTATCTGAGCTGGAGAACTACTGTGTGTTTCTGAAAGAACGGCAAAATTGCTTTCAGTTAATACTTGTTTTCCCCAAAGAGTACACTCTGTATATTTCTACCTAAGGATAAAGCTAGGGAGTCAGAACATGGCTCACAGACACAGAAACCCAGTCAGCCTGACACTTGGGCAGCCCTGCTGGGGCAGCGGCCACTGTGCCGTCTGAGGATGCAGCCTGAAGGATGCCGTTGACTGGGATATAACTCAGTGGCACTTGGGTCAGGGACTCAGCAGTGAGAGAGGCCAGTTCTTACTTGAACTCCTGAAACTTTGGGGCCAATAAATCCCAGGTGCTTTATGATCAATTAGTATTCCCTGCCTCCTGGAAGTCCCTTCTTTTCATAGGTGACTCAGCAGCCTCTGGGGCAGCCTGCTGTGGACATTTCTGCTCTTGTCATCACATGCACTGCACGCTGTTCCCCTGGGAGCCTCCAGGGCAGAGCTGTGTCCTGCTCATTAGTGTGTCCCCAGCACCCAGCACAAGGCAGAAGTGTGCATCTACCCCAAAGGCCAACAGTCCTGACCAGAGGTGAGCTCTGGCACCAAAATTCCCTAGGAGGCTCTCTGGAAAGATGTGGCCTAAGCACAAAGGATGAGTGAGAGCCCCCCAGGGCAGATGCCTGGGGAGCATGCATGTGCACACCTGAGCAGGAGCCCAAGCATGAGGGTGTAAAGTCATGACATGGTAAGGCAGGGTCAGGCTGCAGTGGGGGTGGGCTGACAGCCCCCCATGCTGGTGGGGCCCCACTTGAGAAGGTGGCCCAGGAGCAAAGCCAGCACTTTCCACTCAGACAGGGTGGGATTTGAGTGTTTGCAGGACAGCTGGGCAGCGTCCTTGGTGTGAGTGTATGCACATGCTCACTTGAGTGCAAACACATGGCCCACGGCCACTCTGTGGAGTGAGGGCCTACAGGGTGCCAGATGCCCACACTGAAGCTTAGGGCTGTGTTTTTTGTTTTAGTTTTTTAAATATGTTTTTATTGATTTCAGAGAGAGCAAGAGAGAGAGAGAAACACTGATGAGAGAGTATCATTGATCAGCTGCCTCTTGCATACCCCCTACTGGGGACTGAGCCTGTAACCTTGGCATATGCCCTGACTGGGAAGCTAGCCAGTGACCTCTTGGTGCATGGGACAATGCTCAACCAACTGAGCCACACTGGCTGGGCAGGGCTGTGTGTTGAGGGAGTGAAGGCCCTGCTGCCTGAGCGACAGGGCAGGAGATTGCACACATTTAAAGGGTAAATTCCCTGCCACCCACAGTTTAGGTGAAAGCCAGAAAAACCTGGCCAGACTATAGTTTTACTAAGGAAAGGGTGAGCAATTTTTTTACCTGTAGTAGATTTTCTCTTCTGTTCTCCAGATTCATCAGAATAATGACTTTTGGTTTTGACCTTGTTACCGTTTTTAGAATTTTCCTTGAATAAAGACAAAATAAGCACATTATTCTCCATTGGAGACTGCATAGTACTTCAGCCCCACCTCGAGGAGGGAGAAGCCGGAGTAATCTCAGCGAGGAGGAGGAGGAGGTGCTGAGTGGGAATCTGTGAGGCCAAGTTAGAGAAAACGGACTGGTGATTTGGAAGAATAATAAAAGGAAAGGGGGGTGCACTTTCCATTTTCTTCCTTCTATCCTAAAGTTAAACCTTCCCTTTTACTTGATTTGCCTTCTTTAAATAACTTTTCATCCAAAGCTTAAACTACAGTTTTAGCTGCTTCAACTATTTTTCCCCTTCATTTTCTTTTTAATCCTCATCCAAGGATATGTTTTTGATTTTAGAGAGAAGGGAGAAAGAGATTTCACATTAATTGGTTGCCTCCCGGATGCACCCTAACTGGGGATCGAACCCACAACCTGGGTATGTGCCCTAAGGATTGAACCCATGACCTTTTGGTTTACGGGACAAGGCTCCAACTGAGCCACCCGGCCAGGACTTGCTGCTTCAACTGATAAAGCAAGTCCCCATTGTTAAGTCAGGCAGGGGGGAAGTCCAGAGCCTATGCATGCATCTGCAAGGTAGATGGTGACAGAGATAACTGGCACCTTCCTAGATATCTGGCCCAAGGCGAATTCCACACCTCTCAGGCCCTCTGCCCTCCCCTCACTAAACAGCTGTATAAAAGAAGTGCCTACTCCCCTTTTTGGCGCAAACTTCCCTGGCCCACCCTCGGACCTGCGAATTTCGCCCTGGAGCGCAAGATTAAACCCCCCCCTTTCTAATCACCTGGACTCTCTGTGTTTTGTCTCCTGCGTGGTCGCAAACCTTACACCCATAACAGAACTTAGAGAGCAGCCAGGGTTGTTTGAATGTGCTTTGTGACTCCCGCATGCACCACAGACAGGTTCCCAGGGGTGGGGCAGAGGAACCTACTGCTCTCCTCCTGTGGGCGTCCTCCTGGCCATTGCTGTCACTGGAGGAGGTCTGGCTCATGAGGTGTTCGTGGGACCCATTGCTGCCCAGGCTCCCATATCCGCTGGAACCGCTGTGGGGGACGGGCTGGGGAGAGAGCAGACAGGAGGCCTAGGTACAGGGTTGGGGGAAGGGCACAGCTGGCCTGTGGCTTTGTCTTCCCAAAGCCCGATTCACAGCTCTCAGCCTCCACCCACAGCACCAGGGTGCCTGGATCACAGGCCCCAGGGAGACTCCACTAAGAGGGACTTCATTCAGTCTGCCTCTCTCCTCACATGGGTGGGCTGATCTTGATTCTATCGAGGGTTTTAGAAACTAAACTCGATATATTACAGTTTTGCCCTAGTTGGCTAACCAGGAAGCCGAGAGCTGCTCAGCCATGGGGTTACTGTGCTCGCACTAGTTTTCCTTGAGTACTATGTCCCCAAGGATAGTGGCAGGTGTACACAAGTCCCTCTTCGTGCCAGCACAGCATCCTGAATTGGAGTGACCCCATCCACCTGTGGGAGGCGACATGTGGCGTCAGTACCCAGGACTTGGGAGCTGAGTTGGGAGCAAGGGTCTGGGTGCATCCTTCAGCCATTAGCAAAAGGCTGCAGGTCAGAGACAGACCCCAAAATGCAAGGCTGGGGCTGCCCCAACCTGGGTAAGCAGCAGGTGTGCCCAACTGCCTGGGCCTGGCACAGACTTTGCCCAATTGCCCACAGAGTGACAGAGAGAACAGGCACCAGGGTGCAGGGCAGAGTGAGATGCCAGAAGGATGGGACCTCAGGACTCAGAGCAGTCCTCAGGCTGCCTACAAGGTAGGGATTGTCCTGCGGGTGGGCACTCACCTGCAGCAGCAGCCGGTGGATCTGTTCCGTGAGCTCCTGGATGCTGGGGTGCAGGGCCTGCTGCTCCTCTGCGCATGGCTGAGCAAACACATCCTCATTCAAAGGGCCCCTGCATGATATTCATGGTCTGATAGTCAGGCTGTGCTGCACACCTCTGCAAGGCCCTGCTTCCTCTCTGCAGCCCCCTAGGCTGCCACCGGCCTGCTCACCACCCTCTTCCTCCCTCTCACAGCTCTGCTTGAATAGGTCCCTTCCACTTGGGGGCAGGGGCAGGGGCAGGGACCGGTCCTCACAGGACTGCCTAGTGGTCCAGGGCCCTGGAAGCACTCACACTCTGACTCTGTGCCGCCCAATGATGAAGGAGATCTTCCTGCTCCAGGGGTTGATGAAGCTGGACCAGCTGGTGTCCAGTGTGATGTACTCCCCATTCCGCGTGCGGAACCGAAGGGGAGAATAGTCGAAGGGCTGCCCGCCAGACTGCAGGACTAGGAGGGAAAAGAGCGTTCGGGGGTGAGAAGCAACCAGGCTTGCAGGAAGAGAAAAGACAAGCCCAGATGCCTTGAGTTCACAGCTATTTGAAAATTTAAGAGCTGCCAACACCTGTTCTAAGCTGTAGCTCTCAGTCTGTCAACTTTCTTTGTGTGTGTGTCTTCTTTTTATTTTATTTATATTTTGAATTATTTTATTGATACTAAATTTTTAAAAAATCTTTATTGTTATAAGTATTACATATGTTCCCCCCCCCCCATGACCCTTTCTAGCTGCTCCCCCTCAGTCCTTTACCACCCTACTGTCTGTGTCCATGGGTTATGCATACATACATACAACCGTTCCACTTTCAATCACGACAAATGTTTGTTTCTGGATGCACATGTCTGCTAGCTTCCACTGGATGCCTCCAAGAGTCATTTGTATCTGTGGGGCCTGGGCTTGGGGGCATATGTGTTGACCACTACCCCAGCCTCCCACTACCTCGCCCACTGCAGCTGAACCTGTGCCCCCCTCCTCCCACCTGCCGGGGATACCAACAGTAAGAACAAGATGTCACTCAGGCCACAGGCCACAAAGGAACCCACGGACAGTGCCAGGACTCTGGCAGGAGGTGAGGCATCCCATCACCCAAACATTGCAAGCCAGTCTGACCCATCTTTGCTGGGTGCTGACCTCGGGAGACACCTAGGCACATACCAGCTTTTGTCAAAGCCTTTAGGATTCACCATGAGAAGGGACCTACTCTTTTTGTGGATGGCAAACATCAAGGGCCGGTCACTGGGGTGAAGCTTCAGAAGCACAGGGGTCTCGATTAGGTCTTGAGGTAGGTAGCCCAGGAGCGGGACCGCTCTGTAAGACAAGTGCACAGGAGTATCACCCCTGCAGTTGTGCTTGGGGACACATTCCATAATGCAGCCTCCAAACAGGGGAGCAGTCCATTCACAAGGAAAGAAAACAGCTACCAGTTCCCCTGATAGCCCCATTTACAGGATCAAAATTTGGGAATTGGACTAACAGAGAAGCAATCTTTCAATTAATTAGTAAAAGATTACAGCATCCCCATGGGTCTGTAATACGAAACAAGACCCTACAAGGTGGCTTTAGCTTTGTGTCTATTTCCTGAAAGAATCAATCATGAAAATGTTCCTTTTCTTCTGTTAAGATCTTTTTCTTTTTTGTGTTTCATAAGTTTGGCCAGATATGGTCTGGCATGGATATTTAAAATTTTTTTGGCATGGATATTTTTAACGAGTTTTGAAAACTTTTTAACAAGCCTGCACCTAGAAACCCTGCCTGCACATCTTCTCCAGCCCAAGAGGTTTTCCTGCTCCTGTTACTTTGCCACTATATCTACTCCTTATTTATTGTGGCTTCCCTGGGTATCACCAGTACTGCCTGGGGACCTGCCCTCAGTACCCACTGATCTTCTTGTAAAAGCTGTTAGTTTGTTTTCCGAGAAATGGTTTGTGTCAATCTTCCCAGAGTCCTATCCCCTCTGCTGTCCAGTGCCCTCTGCAGCTTGGCCCCAGTCCCCTCTTCTGAGCTGCACCTCAGCCTTCCTCTCCTCGGGCAGTGTTCTTACACCCACACAGATGTTTTCCAAATTCTTCTGCTCATGTGGAAGGACATTCTCCTTTGAGTCTTAGAGAGAGGCCTCCCTGTTCCCTGTGGTGGGGAACTCTCTTGGGCCCTGTGTTTTCCTTTGGCCGGATGTACAGAATGTTCTTGGCGTCCTCCCAGTTCCAGGCCTGGCCAGGAGGGAGAGGGGAAGAGAAGGAGGAGGAAGGGAAAGAGGAGGGAAGAGGAAGAGGAGGAAAAGGAGGAAGAGGGGAGAGGAAGTGGAAGAGGAAGGAAGAGGGGGGAAAGGAGGCGGCTTTGCTGAAGAAGGCTGTGCAGACTATGTGCGCCTGCTTGCCAACCCTTCTACACGTGAGTTAAGTAGACTCCTGGGGTGGGTTTGCAGATAGAAGTTCTTAGATTTTTGGAGGAAGAAAAATTATGTTGAGGTTGCCTCACAAATGCAGCTCCCAGCCCCACCTTCTGAGATCCTGGTTAAGCAGGGCTGGTGGGGCCCAGGAACCTGTGCCTTGAAGCCTCCTTGCAGCCATTCTGCCACCTGAGCAGCCCGGAGCTGGAGGCCGCTGATCCCGGGCCACCTGAGAGCAGAACTTTCCCAGGAGGCCCCAAGGTTTGTGCCCAGGGGTGGGCAGTGGAGAGGACCTAACTCTCGACAGTGTCTGTGGAGGTGACCTTGGCTCATTTCAGAAAGCTCAGCATGCTGGCTCTTCTCTGTCTACTTCCCGTGTGCCTTCTGAATAAACTCCCTGACTGCCAGCAGCCTGGAGCATTTTCTGTGCAGAAGGAGCTGGGAGAAGGCACACCAGGGCCCTGGCCCAATGCCAGAGAACCCTCAGATGACAGTGCTCCCAGCAGCTGCAGCTTCCTGGCTGGGACACCCACAAAGGGGCTCTGGACAGAGCGTGCAGGTGACACGCTGGCTGTCAGGTGCACTTGTGCTGGGACCTGCCCATTGATGTGCACCTGTCCCAGGCACACCATCCCCACTTGTACCAGTGCTTATCCGTGTCTAACTTTGAAATGAGTTTAAACAGTCTTAGAACAACTATCAGCTCCCCTGATAGCCCCATTTATAGTCTTTGTATCTCAGGAGGTTATTAGTGTAATTCCACAATTATCTCTTTGCTTAAACATACTCAAATGCTTTTGTTGATTATCACACATAACATGCAGGCTTAACTTTAGCTTAACAGCTTCAATGTCAAAACCATGAACTTCATTAAGCTTTCCTTGGTTATGAAGTAATTACCAAGACAACGACAGAACACTAAATGTCTAGTGAGGGAACCTACAGGCCTGGGGATGCAGCACTGGTTCTGAGACAATGGTGAGCACAAGGCATGCATGGACAGCGGGGACAGCACCACGGGACTTACCTTTCGTCTACGTCCTGGAACAAACAATTGGGTGTATGTGTGGTCGTAAAAATTCTCTTTTCCGGAGGAATCCTAGGGGCTGAAAGAATAGAATTTTGCTCAGATGTCTGATTCTGAGAAATGCACACATTTTGTAGTTACATGACAACTACTAGAAAACCACGTGCTTCATTCAGTGATGGGGCTCTGACAGCAGCCTGAGAGCCCTAGCTGGCCCCTCGGCTCTGTGGGCCAGTCCTAGTCATGAAAGCCAGGACTTCCCATTTACAAAACCACACGCTATACACAGGCTTCTCAGAAACTCCTGCTGCTGCAGGGCCATAGTCAAGATTTTAAGATCCAAGATGAGCAGAACAAATTCTTTTTAAAAATGAGTTAAGTATTTGGATTGAAACTTGTGCAAACGTCAATGTATTGTGACTTCAGTTTCTAAGGTGGGCAAAGATAATTTGCATAAAGGAAGACATATCCAGAACTTTCCTCAACTTCCAAATTCATGGACAAAACATTCAAAATTCCAAATGCTTCATTCTTGATGGCAACTGGGCGAATAACCTGCTGAAATGTAAGTAACTCTATAAATCTTTATGAACTATTTGGAAGACAATATTCTATATGAAGGAACCCATCAAATATATAAAAGCAAGCCACATACCTAAAACATTTCTATCATTTAATAAAATGCCTTTAAAAAAAAGACATCACTAACCACTGAGAGAGAAGGTCATAGATTCTCTGCTTTCAGAGGTTCTGACATGGGGATTTGCTGAATTGCCACAGTGCTGTGGCCAGTATGAGATTATGTCACAGCTTGTTAGGGGGCGTTGTTAGAAGGACATAATCAGGATGCTTAAAGAACCCAGATTTGGTAATTTGGGGGGTGGCCTGAGGAGCTGGCAGGACCAGCAAAGGACACCTGGCGAGATAAGCCTGCTATAGAGACTAGATTTCTATAGGCAGCGATGGAGCGGGGGGGGGGGGGGGGGGGGAGGCCTTAGGAGCAAACACAGGGGGTTAGGGGGCCAACTGTCTGCAGGAGCCTGCTGTCAGGAGGACGGCAGACTCAGCGGAAGGTAAAAGTGGGGATGGCTTGGGTTCTGAGAAAGAGCTGGTGTCCCTGCACTTCAGGCCGAGGCCTGGGTGTACACAAGGATGGGAGGAACTTGGGCCCAGACTATCAGGACTGTTCTCACTGCATGGATGGCAGTGGGTGGGGAAGGGGAAGGGCACCCACGGTCACAGTGAGATGTTGGCACACAGACCCTTTAACTGCGTGGAGGTGGTGTGGCAGGGTCCCAGGAGGGCCAGGTGACAAAGGCGGGTGTGCTGTCTCGATGGACATGGAGACCCTGTCCACAGCTGGGGGAGGCTGGGCCGGAGTCTACCTTACAGGCATTACATCTGAGCCAGGGGAGTAACTGAGGGACCAGAGGAGCCCTTGGCTGGCCTGGGCCTGGCTGTCACCTTCATAGCCGGAGTGCACCCTCTCTGCCAGTAGCACGCAGCACAGCTGGCTCTCAGCACCCTGCTGCTCCGGCACCTTGACCAGGTAAGGCGTCATACGGAATGGGTGGTAGTGGATCTCATCTTCATGGTTCTTCCTGAAGCTGAAGAGGAGAGTGCCATTAGAGGGTGGAGTTATGACAGAAGGAACCATCCCTTATTGCTGGCCCCCTCCACCACAGCTGGCTGTCATCTCAGCAATCCTTTCGTTTGTTGTAAAGATGCCCTCCCATCCCACCCCAGCATACTGGTAGATGGATGGGCTGCCCTTGGCCTGTCGTCTGTGCCTCCGCCCCACCAGAGAAGCTGGGCCCACCACCTGGCTCCTCAGATTTCCGATGACGTCACAGGGTAAGTCACAGACATCAGCCCTCAGCATTGAGAAATCTTTTGAGCCGTCTCTAGAGCAGTTTGAGTTTTAATTAGGGAAAGGGATGCTGCTCCAACAGTGGGGTCCTGGCCCACTTTCTGAGGGCACCACTATCTGACCAGCGGTCACTCCTGACACTGCAGCGGGAGGCTTATCTGGTCACATCGTT
Organism: Corynorhinus townsendii; assembly: GCA_026230045.1. NCBI lineage: Eukaryota > Metazoa > Chordata > Mammalia > Chiroptera > Vespertilionidae > Corynorhinus > Corynorhinus townsendii. The sequence continues at coordinate 35,912,466 of JAPDVU010000005.1, forward strand.
TTAGACTAAAAGCCCGTTGGGAAAGCTATAGGGCTCTCCCCTGGAAAATGCACTTAAAAAATATACACTCGAACCAAAGGCTGCATGTATTTTGGGGGTCCTCAAGGACCCCAAGATACACGCCTCCACCAGGAAGGCCCCTGGCCCATTTCCAGGTGATGGACAGCAAGTCATGCTCCTCGGGCTGACATCCTCAGTGAGGACTGGTTGAAATCACCCCACTGTTGACCAGGCTGTCTTAACCCCTTGTGAACATTTAAAATGCAGCTCTGGCCACGTGTTTTCTTTGCACTCACTTTTTTAGGAGTATGCGTGCTGTAAGGCCCTCGCTCCAAAGATGGGAGCATAGACAGGCTCGTGACCCTAACTGCCTGTAGTGGAGCAGGGACTGGTGGGGAACACCTGGACCTCCTGCACTTCCCACCAGGTGCTCAGGATGAAATGGTTGGGCCATTTCAAGTTTAGGAAGACCAGTAACTGGGCTTACCTGACACGGCAGAAGAAAGATTTCTCCTCCATGCATTCTTGAGTGAAAGAATCTAAAAGAAAAGCCACAGTCACCCATCCAATGACACAATGAGGTATAGAGAGCACTGTGTCCTCCTAAAGACAGCACCAGAATCAGAGCCACGGTGTGACGCAAACCTGCCAGAGCTCAGAGCGAAGCCTTGAGAGCCTTTATCCCAGCTCTGACTAAAACGAAACATATTCATGAGCGTGACACATTCCAGTTTACAGCCTGGGGTCTGATACCTCCAGATGCGCCTGGGCCCTCCCCGCTCCACAGACTCACCTCAGACTCCAGCTTCTCAGAACTTCATTTCTAAAATGCCTAACATGTCCTGCAAGCCTCTGAGATGTTTTCTCCCTCTCCGAAATTCATGAAAAGACTATTTTTTCTCTCTACATTTATTCTGAACAACTTCTCTCCCCTTGGACAGAGGCCGCCACAGCTGTGCTGGTCTCCCTTCCCCTCACCTGTCCCACTGCAGACACTCCACGGAGGAAGCTTGTAAGGCGTGGTAGAGCTGTGGAACACGCTAATGTCATGGGGCGCCAAGAACTCCACGAACTTGGCATCGTGAAAGGTGTCTCTCTTACAGTGGAAGATGGAGGCCACTTGGTTGGAGATGTACAGGATTTTCCCTGTGACCAGGGACACAGCCGCAGCAAACATGTCCTGGAAAGGAAGAACATCCTCGGTCAGAATGGGCAGAGGGGACGGGACCGGATGGGCACACACTTGGGGCAGGTGACAGAAAAGGGGCATGGAGGGTCAGGGAAGGCCTCTGGAACCCTTCCTTAGTCCTGACCAGAATAACTCTATTTCCCCTCATATATACTGGGGTCCAAACAGGATATTATTTGAAGAATCACATTGGGGCTCCACCGCCAAAAGGAACCTAGGGTGCGGATTCCCACGGGTGTCATCCATTCAGTATTCTTGGGTACAGAGCCCCTGGCGTCTGAATTGAGAGGTGGAAGAGGCCCTGCACACCTCTCCCTTTGTCACCTGGGCTGGGATGTCCCTCTCGGAGGTGCCAGGGACTCTCTGGGGGCTGCAGGGCTCTGGACCTCTTGAGCTAAGGACTGGTGGGCGGGGGCAGGGAGGGAGTATTGGAGGAAGGTGAGAAGGAGTGGGAGCCCAGTTCTCCAGACAGCTTTGAGAAATGTGCTCTCTGCCCTCTGAGAAATGGGGGGCTCAGGGCACGGCCAACCTGCTCCCCGTCCCCACACCTCCAAGGGCTCCACCTTTATCAGCTACTTTAAAATGCATCAGGTTTGGCCTTAGCAGGTTTGGCTCAGTAGATAGAGTGCCAGCCTGTGGAGTAAAGGGTCCCAGGTTGGGTCCTGGTCAAGAACATGTACCGCAGTGCAGGCTTGTTCCCTGGCTCTGGTGCAGGAGCCAGATGTCTCTCTCACATCGATTTTTCTGTCTTTTCCCCTCCCTTCCACTCTCTCTAAAAATCAATGGGAAAAATATCCTCAGGTGAAGATTTAAAAAAATAATAATGAAATAAAATGCATGAGGTTTGGAGTCTCATGAAGCCGAGTTTAATCCCAGGGCACCCCCATTGAAGCCCTGAACAGTGAACCAATTGCCCCCTGGCGTGTCCTCACCCTGAAGTGCACTGTGCTTGGTCAAGGTGGGGTCACTCTCCCACATGTGAGGTGTGGGGTGGAGTGGCCAGGAGAGCACAGGGTCTGGGAGACATCTGCAACAGGACTTCTGAACCACTGACTACATTCCTTTTCCAAGGTCTGAACTCACTTCCTGAAACTCCAAACTCTGCTGCCATCAAGCCACCGGCCAGGCGGTCACCAGCTCACCGAAGGAGGACTCCCCAACAGGAGACACTCACCGTGCTCTTCATAATGACCTCGGAGGTGGCGTTCTGGATCTCCTCTATAGTGTAGGAGGGCACGTCGGGGCCACAGCTGTGCTTCTCGCTGGACATGAGCAGCTGGTAATACTCCTCGTTGGCTGCGGGAGAGACCAAGAGGCAACTCCTAACTCACTTTTCTCATGAAAAGTGGGCTAGGAGACTATCTCCTGGACGTTGAGAGAACAAATCACAGAAAGACAAAGACAAAACAGAAATCTGGGGGTTTCCATGAAAACCAGAAGGCCTGTGATTACAGAACTTTGTAAACAATAAATACACGTTATCTTAAATAACATGGCCACAGAGTTCCACCTAATGCTCACTTTCCCCACGAGGTTGTTAATCATGATGCAATGTCATCATTTCCATGCAGGATGGCTGTGGCACCCCTGCTCTGCTTCCCGTGGTGGTCTCAATTGATACCCCATCCAGACAGAATCAACTGCTAAGGTCACTGGGCACAAGAAACAACATGTGAACAAACTTTTCAGAACAAACCCTGAAGACAAGGGCCACTCATCCTGGAACATCTGGCATGGCTTTGGGGTGACCTAGCCAGCCATGGTCCAGGGGCCGAAGAGGGTCCCCTAAAAAGCCACACAAACCAGCACATAGCCACCTTCCATGTCTGGCACAAACTCTCCCAGCCAAACTACATGAAACAAGCCCTTCCCACAAAAGTCATCCAAACATTAGAAATGTGAACATTAGCCCTGGCTGGTTTGGCTCAGTGGAGAGAGTGTCAGCCTGCGGACTCAAGGGTCCCAGGTTCGATTGCAGTCAAGGGCATATACCTTGGTTGTAGGCACATCCCCAGTAGGGAGTGTGCAGGAGGCAGCTGATCAATGTTTCTCTCTCATCGATGTTTCTAACTCTATCCCTCTCCCTTCCTCTCTGTAAAAAAAAAAAAATCAATAAAAATATATTAAAAAAAAAGAAAAGAAATGTGAACATTATTTGAAATGTGGCTTGGTATCCTCAATAGTGACAGGCTTTGCTTTGACTGCAGGCTGTACCTTGAGATAGTAGCTGATGGTAACAGAATACAGCACTGTTTCACCTTTCCATCAGCCTTGGAGGTTTTTCTACTCTTATGCACGTTTCTGATATGTGGTGTCCACTGGGACTCAGTGAGTGTGTGAAATACGTACGTCAAGGTAAAGTGCGGGGGAGGGCTCACACATCTGCCCCAAGGAGATACTGACTTTCCCTCTGACTCAGCTTACTCGTCACAATGGACCAAACAGCTAAGAAATCCCTCCGCGTGCAGGGGCTGGGGTTTCACTGTAATGACAAGGGTCCATGGAGTGGTCCCGGTTGCAAGACCAGGACTGCAATACATGCATACCTGCCCCAAGACTTCTACTCTTTCTCTGAGGCACTGAGGACATTTAAGAATTCTCCAAGTTCTCATCCCATTTCCCAGCAGCAGACTGAGAGACCAGGCTGCAAGGACCTCTCAACCAACTTTATAGCTAAACCATCCTGAGATGACCCTGAGCACAGGATCCTGGCCTGGAGGCAGAGGTACCGAGATGACCTGAGACCCAGGACATGGGGTGTCTGCCCAGTGGAAGGTCTGGTGGCAGGAGCAAGTGAAGGCAGATACTTAAGGGCCTGGAGTTGATTGAAATGGAAAATGTCTGAGCCCAATGACACTTTTGGGTTTGCAGTGTTTGCTCATAGGTTCCTGCATTTGTGAAAGTTCCTGCAATGTGTCCTCAGACAAAAGCTTTTCTCTAGTCCACCAACCAGCGCTAAAAGCTGTCATGTGCTGCCATCTATACTGATAAAAGCATAATATGCTAATTAGACCAGGCTGACCGGACATCTTCTAGATGTCCGACTTCCTTCTGGACAGTTAGGGGGCAACCAGGCTGGCAAGGGGGCAGTTAGGGGGCGACCAGGCTGGCAGGGCACCAGTTAGGGGGTGACCAGGCTGGCAGGGGACCAGTTGGGGGGGACCAGGACAGCAGGGGGGCAGTTAAGGGGCAACCAGGCTGGCAGAGAGGCAATTTAGAGGTGATCAGGCCGGCAAGCAGAGGCAGTTAGGGGTGATCAGGCAGGCAGGCAGGTGAGTGGTTAGGAGCCAGTGGTCCCGGATTGTGAGAGGGATCCCGGATTGGAGAGGGTGCAGGCTGGGCTGAGGGACCACCCCCTCCATGCATGAATTTCATGCACTAGGCCTCTAGTCTAATGATAAAATCCAAACATGCCCACAGGTGGATGGAGGCTGGATTTCGGAGGTTCTGTTACCATGTACCTGTGATGGAAGGAGGCACTCTGCCCTACCTGCCTTCCTGATCCAAAGACCACCACCAATGAAACTCACATGTTTTTAGATAAACAAGAAATAAAGGTGTGGCTTAGTGGTTGAGTTTCAACCCATGAACCAAGAGGTCACTGGGTTCGATTCCCGGTCAGGGCACATGCCAGGTTGTGGGCTCAATTCCCAGTAGAGGGTGTATAGAAGGCAGCCGATGGATGATGTTTCTCTCTCATCAATGTTTCTATCTCTCTATCCCTCTCCCTTCCTCTCTCTCTAAAAATAAACAAAACATATTTAAAACAAAAAGAAATAAAGAGCCCGGGGTCTTGCATGAAGAAGCTCTAAGATACTGTCTTTCAAGGATGAGCTCTGTTAAACCCACCCACCCCTGGGATCCCTTCATGCTTTCTTTTAAAGGAGGGGCAAGTCCTCTGCTAAACACTGTGGGATGTTTCGCTTCAATTCACTCTGAGCTGCCCACATCACCGGGCCATCAGTGGTCACTCACTCCAGCCAGAGCCTGGAAGATGCTGCACTCTCCTCACCATGACCTGACCTAGCCCATAGCACAGAAGTTTTATGTTGTAAATAGGTTTCTGTTATCAGCTGGATTTCTACCCACTTTATTTTTTCCTCTAAAAGTCAAATGCAATAGACAGCTTCCAGTGAATTGAGGTTTTCAATTGTGGCAGCTCCACAAGACTCCTAAGTTTCTTTCTTCTGTGTCGGGATTGAGTTTTGAAAGCCAACACAGTCCACGCTGTAATTTGGGGGGATTGGAAACTTACTTCTACAGGTTGGAACAAACACATGAGGCAGGCATACCTTTCACCTGCTTCACGCTCCTCAGGGCGTACTTCAAGGTCGCCAACGTGCTGGCTTTCCCCTTGGCCTTCTTGTCTGTGGGGAGGTGGACCTTCAGCTCCTTGAGCGTTCTGATCAGTTCCTTGTGTGTGTTGGCTTTGGCAGACTGCTCACTACTACAGAGTGAAAAAGATCAGACGTTAGCTTTCTGAGGCCCTTTTCTGAAGAGATGTCCTGTCTGGTCCAGTTTCTCAACCGGGCACTAGGACATCTTGGCCCATAGTTCTCTGTGGTGCCTGCAAGATGGTGAGCAGCATCCCTGGCCTCACCCACGTGAAAAATAACATAAATGGGGGCATTTTAAAGTGGAATTGGAGCTGCCATCCCCAAGCAAGCTGCCTTGTAGTCTTACTCCTCAAAATTTTGGAGTTCTAAAACAGGGCAACACTGTGTCCCAAAGAACTGTTGACAAAGGTAACAGGAAAGCAGATATTTTAGCCGCCAAACTGAAAATCAAAAATAGTGTTTAGAATTAGTGTCACTATGTTACCTTATTTGCACTACCGAAATGCCTTCCTTCTATGGATGTAACTGCACCCCTTCCCTTTCTCATAAACACCCCTTGCCTTTGCCTCCTAATTGGAACACTATTTGGGTTTCTGCCTGAATCAGTGCATCCTAAATAGCTGTTCTTTTTACCTCAAATAAATGCTTGTTGCCTCTCACTGTGGCCTTTTATTTTTAGGTTAACAATTACTGGAGACCAGCAGCACTCTGCCAGCTGTGACAACCAAAAATGTCTCGACATTGCTATGTCTCTTGGGGCAGACAATTCACCTGTGGTTGAGAACCACTGCTTTAACGCAAATGAATGGGTCAGACATCTCTCCAGCTGGCTTTTTCCCCACGAGTGAGAGCCAGGCTGTGCCCAGCAAGGCCTGCTGGTCGACCCTCAGAGTCTGGCTGAGCAGACTGATGGTTGAGCTGGGCCTTCCTTGTCTGCCTCAGCTAGAAGATGATTAAGTGATGGAGAATACAGAGGACAGCAGTAGCTTCCTGGGGCATAAACATGAATGAGGAGTGTAGGAAGACCCCCAAGAGGAGAGGAGATTTATAGAAGGATCTTCAAACTTAAGGAGCAGAGACAGGGGAAGGCAGGGCAGGTGGGCACCTGCTGAAGGAGATGGATGTGTGTAAAGCAGAAGATGCAGAGAGAATGATGGACATCAGGTGTCTACAATGGCAAAGTGCCCTCATGCCCAGGACTAAGAGCTGGCTGTTGCTCCAGTGAGATATGAAAGTGTCTGTGGATAGGAAACTAAGGATACACTTGTTACAAATACCTAAACAGGGTGAGGAAATTCCAGATGAACAGGTGTTAGATACAGACAAGGTCTGCTTGGATAGAGCTGGAGGAGCAATAGACCCAGAGCAACATGGGGGGCTTAGGCAGCCTGCAGGGACAATCATGTCTGGAAGGGCACAGCTGGGTTCACAACGCAGACCAATAGGTTCTAGAAGAAGCCTAAAACAAGTCACATATTCCCCAAACCTAACCTCCAAGAACAAATCTTTTGGTTTCTCCAAAGATTCTAAGTCAAAGGGGTTCTAACTGGCCTTACCTGCAGCCACTTGTAGATGGGTTGTGTTCAGACTTCGCCAGCATCAGGCTGTAGGCACTTGGACTATAAGGACAAGAAATAAAGACAGAACTCAGAGACTGTTCCATCCACGGCTCCCCCATCTAATCAGCGATAACAAGCTGGATCACACCACAGTAAGAAACACGAGGTTAAAGTAAAACTGAAACATAAAACCTTCAGACACCAGGAAAACTAGGTATTGGGAGATGGAGAGCCAGTGCTAAAGGAGCAAGTTCATTTTCTACAAAGCACTCAGCTGCAGGTGAGGTTACCTGACACACCGCCTCCTAAGATCTCATTATGCACTACCAATCTGTTGGCAACCGGATCTTCAATTGCCAAGTGGTATCATTAGGAAGGACAAACCCTAGTACATTTTAGTTATTCTAAGTTAACAAGATTTTCAAAAATCTGGGAAAAGTTGATCATCATGATTTAAAAAGGTAAAGCAATCAAATTACAACAGAATGAGACCCTGAGAAAACAAACAAGGGCCTTGCCCCCACGGGCCCTGGCTGCCCCTACCTCTCTTGAGAATCGAGTGGCTCCACCAGCATCCCCAGCTCCTTGCCACTGTCGTCACAGTCACTGCCCTGCGAGTCCCTCCCTGTGGAGCAGTTCTCATTTCCGCTTGAGCCACTGCTCATGTCGACATCCTCCTGGAGCAAAACCCCACTGGGTGTGGGCTCCTTGGGCTCCTTGGTGGGGTTACTGGGGTTGGGGGCAAATCCAGAAAATTCATTCATGTTGGCTCCTGAAGGAAGCTGGAAAATGAGAGAAATGTCAGCTAGAAAGAATGCAGCCTTTCTGTGGCTGTCTCATTAGTGTCTTTCTCCATATTTTGCCAAGTGAGGGGGTAGTAGTCAGGGTCATTTACAGGTATCTCATGGATATTTTTATTTGTTCTTATTCACTGAGCTCCCACCTGCCATGAATTAGGAAGGCAGTTGAATTAGGCAGCCCCCTGACATGGGAAGCTGCTGATGGCCTCGTCAGAAGCCAACAAAAGCACTGATGATCACTGCTCAGCATGTGGGAACTTTGGGAAATACAAAAGTTCCCAATAAGTGGCTGGCAGGGTCTGGGACCTACAGGTTGTCTGAGATTTCCCCAGGTGATATGGGGAGCAGCTGGGTTCAGAAATCTCGAGCATCAGAAGTTACAGAAGACCCTGAAACCAGGTTGCAGGCAGAGGGAGAAGTGAGGCTGTGAGGAGCAGGTGTTACCCTGTGAAGAGGGCAGAGCAGGTGGGGAGTACATGAGTTCCAGGCACTGCAGGCATTTCCAGTGCTTGACTAAGGGGATGCAAGTGGAGTGCGGAAGTAAGTAGAGTGCAGAAGGGAGGGAGGCCAGCGAGGAGTTTACACATAAATTACACATAATTTATCTGGGAAATGACTAGGAACCACTGAAACACTGTTAAGTACAGACTGATGTGACTTTGCATTTGGAAGCGAAGGCAATCACACTCCCTGGGGTGAACTTTGCCACAGAGGGACAGGTCAGTGGAAGTGGTCAGCGGCTAAGTCCTCTCTCCATCCCTCCATTGATTGGAGCATTCTGAAGCTGCCTGACCTTTCCTTTCCTCTCTTTTCCTTTATGTCTTTTTTTTTTTTGGATAGTCTTGCTGATGAGATCTCCAGGGGCAGAGTGGTATGCTGGGTGTCCGTGAAGCAGGGACTCATCATTAGGATGAAATCACATGTGTGTGTCCTGCCTTTTCCTCTTCATTTCCCTTTCCCTCACCATGGCTGCCCTGGAATTGCATCTCCCAGTAAAGTGTAACCCTCTACCCCGACTTTGCTTTTAAAGGAACCTGAACGAAGACAGACTGAACAGACTGACAGAGCAGGTTAACTGGATGCTGGAGGAAGAATATTTTAGGTAGGGACAGCAAGTGCAAAGGTCCTGAGGTAGCAAGTTTGAAGAAGATAGCTGAGTCTGGAGCAGAGGGCAAGGCAAGAGGAGGGTGATATTAGATCAGAGCCAGAACTGCACATCAAAGTGGCAGAACCTGGACTCCGGCTTTATTCTGAGTGAAATGGGGAACTGCTGGAGAGTTCTATGCAAGATGTGACTCATACTTTAACAGGGTTGCAGGGCATGGGCAAGGTGGAAGCAAAATCTCTCTGAGGGCTCTTGCTATGGTTCAGTAGAGTTGCCAAGGGGCTGCCCACCCAACTTCCTGGACACCTCCTATGTCATCCTGCAGTCCTCCTCAGACAAGCAGCCAGTCCCTTTTTGCTGAATGAATTATGAATGCTGACTGGTTACATGAGTAGCTCCTGGCTGGTGGGGGCTTCAGTGGGTCCCCCACTTTCTGACAGTGTGGTCTTGAGTAAGTTCCCTTCCCTGTCCCTGTTTCCTCATCTGTCAGATGGGGCAACAGCAGCACCTGCCTCCTACTGGCTGCTGGGAGGGTGAAAGGATGCAGCCCATGCAAAGTGTCTGGGATGCAGTCAGTGTCCAACAGAGGCTAGCTTTCATCATCACTGTCCATTACGATGGGAACACAGACACTGTAACAAAAATAATTTGTTTAAAAGGAGATTTCAGCCCTAGCTGGTTTGGCTCAGTGGATAAAGCATTAGCCTGCGGACTGAAGGGTCCCAGGTTCAATTCTGGTCAAGGGCATATGCCTGGGCTGCGTGCTCGATCCCCAGGAGGGGGCATGCAAGAGGCAGCTGATCAATGATTCTCTCTCATGGATGTTTCTGTCTCTCTCTTTCTCTTCTTTCCTCTCTGAAATCAATAAAAATATATTTAAGGAAAAAAAATAAAGTAAAAGGAGATAGGTCATTGCCAGGAGGGCTATCTCTGGCTTGTATGTGAAGGACTAAGAGCTCAGCTGGCCCCACCCCAGGCATACAGACATCCCCAGGAAAGAGCATCACACACTTTGCTTCCATCATGCCCTGAGGGCTTCACTTAGCTCCTTGCAGGAGCTCCTGGCTTTCATGGTCCCGGCCCTCGGAGACTGAGTAGGGCTCACTGAGTAGGAGTCACATGATTAACTTAGGTGGAAGACAATCTTTTTTGCAAAGAGGGTCAAGCAAGCATGCAGAAATGTGAAACAACAAACCAAATGAAATCATCCCAAACTTCATCATTCCAGAAAATGCATCGCTCAGCACTGACAGCTCTAATGGACCGACCTTAAATTGTCAAGTTGGCAAAACCAATGTGCCCATCAAATCAGACTTTGCCTCCTGCCTTCCACAAACACTTATGGAGCACCTGCTCATGCCAGCACTGCCCAAGCCGTGGGGAGTCCCGGGAAAGCTGGGTTTCCAGCCCTGGGGTTGGTGCTCATGGTCCAGGGTGCCAGGGGCCCAGGAAGGAAAGGGGCTGACAGGGAAGCTGGGGCCTGCACACTTGCCCCTCGAGGTTCCTTTGCTGCCCCCTTCACAGATGTCTACACACTGGCTCTGTCCCTGGGGAACAGTTAGACCCAAGGAAAGGGGCTAAGCCCGGGCCTTGACTTGGGTCATTTGATCATACCTCTGGTGGCAAGGGCTGCCTCTGCCGAACAGAGGACCGTTAGAAAGTGCAGTCTGCGATGAGGTCATAGTCTGGGATGGGTTTCACAATAATACAGGAGGGGGAAGTGGTGGGGATGGGAAAAGGGGGCCAGAGCTAAAACTCTTTGAAGCTGACCGATGGGTTCATGGGGATTCATTACATTATCCTCTCTACTGTCCTATATTAAGAGGTTCTATAATAAATAGTAAAAAAATAAAAAAGGGAACAAAAGCATAGCCTGGGTCCCAGTTCCACCCACCATGGCCACCCCATGACAGGTAAAGGCTGCTCTCATTCAATAGCCTTGAGCCTTAGGGAAAGTTCATTTCCTTGTGGAAATCAGAAATCAGCTCAATCACTTAAGGCAATTGACTTTTTGAAATGAAAGTATAAATACATGCAGAAAAGTCCCAAATCATAAGGTCACAGCTTGATATATGTCCACAAACTGAGCACCCATGTCCCCAGTCCCCCAGATACCCCTGGAGTCACCACCCAACCCTGGTCACTCACCACCAGTCTGACTTCTCACCACCTGATTAATCCTGCCTGCCTTTGCACTTTATGTAACAGGATCTCACAGCCTGTGTTCTGTGTCCACAAGCTGGCGGTATGTTACAACCCAAGATTTATAATACTTTTGCGCCTTCCTGGTAGGAGCCAAGTCCCCGAGGCCAGCCTGCTGTAATCTGAAGAAAATGTTTGTCCTGCTAAACAAACACCGTGCTCTCCATGGCAACAGCTGGGTAACTGAGGAAAATGTGATTGCAGTGTCCAAATATGGAGGGGAAGGAGGCTGGGGAGACGCATGTCCTGGCTTCACTGGACACCTCCACACGCTGAGCTCTGCCTGGTGACACCCCAAACATGGAGCAGCACAGATGTAAAACAACAATGCAAAAGTGCCAGCTTCCCAGCTGTGGCACTCAGGGAACCGGCTACCCTAGTTCCTGTGAACACCAAGCTGTTCTTATTCTCCTCTCTGTCACCCCAGGGAGAAGAGCACTAGGAGCCGTCAAGGCCTTCAAGAGCTAGAGCCTCTCTGCCTCCAGAACTGCCACTGGCCTTGACTCCTGCCCACAGCGGGTGGCTGCTCACCTGGTCACTTACTGCTTCTGATTTGCACTAGACTTGGAAACACAGTAACAAACTTGTTACAGATGTGCACAAAGGAGCATAAAGAGTTGACAGAGGCCCCTGTCAGGACCTGCAGGTCCCCTACTGGATCCGCAGGTGGGCTAGTGTCTGCAAGGGAGGGGCAAAGAGCATCTGCATAGCTTTGGGGTTATGTGTTTCTAGTGACTTTTGCCTAAGACGTAGTTTTCAGCGTCACTCTTTCTTTTGACTAAGTGCTGAGAGGTCCTGCCAGGCACTCAATGACCTGACAGAGCCTGTGGTTTGCTGAGGCCCAGAGAAGTTACATCATCATTTAAACACAGAGGTGTGCTTGCCAGGATTTTTCTAAAAGTTAAGTGTGTGCATCAGAAATAGTACAAATGAAAGGAAACTTTCCTATTTCCTTCTAAGCAGGCAAACATGCCTCACAGGGGATGTGCCTTTACAGAGTAACCTTATGTGGCCTGAAAGCAAGACTGTGTCAAAATCTGTGTATGTACCTGGGGAAGTCATCTTTAGAGTGAGAAGGATCCAAAAATCTAGGAATTGAAACAGACCTCAAAGATGGCCTAACCTGAGCCCCTCTTATAGACAAGAAAACTGAGTCCCAGAAGGGGAGCTGAGTCACCCAGCAGCAGCTGGCATCAGGGCTCCCCCTCCGCACCCAGCATCCAGTCTCCACAGAAAGCCAGGGTTGCCTTAGTGCTGTACCAGTGAATCACAGGAGGAGGATGGTGACAGATAACTGCAGACACCCACGATATCATCCCTCTGTTGGTATATCACGTAGCTTCCACTTAAAAAGGAGTCCTTTTCCCATTTCACCCACGCACCTTATAAAAAGTGATTAGCCTTGTATTTAAAAACTAAATAGCCAATTAAAGCCTCAGATAGTCCTGTTCCCTTCCTAGTCAAATCCAGCCTGGGACCAGAAACCATCTCCCATTTGCAGCCAGGGAAGTCAGTGGCCTTGCTGTGTCAGATAGGGGAGATGAGAGGTACTCATGGGGGCCTCTGCCATGCTGCTAGGGTTCTTAACATTTGGGGATCTGAGGCCCCTCCTTCCAAATTCCAGCCCTCTCAGGGAGACAGCACCCAACTTTAGGCCTTCATGGAACCTCAGAAGCTCAACCTGACCCAGCTCATGAGCCTGCAGACACCCTGAGCTTAGGCCTGGCCCGGCTATGATGTGTGCCCCACAGGAATCTGGGCTCCAATGGCCTCATCTGTCAAGCCAAGGGGTTACCCTAGATGATTTCCAGGGTACCTGCTGGCTTCGTTGTTCTTTGAGTATGAATCAGCTTCCCAAACTGGTTTCTTTGCGTGGGTTACAGAAACCGTGGCAACCAAGTTGTCATCCCTTATCCTGGTCTTCCTGGAGAGTTTAGCAGGCTGCCACCTGCCCCCTTGACCTATGTCTGGGACTTGGCAGCTAAAGGGACACCAAGAAGGAGGGTGTTACTGATGTATCACAGTGGGACCCCTCTTCTAACCAAGCTGGGGAGAGAGAATAAAGGCAGGGAAGTCCAGGGTAGGCATAGGGAGTGAGCATGAGGTGAGGCCTTCCTGCCACAGGGTTCCAGGCCCACCAGTGGCCCTTCCCTAGCTGGAGACTTGGCTCTCTGGTCCCAGAGCAGGAAGCCAGTTTCGGAAGGAGCCCTTCGTGTTCCCAGAGACAGTTGCACTGACCATTGGTTGCCTTTACCTTTCCGGCCCTCTCCACTTTGGGCGTGGGAGGTTTCATAAAAGAAAATCATCTAGAGAAGAACAGGCCAGTGTGGTGATCACAGCAGCTACATGACCTTAGACAAGTTGCATAACCTCTCTGAACCTGTTTCTTGATCTGCAAAATGGGGATAACAGTACCCACCACGCACCCCAGGCCAGTTTCAAGACAAGAACCAATCAAATGGCCCAGGAAGCTCTGGGATCGAGCTTCCCTGGGCTGGCGGAATCGCCGCCGTCGCTCGGAGGCCGCCCGCCGGTACCCCAGACCCGCCCGCCCGAGGCCGCGCCGGCCCGAGGGAGGTTACGTAACCAGCGAGCCGGCGTCCGGACGGCTTTGGGCGCCCCAACCTGGCACTGGTCCTCCCCGCCGCGCACTTACCGCGGAGCCGCGTCCTCGCTTGTCCGCCGGTTCGTTCGCGCGTCCGTCCGCCGAACCGGCGCCCACTGTCGCAGCCGCTGAGAGCAGCGCGTAGTGAGCAGCGTGTAACCGCCGCACAGCCCGCCTTCTCCGCAGCTGCCGCTGACTTGCCGCTGTCACATAGTGGAAAACGTGACCGCGCGCGCTGCGCCCGCCCCCGGCGCCCTCCATTGGTCGCGATGAATCTTCATTTGCATACCAGGGGGGCTGGCCTGCGTGTGCCGCACACCCATTGGCTGCGGTGCCCGTCGCTCTCTTTACATAAGACGCACATGGAACTCCATGTTCACCGCGTCGGTTCCTCAATGAAGACGCGGAGCTCTCTTGCCCCCCTCCTCGGCCTCCCGAGTGGTCCCTTCCACTTCCGGCCTCGGTGTCGTCCATTCAAGACAGCTCGCGTCCCCAGCTCGGGGAGAGCGGAGTGGCGCGTACCACCGCGGGATGGGGGGAGGAAACAGGCTCCTCCGCAACTCGTTCCAGCCGGCTGGCCGGCGAGCCCTCGCTGAAGTTCAGGCCCCAGGAAGCTACCACCGTCAGCGACGGGCCAGAGGCGCGTCCCCAGCGGCCGCGAGAAACTCCCTGAGGACATCTTTCATTCACACATTCGCATTCATTGACTCTCATTCATTCGCCGCTAGGCGCTAGAGCTCTGGTAAAGACCAAGATCAGGCGGTCCTGCAAGAGCTCCCGGAGTATGCCCACCCAGGCCACCTAGGTCCCAGATCTTCCAGAACTGCCAACTTCCAAGAGGCCTTTCTTAGTTTTTAGACCATGTGTCTCAATTTTTGGTTCAGGAAATAGGATCATTTTTACTATGGGAGGTACGAATGAAATGATGTTGACGCGCTTTCCCACGTCATTAGAAACCGTCCTGTGTAAAGGGAATTTATTCAAATACTGAATTGGGTATTGTGAATCAGAAACTAACCAGGGCGGGAATTATCCCAGAGGCTCCATGATGGAGGCAGCACTTGAAGAGTGAGTGAGAAAGGAAGACGATTGGAAGGAAGGCACAAGCCACAGAGACACAGAGCACTGGGCCCTGGACACCTTGGCTGAGGCCATTTGTTCTTTCAGTAAACACTGTTTGGAGCATGTTAAGCCTCCAGCCTTCTGTCTAAAGTGTCAGGATAGTGACCCAATAGAGAGCAGAAGCTTACTTGTAGGACCTGACACAGAATGCAGGCTCCAAGGCAGCAGGCTCTGAAATGTAGCATCTGATGGGAGAGGCAAGGCTGTCAGGGCTCTGAAGAACTGAAGGGGAACTAACTGTCCAAGAAGCTGGGGCCTGCAGCATCTCCCTCCACGTGCCTGTTCTCCTTGGCCTCTCCTGGGGACCAGGGATGGAAGAGAAGGAAGAATTATGATCTTATAGCCTGCAGGCAAACTAAGCTGCCAGTTCCTGAAGCCAAACTACATTCAGGAATTTTTACCACTTCTTTCCCTCTCCATGATAAAGTGTGCATGCAACTTGGTCAGATATAGATGCAAAGTAGGGCAAATACAAAGTTGATTGGGACAAGACTTCCCATGTAGGCCCTGGGAGGTCTGCTGTGTGGCCACACTTCACTGTGAGATGGTCCCCTCCTGTTTCTCTGACATTGAAACCTGAACAGACTTCCTGCTCCACTCCCTAACACACACACACACACACACACACACACACATACACACACATGCTGGAATCCAGGCCCAGCTGCAGTAACACACCCACAAGCCCTTTTGTCTCTTCACAATCATTGACGTCAATGGTGAGCTCCATTGTTCTGGAAACAAGTGTAAACAGACAGCTCATCCACACAGATTCTCCTGCTGCTCAACTTTCCTAGGTCTTGTTCCATAGTCAGCCTGCAGCCTAATGTTGCATTTCCACCCTAAACTTAGCCTTTTCTATTTTGATATTTAAAATAATTGAAATAAATTTTTTAGAAATTAAATGTCATAGGCTTCTAGAACTCTTAAGAATCTAATCTATGTTCAGTGTTCCCAGAGCTAGTTTCTTCATCTTGTTATGGGAAACTTTCATTCACTGCACGGATATTTGTTGATACCTGGGTGTGGGGGGTGGGGGCCGGGCGGGGGCGGGGGGGTGTGAGGAGGGTGCAAATATGCAACTCATTGGATCCTTTGCTTATCAGGAGTTTGCAATGTAGTAGGAGTGATGAGGCAGTTCAGAGGCAGTCCAAGATGGGGTGTAAGTCCCGGGAAAACAGGACAGCCCTGAGCAGAAGCCTCCACACCAGTTCCAACAGAAGAATGCTGAGGGATGCAAACTCCAGGACCAGGCCAAGTCCAGGGTTGCCATTCCCACTGAACAAGGTGGTGAGTGTGTGTTGGGGCATCCAGGTTGGCCGGGGGGGTGGGGGTGGGGAGGGGAGGACGAATATTTTTTTGATCAGTCTGCACTGACCTGGAAACATATTGGGATTAGCTGTCACCTCTAGCCCAGAACTGTTGGCCAGGCAAATTGCTCTTAGCCTCAGGGGAGGCAGGCTGGCAAGAAGGAAGTCTGGGGATGGTGTGGTGAGCCAGGTCCCCAGTTGCCTGAGGAATGCTGTTCTGGAAGGGGCTGGTCTTCAGTCTCAGCCTTCCCCCTTTCTCCTAGCCAAAGGCTGCCCTGCCCCAGTCCCAGGTCCATTCCCACCATCCTATTTCTTCCAATGGGTCTGGCCTAAGTTGGCCCTGCCCACCCAGGCCTGGGCCCTGCCTGCAGGGCTCCTCTACACCTACGTCTCCATGCCCTTGCCAGGCTACTCACTGGCTCTCTGATTCTCTTATGCAGTCAGCCAGCTGTTTTCTGGGCAGCTACTATAGGACAGGCATTGTGCTGGTCATTGCTTCCTCTTCTCCCAATCACATCATTTGTGGGTCAGCAAGCAAGGACATGGGCTGGAATGGCAAAGACAGAGGGGTAGGAAGAGAATTATATCTGTAAACAGGGAAGCGCCAGTGTCTCTAAGGAGGTGGAAGGACACTGCCAATCTTTCTGGTCCTCTGGACCCAGAGCCCCCCTTCCAGGGTCCAGGGACTTTGGTGATGAGAATGCCTGACTCTGACCTCAGTTTTCTTCATGCCTGGTTCTGGTACATAGCTGCTCAACCCAACTGCTATAGGCTGGAGACAATGGCAGCTCCTGGCAGGGACACCCTCAGGTGGCTGGGCCCACAGAGATGAGCAGCTGTTTCCAGGGATTGCAGACACTGGTGAGACAAGGTCCATCTATCCCTCATGGTCAGGTAGGCCCTGGATAAGGCAGTACCCAGAGAGCTGATGCATCTGTCATGAAGTGGTCTGTGGACCAGTATAGAGAAGGCAAATTTATTGGAAGGTGTTTTTATTTGTTTGTTTTTAACTAAATGTAGATCCAGGGAAGTCTGTTCTTTGTTTTGGGGAGATATGTAGGTGTTATATGTGGTTATAGGTCTTCCCCAGGAGGTCATAGGTTGAAGCATCAGCAGTGAACAGCCTCCATCATTCTCCCCCCATCCCTGTAGAAGACACTCTAAAGGGAACTGAACACGTCTCTGCGGAGTGCCACTTGGCCATCTCTCCATTGTCCCTTTGTGAGACATCTGTACATCACAGTATAATGGCACAGACTAGGACCTCTAGTACTGTGTCTAGTAGAGGTGGTGTGCATAGGCATCCTTGTTCTGTTCCTGGTGGGAGGGGGAAAGTACTCAAAATTTCATCATGAAGTATGATGTTAGTTTCAGGTGCTCAGTTTTGTTTTTTTGTTTGTTTATTTGTGTGTGTGTGTGTGTGTGCTTTAAATAGCTGCCCTTTGTCATATAGAGACAGTATTTTTCTTTGATCGTTTGCCAAGAGCCTTTTAATAAAATCATTGGTACAAAGAGCTTTTAATCCATGGCAACTACTCTTTTAAAATATTTCCCCCAATAAATCTAGTCTATATTTGCTGGTCTGCAAAGAACTTAAATCACACAGCTTTGTCTCTACTATGCTGCATTCTGTAGAGACTTGCTTACTGGTACTTCATTATTGTATCTAAAAAAAAGAATTTAAAAATTGCTGCCAAGCTGATTGGCTCAGTGGATAGAGTGTCAGCCTGCGGACTGAAGGGTCCTGGGTTTGATTCCGGTCAAGGGCACGTACCTCCATTGCAGGCTTGATCCCTGGCCCTGGCTAAGGCTCATGTGGCTGGCAATCAATGGATGAGTCTCTCTCACATGGATGGTCCCCTCTCTCTGACTCTCCCCCTCCCTTCCACTCTCTCTAAAAATCAATGGAGTCTGGCTGGCATGGCTCAGTGCATGAGTGTTGACCCATGATCCAGGAGGTCAGGGTTCGATTCCCAGTCAGGGCACATGCCTGGGTTGCAGGTTCTATCCCCAGTAGGGAGTGTGCAGGAGGCAGCAGATCGATGATTCTCTCTCGTCATTGATATTTCTCTCTATCCCCCTCTCCATTTTTCTCTGAAATCAATAAAAAATGTATTTTTAAAAAATCAGTGGAAAAATATCCTCAGCTGAGGATTAACAACCAACTTCTCTTATTATCAGTTTTCCAGATAAAAGGCATTATTTTAACTGAAGCCAAAAAACTGTTTGCTATTGTGTCACTTAAGATAGGGTTAAACTTTAAACTTCCTGGTCCTGAGGCCATTAAACGAAAAGCTCTGGGAACACTTAACTCAGATGAGAGCTGTGCCCCTTGGTGAGGGAGATGGGTGGCAGTGGGTAGGTTGAGTTGGTCAGATCTTTGCATCGGGACTTGAGGGTCAATGTTTGGGTCAGCTTCTCTGGTCTCTGGCAGCTTGAGCCCCTTCCCAGAGTTTCCGGGCCACCATCCCCCTCACTGTCCTGGCGGGCCAAGGACAGGCAGCTTGCCAGGAAGGGTCTCCATGTCTGAGGTGACCCCCATGTCCAAGGTGACTCCCATGTCTGATGTAACTTCCACGTCCAAGGTGACCCCCTTGTCCAAGATGACACCCATGTCCGAGGCGACTCTTCCTTCGGAGGTCAGAGGATGTTTCATCAGCTGGTGTATCATCCAGCTGGTCTCTGAGGTCATGGACCTGGATTGGACAGGCCCCTGCAGAGTCTGTTGCTCTGTCACATTCTGCCTGGTGTGTACCCCCAAGGCTGTACTCCGCTTTGTTCTGCCAGCATTGCTGGGGCTGGTGCTTAGGAGGTAGCCCAGGTGACACCCCAACCCTTTTTGTCCAGGGCCGTGTCAGGAGCTGGGGGCCAATAAGGCCCCTCCCTGTCAGGGTATCTGATCCTTTAGGAACCGGGGTTCATTGATGGGCATGGACCTCAGGGTGCCCTTACCCTGGAAAGCATCACGCTCGGCACATTTGGCACATTTTGGACCTCTCTTATTTAACCCTCACACCTCTGTGTGGCCTGTGTCCAGATCCCTCTCCCCTTTGTAAAGACACCCTTGATATCACAGTGTAGTAAGGAACTGTGTGGGACTGTGCCTATGTCATCGAGGAAAGACAACCTTTGTCTGCAGAATGATCTCATGGCTGCCCTCACCGCCCCACCCCTGCAGAGCCTGGGAATGAGGTGACCAAAGCCCAAACTCCAAAGTCCTTCTTGTTCCCAGAACATTCCCTCCCTCCCCGCCCATCTGCTACGTGCATGGCTGGCCAGTGCTCCCTGCACCCTCTCAACTCCTTTTCAAATTCACAGGCTCATGGGTGGGGCCGCCAGGGGTGCAGTCCTTCTGGTGGGCCACCACCCACCATTCGTGTGTGCAGCCACTGGGGCTCACAGCGGCTCTGTTGCACTGACAGAGCCCCTGCATCCTGTCTGAGTCTCTGCCTCACCGCATGTTCCCTACAGTGTTGGTCCTTGCTCACCAGCTTCTCTTAGAGTCCAATATGGGGACAACACTAGTTGTCTCCAGACCAAAGCTTTTTGGAAGCAACAAAGGGGTTTGACTGGACCTCTGTGGGTGGAAGGCATCCCCTCTCGGGGTGGTGACAGGTAGCCTGGCTGAGTTGCAAAGGCAGGAGCCCAGCTAACTGTGGGTTGCAGTGGCCTTGGGGCACTAGTCCCATTGTAAAGGAGACTTGGAGGGAAAGCTGTTGTGTGTCATTCCCCCTCCTCCTCAAAAGATTGAACCCTAAGAGGGAAAAGGAGGGGAAAATAGGAGATGCTACCCGGTGCTAGGAGGCTGCTGCTGCCCCATGTTGCAGGGGGAGGACCACATGTAGGTGGGAGTATAGGGGTGCTTGGAGGAGAGGGGGGCTCCTCCTGGTATTGCCACCAACAGTATCCTGGACTCTCAGAAAGCCTTCCGGTTTGTCTGCACAGTGAGAGGCAACATCCATGCTGCTGAGCAAAGCAAGTGGCAGGTGGAGGGGGCCAACCCAGGACTCCGACTGCAAGCTCAACAGTCTGGACTGGCTGGCATTCCTGCCCAAGTATTGGAATGGGTGCTCAAGGGAATTCAGTATACCTATCCCAGAGGAGTTCCCTGAGACCTTGAGCATAAATGAGGACACTCCACTGAGGCTACAGGCACCCGAGATAGCTTGTGGGAATCCAGAGAGACCCCTGACAAGATACTCTGAACTCAGAAAACACTAGGAAATTTCGTGTCCCTGGGGTCCTGCATGACGGTGATGTCCTTGGCATTGCTCCTCCAGGTGCGAGGCACTCCTGGGGACGGAACAGTCCTCCCAAACCTCTGCCTGAGTCAGGAGAGGGGAGCAAAGACAGAGAAGCCCTGCCTCCCTCCCAAACTGTGTGGCTATGGCTCGGGAACAAAGGGCATTGAGAGGAAAATGACTGCTTGCCAAGCCCTAGACCAGGAAGGCTGGTAGACCAAGAAGCAGGACAAAGGGCCCGTGGCAACCATGATGAAGGGACTACTATGGGGAAGTGTGTGATGTCAGATGGGGAGATGGTGAAGGTAGACTGTGAAAACGGGGGGGCAAGCTGAAGCCTGGGACCAGGGGCTTTCTGGAGATCAGAGCCTATCACTCTCACCGCTGTGGTCCACCCTGCCCAGCTTCTTGTCCCTCTGGAGGACTCAGGAGGTGAAGCTGGAGAGCTAGCTCACCAGATCCTGACAATACTGGCTGGATTCCTGAAGGGAACTCTTGTGGCTCCAGGGTCCACCCTGCAGGACTAGTCCTCTTCACCCTGTTTGAATCTTTCATCAACAGAAGGAGGCCCTGTCCCCACTGTTCCCTCCTGGGGATCACCGGTGGTGTGCTCCAGTCCATGTGTGCTGAAAATGAGGGGTCCCATACAGTCCCGGGCTTGCTGGACTTGAGAGCCCAAGTGGTTGTCACTGTCATAAATGCTGTTGGGTTCTTCCCATACCCCTCCGTGGGCATGGAGCAGGCCTTATACTTAACCAGTGGGAGGCAAGAGAGAGCCAACCAACCAACTCCTCGCCTTTTGCCCTCCAGTGGGCAAAAGTCCAAGGCCTGGTTTTTCATGCAGCAAGTCCAGACAGGTCCCAGGGGACTGGATGTCTGGTTCGTTACATGGTTCATCTCATGGGTCTCATTGGGAGACAGAGGCCAGCACGGATAGCCTCATCTTGTTTTTTCTCCCTCTTTCCCCCCCTCTAGTTGCCTGGGATTGCATCTCCTGAGAAAGCATTAATTTTCATGCCTGTCCTCAGGCCGGTTTCTCGAGCACCCAGACTAGGACTCAGATGCTGAAATTGGCTCTAGAAAATGGGCCCTCAGGGATTCATTTTGGGAATTGAACTGCCTACTTGTCTCAAGGTCATAGGGGCCCCATTGCTAGTGGTAAGTGGGATTGTAGTAACTGGGGTCCAGCCATGGTTTATTTTTGTACAGCCTTTGAGCTAAGAATGGTTTTTACATTTTTAAAGAGAAAGAGAAGTGAAAAAAGCCAGACTATGCTACAGAGATCACACAAGGCCATAAAGCCTAAGTTATTTTACTCTCTGGCCCTTTATAGAAAGAGATTGCTGACCCCTGGTGACCCTCTATCATGTGGTGGCATAATTATTGAAGTCATCACCGGTGCTCGGTTACGATGGGGCACAGGCAGAGGGCAAGTAGGTGTGGGGTCCCACCAATGGGGAACAATGGTCATGATATTATTAATGGAAAAGTGGTGGAGACCTTGAGAAAGGAAAAGGAGAGGCTCAGGTCAGTTCACTGTCAACTTCAGGCATACTCTGCAGGCCTGGGGGCCTCGTGGCAGCTCAGCAGATTCATTCTCCTACAGACCCGGGGCACACTCTCTGAAATCAGGCCTACACTGATTTCAGGGCTACAAAGGAGACCAAAGTTACAGCCTTGATAGGTCCTTTATGTCAGGGTTAGGAGTCACAAGGTCAGGAGGCCATGGATGTGGGCAACCAAGTAGAGGAGCTGAACATTTCAAAGCCGCGAGTTCTCAGGAGGCTCCTAGGTGGCAGAAGCAATTGCCTCCCCCTTGCCAGAGAACAGATTGTCCTTGCTGAATGCCTCTCCTGGAGCAGCCAGATGATGCTTGTCCTCCTTAAGACGTCCCTCAGCACCTCTCTTTAATTCCAGGCCTGTGATGAGGTCAGGTCTCAGCACAAGTGGAGCAGAGTGTAAGCCCTGCTCAGGTAAGGATCAGCTGCACACTTAAGGAACTGCAAGTCTGGCCTAATCTGTGCCAGCAGGACCTGAGGGACACACATGATGGGGATCTTCAAAGTGTTTCAGGAGCAACTGTAAGGCTAGATTGGGGGCTATGGGAGAATTCATGGTCAAGGGACCCTCAGCTGTGATTTGGGACTCAATGTCTTGGCAAGGACACCAGGGATTGGTTCTGATCATTTCTCGAGATGACTCTAGTGGTGTGTTAAGTTTAACAAGCGACCTCTCTGAAGGGGGAAACAATGTGTAGCCTTTACCATTTCTGTGGTGTAAACACTCCCACCTTGAACAATTCATTGTTCAGGGCACTCCTGCTCTTAGCGGCCCTAAGGTCTACTGTCAGCACAAAAGAGGCTGCTCAAGTTTCTGTCCCCCGAGTGAGGGCCCTGGTTAGGACAGCGTTACTCACCCAAGTATTGGTGTAGGTCATTAGGATTAGGATTTCAGTGAAGGAGGGGCGGCTCCAGGTGTTGCTGTTTCTTTTTTCTTAATATGTTTTTCTTAAAATTTTTTTCTTTTCTTTTTTTTTTTTTTTTTTAGAGAGAGAGCGGAAGAGAGAGAGAGAGATTGATGAGACAGAAACATCAACTTCTTTCACTGCCTCCTACACGCTCCCTTCTGAGGATCGGGCCCCCAACCCGGGTGACCTCTTGATGCGTGGGTCCACACAACCACTGAGCAACATTGGCAGGGCCATCCCTGTTTCTTCCTCTGGGAATGACCAGTGCCTCCTGGCCCCAACTCTCACTGTCAGAGCCTGTGGAGCCAGAGTCTGAGCTGACATTGGCGTTCCAGCCCTGAACCAATTCCAGCCCTCAGGGTCAAAGGCCAGGAGGAGGTCAGCAAATGTCCCTGACCGATTGTTCACAGTGGTGGGGAGGGTGAGCATGCCAGCATAGATGAGCTGGACCCAAACTCTCCTGCCTTTGATGTCAAATATTGGCCAGAGAGACCCAGACTTGCAATTTATAAAAAGAAAATGGACTTACCTTACAGACGAAGGGCATAAATTAACAGTCTATGTTTTTAGGGAAGTGTGTTTGTGTGACTGTACAAAGGACAATTAAAAAGAATGTCAAAACTTGTAGGAGATTTTTCTCTGGGTTGTGGAATATGGGTGACATTAATATTCTTTTTATGTTCTACAGTATTTATTATGTTACATATTTTGTATTTATAAATTATAAATTCTATATAATCTGAACTTATATATTACAATAAACATAAGTATAAAACAGTTTTAAATGTTATAATCTAATAAACAAAATAAAAAAATAACTTTGAATATGATGTTTGGTATCAGTTTAAAATCACTTGCTTTGTGACCTGGGTTACATGAACAGGGATGGGGAATCAGGACCAGAGCGGTAAAAATCAGAAGCACTGAATTCTTCATATTGCAAAGTTACTGTATTTTTTAAAAATAAATCTTTATTGTTCAGATTATTACAGGTGTTCCTCTTTTTTTCCCCCCATAGCTCCCTTCCACCTGATTCCCCACCCCATCCCATGCCCTTACCCCCTGCCACTGTCTTCATCCATAGGTGTAAGATTTTTGTCCAATCTCTTCCCACACCCCTCACACCCTCTTCCCCCTGAGAACTGTCAGTCTACTCCCTTTCTATGTCCCTGATTCTATTATATTCATCAGTCCATTCTGTTCTTCAGATTTTTTATTCACTTGATTTTTAGATTCACTTGTTGGTAGGTATATATTTATTGTCATTTTGTTGTTCATAATTTTTATCTTTGCCTTTTTCTTCTTCTTCCTCTTCTTAAAGAATAACCTTCAGCATTTCATATAATCCTGGTTTGGTGGTGATGAACTCCTTTAGCTTTTTTTTAAAACTGTGAAGCTCTTTATCTGACCTTCAATTCTGAATGATAGCTTTGCTGGGTAAAGTAATCTTGGTTGTAGGTTCTTGCTGTTCATCACTTTGAATATTTCTTGCCACTCCCTTCTGGCCTCATAGTTTCTGTTGAGAAATCAGCTGACAGTCGTATGGGTACTCCCTTGTAGGTAACTAACTGTTTTTCTCTTGCTGCTTTCAAGATTCTCTCTTTGTCTTTTGCCCTTGGCATTTTAATTATGATGTGTCTTGGTGTGGTCCTCTTTGGATTCCTCTTGTTTGGGATTCTCTGTGCTTCCTGGATTTGTAAGTCTATTTCTTTCACCAGGTAGGGAAAGTTGTCTGTCATTATTTCTTCTAATAGGTTTTCAATATTTTGCTCTCTCTCTTCTTATGGCACCCCAATAATTCAGATGTTGGTATGCTTGAAGTTGTCCCAGTGGCTCCTTACATTATCTTCATATTTTTGGATTCTTTTTTCTTTTTGTTTTTCTGGTTGGGTATTTTTTGTTTCCTCATATTTCAGATCTTGATTTGATTCTTGGGGTCCTTTGATCTACAGTTGAATTTCTGTATATTCTTTATTTCATATAGTGTATGCTTAATTTCTGACTGATCCTTTTCCATTTTTTTGGCATTCTCATTAAGGTCCTTGAAGGTCTCACTAAGCTCCTTGGAGATCTCATCAAGTTTCTCAGAGGTTTTTAGAAGATTCTTGAGTAACCTTATAAATGTGGTTTTGAACTCTGTGTCCAGTAGTTTGCTTTCCTCCATTTCTTTCATTCGTGACATGTTTCTTTGTCTTCGCATTTTGGCTGCTTCCCTGTGTTGATGGAGTGGCTTTGTGTGGTAGGTGACCAGTGGTTCAACCTATCACCTGAGGTGGACACACTTTGTGGGGTGAGTGCAAAGTCTTGGTGTAGTTAAGCCTTGATTGCTGTTAGTACACTGGGAGGAATTGACCTCCAGGCCAATTAGCTGTGAGGACCTGCTGTGTCTATAATGGAAGAACTGCTGTGCTGGAGACACGCTTAGGGGGCAGACTTGCTTCAGTGGGGCTTTGGTGCTCACTGAGTCTGCCTCTTGAATGTGTCACTTATGGATGTGAGTAGTTGAAATCTGGTGTCGTCTCACACTGACCACTAGATACACTAGCTTCTGGATCTCCAATGGGGTGCAGGTCAGCTAGTGTCTGAGGCCACCCAGCAGGAGCTACAGTGAGAACTAGTTTTCTCCTCTTTGCTTGGGGTTTGGAGGTTTTGGAGCTGTCTGACCAGAGCTGCAGTTTGTTAGGTTAAGCTGCAACAGGACAGACTATTTATATGCAAAAGCCGCTGCAGTGAGCTTGGGTGGGTTTATAGATTGTGCAGGGCGGGGTCTCAGGGAGTCACTAGGCTAGGGCATGGCAAACAGCGATGGCTGCCAGTCTCTGCTCTCCGTGTTTCCAAGTCCCCGCATCCCGCACCCCAGCGCAGTAAACAATGTTTGCTGTGCGCACCTCTGCAAGAAAGCCACCCTCACTTTCCGACCCGATGGAAGACAGTCCAGCTTCTCCCCGTAGGAGTTTGGGTCCCCAGCATCTCCCCAGAAACTGGAGTTCAGAGTAATCAGGAGCTTGTCTCCCTTCGGTTTGAAAGAAGCAGTGCACCCAGTTGCCTGCCGCCAGCCTGGATCGCGCACCTCCATACATCAGCTTTTCAACGCTTGTGCACGTCTCAATGCTCTTTTCTCTTTCCTTCTAATTGTAGAATTTCCACCCAGCCAGCTTTCCCATGGTTCTGGGTGATAGACATTTTGTCTTTTAGTTGTAGTTTTGAAATTGTTGTGCGAGGCAGCAGTTTAGGTGTTTACCTATGCCGCCATCTTGGTTCCTCCCCAGTTACTGTATTTTTATTTGATTCCTATTCATGCTCCAGTGTTTGTCTTGATAATTAGATAAATAGGAGTTTCATGCCATTGGAGATATACTGGGCTTATATTTATGGTCCAAATCTTTACAGAAATTTTAAACAAATAGTCGACAGAACAAAAGTCAGATAAAAAACAACAAAAAAAACCTACAAAAAAGGATGCGACAGACATGGCCAGATGTGACCAGGAGGGCAGTACACAAGTGGCTAGAGTAGGAGCTGAGACAGCAGGTGGGCGAGCACAATGGGTATTTGGGGTTAAGAGTCATGCCAGGACACAAATGCCACAAGAAAGTCAAACATAACGATGGGGGTGGATATACGTGTGAAGTCAAAATAGGTAGACATGGCCACGGGGTGAAGGCAAGCAGAGTCTGCACCTTGGGGGTTGTAGCTTCTGCGCACAGCCACAGCACATCTGTGCCAATGGACAACCCCGGGAGGGGTCACAGAGGGACACACTCCTGTCAGAAGATGGAATGACTATTTTCCTCACTTGTCCTCCCCACTCTGTGCATGGACTTATCTCTTCTTCTCTCCTCTTTGAAATAAATTAAAAATATATTTTTTAAAATGAAAACCTTCTAGGAGGTTTGCTTGCAGGCCATCAGCTCTCCCAAGTGGGTTTTAGGCATCAGACGCAGAGAACTAGGGTGAGGCCCTTCCTCACTAACCAGAGCAGTGTAGCTGGGTGTGCCCAGTGAGCCCTGGGCCATCAGGTGGGCTCATCCCTGCGTCTACTCCACCTCCTGCTCACAGCTCTGGACCCTCACTGCCCAGCCCAGCGAGGCTTCAGCAAGCCTCTGAATAACTTTGCAGTCCCTTTCTCCTCTGACACCTGTGGGTACTGGGTTTGGATGTGGGGCTGCCCTGCTCATGCCCTTCATCACCCGTGTCATCAGGGTGAGGATTTGGAGCCCAGAAATAACATGCCAGTCAGCACTGGGTGGGGCTCATTAGTGAGTGTCCTGGCAATTGCCTAATTTGAAAAGTCTCCACCTGTCCCCAGCTCTCTGTTTCTGCCTGAGCTTGAGACAAGGCACTGTGTACCCATGTCTCCCACTCTGGTCCCAGCTCCCATTCTTGCCTGCCTCTCTGTCCTCACCTCAGGACTCCAGAATTCTTCCTAGTCTCAGAACACATCATCCAACTGCCCTTGTAGTCATCTTTGGGTAGCATCTAAGCCTGGGACAATGAAGGGAGGCATTTTTATTCTTAGGGACTATGTTCTTGTCACCTTGGGCTCTAGGTTTAGGAGTGCTCTCCAAATCCTTTTGGAATTTACTCAAAATAAGAATTATTTCCCCCCTTTTTTCAAGGATGAGCTTCACCTCCTTCTATTGAAGGATATTTGTGTTTTTTTCCCCATCTTTTAAAAAATATATTTTTTTATTGATTTCAGAAAGGAAGGGAGAGAGAGAGATAGAAACATCAAGTGATGAGAGAAAATCATTGATCGGCTGCATCCTGCACGTCCCAAACTGGGGATCGAGCTCACAATGCAGGCATGTGCCTTGACTGGGAATCTAGCCATGACCTCCTGGTTCATAGATCCACACTCAACCACTGAGCCACACCAGTCAGGCTTTCTCCCATATTTTATCTCCACTTCTCTTTTCTCCCCATCAATATTCAGGTCACTAAGATTTCAGGCCACGTTTCTGTTACTGCAGAGATAAGCTACCCTCTGTGACACTCTTCACCAGCCAAGAAAGGAACTCACAGTAGGCTGCAGGTAGAGCTTCTAAAATTCAGAATCATCCCTCCAAAGACTTGGCCAAGATTGAGAAGAGTCATGTCTATCCCTGGTGCTCTGGGCCTCCAGCTGCACGGCCGTTTGTGTGTGTGTGTGTGTGTGTGTGTGTGTGTAGTGTGGTGTGCCTATCACCAGGGACCCATATTTTCCACTGGTATCAAAAGACTGACCCATTTTCAGTAACCACCTTCTTGCAGTGGGTGAGGCCTTTGTTGGGTTTGTATGGAGGCCTGAAATATGTCTGCAGTTGAGCCCGGCTGTGTCTGAGAGCAGTGGTGGGTGCTTGGCAGGTGGGAAGGAAGCACGACCATGACTCTCATCTCCTTTCTTTCAGGAGAATTTCCAAGACTCTGGTTTCCTTTTACTCAGTCATAATTTAAACCTCTCTTTAGACACAAAGTCCACAGTGGACAACGGGAATATCCTAGGAGCATAACCTGGCTGGTAACTGGGACTCAGAGCTGGCAGTGAAAGCCTGCGTCCAGGTGGTGGGGGGCCATGGGGACACTGTGAGCTCCTGTACATGGCTGAGCCCCTCCCTCTCAAGAGAGCTTCAAGCCAAGCCAAGTGCACTCAGCATGTGTCGAGAGTCTTTAAGTCTCATCAAGTTGAACTGTGTTTGGTTTGTTTGTAAAATTTCATTGCACTTAAAATAAAAATAATCGCTTAACCTCTGAAAATTCTCTGGCCCTCCTGCATGTGGACCCCAGAGTCCCGGGGCTGGCCCAGCCTCATTCAGGGGCTGCATTCGCCGATGCAGCGGGCTTTCTTTTAGATGCTAGCATTGTGCCTACTATTACCTGCCTTCAATTTATAATGATTGTTGGCATAATATAAAATCCATATATTTCTATTGAACAAAGAGAATGGACAAGACCAATGTCTAAATTGTTAGCCAGATAGTGCCTTTCTTAAGAAACACCTCATGCTTGGCTTCTGTCTCAGTAGGGGTCCAGTAATGAGTCTGTTCTCCCTCTTTTGGGGCAGTCTCCCTTTGTTCCAGTCGGTTGAGGGCAGGACAGTACAGTGTGGCTGCTGAGAGCACAGTCTGTGGAGTGACCCCAATCTCAGCTCTGCCATCGACTGGCCCCAGGACCTGGAACAGTGCTTGAGCCTCAGTGTTCTCCTCTGTAATATCAGGTTATCAGAGGCACCCCCTGGGGATTTTTTTTTTTAAATAAATAAAGTTCAAATTGCGATAAAACACATAACATAAAATTTACCATCTTAACCTTTTTCAAGTGTACAGTTCAGTAGTGTTAAGTATATTCACACTGTTGTGCATCAACTTCTAGAAGTCTTTTCATCTGGGGAAAGCGAAAACTTGTACCCATTAAATGATCCCTCTCCCCTTTCCCCCAGCCTCTGTCTCTATGAATTTGACTACATTAGGAACCTTACCTAAGTAGAATCATACAGTGTTTGTCCTGTTGTGTTTGGCTTAGTTCACTCAGCACAGTGTCCTCAAGGTATCAAAAGACTACATGTTGTAGTCTATGTGAGAATTCTCTCCCTTTTCAAGGCTGAATGATATTTCATTATATGGATGAACTACATATTGTTTATCCATTCATCTGCCCATGGACACTAGGGTTGCTTCTACCTTTAGGCTGTTGTAAATAATGCTGCTGTGAACATAGGCATACAAATATCTCTTTGATACCCTGCTTTCAATTCTTTTGTGTATATGCCCAAAGTGGAATTGCTTGATCGTATAGTAATTCTATTTTCAATTTTTGTGGAACTACCATACTATTTTCCACAGCAGCTGCACCATTTACATGCCCACCAGTAGCAATACACAAAAGTTTGAATTTCTCTACATCTTCGCCAACACTTGTTATTTTCTATTGTTGTTGGTGTTTTTTTCTTTTTTAGTTTTTTTTTTAATAGTAGCCACCCTAATGAGTATGATTGTGACTTTGCGTTGCACTCCCCTAATGACTAATAAATTGAGCATCTTTCCTTGTGCTTGCTGATCGTTTGGATATCTTCTTTGGAGAAATGTCTGTTGAAGTCCTTTCCCATTTTTGCTTTGCCCACTTGTGTTTTGCTGTTGTTGTGGAGTTGCTTTGAGGATTTAATGAGAGAGCACATGAAATGTGCTTCTCCCCGCGTCTGGAACACAGGCAGCTGGTGCCCCGTGCATGTCAGTTCTTATACTTCGTGACACATGAAACAGTCACACTTCAAATACTGCCTAATGGATTGTGGGGGAACGTGATTTCCACCTGCCTCTCCTTCTCCACACTTCCCAACAGCCTCCCAGGCCTCGCATCCTTCCCTCCATCTCCCGGGCATCCTTCAGCCTCACACTTTTACCTTCAGAGCCATAACCCCACACAAGACCCTGTACCCGCTTCAGGCCTCCTGCCTAGGCCACCTCCGGGCTCTCCTGTCACACAGCTGCCACTCTGTGATTGGGGCCCCGGTGGAACATCTGACCTCCCCGAACCAAAACAAATGGGAATTTAGGAAACTTTTAAAATAACCTTTTAAATAAACTGTGAAGTTGGCTACTTGAATTATGAAATCCAAGCCACTGTTCTACAGTATCCACGACATACATTCTTTTTATAAGATAAAAAATAAAAACAAATCAAAAGATTGGCATCTGCAGAGAGACCTTCAACTCCCACATCTGGCCTGTGCTGCTACCCCTTGCCAACTAGCCCCACTCCTTTCCCTTTCCCTATCAGGTTGATTCCTACCCACACTCCCAAAGACCCTGTTTACTGCCTTCTGAACAAGATGTGGTATTGCCTTCCCTCTGATGCACACACTTTCAAATCAAATCAACATTGTACAAATGAAAATAACATGAGCCAAACAGGAAAATAACGTTTATGCTGACTCTCACAGTGCTCCTCTAAGGCAAAGAAAAAGCTGCTGCTGAAAAAGAAACAGCAAACATTGCTGAGCACTGCTTGACCAGCTGCCCCTTGGGTGTGCTCTGTCCCCACCATCGGGGTACAGAGAGGGGAGGTGGCCGTGCTGGCCAGATCAGTGCCTGTCCTTCCACTTGCCCATCCCCCAGTGACATTGTCTGCCTCCTGCTGCCTGCCTGTATTTTTCTTGCGCTTTCTTATCCTTACTCTGGATTGGTTGCTTTTTGTTTTTGTACTATGTCATCACAAAATCCTAGATCATATCACTTCAAGTTGCTTTCTCATTTGTGCTCTTTTGCCGGGTAGTCTCTGGGGGTGGCCTCAGGTCAGGCTCCCTGGACACGGACTGGGAAGTGGAGGTTGTGTGTGGGTGGAGTGGAGTGCTCTCAAAGCAGGCAGGATGGGGCACCAGGTACAGCTGAGGACTCCAAGGAGCCCCCATCCCCGGGGCTCTGGGCTGGGCATGGCCCTGCAGGGACCCCCTGAGTCCTGCTGAGGGGCTGGGCCCTTACTTCCATGGAGCAGTCATTGGAGGCCACAGACCTGTGGTGGGACTGGCAGGAGCGCCCCCTGCAGGACTCCCCTTAAACCACACTGCTGGGGAAGTTTTCAGGTTGTAGCATCACAGCACCTGGGGTTCAGTTCTCCTTTTACACCAATCCTGGGGATTCAGGTCAGCTGGCAAGTGGGTGATTCAGCTCCCCAAATCTCAGGTTAGGTGCTGCTTCCTCAGACCACTTCTGAGAGCAACTCTCTAAGGTGGGGGTCCCTGGGAAACTGGGTTAGTACCCCAAACTCAATCAGTCTTCCCATGCGGGCTGCTCCAAGAGCAGGGCAGGTAGGCCCCTTTGGATGAATCTCTCCAGAGAGGAGCTTAGCAGTGACTGACAAGGACCAATAATCCTTGTGAAGTGGCCTTGGTCCTGAGGGGCATCTGAGTGGTCGGCCACAGTGTCCACTACAGTAATTAAGACTTCCTTCTTCAGGCCCATTCAGCTGGGGTTCATCGAGTGCCCTGGGGAGACAGCCACACGGCCTGGCCTTCCTGGAGCTCGGGTTCCAGTGGGAAGAGAGACATTACACAACCAATTACATGACTGCCATTTAAATGTGCCCAGAGGAAGCCTGACGGGGAGCAAGGGGGCATCTGATAAAGGTGTGGGGGCGGCAGGTGGGGATAGTTTAGGTGGGAGTACTCAGGTTTAAAACTTTAAAAAATTCTCAGTTATAGTCGAATACAACATTATATTAGTTTCACAAAGTGCAACACAGTGGTTAGACATTTGTATATCTTATGAAGTGTTCACCTGATAAGTCTAGTACGCATTTGGCACCATACATAGTTATTAAATCTTATTGACTATGTTCCCATGCTGTACTTTATGTCCCTGTGATTATTTTGTAACTACCAATTTGTACCTCTTAATCCTTTCACCTTTTAAAAAAATATATATTTTATTTATTTCAGAGAGAAAGGAAGAGGGAGAGGAAATAGAAACATCAGTGATGAGTGAGAATCATTGATTGGCTGCCTCCTATACACCCCCCACTGGGGATCTAGCGCAACCTGGGCATGTGCCCTGACCAGGAATTGAACCATGACCTCCTGGTTCATAGGTTGATGCTCAACCAGTGAGCCAACTGGCCAGGCAATCCCTTCACCATTTTCCCTCAGCCTTCCAACCCTCCCCCCTTCTGGCAGTGAGAAGGCTAACCCCTATTTTGTAAAACGACTGTTTGAAATTCTCTGCTATTTAGATAGTCCCTAGTTCTGTAAAGTCAATTCTGCTATTTTTAGACAGCCCCTTATTCTGCAAAAATAACTTTGCTTTCTAGCCTGCTTGAATAATAAGGAAGATACACTTAGCTGTCTGACCTTGTAGGCCAGGGACTAGATACTCCGTGCTCTCATACCATGACAGATGTATTTTTTAATTGAATAGAACTGTGTTGTTTTCAAGGCCACAGCTTCCAGTGAAATAACTACAAGCACACATAGGACTGGATCTTTAATAAAAAGGAAACGTCTGCTTATGACTTAGCCCAGAATTTGAAAGACATTTTTCTCTGGGACCTCACATAATGATAATAAAGTAGAACTCCAATCTCTCTCATCGTTGCTTGGTTTTCTCTGGTCTTTGGCAACAGCAGAAGTTGGTTTTTATATAATTGGAAAGGAAGCTGTGCTTTCAGCTCCTCTTTGAGGAGGATTGGTGTGCTGGAAGCTGGTAAGTGGTGCACACAGAAGGGATGGGCACAGGGAGCAAGGTGGACTGCTCCCTGCTGAGCTGAAATTCACAGGACTTGGCACCTGCCAAGGTGGGCATCTGTCCACTCTCACCTTCCTGTCAGCCCGCCTGCCAACACCTACTCTGGCAGAAAGTCCAAGTCCACAGGTGTGTCCTGTCCGCATTTACTTTTGGAAAGGGCAAAACGTGACTAACTGTGGACACTAGGGAATAAGGCTGGAAGGCTTGCTTGGGATGCCAACAGCAGCTGATTTGCATCCTGTATTCAAGAAGCAGCAGCTGTGTCAATAGGAAAGCAGGAAGTGCCCTTACCCAATTATTCTGCAGCATTTCAGGATTTAAGGGTCCCCCAACCCTGGTTTAAGGACGCGGTGGCACAATTGGGCTTTGCCCTGGGTCTTCTGTGGGGAGTTGCTCTGAGCACTTGCCATTCCAAATGGTTCTTGGAAGAGATGTCCAAGCTATTTAGTGCAAATGCTTGACTTTCCTTGTGAAATAGTTGAGGGTTGAAAAGGCCAGAATTGGCTAATGTCACATGCTGGCCACAGGTAAAGGTCGCACTCAGTGATAGCTGCCATGCTGCTAACTCAGAGCTGGCCACAGCACCAGTGAACTTCTGTCTTGTCAATGCAATGATCCTGACAGAGGCAGTCATATATAAGTGGCTGTAAATGGGCGCCTGGGACATGGTCCCCAGCAGGGCATTACTACCCTGGTTTTCGCAAAGTGGGGGTCTCTTCTGACAACTTAACTTTTAACTTTTGTTTTTGATGTAAACGTTTTTATTGAGAAATAAATCTAAGAGATAATGAGGTATAAAAAAGCAGAAGAAACATCCCATAATCCTAATTCCCAGATATTCTCTGAAACCTTGACACTGTTGGATTTGTTCACACACACAGAGACTAAACACTCACACACACACGCAGACTCACACTCATTCACTCACATGCACTCACATTCACTCATCCAGACACACACACATACTCACACATAGACTCACTCACACACACACATACACAGACTCACACACCCCCTCACATTTTCTCACTCAAACATTCACACATACACTTGTGTGCGCACACACGCACACGCACACACACTCATGTACATGCACACATATGCAGATATTTAACATCACAGAGATCATTTTGTCTAGATAATGTTACAGTTTGATTTTTTAAAAATTTAAAATTGTGACATAGCAAATCATATGAAGTGCCCTTTTGAAAGAGCAGGGTTGTTTTTTGTAAAATATATGTCTTTATTGATTTCAGAGAGGAAGGGAAAAGGAGAGTTAGAAACATCAATGATGAGAGGAAATCATTGATTGGCTTCCTCCTGCATGCCCCTCTACTGGGGATTGAACCCACAACCCAGGCATATGCCCTTGACTGGTGTAGAACCTGGGACCCTTCAGTCCATAGGCTGACACTTTATCCACTGAGCCAAACCAGCTAGGGCTAAGAAGAGCACTTTTTACAAGAACATAATCTACTCAACAGTTGGCAGGTAGCTATCACGTGCCTATATGTGTGTGATAGCATGGAAGGTAGAGGAGGTTCAGGGGTAAGCAAACCAACCAGGCCTCTGTACTCAGGGAGTGGGGGCGGAGGCAGAAAACAAAGGGCCGATGTGAATGAAAATTACGTTAGAGAGGACTTTGGAGGAAATAAAGATATTGGGCTGGAGAGTTCAGATGCAATGTGTCTGATATCCTGAGGACATCATATATGAGCTGAGACATAACTAATGTCAAGGATCCAGCAGATGAAGATCTGGGGGATGAGTGCTCTTATTCAGCTAAAGGGACCAGCAACTGCAAAGGTCCTGAGGCAGAAGCCATCTTAGCAAGTTTAGGGATAGATAGAAGACTTGGACTTCTTTTTTTCTAGGCTCACTTGGAGAGGAGGGGACAAGACCCCTCAGGTTTCACAGAAAGGTGTCAGTCACCTCCCAGCTTAGATGATGCCACATACAGGAAGGCATTTGACTGGCCCTTCCGACTGATATTTGCCCTTCTGAGCCTGTCAGAGAGTTCAGTCTTGGATCCAGGGTTGGTAAGGCTGTCTCCAGGCTCTGGGCCCCTTTTCCTGCCTGGCACCTGCTACCCCAGCCCTTCCCTCAGGCTGACCCACATCCTGGGCTCTTCACAGAAGTAGAGCTCTGAGCTGGGTCTCCCCAGGCCTTTGTCTCCAGGCGTGTTTGCCTCCAGGCGAGGGCAGGTCACCTGGCTTTGTGGAGCTCTCTCTCCTGGGATGAGTCATGGTCATAGTGCGCAGGTCATCTTCATTCATTCAGAAATTGCTTGTTTCAAAAGCACCTTCTGCCAACCTTTTATGTTTCAAACAAGTTTCTTTGCTGAAATTTTCTTATTTTAAATTTTATTTGATCAATTATCTTTTTTATGAATGACTCTTTTTTATGTTGTTTTTTTTTTTCCTTTTCCTTTAATCTTTTCACGACTCTGAGGAGTTCAGGAGTAATTCAGGCTACAGTGGTCACTCTCCTCCCCACCAGCTCCCAGAACTAGAGGCTCTGGGCTGGCCCTGGGTGCCCCGCCCTCCTGTGACCCTGCTTCCAGGTCTCTTTGTTGGAGTGGAAAATACTTACTTGCATTTCATCAGCCCTGCTTTCTAAGGCACCAGAATGCCCCCCACCCCAACCTCACAGTAGAGAGTGTGGATTGACCTAGGGGCAGTGTTAAGGCTGTGACCAGGGATGAGTGTCCACTCCACAGTCACCTCCCCCCAGACAGGCCCTCAGTGGAGTCAGGCAGCTCTGCTCCCTTGTCCCAGACCCTCTCAGACCCTCTTTCATGGCCTCGAGTTCCCACAGAGAGCAAGACCTGAGCCTCGGGCCTCTGCAGGTCTAGAGGGTCCCCTGCTCTCTACAGGCTGTGGGAGAAATGGGATCAGGCTTCGCCTTGTGGGGCCCTGGCTGGGGTCCTCAGTGGAGCCTCAGGGGCCAGAGAGCTCTTAATGGCCACATAGACTTCCCCACTGCTCGCAAACAAGCCAGTTGCTGGCCTCAGCTGCTCCTGCAGCCCTGGGCTGTGAACTGTCTGAGAAGGGGCTGGGGTGGCTGTTGAGAAGGCAGAGCACTTGGGGCCAGGGTCAGGGACCTCCCTGACTGCACCCTTCACCCCCTGATCAGGCCACCCCCCAGCCAGTGTTCAGAGCTCTGAGGTGGGTGCTCCTCACAGCAGCCTCTGGGCCACAGTGAGCAGATCAATAAGATGTTGGGGCCAACACTCCAGCCCTCAGACACCATGGCATTCTCTGAGCGGTTCCACACAGCCATCCTGAGAGAATGACACCCACCCCTTCTCCCCCTAACGTGCTTCCTTGTCTCAGAGCTTAAGCACTTCCGAGCTTTGGTCCTATCTTCCTGAACTAGGGCCCCAACCGTGAAGTTGACCGTCTTACTGTGGCCTCACTTTTAAAAGTGAGGGGGGGTTGGGTGATGGGCAGGCCAGGGGGAAGGACAGGCACTTATATTCTTCTTTCTGTGAATGGGAAGGGTTTGTTTCAGTGTGGGTGATAATGTGCAGAAATGACTAGGCAGTTGGAGAACTATTTTATTTTTCTTTATGATGAACTGTCTGAGAATCAATGTTTGTTCTTAGGAAACGGGACACATGTGATAAAGTGTGTGGACAACCAGGGAATACAGGGATCTAGGAGACCTGGAAGGAGCCTCATTCACTGTCCATCATCACCCCGGACTGTTCCAAGGGACGGAATGCCAAATGTCACAGCTGGCTGTCCTGAGGAGGCCTTGTGGTATGAGTCTGGAGAATTCAGACTGGGAACTGTCCGGCAGGGCTCAGAGAATGGAGGTGCTCTGGCCAGGGGTTGGGGAGCAGAGTTACTAACTAAGGGCCACAAATGAGGAAATCTCCCTGAAAGTCAGTTCACGGGGTCTATTTCCCACAGTGAGTGTTGTCAAATTCTTCTCATCATGGAGTGTCATTCTCTTAGGCTTCCCCAAATCTCTCAGTAAAGTCTCATACAGTCAGCCTACCTGCATGGTGAAATGTGGAAAGAATGAGGTTGTCACTGCTGAGGGGAGACATGCCCTGCCTGTTCACCTGGCCTGTCTAGGTGACCAAAGCTCACACAGTCCTGGATGCAGTGCACACAGGGAGAGCAATGCTCCCAGGAGCAGTGGATAGCAGTGGATGGCGAGGAAGTTGCTTACCAGAGGGTATGTAGTTCTCTATGAAACCCAGCACCTAGGCAGTGAGTCACTAAATGCCTGCATGACACTTTATGGGCTATCTTCACCAAATACATATAAATGTCCAATAAATACATGAAAGGATGCTCACAACTGTTAACCCTAGAGACATGCAAGTTAAAACCAGAATAAGATACCATTACACACTCACTACAATGGCTAAAGTTAAAGACTGATATAGCAGGTATCCGGGGACATGGAGCCACCGGAGATCCCAGATGTTGCCTGAGGGGATGAAAAATAGTGCAGCCACTAAGAAAACAGTATGGTAGTAACTTGTAAAACTAAACATATCCTTAGCCTACAATCCAGCAATCCCACTCCCAGTTATGCAGTCAAGAGAAATGAATACTTATGTTCACACATAGACTTGTATGTAAATGGTCTTAGTAGTGTTATTCATAAACTAGAGGCCGGTGCATGAAATTCGTGCATTTGGAGGGGGGCTCCCTCAGCCTGGACTGCACCCTCTTGCAGTCTGAGAGCCATCAGTTGGACATCCTTAGCACTTCCGCAGAGGCGGAGGAGGCTCCCACCACCGCTGCTGCGCTAGCCAGCCATGAGCCCAGCTTCTGGCTGAGGGTGCTCCTCCTGTGGAAGCACACTGACCACCAGGGAACAGCTACTGCATTGAGCATCTGCCCCCTGGTGGTCAGTGTGTGTCATAGCAACCAGTCGTTCTGTTTTTGGTCAATTTTCATATTAGCCTTATATTATATAGGATAACAAACAAACAAACAAAAAAACCCGAAGTAACTCAAATGTCCATCAACTAGTGAACGAATAAACAAGTTGTACAACAGAATACTACTCAGCCATAAAAAGGAATGACATTAATATATGTAGCAATGTTGGTGAATCTCAAAAACATTATAAGAGAAAGAATTAAACACAAAAAGTTATGTACTATATAATTCCATTAATATGAAAATCTAAATGAATCAAAATTATGATTAACAGAAACCAGATCAGTGGTTGCCTGGGGCTGGATTGGGGGAGGAGGTGGAGATGAGCAGGTGAGATGTTTAAGTGCAGGAATGTTCTACATCTTGATTGTGGTGGTGGTAACAACTGTATATAAGCCTGCACTTAAAAGGGGTGAATTTTATTGTATGTCAATAATAATTAAATTTTAAGTAAAAAAAAACTCCATAAACTTATGGGCAAACTTAAAAAGAATGTCTTGAAGGTAGAAAGACACACAACAGACAGAACAAAGATAGGAATGATAGAAGACTTCTCTACTCTGTAATCTAGAAATCAGTAAAATCTTTAAAGTTCTGAAAGAAAAAAAATAATGACCCAGAATTCTACAGGCAGTGGAACTACCTTTCAAACGTGAAGGTGCAATAAAGCATTTCAGACAAAAGGTGAGAGAATTCATTGCCAGGTGACCCGTGGAAATAGTAAAGGAAGGTGTTCAGACAGGAGGAGCATGACATCAGATGGAAATGTTGGTCTTTACAAGGAACAAAGAACATTAAAAATGGTAAAAAAAAAAAAAAGGAATGTAAACAAAGTTACAAAGGTATCCATTAGAAGAACTACAACCAGATCGCCAAGCTTCCAGGTAGCTAAAAGGGTCTCTGCACCGAGCCTGTGCATGGTGGATCGAGACAGGTGGCAGAACCACAGACACTTGACATAACTCCGGGGCCTGACTTCGCACTGGTTACTGGGCACCAACGCACAGTTCAATCCTCACCGCCCTGGGAATGAGGGAGGCTGGCACATTCTGTCCCTGCTTTATTGGAACAGAAACGGAGACTCAGAGAAAACGAGTGACTGTACTGGCGCAGGAAGCCATGTTAACAGACAGGACTGGGCATTTTCTATCCCGAGTGAGCTTAGTCAGTCTCCTGAGAGTCTGTGAAACAGGCCACACAGATCTTGGAGGCTGTGTCGCTGTTACGCATTCCTCGGCGGTCACCTCTAACCCGGGGCGAGCACCCACTTCCAGGGACCGTTGGGAGGGTTCAGGGAGAGGGCGCCGTCACTGCAGACTGGGGCGAGCCGGCTTCCGTGCGCAGCGGGGCAAGGGCCGTCGCCCCTTGGCGTCCGTTGCTAAGGCCGCGCTACCCTGGCGACCGAATGCCGCGGCTCCGCGCACGCGCAGTGGCGGACTCCGGTGCACTGTGGGATGGAAACTAGAGCGGCGCGTCCGGGCAGGAGCGGGCGGTGGCCGCGGCGGCGGGGCCGGGGCGGTGCGGCGGCGGGGCTGAGGCTCGGCGGGCCGTCCTGAGTGCGGACGGCGCCGCCATGAACGCGGCGGTGGTGAAGCGAACGCAGGAGGCTCTGGGGAGGGTGATTCGGAGGCCGCCGCTGACGGAGAAACTGCTGAGCAAGCCCCCGTTCCGCTACCTGCACGACATCATCACTGAGGTGGGCGCCAGGCCGGGGTCCAGGCCCTGGCGGGGGTCGGGGCGAGGCCGGGACCGAGGTGGGAATCCGGGGGCCTGGGTGTGGGCCGGAGGCCGGGCCCAGGTGTGGGTCGGGGTCCAGGTGCGGATCGGGGTCGGTGGTCCGGGCCCATGCAGGTCCGGGATCAGGGTCCGCCCGAGTGTGGGCTAGGGTCGAGGTGGGTGATCGTGGGCCGGGGCGGGAATGAGGGCTGGCGCCGGGGTCAGGCCTCGCGTAGCTGTGCGCAGTCCCTGCCCGCGGAGCCCTCCTTTGACCTGGCCTTGAGGTCGCCCCTCCGGCCCAGTTCAGTGGTGCCTGTGCGCTGAGTGCCTCTCCACTCCTGCGCCGCCCTTGTCATCCATCCCGTTGGGCCACCTCTTCTGGGGAGTCTCCTGGCCATTTCTTTCCAGCCTGCCCTCGTATCTGTTAGAGCACATCTTACATTCTACCTGCCAGAGCTGTTTCTGTGATTTTTTCTTCAGTGCCAAGCAGGTGGAAGGCGGTTAGAAATTCTGGGAGAAGGAAATTATCTTTTTTTTTTTTTTAATGGTCTCCACTACCCCCTAGTTTTCCTCTACAGGGCCCTGCACAGGTTTCTACATATTGTATGTTTAATAAATACCTGTGGGTGAATTTATTGAAGGTAGTTGTAGGGGGGGAAATATAAAAGAGCACGTTAGTATTTGCTGATCAGTGGCACAGCTTGCCTCGGTTGAGGTTGGTTGTAACTTTTCCCTAGTGGAAGGAAGTTGAATTCCTGAGCCACCGAGACTGTAACTTGTTGACATGTTCCCGGTGAGCTGCACCGGGTGCACACAAACATTCAGTTACCTAGAGTCTGTCAAGACTCCTGGTAACACCTGCAGCGGCGTCCATCTCCATGGAGCACCTGAGATGGGCATGGAACTACGGTGTGCTCTGTGGAGTTAGGACTCAGCTTGAACTTGCAGACTTCTAGGGGCTCCTGATCTCCCCCCTTGTTGGTTCTCAAATGTCATTTATCACTCTCTCCAGCAGGTTGGGCATCTTATTCTTCCACAAACGTTGCTTTACTCATTTCTGCTGTCTTGTAATATGTTTGTAATATGTGTCTCTGTGTTAAAAAACCCTAATTGTGCTAAAAACTCTCTGGAATCCCACCCACATCCAAAGGGCTGTCTGGCCTCCACCTCCTCCTGCAGCCCTGGATGATGTGTGGGGAAGGGACACAGCCACGTGTTTCATCACCTTCAACCTGTGAAGTGGGCAGGTAGCGTCTTCTCACCCAGGAGGGTACAAGTCAGTCCCCAGGATGGGAGCCTGGCCGATTATAGCCTCACACTTTTATCTTCCGGTTAGTCCTGTCTGCCCACTGAAACGGAGAGCCAGAAAGGGAGGTGGGGGACATGCCTCCTCCCCTGGGTCTTGGCGTGTCATCAGGCAGATGCATTAGAAAGCATTTTCAGATAGCAGGTGCAGAGCCTCGTATGAAAATTCTTTACTGCCCCTGAGTATTATGTTTAAGTCATCCTCTTATCATCTTAGCTACAGCTAAACTAACTTTCCCTTTTTCATAAGTCAAATAATTGATCTTGTGATGTTGATGTCTCTTGTCACTTAAAATTATTGCTCACAATTTTAACTGCCAGCTAACTGGGAAAACCTCAAAAGAGACAAAATGAAAAGTTTCCAGGAATATGAAGTACAGGATACTCGTTTTTTCTTTTTTCTTTTTTAAATATATTTTTATTGATTTCAGAGAAGAAAGGAGAGGGAGAGAGAAAGAGAAACATCAGTGATGAGAAAGAATCATTGATCATTGATTGGTTGCCTCCTGCACACCCCCTACTGGGGATAGAGCCCACAACCTGGGCTTGACCAGAATCAAACCCGGAACCCTTCAGTCCGCAGGCCGACACTCTATCCACTGAGCCAAACCAGGTAGGGCCAGGATACTCTTAATGTTCTACCTGTTTTCCCAGGAAAATTAATGGTACAGCTCTTACATAGTTTGATGAGGAATAAATGTTTAATCAGTAGCTGGCTGTAATTGGGTCTCAGAGAAGCAGTTGATTTTAGCATGGGACTGTTTTTTTTTTTTTTTTAAACCTGTCTTCCAGTAATAAATATGCTTTATATCCACCTGAAATGCACACAAGAGATATTCGCTCTTACTATATAAAAACACAGTCTGATTTTTTTTTGTTTCATTAAAAAAATGCTGTTGCTATCCATTGTGTTGATTTTATAGTAACCTACCACATTTTGAAAAAAGCTGGTCTTGGAGAACCCAGGGTCCTGGCTGTGTATGGGGATGAGGAACAGAAAAGCTAGTGTTCGGGGTCATTGGGAGGGGCAGGTTGACTGAGGGAGAGGACAGAAGTGATGCGGCACAGAGCATCCTCTGTCCCAGGAAGTGAGGAACACAGTGAAGGAGAAAGACCTTCCACCTAGTTTCAGAAACCCGGGCTGGGAAGTTCCTTTTCTTTCTGGAATCCATTCTTTCCACTGGGCCTAACTGACCCTTGTAAGATGGTGTCTCCTGCTTTTGAACCTCCTAGGGCCTCCTTGTGGTCCTTAGCTAAGTCCCTATTCCTGAATGGCTTCAAAGGCCATCTGGGTCAGGCCCCTGCCTGACTCTGGCCTCAGGTTGCGATTTTCTTGGTCTAGACCTTTCCAGGGCTGTTCACTTAGCCTGGCACATGCTTCCTCAGTATCCCCTCCCCCAACTATTCTCCTGTACGCCTCTGGTCTCAGTTTAGATCTGACACTCCTGGGAGGTAGTCCCTGACACCCTCACCCCTCCAGAGTTTGGATGGGTACTGATCCCCTCTTCCCTTTCCACCCCATAAGTCTTTTTGATGTTTACCTATTCCCACAGCTAGGCTGGTTTCGCCTGGTCAAGGCCTCACACATGATAGACATGTGTTTGTGGGGTGAGTACATGAATTAGATCTTGGGTATGGACAGATTCGGGGTTCAGTGAATGAAGCTGATAAAGAGGCTGCCCTGTGGGGTGCTGATCAGGCTTTGCTTTATCTTTAAAGGTGATTCGGATGACTGGCTTCATGAAGGGCCTGTACACGGACGCCGAGATGAAGTCAGATAATGTGAAGGTAGGTTTGAGGGGGGCTATTTCCCTCGCCTTAATGAATTTTTTTTTTAAAATAATCTGTGTACCTTGGTGTGTGTCATTTATATGCTGATTATGGTTGGGTAATTGATGAATTGCTGTATTCTCTTTTTCATTTCATTTTTGGCAACTGCATTCATGCTAATTTTATTTACTGACAAATGGGATTAGTGTTACAAAGGTTAGTGCTACCACATCAACTAATATTAAAAGCTTTATTGAATTTTGTTTTGTTTTGTACAGAGGATCAGTATTTTTAAATTGACATCTCAAAATAGCTTTTTATGCAAACAGGAACTGTGCCGACCGAACATACTAAAGGTAACACAAA
Source organism: Corynorhinus townsendii (assembly GCA_026230045.1). Lineage (NCBI taxonomy): Eukaryota > Metazoa > Chordata > Mammalia > Chiroptera > Vespertilionidae > Corynorhinus > Corynorhinus townsendii. The sequence continues at coordinate 35,955,681 of JAPDVU010000005.1, forward strand.
CCTTTTGAAGTATTTTATCATTTGTATTTTAAATGGAAATCTTTCAGGATAAAGACGCAAAAATTAGCTTTCTTCAGAAGGCCATAGACGTAGTGGTGATGGTCACGGGAGAGCCATTGTCGGCGAAGCCAGCCCGGATCGTGGCGGGGCACGAGCCCGAGAGAACAAACGAGCTGCTCCAGAGAATTGGGAAGTGCTGCCTCAGCAAGGTAATACTGCAGCCGGGCCCTTAAACTCACCAGCATGAGAGTAGCAGTTACAGAAGGCGTTTGGGGTTGTGTGTGCTGGATGCTGCACTTTGAATCTGATCCCACCTAATCTGGAACCTCGGAGTTACATGGGAGTAACTTAAAACTGTGTAATGAAGCAGAGACCCAAGTTTCACAGGCTTTCAGTGTAAAATTGGGACTCACAGGCACTTGGCTCCTGGGGCTGGTGGCCCGAGGCTGTGCACCCAGGCTTCCCGGCCTTGTCCTCCTCCTTTCGGGCCCCTTTCAGGACAGGTGACTGTTTCCACCTGGGGCCCAAGTAGATGGAGGAGCTCCTTTTCTTATTAGGGACTCATGGGACATTCCAGTTCTTTGCTTGCCTTCCCAGCCTCTGGTGTCACTTCCCTCCCTCCTTTCTTCCCTATTGCCCCTCCCCTCTCCTGGTTGTTGTTTGCAGAGCTGTGCTGCCTTCAGAGAAACCTGTTTCAATTGTACAGGGACTGGAATTGTTACTTCCTGAGGTCCTCACTGTGGCCTGGAAGCATGGCCTCTGGTTAGATGCAACCTGGCCCTGTTTGCTGAGACGATGGAGAAGGTCATCCCGAGAGGCTGCCTTCTTTATGGGGTTGGATCTTTATCAGGGGCTAGCTAATAAAGCCCTCCGTGTACCTGGTGGGTTATGGGCTGGGGGCTAACCTTCGTTGTTGCTGATAGCAATAGTGGGGGTAGCGGAGTGGTGGCTCCTAGGAGGCTTCAGGAGAGCCTCACTGGTCTGTGTCTAACTCATAGACTTGGAGATGCAGAAGCTGATTGCAGGTGGTGGTGGGGAGAGAGAGTTTCCGTCCCCAATCCCCACCCCACTTCCTTCACGTTGCTCCTCTTTCTAGAAAGCAAATCTGACTCCTGTGTTCCCTGCTGAATCCTTTGAGGCTTCCTGGTGTGTGTGTGTGTGTGTGTGTGTGTGTGTGTGTGTGTGTGTGTGTGTGTGTATGTATGCGTGCATAGACAGCTCTGTGATGTGGCTCATAAGGTCCAGAGAGACCTGCTGCTACTCCCTGTCCTCCAGTTCTCTCTCGTCTGCTGCACCTGTGCCTGCTCCTAGGTCTCCTACTCTGGTTGTTCTCCTGCTTCCCAGTTTCATCTGGCAGCAAAGTGGGACCCCTAGCCTTGCCTCCTCCCAGGCTGACTTGTGTTCCCATAGCGCACACATAAGCACAACCGTTTAACCATTGTATTTGGCCATGTCTCCCAGGACATCCCCTAGTATGCAGTATATCCTCTAGTACAGCGGTGGCCAACCTTCTGGACCTCACTGACCACCGGTTGGCAATGGCCGCTCAGTACTAGTATGTCATTGGCCCCAGAGTCTAGTGCCTCCTTGTGGAGAGAGTGTGTGAGTGTGAGGTGTGCCCAGGCTCTGGCCGGTGGGCGGGTGCTGCAGAGGGATTCTCTTATTTCTTTCCTTCAGGCCTTTAATGGTGAGTGTCTGAGACCCTGTAGGGAGTGGGAGGCATTCATGGAGTTGTCCTTGAACAGTGTTTCCACACTTCAAGCGGGATTCGTTGCGCTCGGGTGGGTTCTGCTGTCCACACTGCAGTGCTGCTGGTGTACTGCCTGCAGGTGGTGTACTTTGTGGTGATAGCACATCCTTTTCATGTCTTATCCTTCGAATCTCACTGATAGACGAGGAATCTGTAATGAGCTGCCTTTGAATGTTACCATTCATGTTTGTTACGTGTGCTAATCCCAATTTCACCCACATTTCATTTCCTCCTATGGGACAAGCTGTCCAGCGATGATGCGGTGAAGAGAGTGCTAGCTGGAGAGAAGGACGTGAAGGGAAAGGCCTCACTGACGTTGAAATCTCAAGAACCGGACAACAGGAATATGAGAGAAGAGGAGCCCAGGGTTCCTAAAGATGAAGAGGTGATTCTGAGGCGACATATTGGAGCACAAGACAGTGAATCTTTTTGTAGGTCAGGCAATGACATCTGTAAATGAGCTTGTTATTTGACTTTTTTTTTTTCAGGGTAGAAGAAATTCTGAAATAAATGAGGGAAGTACAAGCAGAGATCACAAACAAAATGAAGAATTGAAAGAAGAAAGCAAACAGAGGGAAAAAGAAAGGGACAAGGAGAAGACCAAGGAGAATGACCGTGATCGACATAAAGACTCTGAGAGAGACAAGGGCCGCGAAGGGGAGAGAGAGAGGACCAGAACCAGGGCCAGGCCTGACAGGGACAGAGACAGAGGCAACAGGGACCGGGACAAGGATTTGGACCGTGTGCGAGAGAGGAAAACCGAGGGAGGAAAAGAAAAGGAGCGGTGGAAAGACAGGGAGAAGGAGCGTGAGCGAGACAAGGGCAGGGACAGGGATAGGGACAGGCGGAGGGTGAAAAATGGGGAGCATGCCCGGGACCCTGTCAAGGAAAAGAGCCGAGAACATGATAAACCGGAGAAGAAGGTAAAGTCCTCTTTGAAAATGTGAGCCTCTAACTTAGAGTTTGTGTTGTTCTCTAAAATGATTTTTGTCTTTATTAGAATGTGACTAGGAAACTGATTTTTTAATCGCCAATTTAAAATTAGGACAGTCTTGGATTCTCAGTAGAAACTGGAAGAGATGTCAGTTTTTTGCCAGGTGATTTCAGATTTGCTCTGTGCTATGAGTGTGTTTGGGTGTTTTTCTGAAGTCTGTGGAATGGCTGGGACCCAGCGTTGTGAGCAGTGTTCACAGGCTGGCTCAGTGGTGTGTGGGTCTAGGAGCCTGGTTGTGGCTGCATTCATTAAGGATTATGACTATTTTCTGAGTCTTGTAGGTATTAGTGGGTAAGTACAGTAAGTCCTTGGTTTCTGTATTTCTTGTTTAATTAAATGTTCAGATAAATTTAGGATTGACTAGAAGATTAGTTTGGTTTCAATGTTTTCTGAATGTGCAAGTTGCTTTGGATTCCCTATGGATGGTATAGGTGTCCCGTCAGGCTAGTGTTCCAGCTGTCTGTTCTCCTGGGGGCATCATGTGGTTCTAGAGTGTTCTGGGAAGAAGGTTGTGGGGGTCTTCTGGCCTCAAGCTGCTAGAAAGGAGGGACCCAAGGTCTAGAAAGGTTCAAGGTTAGTTCAAGGTGGTGAGGGGCCAGGCCTGAGCTGTGATTCCTCCTGGTTTTGTAGCATGGTACCTCAGGGTTTGGTACAGGGGGTCCAGGGGTAGATGGGCCTGGCTCTGCGGGAGACCTGGGCACTGCAAACAGGTTTGGTTAGTAATTGAGTTGTGATCTACTGAGAACTGTGGGGTTCCCACAGGCCCTGGAGTAATATAGCCTATGGCAGGTGTCATGAAAACCAGGGTCACTGCAGGAGTCTAAGAAATACGAAAACATTCCCCATGTTCTCTCATGCATCGGTGTTCCCTCCCTCCCTCCCTCCCTCCCTCCCTCCCTCCCTCCCTCCCTCCCTCCCTCCCTCCCTCCCCTCTCTGAGAGCAATTAAAAAAGAGAGAGAATGTTAAAAAAAAAAAAAAAAAGACATCCCCCATGTCTTGCTCTTTCCAGAGGTTTAAGAAGTGTTTGTCAACAACCTGCTTTTTCTGAGGCGCTGGCACATTCTGGTGTGTTTTCCTGTGCTCCAGGCAGCAGAGTGAATGGCCAGTGTTCCCAACTGTTCTGTTCACTATACTTGCTGGTGCTGTTACGAAGTTTTGATGGAGAGACAATTCTAAAGAGTGGTTTTGCAGGTGGATATGTGGGACCTATTGGAGCCAAGTAAGAGCCATGGTTTTGTGTAAAGGTATATGAGACCAGGGAGAAGGCACTGTGTTCCTGCTTGGAGCTGAGCCACCAGAGAGAGAGACAGATACCAGTTCCGACTTCTGTATGTAAACGGTGGCTTGGGAGGTGGGAGTTCCCTCTCTTCGACTTCTCTCCAGCTTAGATGGCATTCCCAGCTTCCCTCTGGGGTTCGTGAGGCAAAGGTGAAATGGTGGGTGTGAAGTGCTCTGAGAAGTCAGAGTGACATGTGTAGGGGTGAAGGACCTAGGCCATCTGTGGATGTGACACCCTGTCACCTCTGAGGAGACAGCTTGGTGCACCTGAGCTGGGAGAGCACCAAGCAGGGTCATTATGGCCAATAACGTATGTCCCGTCATGACTAAGTAATGAGGACATTTAGTCGTCGAAATGTTGAGCAGGCGTAATGCCCTCTGCCTTTACAGAGGAACCTCAGTGATTGTATCTCCTCTCCCAGTACGAGATGTGTCTTCCAGGGAATTTGATTCAAGGTGCGAGGTGGTGTTCACAGGTTTCCTGCAGTTTGTTTAAAGAGGGCTTTCCTGGCGCACAATCTGGAGCCTCCATCTGAGAGTGCCTGGCTCTCAGAGCTGGGCAGGGAGTGGGCCACTCTCCCCCACTGCCGGGGTCCCTGTGTCTCACTGGGATGTGCCCGAGAGATTTGGTCTGGTGCCAAGAGACACTGTCCTGCAGTTTCCCCGAGAGGCACTGCCTCCAAGTGTGCTTCCCCTGTTCTGCCCCATGTGGGAGTGGTCTGGATGGTCTTTTGGGATCCAAGCAGCTAACAGCCACAGGAGTCCAGTCTGCAGTGGGAAATGGGGAACGGTTATCTCACTGTTGTCAGCAAGAAGCATCTTGCATTTGGATGTCATTTTACATGTAACGGGTTTGAATAATTCTAGAATTTGAAGAAAAACACTTTTTTTTTATAGTCATCAAGCTCCGGTGAGGTGTCTAAAAAGTTGTCAGATGGATCTTTTAAAGACTCCAAAGCTGAAACAGAGGTAAGCTTTTAAACTAACTTTAAGAGATGCAAAGCTGTGGCTGTGTGGAAATAGTAACTGCTGTGCCGGGGCCTCTCCTAGCCACAAGACGGGAGGAGCGCGCAGCGTGGGCTGCAGGCCGGAGGGCCCTGTTCAGCTTGTCGTAGGAGCGATGATTTGAGTGGCTTACTGCCTGGACACACAGCTGGGGTGTGCAATCCTCCGGTCTCCTGTGTGGACCCCTGGGCTTCCTTAAAGCTTCATTTGGCAAGTGCTATGTATGGTGTACAAAGGGATAAGGTAGTCATTCGGGAGAGGGGGAGGTGGCACTTTGGATGAGTCTGGGAGAGGACTGAGTCACCCGGCAGACAGGGAGACAGAGGCCAAGCTCTGCTGGCCTGTGTGGGACCCTGCAGTGTATCCTGTGGCAGGGGGTGGTTAAGGCTGGGCCCTATCCTCTCCATGGGGGCCATCCTAGGGAGGTTAGACTTATCCCAGTTCTCACAATCTAACTGGCTTTTAGAGAGCGCCTCCAGGCAGCTGCAGGAAAGAGGGATGACATGTGGGACTGATGTTGGGAGGCCAGTTAGGAGGCCGTCATAGCTGGTTGAGGGAGGTGGCAAGGCAGGAACTGCCAGTGGTGGGAGGGATGGGATGAGCTGTTTTCTCTGATCTGTGCTCACAGTTGTCTACGGATGCATGATCAAGTGTGTAGCTGTAGCGGTTGAGTAAAGTATGGTTGGCAAACTGCTGGCCTGCTCAGGGCTGTACAGAAGACAGGATTCTAAACCTAGAGCGAGAGTGGGTTCAGCCTCTCTCTGACTCCTCAGGCCTGGAGTGCTTTAAAAGTACCGAGTTGGTGTCAGTGCCTCTAAAGAGTATGGATGGCCTTGTTCTGTTTCCTGTTCTTCCTTGAGTGGAGCTTGGATCATAAATCTGCTCGTGGATCTCTGGGTGAGGCGTCAATTAATTTTTTTCATTCTCTTTAAGACTGAGGTTTCCAGTAGAGCATCCAAGTCAATGGCAGCAAAGACATCAAAACGGCGATCTAAAACCTCCATGGAAGGTACAGAAAACTTTATTATATAAGTGGCTAAAAATGCAGAGATTTACTTCTTTGCCTTAATCACAGTATCTATGGGAAAACACTCCTGTGGCATGAAAGCAGATCTGCTATTGGGGGGATGAACAAAGACTGGGAAAGTGATGAAGATATGTGGCTCTACACACATACATGAGCTCATGACACGGGCAGAGAGCACCTCCTTACTGGAGATCTGTATTGCAACCTAGAAGATGTCATCCAGTTTTAATTCTCTATAGACTCTTATCTTTTGTATGATTGGCTGCATTTAATCCTAATGCAGGATGGACAGAAAGAGCCTCCTGTTCTTAGACAGATGGCTCCTATGCATTTAAAACAGCAGAAGTTATCACTGGGAAGTTGCTGGGAACAGGCCTGGCCTGAGATTGCTGAAGGATAGAGTCATTATGACAGAAATAAGTAAGTGGGGAGAGAGTGAGCCAGTGCAGGGAAGTGCTGTTGAAGGTTTTCAGTTCAGTATAAAGTTACTTTTCCTAAATTGTGGCAGTTAAAGAAGTGAGGCAAGAATGTCATCTTTGAAATTTTTCATTTAGAAATTAAGCTTGGATGTTTTGTTTTGAGTTTTTGGACATGGAATCGTCCATCCCCTCTTTAACCATAACATGTAATACTTTAATGAACATCTATGTGGGATGGGTTCCCGGAAGTGTAAGTGCTGGCACGAAGGTTTTAGCTACAGGTACCTACCGTACCCTCTGCCTCACTCATGCTCCAGGGCTTTAAAGGCTCGCTATCTCCCTGGACTTACTAGTGAAACTGCATACTCTTTGGGTCAGTAATTCTCATCGACTTCCTCATTTGTCTGTTCTTCCCTTTGCCTGATTCCTTATTACTCTCCTTAGAGTCTCGGTCTTCTTAATTTGCATAACTTCCCTGTACATGAAGGACATCTGCCAATTTTTTAAAAGTGTTTGTTTTTTACATTTTTAAAAAAATAAATCTTTATTGTTCAGATTACAGGTGTTCCTCTTTTTGTTTTCCCCCTATAGCTCCCCTCCACCTGATTCCCCACCCCACCCTACCTGTGGCCTACCCCCTGCCACTGTCTTCATCCATAGAAGTAAGATTTTTGTCCAATCTCTTCCCGCACCACTCACACCCGCTTCCCCCTGAGAATTGTCAGTCCACTCCCTTTCTATGTCCCTGATTCTATTATATTCACCAGTCCATTCTGTTCTTCAGATTTTTTATTCACTTGATTTTTAGATTCACTTGTTGGTAGGTATGTATTTGATGTCATTTTGTTGTTCATAATTTTTATCTTTACCTTTTTCTTCTTCTTCCTCTTCTTAAAGAATACCCTTCAGCATTTCATGTAATCCTGGTTTGGTGGCGATGAACTCCTTTAGCTTTTTCTTGTCTGTGAAGCTCTTTATCTGACCTTCAACTCTGAATGATAGCTTTGCTGGGTAGAGTAATCTTGGTTGTAGGTTCTTGCTGTTCATCACTTTGAATATTTCTTGCCACTCCCTTCTGGCCTGCATAGTTTCTTCTGAGAAATTAGCTGACAGTTGTATGGGTACTCCCTTGTAGGTAACTAATCGTTTTTCTCTTGCTGCTTTCAAGATTCTCCCTTTGTCTTTTGCCCTTGGCATTTTAATTATGATGTGTCTTGGTGTGGTCCTCTTTGGATTCCTCTTGTATGGGTGCGCTTCCTGGACTTGTAAGTCTATTTGTTTCACCAGGTAGGGAAAGTTGTCTGTCATTATTTCTTCTAATAGGTTTTCAGTAGCTTGCTCTCTCTCTTCTTCTGGCACCCCAAAAATTCGGATGTTAGTACGCTTAAAGTTGTCCCAGAGGCTCCTTACACTATCTTCATATTTTTGGATTCTTTTTTCTTTTTGTTTTTCTGGTTGGGTGTTTTTTGTTTCCTCATATTTCAGATCTTTGGTTTGATTCTTGGGGTACGTTGATCTACAGTTGAGCTTCTGTATATTCTTTATTTTAGACAGTGTATGCCTCATTTCTGACTGGTCCTTTTCCATTTTTTTGGCATTCTCATTAAGGTCCTTGAAGGTCTCACTAAGCTCCTCAAAGCTCCTCAGAAGTGTCATCAAGTTTCTCGGCGGTTTTCAGAAGATTCTTGAGTAACCTTATAAATGTGGTTCTGAACTCTATGTCGTCCAGTAGTTTGCTTTCCTCAGTTTCTTTCATTTGTGACATGTTTCTTTGTCTTCGCATTTTGGCTGCTTCCCTGTGTTGATGGAGTGGCTTTGTGTGGTAAGTGACCTATAGGGGGCAGTAGCTCAGCCTCCCCAATCACCTGATGTGGATGCTCTTGGTACACCCCTTTGTGGGCTGAGTGCAAAGTCTTGGTGTAGTTAAGCCTTAATTGCTATTGGTACACTGGGAGGAATTGACCTCCAGGCCAATCGGCTGTGAGGACTCGCTGTGTCTATAATGGAAGAACTGCTGAGCTGGAGACAGGCTTATGGTGCAGGACTTGTTTCAGTGGGGCTTTGGTGCTCGCTGAGTCTGCCTCTTGAATGTGTCACTTATGGATGTGAGGAGTTGAAATCTGGTTTCTCACACTGACCACTAGGTATACTGGCTTCTGGATCTCCAATGGGGTGCAGGTCAGCTATTGTCTGAGTCCACCCAGCAGGAGCTACAGCGAGAGCTACAGTTTTCTCCTCTTTGCTTGGGGTTTTGAGGTTTTGGAGCTGTCTGATCTGGGCTGCAAGTTTGCTAGGTTAAGCTGCGATAGGGCAGGCCTTTCTTATGCTAAAGCTGCTGCTTGGAGCTTGGGTGGGTTTGTAGGTTGTATGGGGCGGGGTCTCAGGGTGTCACTAGGCTAGGGCATGGCAAACAGCGATGGCTGCTAGTTAACTGGCTCTGTGTCTCCTACTGCGTCCCATGCCCCAGTGCAGTAAACAATTATTCTTGCGCGCAGCTCTGCAAGCAAGCCCCCCTCACTTTCCGACCTGGTGGCAGACAGTCCAGCTTCTCCCCGTAGGAGTTTGGGTCCCCCGCGTCTCCCCAGAAACTGTATTTCAGAGTAATTGGGGGCTTGTCTCCCTTTGGGTTGAAAAAAGCAATGCCTGTCGCCAGCCCAGATCACTCACCTCCGTACCTCAGCTCTTCAGCGCTTGTGCACGTCTCAATGCTCTTTTCTCTTTCCTTCTAGTTGTAGAACTTCCACTCAGCCAGCTTTCCTGTGGTTCTGGGTGATAGACGTTTTGTCTTTTAGTTGTAGTTTTGAAATTGTTGTGCGAGGCAGCAGTTTAGGTGTTTACCTACGCCACCATCTTGGATTCTCCTGTTTTTTACATTTTTTAAAGTTCATTTCTATTAATTATGTTTGATTTCTGACTTCCCCAAGTGTTTAATTTGTATGGATTGGAAGCTGCCAGTCTTATTTTTGTGTGTCCAGAGATTTGAGAGACAAAGACTGTATTTTGTCATACATTATTATCATTAATTGTTTTAGTTATCTCTTATTTTAATTCATGATGGAAGATGAGGCTTCATAGTCTATTTATTTTTTCAGAATAACTCAGCAGTGTTCAGGATCACTTACTTGTGATTTCCCTTCCCTCCTGCTCTCTGGTTTCCATACACACCTTTTTAAACTTTCACTGTTTTCTGTTTTAATACTGGTTTCCTATCATTGTTCTTTAAAAAAGCTTTCAGCCTTTTATTTGTCTACTCTTCCAGATATATTTTTAAATCACTTGATGAGTCAAAGAATCCCACGACTCAGAAACAAAACTACCTTAACTTCCCTGGATTTGTGTTCAACTCATGCTTCATTATGTGGGGAAGATTGGATACCTCCAATTTGGAGTTACTGCAGGCGTCCCCTTTCTCCCAAGATGTGTGTGCATGTGTGTCTGTGAGTCAAGTTTTATTTGATTGATTGTTTTGTTTTTAGTTTTTTGGAAGTGGACTCTTCCTTCCCCTCATCATTTTTAGTGATTATTGTTGGAATGTAGATGCTTTATTGATTGTTGCATTGAATCTTAAATCAAGCCTTGTGATGGGTCTTCTGTTGACTTGTTGGGTTTTCTAAGCTGATATTGTCTGCTTTTCTTTTCTAATAACTCCAGATGTTTGTGTCTGAGTTCACGGGCGAGCTTACACTGTGGAGTTCCTTTAGAGGTTCTTTAACTCATTCTACTGTTGGAGATTTGCAAGCTTTGTGGGATTACTGAGCTATCAACAAGTTGGTGGACTCTTTTTCTTTCTTGCCTGCTAGCTGGGGCACTGACTCATGTGGATCCTCACCCAGCAAAGGGGCACTGCACCCTGACACTGGCTCGTTAGCATGGGAGCATCGGGAAAAAGGCATGAGGTCGAGGAACTCTGTTCAGCTCGAGGGATAAGCCTGTATGTACTGGAGTGTGAGGTGTTATGCTTTTGGACACATAGAATCGTAAAGCCATTCTAGAACCCATATAGAATCTAGAAAACATTCTGCATGAGAAGTTAACTTTTGCCTGTTCTTAAATAGTGCATTATAGCACAACTAGTCACTTTTGAGTTGGTGCATGCATTTAAATTTCATTTGATAACTGCAGCATTACAAATTCAGTTTAGTACATATTTTCATTGTGCAATTTCATGTTAGGAAGAAGGGGCTGTAGAACAAGTGAACCTAGTCTTTCCTTTGAGAAAGAACATACCCCTCCTGCAGTAAAGCTAAGAAGGAGCATGGGAAACCTGGGCCGCCCCGCCCGACAGGCTGTGCAGGATGTTTGAGAGCCGGCCCCTTAGCCACCTATTATTATTGACCAGGTAGAGCTTGGTGGGTAGTCAGCAAAGTTTCCACCTGGGACCTGGGCTCTAGACACCGCCTGTGGAGCAGGGCAGGAGGACACATGCATCCTGCCTTCCAGAGCTGCAGGGCTGCAGGGATTTCCTGCCATGAGTCAGTCCCGGGCTGAGTGTGTGCATTGGAGCCTTCGTTTCTTCATTCTGCAAATGTCTGTGGACAGTGATCGAGAGGGAGAAGACAGATAGCCAGGAAAACACAGCATGCACACATTCATGTTAGTTAGACTTGAAGGGAAGTGAAGCTAAGAGGAGTGGGTTAGGTTGGGCGGTGTGCAGGCAGGGAGGGCCTCTGAGGAGGTATTGGTCCTAAACCTGCAGTCAGACTCCCTCTTGCAATCTGGGACTGTGGCTACTAACCACTCACCTGCCTGCCTGATTGCCCATAACTGCCTCTGCCTGCCGGACTGATCACCCCTAACTGCCTCTATCTCGGCCCCACCACTGTGGCTTTGTCCAGAAGGATGTCTGGAAGATGTCCAGTCTAATTAGCATATTACTCTTTTATTAGTATAGACTAGAGGCCTGATGCATGAAGATTCGTGCAAGAATGGGCCTTCCTTCCCCTGGCTGCTGGCACCGCCTTCACTCCGGCCTGAGCTGCCTTTCTGCTCTGGCCCGGAGCCACCTTTCCGTTCCAGCCTGGAGCTGCCTTTCTGCCTTCCCATGCTGCCCAGAGGCCCGGAGCAGCTGAGGTGGTGCGGAACGCCTGTTACTCTTTTATTAGTATAGATTATTTTTATTCTAACCACTTTGATGTTCATTATAATGTCCTGAAGGTCAGAAATGAGTTGATATTCTATTTACTTTAACTTGCTATGTTACATGATAAAGATGAATAACAGCTCTTAAGTTAACCATTCTGTGCCCTTTTTTGTACAACTTATTTTTTTGTGGTTGTTAATCTTCACCTGAGGATATTTTCCCCATTGATTTAAAAAAATATTTTTTTATTGATTTCAGAGAGGAAGAAGGGAAAGGGCGAGAGAAATAAAAACATCAATGATGAGAGAGAATCATTGATTGGCTGCTTTCTGCATGCCCCCTGCTGGGGATCAAGACCACAACTTGGGCATGTGCCCTGACTGGGAATTGAACCGTGACCTCCTGGTTCATAGGTAGAAGCTGAACCACTGAGCCTTGCCAGCAGGGCTCCCATTGATTCTTTAGAGTGTAAGAGAGGGATGGAGGGGGAGAAAGAGAGAGAGAGAAAGGAACATGGATGCAAGAGAGACACATCAATTGGTTGTCTCCCACATGTGCCCTGACCAGGGCCTGGGATTGAACCTGCAACCCAGGTATGTGCCCTTGACCAAGAATTGAACCTGAGACCCTTTGGTGCACAGGCCAATGCTCTAACCACAGAGAAACACTGGCCAGGGCAATACAACTTATTTTTGCATCTAAATCAGTGGTTTACAATGTGGGGCACATGCCTCACAGGGGGGCAATTTGATCTTTAAGGGGGGGCAATTCGAGAATCAGTTATTAACAGTGAATTTTTTGCATTTCTTATGGTTCTAGGGGTCTCATAGACAGTATATTAATATATAGTGACATATTTGTGCATTTCAGTTCTCTATTGTATGTTTTGAATACTTGCTATGTTTTCATATCACTTCATATTATTACTATTTTTTAACAATTTCTTAGTGATTTCTTCCTCGGTACTTCAACTGTCCTTTTGTTCTTTTATTTTTCTCTTTCATGGATGCCATATTCTTTGGAAGCTTGTTTGAACCAAGTTAATGGACTTTTAGGCTTCCGCCATGTGAATAGGAGTTCACTTTTTGAATAATAAGAATTATATGTCACAGGGCGGGGGGTATCAGGAATTTAAAGATGCTTAGGTGGGGCAGAGCCAAAAAAAGGTTGGGAACCACTGGTCTAAACCAAAATGCTGTCTTCATCTTGCTGTTGGGATTTACAAAATGATGTGGGTGTTAGAGAAATCATCTTCCAGTTTTCCATCCTTCTCTGCTCTGTTCTAGAAGATGCCCCCAGGAAAGACTGGGAAGTGCTTGCTGTGGGCACTTGGGGAGCTGTTCTGTGGCTTGCCTTTCTTTTTCTGTTTGAGGTCGGCAGTGTGACGTGGGCACGCATCCTCGCCTACTGATAAGGAGCAATAAGATGTATGAATTTGGAATTCAAATGGGATGATTTTAATTAAATACCAGTAATTGTAGCCTTCTGTGATGTTAAACTAAATTCTTCAAAAATACTAGAATTCTTTAGTGTAATTCAAGGGAAGAAAGAGTGTAAATCTGACTGTAGGGAAAAATAAAAATTTTTTAGGCTGAACTACCTTATATTTCTGATTTTAAAAATTTTACGCCTGTGGCTAGAAGAATGATAGGCATGTCTTTTCTACCATGTGTTTCCCCTTAAGAACCACATTTCTGAAAGTTGTGTGTCTGCAGCCCTGCTCCAGTGGGGTCCCCAGGCACTGTGTGAGGTGGCCTTGGCTGTTTGTTCCAAGTGGGTCAGCTCTGTGTGGTTTATCTGGGTCTCCAGCACTGCGGGACGACTGAATAAAGGGCACTGAACTGGAGCAGGATGACTTCTTACAATGAAAACGCTCTCACAAAGGGCCCACATGCTGCAGTGCAGTTGCTTCTTGGGGTGGTGCATTTATGTCATCTTTGCGGGAGCTTCTCTCAGTTGGTAGGCAGGGACCCAGGAGGGAGCTCCCAGGCAGTCCCTCGGCTAAAGGAGAGGGGTGGGGCATGGAGTGGGCCAGTGTAGTCCCAGACCTTGGGAAGAATTCCAACCCCCACCCCCCTGCAAGCCCATGGATCCTCCTTTCATTGGCACCTGGGTCACAGTGAATGAGATGATATCCACAAGGTGGATGGCCTGTCACAGGCATGCCATACCACTCTGCTCCTTACACACACTTGAGTTTACTGAGAGCTCTGCGTGCCCATGTTGTGCCGACCCACTTAGGCCCTGTGTCCAATGCCAGATGGCTGGTTTTGTGTTCTCAGGGGCAGGAGGAGAGTTCATGGTTTTGTTGTTATCATTTGCTTTTTTAGGTGGATTGAAGACTTCCACTAGGAATTTATCCATTTAATCCTATTTAATAAAGAGGGAATATGCTAATTGACCATCACTCCATCACAAAGATGGTTGCACCCACAGCTGAGGCCAAGTTCCCATAAGGAGCCTTAACAAGCAATCAGCAGGGACCTGAGGCTACACCCTCCCCTGCCCCCATGGGGCTTGATAGGGGACCTCAGGCCACAACCCCTGCCCTGGTGCCAGGCTGGGGACCTGAGGCCATGTCCCCCGCTCGGCAGGGCTTGATGGGGGACCTCAAGGTGAGCTTCCTGTCCTGGTGCTGGGGGGACCTTACCATCTGAACCCTGATACTCCTGGTGCTCCCCCGCCCCAGTGCCAGGCCAGGAGACCTCAGGCCGCACCCCCCATCAGGTGGGGCTTGACAGGGGACTTCAGGCCATGCCTCCCACCCCGGCACCAGGCCGGGGAACCTCAGGCTGCACCCCCCGCCTCAGCACCGGTCCAGGGGACCTGAGGCTGCGCCCCCCTGCCGGGCAGGGCTCGACAGGACCTCAGGCCGTGCTCCCCACCTAGTGGGGCTTGACGGGGGAACTCAAGGTGCACCCCCAGTGCTGGATCAGGGGAACTCAGGCTGCGACCCCTGCCCAGCGGGGCTGGACGGGGGACCTGAGGCTGTGCCCCCCTCCCGGTGCCAGGCCAGGGGACCTGAGGCTGTGCCACCCCGCCTGGCGAGGCTTGACGGGGGACCTCAGGCCATGCCCCCCACCCAGTGGGGCTTGACAGGGGATCTCGGGCCATGTACCCCATCTGGTGGGGCTTGACGGGGGACCTCAAAGCATGCCCCCAACCCCGGTCTGGGCTGGGGGACATCAGACCACGCTTCCCGTCCTGGCGCCGGGCCAGGGGACCTGAGGCTATGTCCCCTGCCTGGCGGGGCTTGACAAGGGTGGGACTGGCCAGGTCTGGATCTAGCCCAATGGGGGCGGGGGCCGGCCAGGTCTGGGCCTCACACGATTTTGAGGCACATGTGGGTGGGCGGGGACTTGACTCTGGGTCCCGTGGTGCGCCCCAAACTCTGACAGGAGAAATGTTTTCGTGTACATTTTACTAATTTTCTTTCATCTCTGACACTTCTATTATAGAGAAAGGGCAAAAAGCAATATTAAATTATTTCCTCTAATTAATCCCCTTTTAATGTGCACGAATTTCATGCACTGGGCCACTAGTTTTTAAAATATGAACTATTTCTCCTACCTGATATTGTGGTGCAAGTTGCCTGCTAAGCCTGTTCTTTTTACTATGGTTTGACAGTCCCAGCTTTCCCGGAATAGAAAGCCATCCATATCTTTACTTTGCTTGAGTCCCACATTTAATTTTGTTTTATTGTTTAAATTTTCTTATTGTAAAAGATACAGAAAGTAGAGAGATTAGAATGATTAAGACCCATATACCTCTCACCTAGATCCAGCAGTGATGACATTTTGTCACGTTTGCTTCATTAATAACTGTGTAATTTTACGTTATTTTTAATTCTTTATTGCTGAAAGTATTACATATGTCCCCCTTCCTCCCTCATTGACTTCCTTCAGCTCCCTTCCCTCCCCCCCACCCCGCCCAGGTTCTCCCCCCATGCATATATGCATGGCCTCATTTGTGTCCATGGGTTATACATATATGCATATAAGGTCCTTGGTTGGTTTCCTCGCCCCCACCCCATCCTACCACCTTCCCTCTAAGATTCCACACTCTGTTCCATGCTTCCATGTCTCTGGATCCACTCCATTCATCAGTTTATTTTGTTACTTAGATTCTACATATGAGTAAGATCATATGATACTTTTCTTTCTCTGACTTATTTCACTTAGCCTGATACTCTCCAGTTCCCTCCATGCTATTTCAAAGGCTAAGATATTCTTCTTTTTTACTGCTGCATAGTATTCCATGGTATAAAGGTACCACAGCTTTTTTATCTACTCATCTACTGATGGGCACTTGGGCTGTTCCCAGATCTTATATAGCTATGTATTTTTATGAAGTATTTCACAGTATATTGAAAACATCCTAACAGTTTACCCTTTAAATATCTCAGTATGCAGCTCAAAAAAAGAAAAAGAAAAAAGACATACTCCTACATAGCCACAAAATTATTGTTGCACCTAACTCGATACTCCTAAAAACCCAGGCTGTATTCTGATTGTCTCAAAAAAGTTCTTATGTTTTTAAAAACCAGGACCCAGTTAAGATTAATACACTATATTTTTATTATAATTTTTGCCTCCTTACTTTGAATTTTATCCCAGCACATTTTTGGAGAGAATAGGTTATTTGTCTTGTAGAATGTTCACTTTCTGGATTTGTCTGGTTGTTTCTTTGTGGTGTCATTTAACTTATGATACCCCTTTTCTCCCCACCGCCCATATTTCCGTTAGACCTAAAGGCCTGCTTGGATCAGGCAGAATGTTTTGCTTCCCCCTCACCCTGATGCAGGTGCACTGTGCTCTTTACCTTGTTTCCCGTTGGTGTGCACCGGGATCTCGTTGGACTCTATGGCAGCTGCTCAAGGCAACAGGCTGTGGCTCAGGAAGGGCATCAGAACTTGAGAGGTCTTGATGACCAGTCCACACCTGACCTGTGAGGTTTCTTGGTTCCTGGTAGTTTAGACAACAGATGGCGCTAGTGCGCCTTTTTTTTTCTTTCCAGTTCATAGAAATTTTAATATGAGTGTATTATTTCTTTGAGTGTTATTTGGCAAACTGGTTAACCTTCCCTCTGTGATTAAGAATTAGTTGTATAGTCCTAACCGGTTTGGCTCAGTGGATAGAGCATTGGCCTGTGGACTGAGGGGTCCCAGGTTCGATTCCAGTCAAGGGCATGTACTTGGTTGCGGGCACATTCCCAGTAGGAGGTGTGCAGGAGGCAGCTGATTGACATTTCTCTCTCATCAATGTTTCTAACTCTCTCTCCCGTCCTCTGTGTAAAAATCAATAAAATATATATAAAAAAGAATTAGTTATATAATTAGTGAATATATAGCCTGTTTCTCTGTTCTATTTGTGTGAATTTGAAGCTCACTCAAAAAAATAACCATAACTTTAAAAAGATAAAACTGTGCAGTGTCACTAATCTCCTTGAACTACAGAATAAAGATAGTACATTTGTAATTTCCTTATTATGCTAGTGGGTTTTGTAGAGTATAGAAAATATTTGACACTTTCAAATAAAATGTAACTTAAAATTATTGGGGTGTTTTCTTCTAAAATTGATCATCTATAGCTGCCAAGCTGATACTTATGTTTGTCTAGAACTTAATATTTCATATTGCTTCCTTGTCTGCC
Source organism: Corynorhinus townsendii (assembly GCA_026230045.1). Lineage (NCBI taxonomy): Eukaryota > Metazoa > Chordata > Mammalia > Chiroptera > Vespertilionidae > Corynorhinus > Corynorhinus townsendii. The sequence goes on from JAPDVU010000005.1 coordinate 35,972,886, forward strand.
CTCTATAAGATATCATAAGTAATTGGCCACTTGAATCAGATTGTTTGCATCATTTTAAAGATTAAAAAAAAATCTCCTTAGAAAATTATGTCATCTATTTATGTACTTCTGTTACATAAAATAAAGCAGTTCTTTGATAGTTAATGGCAGGTTGATATGAACCATTTCTTTGAATACTTTTGAGAAATTATAAGATGTGTTTCAGGAAAGGGAACATCTTTTTAATTTTATTTTTGTCTTCCAGTTTCTTCTGAGACAGTGGGGGTCCTTTAGTGATAGGTCGCTTTCCAGCCCAGGATCCTGCCACAATTAAAAATCTGTCCCTCCTGTACCTCTCTGCCCTCCCCCCCCCCCCCTTTTAAATAGGAAAAACATTTCTCAGATACTCGATATATTTTTTCTAATTTTATAAACATTGGCACATTAGTCATTAATTGGTAGGCAGTTATTTGGGAGCGTTTAAGATATCTAGGCCTGTACATCATGCCAAAAATACTTTTCTTTTCCTCTTGCTTTCCTGAGATTACTGTCTATTTGCAGCTTCTCAAGTCCCAGGCCTGGCAGTAGTGGGAGGCACTTCTAGAAATGGAGGAGGGGGCTGGGCCCCCGCCTGGGCTGAGTGGACCTGGCCCTGCTCACAGGCTGCACCCTTCCTTACCTCTGGACCCTGGAGCCACACCTGGGGACCTTTTTTTTTTTTAATTTTTGAATTTTTATGAGAGTTTATTTGTGCCAAAATGAGGACATATGCCTGGGAGCAAGATCTTGAATGCTCCCCCTGGGGATCGCCTTTGGTGTGTCCACTATACACTGCTGGTCACCTAGTGGGCTCTGTGGTAAAGCCACCAGCCCGCAGTGCACAGTTTTAACTACCCGTTTCAAACTGTTTCATATTAGGACCGACAGAAGCTAATACTAACTCAGCTAGTGTTTCAGATGGTAACTCATCTAGTCTGTGGAGAGACAACCCCGAGCCAGAACCAGCAGTGAAGCAGAAAGGTAAGGATGGCTCTTTCACTCCTTTCCTGGGGACACTGAGTCCCCCGATGCGGTGCTTCTTGTGGGCACTTCCCTTCTTGGGGTCCTGTCAGAGCTATAGGGTCCCCACACGGGGCCCTGTCCCTTACCTTCATACGCCAGGCCTGGACATGACCACTGACTCCCTTTCTCCTCTACATAAATGAGAGCGGAATATTCTAGTCATTGCTGGATAGCACCAGCCTGTCCCATGTCCTTGGAGTTTTTTCAGAGGAAGGTCAAGTGGCAGACAGGATCCTGGAGTGTAGGAATGATCCTGAAGCCAGCCTCAGCCACTGCTGGGCCTCCCACAGGCTGAGCACACTCCACTGATTTCATGTTCAAAGAAGACTTTCATCAGCTCACAACACTGTCATGACCATGGTTTTCTGTCTGTAATGTTCTTTCAGTGTCTTAAGTTGTACCTGGTTAGTCTCTGCTTTTGGCATAGTTTTCTTAGCATTTAAAAAGAAGTTGTGGTGAAATGCACATTCTGCAGTTGTCTTCTAAGTCCTGGAGTTTCTAACAGGCTAGGGGAGTGCCAGGGCCTCCTTGAGTGTCGTGCCCCAGAAGCAGGGCTGTGCGGGCCAGGTGCTGGGTGGCCTGGGGCTGCTGGGGCTGGGCGGCAGTGTGGCCAGATGGGGCTGATGTTTGTCCATTTGCTCAAACAGAAAACACCTGTTGGAGGCCTAGTGTGTCAGACCCTGGGCAGTGAGTGTGTTAGTGTGCACAAAGCAGACTGAGGACAGCGGTGTGCACCAGAGCTGCAAGGGACTTTGCCACGGAGTCGGGGACAGCCTTTGGGCAGGAGGAGGCAGGCAGGCCAGCCACCAGGAGCCTCAAAGCACAGAGGCCCATGTGGGGGACAGGAGCATCGGGACCCACTCCCACTAGGTGTCGTGGCCGTGTGGGAGTTTAGCAGCAGGAAGCCATGATGCTTTCAGGAGTGGCTTAGTCACACTGAGGTCATGGGGACTGAAATTGCCATGTGCACGTTCTCACCTTGGTGTCATCTAGAGCCACATTCTCCAGGCCCCTCTTAACCGCCCCTCCAGTTCCTTGGGATCCCACTGGTCACCAGGCCTGTTCTCTGCTGTCACTCTGTGGGGTCATGTGGGGCCTCCCGATTCCCATTGCCCCTGGGGCACAGTTGCTGTGGCTCTCTGTGTGGTGTTCCATAGTCAGTGGAGAGTCAAGTCCTCCTGCGGGTGGACAGACCAGGGGGCCGAGAGCGCTCTTCACCCTGCGTTGGCATATGGGTCCTCCCAGTGACCCAGGGGCGTGCAGTTTCGGCTCTTCTGCACATGTGTTCATGCATTCTAAGAGTTACACAAAAAAGGATGATCCACCTGTGGGTTGAACCCACCCACCCTGCAGTGCTTCTGCTCAGGTATCTGTGCCCTGAGCAGCACTTGAAGAAAAAAAACCCTGGTGACAAGTGCAAAGGTCGGCTCCTGTGGAGCTTGAGAAAGTTTCTTCTAATTTAGGAGCTGATGGAAAAGTCCTGACTGACCAGTTATGTAAGGCTGGTTGTTTGGTCTCACCGGAGTCCTAACCGTGGCTGGCAGTTCCTTCAAGAAATGGCCTGGACCCACACATTCAGAGTCAGTCAGTGTTTGTCCTGCCTGTTTCATTGTCTCTATGACACACTTTCTTCATGCTAGTTTCCTGTTATAACATGTTATGAGTCATAGTTTTCTTTGTTCTTTGTTTTTCTACCTTTGAAAACAAGACAGTGACTGACTAGAAAAGAAGTTTTGAAGAAATGACCATTTTCCCCGTAATAAAATCTGAATTGTTTGTTATGTATTTTTCTCTAATACTGTTCTGCTCATTTTGTATACCGAGGTTTACTAACACAAAAGTGAATTTCTGATGTGTTCTTTTTCTTTTTTTCAGGTGATTCCCCTAGTGTTTCAGGTAAGGAATGGCGCTGAGTGCTCGGTATGAATTGTGTGCACACATGTGTACAGATGCAGACATGCTCTCAGATTTATGTCTTACAGGTGTGTTAGTAAAACTGTCCCAATTTAAGATTTAATCTGCATGTTTTATGTGTCAAAAATACATTTCAAGCCCTAGCCTGTTTGGCTCAGTGGATAGAGTGTCGGCCTGTGGATTGAAGGGTTCCGGGTTTGATTCCAGTCAAGGGCACATGCGGGCTCGGTCCCCAGTAGGGGGCGTACAGGAGGCAGCCAATAAATGATTCTCTCTCATCACTGATATTTCTGTCTCTCCCTCTCCCTTCCCCTCTGAAATAAAATATATATATATATTAAAAGAAAACATTTCAAAGGATTTCTTTCCAGAGTATAAAGTATATTTTCAAAATTCAAATTCTGATGGATTTTCACTTTTACTTTCAATAGTGGAGTAAATGTAATTGTCTTAATAGTTTGGACTTGTTACTTACAGATTAAATCATTTTATCAAAGTGAAGACAGTTTTGTTCAGATTATAAATATAATATGGTATACTCAAAGTAGAAAATTTTTAAAATGAAGATGAAAATGAATAGCATTAGTAATTCCACTGCTCACAACTCAAATGAAGACCTTCTGGAACCCCATGTTTGGACATGCAGTTATTAGATGTATCGCTGTACTCTGCTAGTTACATGTTAAAATGATGGCACTGTTTACATAAAAGGTCTCGCTTGTGGTGATGCTGTATTTACCAGATTGCCTGTTGTTAGTCACTAGTTGTGATGGGAGCCTCCTGGCACATGTGCTATTTAATGTACCCATTTCTTTTGGTTGTATGTTCTTTAAGTTAAAGTGCTGAATTGATTGATCTACCTTTTTAGTTCTGTTTCTGGAGGAGTTGAGCCAGGGCTGAAGGGAGCCCATTTCCCTGGTCTTCACCAGAGTTAGATGCCAGGTGTCTGTTTTATCTTCAGAATGATGGATGAGAAAGCTCATTTATATTTGCAATTACTTGGTTACTGTCTTCTCCAGTATGTATCCGTTGTTTCTGTTCCTTCCTTTGCAAACTGCTGACTGGGGTGCTGTCCCCTCAGAAGGAGAAGTGGGACCCATCGGCCAGGAGAAGTCAGAGGTGCCCGAGAACCCTGAGGTCCCCCCTGAGCTCCCATCTGGCGCCAGGTCTGTGCTCCCTCCACGCAGAGCTGTCACGCTCCTCTCTGTATCTCCCACAGTTCATGTAATGCTTGAGCTTAATTCTGAGGAAATATTTGTACTAAGAAGCAAAAACTGTGTATTTTATTTAGTCTTCCTGTACTTGGGTGACAACTAACTACACATAGAACATTTTAGAGATTTAGGGTAATGCATAATTATGGCTAAATCATGTCATGTTTTGATTACTGATAGTTATTTTTGTACCTTAAAATTAATGAAAATATAAGATTAAAAGATGGGTACTTTTAGGTTAATGGCATTTCTTAATATTCTGAGAGTATGTGCAGACTAGGAGACAGATGGTGGCTGGAAGTCAGTGTTGAGCTGACCTGGGTTTTCTGTTGTCTACTTTGAAATGTGGGAGTGTTTATACCCCTGTTTTGGTTTTCCACGTCTGGGTTTAGAAGAATTCCTCGGCCTGGGAGTGCCAGGCCAGCACCTCCACGAGTGAAACGACAAGACAGCGCGGAGGTGTTAACAGCGGACAGGTGAGGCGCACTCTAACAGGAGGGGCAAGGGCTTCTCCCAGTGTGTGGGACCTCGGGATAATGGGAATCGGGCACGTGCTGCAGGGGAAGGGATGGAGTGGATGGTGTGGGAAAACTTGCTGTTGAGAAAAAGAAAAAACAGGTTAGACCCTCACCTGAAACCACACTTGGCCTCACTTTCCAGATCAGTGAGAGAGAACACAGGCACTCCCACAATTAAACCTTTACAGTACGTGGGGAAGATGTTTGGGTGCATTTCTCTGACCTCTGGATAGAGGATTTTCTAAGCATAAAAACAATGAGGGGAAAAATAGGGAGGAGATTTAAAGGCTTAATTGCACAGAAATAAAAAACAGGTTATGAGCAAATCATAAACAATATAAAGGCCAGCGCCAGGTAGGGCTTTTGTAAGCTTACAGCCTGCCAGTGGATGCAGTAGGGTCCGTAGGTACAGAGGTCAACAGGCTGGGCCAGGTGTTTCAGATCGAGCAGGAGGTCGGACTTGGAAATGGCAGGTGTAGACATTTACTCAAGTTTTGTTGCAAAGAGACCAAGAGAAGCGAAGGGCAGTGGGGAGTGGGAAGGAAGGCAGGGCCGAGGGAAGTTACTAGTTCTTACTTTTAACGAGAGAATGAGCACATTTTTGGGTGACAGGATGATCCTGTGGGGGCGGATTTGGTGATGTGGGGAAGCAGGCTGGGGGCGTTGGAATAGAATCCCTGAGTGGGCAAGGGGACGTGGCGAGTTAATATGTGGGTGAGATTCTGGGAGGTGAGTTCTCTCTGCCGCTTGGTTTTCCTCATTCACCAGGAGTCTGGGGAGGAGGAGCAGGAGGTCAGAGGAGGGAGGAGGGCAAGCAGGTCTTCACAAGAGAGGGCTGTACAGAGGTTCTCATCCAGGGGCCACCACCCTGGGGATTTTGGGGACGTTGGGGCTATGTCTGGAGTGGCGTCATGACGGGAGGAGGCGGAGGGAAAGTTCCTGGCATCCAGTTGGGGGGTTTGGGGCCAGGGCTGCTGCTAAACATTCTACAGTAGACAGGCTGCCCCCCACAGAGAGCGATAGGCCCCTGTCCTGAGCTGCTCTCACGGAACCTCGCATTCAGTTCCAGATGCACGGGGTGGATGAAAACATCACGGACAAGATTTCTAATTTAATCTGATTTCTTTGTATTCAGGACAGGAAGTGGTCAAACCGTCTCCAATGTGATTGTCGATTTGCAGAACTCTGAGAACGAAGAGGACGACCAGTTCGTGGTGGAGGCTGCGCCCCCGCTCTCTGAGGTGTCAGAACTCGAAGTGGTTAGTGCCCTGGCCTGGGCGTTTTGTAATGACACTTTAACTCCAGCATTCAGTTTTATGCAGACAGAACTTCCCTCTAATTTTTCAGTTCGTTTTCTACCCTAATTTTGCCATTCCTCTGATGAGATCCATGAAGGTAGGGTTTTGAGGATTCAACAAACCTGAATCTCCTTTTTTCTCCTTTCTTTCCTGCTCAGGTACACGCAGTGGAATTGGAGGAAGATGAGAAGCATGGTGAGTGCTGGTGTTGGTGTGGGTTGGAAGGGTCAGATGCAGGAGTCCGACCAGCAGTACATAGGGCTCCATGGGCACGGGTCCCTCCGAGGTTGGTGCTTTCCAGTCTGGGAGATGATGGATGCTGCTCCCATCCTTGGGGGACCTGGGGGCAACCAGACCCTGGAGGTCAGGTGTGAGCTGTTTCATAGGTGACTCCTTTTCTTATCCGTATGGTTACATTTGGAATTGCATGACCTCCAGGGTCATTCCCAGGTTCTGTAATGTTACCTGCTTTATTTCATACATCTATGAAAGCAGAGAATAGGCTAATGACCCCTTGTCCCCGTCACACAGCTCCCACAGTGAGGCTCATCTTGTTTTATTTCAGCTTCCACCCCCCAACCCCACTCCCCAGGCCCTTTGCAAGTCCCAGGCATCAGTTCTTCGGGAAGCACTCTGTATGTAGTGCTAAAAGATAAGGGCTCTTTAAAAAAAAAAATAGCCATAAATTCATTGCCATATGTACAAAAAAATTACTTAATATCATCCATACCCCCTTTTTCCAGTTTTGTGTATTTTTTCAGTTTGACTGGCAGTCCGGATAAGGTCTCTGCATTACAATTGATCTGACTGAAGTCTGTCTCTCTCTTTTTAAAAAAAATATATTGATTTTTTTACAGAGAGGAAGGGAGAGGGATAGAGATTTTGAAACATTGATGAGAGAGAAACATTGATCAGCTACCTCCTGCACACCCCCTACTGGGGATGTGCCCGCAACCAAGGTACATGCCCTTGACCGGCCAGTGCTCTATCCACTGAGCCAAACCAGTTAGGGCAAGGGAAGTCTCTCTTAACTTGGGGCCCTCACACCCTTTCCCCTCATGATGTATTTGTTGAAGAAGCCAGTTGTCTGAGTTTCTCACCTAGGTGTTGCTTATTATACCCTCTATTATGCCTTTTTCCACATTCTTTTAACTTAGTTCTAGAGAGTTGATCAGATTCAGGTTTTTTAAATTTAAAATATGTTTTTATTGATTTGAGAGAGAGAAACATCCATGTGAGAGACAACACCCATCGGCTGCCTCCTGCACACCACCTACTGGGGATTGAGCCTGCAAGCCGGCATGTGCCGTGACCGGGAATCAAACCGTCAACGCTCAACCACTGAGCCATGCTGCCGGGCTCTCCATTTCTTCTTAATCTTTGGAAACAGAAGAGAAAATATAAAGATTATTTTTCCCTTTCAAGGAGCTGATTTCTTTGAAACATTATGAAGCTGTAGAGTTAGTTTCCACCAGCTGTTGTATCAGTCCGATGCAGGCTATCTTTGTCAAATAAAAGCTATTGAAGCTGTTTTCAGTGTAGAAGGAGAAGAATAAGGACTTGGCTGTTCTTGCCACCCCTCTGCCCATTCAGAGTAGAGTAGCTTCAAAGGTCAGAGAATAACTGGAGCATAAAGCTGCTGCTTTTTAACAGGAGGACTCGTCAAAAAAATTCTGGAGACAAAGAAAGATTATGAGAAGCTGCAGCTGTCACCCAAACCTGGAGAGAAGGTAATGGAATGTTTTGTAAATATCAGCATTTTAGTGTCTGTTTCATACATTTACTTGGAAAAACTAGAAGCACCGTTCGAATGTGGTTACACAGTAATGTCTGTTTGTACGTAGAAAAGTGTCCCCTCCCTCAGTGGGGAGGAAAGACACTGCAGGCTCTTGCAGTGGCTGTCACTTCCCCGGACCCTGGGTCAGTGCTGCCCTGGGTGGGCAGCAGCCTCGCTTGGGGGCTCAGGAGTCAAGGGCCCCTTGCTCTGCTCTATCTCCGTGGCTCTCCCCTTTCTGCCTCGTCCATCCCTTCTCCGCTGTGCAGAGTCCGGAGCTGGCTGCCTGGTGCCGGCTGATTGAGAGGCTAGGGGAGCTTTCAAGTTTGGTTTTTAAATTTAGTCTCCTTATATCAGGCCTCCCAGTAGTCTTTCTCACAGTGTGTGATGAGGCTTTGTTGGGACCCACGGCCTCCTGCTGGCCACTGTCCCTTAGGCATGTGAACCTGGGGTGAATGCCTGCAGGCCAGGCAGTGTGCCTCAAATGTCATCATGTCTAGATTTCTGTTACATTCATTTGAAAAATAACAATATTTATTGTGTGTGTGTTTTACAGAAAGCAGTTTCTCAGAAAGTTCGTTGTATCAGCAACCAAAAACAATTTCCCTCTTTTACGCATACTTACACGTTAATTTAATGGTTGTTTTAGACAATTCTGCTTAAGATAACCTGGTTTGTCATGACAACGTGGCCTGAAATAGCCTATAAGAAACATGCAGTGAGAGTAACACCAGGGGGAGCCTTTAGATGCTCATAAGAAAAACATGTTGCCCGAGGCTTCACGTCACTGTTTGCTCCACTGAGGGAGGCCCAACTTTCTGGCTTGCTGTGTGTGGCTGTGGAATTTTAGTCTCTCAGAGTCCTTTCCACAGGCCAGGCATTGTCCTGCTGTCCCTCACTGTATCCCCAGCCCAGTGGAGGGTTTGCCTCCAGGCCGGGATTGGAGTGGTCAGCCTTCGTGATTTGTTGTGGTCTTACTTTGAATTTCTAATATGGCTAAGGATCCTTCTGTCCGGTTGCTGGTTTCTCCTCTTCTCTCTCAGTGCTGTTGAGGTCCTGATGTGGCTGGCTGCCCTCTTCTCTCAAACTGGTCCTTTCTGTCCATTTTACCAAGTCAGCTTCTTTAGAGGGTAATTCCATTTTTTAGTTTCCTTTGGTAATTAGTATTTGAATCAGGATTAAGTTGACCTATGAGTGAAGGAAAGATCTGGAACAGTGGTGGCTTACAAGAGGTAGAAAGTGCTTTAGCTCATGGCCAGAGCCTGGAGTGGCAGTGACCCAGACGCCTTCCACCTCTTTCCTCCTGATCTCCATTCCTCAGGGATCAGCCTTCAGGACTGCCCAGTTCCAGCCTTCAGGACTGCATTGCAGCCAGAAGGAAGGAGGAAAAGGGAAGTAGAAGGGCACACCTCTTCTCTTTCAGGCTACTTATTGGGAGTTGTGCACACCACTTCCACTTACATTATGTTGGCCACATTTTTGTCACTGAGGGAACCATGAGGTGACATTTTTATTGCAGGCATCAGTTTGCTTGGCTAACAATCAAGGGCTCCATTAACACAGACTAAAACTTGCCAGGTGTCCTCACTGCCTGGCACACTCAGAAGTGATAATATTTGCAAGGCACAGGGGTAAGTAGAGGAAGCTGCCTGCCTGGCTGGGGCCGAGGATTTCTGGAACTGGCACGTCTACCACGTGCTCTCAGTGGCAGGAAGCTTCTCAGAGGTCAGAAATGGGGTTGACTAGCAGTCTCTCCACAGTGCTTCTCCAGGAAATTGTTCGTTTCATTCATGCTTTACAGAGTCAGGGCAAGAACATGTCTGAAGTATACTTTATGATTTAAAAATATATCTATAGTTATTGTTTTCCTTTCCTTCTGGAAATGTCATCTTTTTTCCCCCCTGAGACTTTTGAAAAACTACTGAAGTAGACACTCCCTCTAAAGAATCAACTTTGGTTTTGTAGATACTCACTTTTGTGTTGTTTTCATTTCAGTGATTTCTGCTTTTTCCTTTTAATTTCTTTTTTTAAAAAAAATATGTTTTTATTGATTTCAGAGAGGAAGGGAGAGGGAGAGATAGAAACATCAGTTAGAAGAATCATTGATCGGCTGCCTCCTGCACGCCCCCTACTGGGGATTGAGCTTGCAACCCCAGCATGTGCCCTTGACTGGAATAAAACCCGGGACCCTTTAGTCCTCAGGCCGATGCTCTATCCACTGAGCCAAACCAGCTAAGGCCCTTTTAATTTCTTTAGGTGTTTATTTTTTCTAGCCTCTTGTGTAAAACTTAGCTCATTTATTTTTAGTTTTTGTCACTTTAAAAATGAATATATTCACTACATTTCTCTTTAAGCATGCTTTATCCTTGAATTTTAAATTTCTTAAATAACAAATTAATGTTAAATATTAAATTTTCTTACATTTTAATATGAAGTCCTTTGTTGTTATTTCTTCTAGACATGTAGGCTACTTAGGAGTCTGTTCTTTAGCTTTTAAATATAAGTCTTTTTTAAAAGTCTTTTTTTCTTTTTAAATCCTCACCCAAGGACATGTTCATTGATTTTTTTTAGAGAAAAGTTAAAGGGATGGGGGAGAGAGAGAAACATTGATCGGTTGCCTCCCATACATGCCCTGATCAGGGCTGGGGATCAAACCTTCAATCCGGGCATGTGCCCTGACTAGGAATCAAACCTGAGACCTTGTGGTGTATGGGACGATGCTCCAGTTAACTGAGCTACACGACCAGAGCTAAAAAAAAGTCTTTTTATTGACAGTATCTAACATAATTGTATATTCAGTGAATATGGTCTACATGATATTGATTATTTGGAAATGAGCCTTTCTTCTTGGCCTGGCTGTGGTCAGTGTTTGTAAAAGCTTTAGAGTGCTCGCACAGTGGTTCTACCTTCTACACCTTGGGGCCAGGCTTCAGTACACCCTGTTGACTTCCTGGGGAGGTAATTGTAATGTACTCAATGCCTGTGGGCTGTAGCTGCCTGTTACTGATTTATACAAATTAATTATAATACTAGAGGCCCGGTGCACAAAATTTGTGCACGGGGGCAGGGGTTGTCCCTCAGCCCAGCCTGCACCCTCTCCAATCTGGGACCCCTTGAGGGATGTCCGACTGCCCGTTTAGGCCTGATCCTGGGATCGGGCCTAAATGGGCAGTCGGACATCCCTCTCATAATCCAGGACTGCTGGCTCCCAACTGCTCGCCTGCCTGCCTTCCTGATTGCCCCTAACCGCTTATGCCTGCCAGCCTGATTAATGCCTAACTGCTCCCCTGCCAGCCTTTTTGCCCCTAACTGCCCTCCCTTGCAGGCCTGGTCCCTCCCAACTGCCCTCCCCTGCTGGCCTGATCGCTCACAATTGCCTTCCCCTGCTGACCATCTTGTGGCGGCCATTTTATGTCCACTTGGGTGCAGCCATCTTGTGTGTTGGAGTGATGGTCAATTTGCATATTACTCTCTTATTAGATAGGATAGAGGCCTGGTGCACGGGTGGGAGCCAGCTGGTTTGCCCTGAAGGGTGTCCTGGATCAGGGTGGGGGTTCCCTTGGGTCATGGGATGGCCTGGGCGAGGGTCCTGTGGTGGTTTCCAGGCCGGCTACGCCCCCTGGTGACCCAAGCACAGGCCCTGGTATCTGGGATTTATTTATCTTCTATAATTGAAACTTTGTAGCCTTGAGTGGAGACCTGAGCCAGCCAGGGTGTGCGGAAAGCTTGGCTTCTCCATTGCTGGGGAAACCCAAGCCTCCTGCTCGTTCCGTGGCCGCAGCCATCTTGGTTGGGTTAATTTGCATACTTGCTCCTGATTGGTGGATGGGCGTGGCTTGTGGGTATAGCAGAGTGATGGTTAATTTGCATATTACTCTTTCATTAGATAGGATTACTTGTGTATCTGCTATCACTAAAAATTCAAATAACTAGTCCTGGGTGTATTCTCAGTGCTTAGGAACATTGCCCCGTACACCGAAGGGTCTTGGTTTTTATTCCAGTCAAGGGCATGTGCCCAGATTGCAGGTTCAATCCCTGGCCCCAGTAGGGGTGCATGCCGGAGGCAACTAATCGATGTGTCTCTCTGACATCGATGTTTCTCTCTCTTTCCTCTCCTTCCCTACCACTCTCTCTAAAAATCAATGGAAAAATCTCCTCGGGTGAGGATTAACAACAACACAACAAATTCAAATACTAGGTGTTTTCTCTGCTTTTCCCATATAAGTTATAGTGTGCCCTTAATCTTAGTACTTTTTACTTCTTTTGGAGGGAGCCTTTTTTTTCCAATGCTAAGGAAATACATATTTGTAATCTGGGCATCTCTCCAGCCTGTCTTTGAAGTTTTGTTGGAAGAAAAGCCATTTCTTAGTGTACTAATGGATTGAATAATATATTATAAAATAAATATAAATAAATATGTGAATCAGATTGCTTTGAGCATTTTTTTCATTATCCTGACTTATTTGTTCTCTTTTCAAGAGGAAATATTAAACTTTGCTAATAGTAAGATATTAGTTCATGCCAACATTTTTTCCTTCAGATTTATGAAGCTTTTGAAAAACAACCAGAAAAGCACTTTTATTAGTGTTTCTTATATTTTAAAAATACTTGTGTTTTAAACTTTGTAAATGAAGATGCTTCGGTATAATAACCAGTGATTTCAAAGGTGGTTAACTCACTTTTGGGGACTGTGTGAAGATTGCTGTCTTCTGAGTTTTCAGTCTTTTTTTCATTCTCTTAGCTTTTTTTTTCATGTTATATCTATTCTAATTGAATGTAAATTTCATACTTACTTTTTTTTTTTAAGGTTTATTTTGTTGTTGTTAATCCTCACCTGAGGATATGTTTTCTATGGTTTTTTAGGAGAGTGGAAGGGAGGGGGGAGGAGGAGGAGAGAGAGAAACATTGATGTGAGAGAGACACATTGACTAGTTGCCTCCCTTATGCACCTGAGAGGAGTGAACCCACAACCCAGGTAAGTGGCGGACTCCAACCTGGGACCCTTTAGTCCGAAGGCCAACAGCACTCTATCCACTGAGCCAAGTGGGCTAGGGCAAAATATCTTCAGTTTGATTGACTTTGACAGCATAAGTCTGTAGGTGTAAATTCAGTTACTAAGTAGTGTAGACGTGGTGTGTATATATATTAACTGTGACACATTAAGGAATGTGTGAGGGGTCAACATCACATCAGCCACAGGATGAAAATCAGTGGATAGAACTTGGAATTCAGGTTGGGTTTAGTCAGATTGACTATAACGTGGTGAAGCTTGGGAAAGTGCAGGAGGTCGGGAAAGCAATTGGGAAAACAGAAGGGACTTGGTCCCTCGTTACAGAAGCTGGAGCTGCCCGGTGACCTTGGGTCCAGCATCGGAAGACTAGCCCTCAGTAGTTTGAATAGGTCTGAGGACAAAGTCCTTCAAACTACTGAGGACTAGTCTTCGTTAGGAGGCATAACGGACATTTCCCACAAGGCTTCTAGGGTCAGGACACAGTGAGGAGAGGCCGTGGTGAGGAGGGGCCATGGCCTGGGTGAGCTCCACAGAATCTGCTGGGTGGAGCTTTTAACCCCTGCAGTGTAGCCATCCTGACTGTAGGCTGCTGGCAGTGGGGGCCCGGCTCAGCTCTCTGGCTCTGTGGTTTTCTGCCACAACTTGAAAATTTGTAGTTTGGACAGTAATATAGATTTCAAGTAAAGTGTGATAGGAATGAAGTTAAAACAGTGTCTGACCTAGATTAGTATGACATTAAACATAAAGCATGCTATTTTAGAGGCACTGTGGTACTTCCCATGAAAGCAAGAAGTTTAACCTGCTGTGAGTCTGCACGCCACGCTCTTACGTTCTGGGTACAAAGGGAACTCACAGTATTGGAAGGGCAGAGGGTAGCCCTGTGCTGACCCTTTTCACAAGTGGCGCGGGGACACTTGAAAAGTGGCGGATCTATGCTGGAGCGCCTCAAGTGTGAAATACACAGCTGATTTCGAAGACTTAGAAGGAAAGGAGGACATAAAATCTTGTTAGTAATTTTTATACTAACTATATGTTGAAACAATATTTTAGATATATTGAGTTAAATAAATTTTTTGAAATTAATTTCACCCATTTTATTTTTAAATGAAACTATTGGAAAATGTTAAATTGTCTATGTGGTCCACATATTTGTATTGGGCAGCATTGGTATGGATGAAATGAATGAAGCTGAGCATTAAAACCAGTTAAGCAAGTAGAATTGAATGCAAAAGCCCTAAATCAGTTTTTAAAAATTAGTTTATAGAAAAATAACATCATAGAAGATAGTAGGGTATAGGGTCAAGGGAGTTAAAACCACATTAAAATAATAATTTATTCCAAAGTATTTTTCCTGAACTTGCCCTGACCAGGGATCAAACCTGAAACTTGGGTATGTGCCCTGTCCTGGGAATTGAACCTGCCACCTTTTGGTATATGGGACGGTACTCTAACCCAGCAGCTGCCAACCTTTCAGACCTCACGGACCACCAGTGGTCTGTGGACCATCGGTTGGCGACCGCTGCTCTAACCAACTGAGCCACCTGGCCAGGGTTCAGAAGCTTTTTTCTTCACTTACTTTAAGGTGTCTTGATGGCTAAGTTTTTTACTTTAGTTTTTAACTTTTATCAGTCTTATCTATTATGATTAGTGCTTTTTGTGCCTCAATTAAGAAATCTCTGTTCTAAGGTCAGAAAGATACTTATTTTTTAAAAAAAAATTAAAGCTTTTTTGGGCAGTTGAATCCTTAATCCATGTGGAGTTCATTTTCCTATTCTGTGAGAGAAGGTGTTTGTTTGTTTCATATAGATAACCAGTTTCTCCCCCTTTCCACACTGATCTGCTGTATTGGGGGCTCTTTTTGGATTCACTACACCAGGGGTCAGCACACTTTTTCTAGAAAGGGTAGTTGGGGTTCTCAGCTGAGAGAGCTTTGTTCTTTGTCCTCCCATTTGGTGGTGCCCTGATGAATGAGCCTGCCTAGGTCCCAATAAAACCTCATGTATGGAAGTTGAAATGTGAATTTTATAGCACTTTCATGTGTGTCACAAAGTATCTTCTTTACATATTGTCTTGAACTATTTAAGGATGTGAAAACTGTTCTTAGTCCATGGGCTTGTCTCCCAGACTGTAGGCTTAAGCTGTCTCCCTGGCCCATCCCAACTCCCCCTGCTTTACCTCCTGCAGCTTCCTTAGGCCCCATGGCTGGTGGCTGGGCTGGCACCCGGGTCGGGTCCTCTCACTGCCATGCAGGTGCTGTGACCAGCTCACTGAGTGCCTTGGAAGCTGGCTTGGGATTTAGTGGAAGTGTTTGTGCCTGGCCCTCTGCAATGCGTCTCTGTAAATGCCTACGATTTTCTCTGCAGAGGTTGTGCCCGTCTTTAGCTACATTGTATCCGGATACTCTTGAGTTTATTCTGCTTTTGTAACACTGCATGTTTTAAATTTGTGTTCTAATTATTTATTGCCAGGAGGTAGGAATGCTGTTGACACAACCAGCCTCATTGATACACTGATTGTTTTCAAAATGTGTCTGTTGATTTTTTTATGTTTCTGTGCTTTAATAGCGGCTGGATACTGACTGGATGATAGAGAGGTACAGGTGGGGTTTCAGGAGGTTAAGGGACTTACCTGAGATGGGACTGGGGACCAGTGTGTGGGCAGAGTTGGATTCACACCCAGGTGTTCTGGCCCCAGGCCATGCTCTTTTCTTATGAGCTACACTTAATTTCCCCCTTTCCATCCTTACACTTTGCTTTTATTGCCTGATTTCTCTGGCCACCTGTTTCCTTCCTAATTTTTAATGGGAACACTTCTGGAATTTACCCTTGTCTGGTATTTGTTGTAGCAAATTGATGGAGAAAGTACAGTTTTCCCCAGTATGGGGCTTTATCATGAATTGAGTGGTGAATTTTACTAAATGCTTTTTTTGTGATGATTGACATGATTCTGTTTAATTTACTAAATGACATTTATAGCTTTTCTAAATATTAAATTACTGGAGGCCCAGTGCACGAAATTCGTGCATGGATAGGATCCCTAGCAGCTGCTGGCTGGGCCCTCCCTTTCCTGGCTGCCCGCTGCCAGCTGCTGGCCAGGGCCTTCCTTTCTTCCATGCCGCCCCCTGGTGGTCAGTGCACGTCACAGCGAGTGATTGAACTGGTCATTCGAACTCCCGAGGGGGACATTTTGCATATTAGGTTTTTATATATAGAGAGTCTTACATTTTTGGAATAAAACCAGCATTGTGATGTTATATTATCTTCCTATCTATCCACTGTTAGATTGTAGTTGATAATTAGTATTTATTTCATGGATGAAATGGGCCCATGATTTTCTTTCCTGCTCTTGTCTGAGTGTCAGGTTAAAGATGAATGTTCTTTAACCTGACAGTGTTCTCTTCTCTAGAATAGATTGTAGGCAGAATGATATTGTGTCTTGACAACTGGTGGGACTCACTTGTAAAACTGAGCGTGATGTTTCTTTGGTGGAACAAATTAAAACTACTGCTTTTATTTTTATATTAATTATGGGAGTATTTAGGCTTTCTGTTTCTTCTCAAGTCAGTCCCAGTTACCAATTTCTTTAAAAATTTTCAAGTTTATTGTCTTGATAGAATTCTTTTAAATATCTGCTCTATTTATAGTTTAGTTTTGCTCTCTTTTTACTAATTATACTATCTATTTGTGCTTTTAAAAAAAATTTTTTTTCCCCCGGAAACTTGTCTGTCTTCTTAAACCACCAACTTTTGGCTTTGTTGATTTTCTCTTTGAATTTTTGCTTTTCTTTTCACTGACATCTCCAATTTTTAAAGAAATTGCTTTCCATCCTGGCTGGTTTTGCTCTGGGGTTAGAGCATCAGCCCAAGCACCAAGCAGTCTTGGGTTCGATTCCCGGTCAAGGGCACATACCTGGATTGCAGGTTTGATCCCCAGCCTGCTCTCTCACACATTGCTATCTCTATCTCTATCTTTCTCTCTATGCCCAGCCTTTTGCCCTTTCACTCTCTAAAAAGCAATGGGAAAAATATCCTTGGGTAAGTATTAACAAAACAAAAATTTTCTTCCTTTTACTCTGTGTTTATTCTGGAAGAATAAAAGTAAAGGTTAGGAATTACTAAAGCATGTATTTTATTATATAACTAGAGGCCCAATGCACGAAAATTCGTGCAAGAGTAGCTTTCCCGGGCTGCCGGCACCGGCTTTCCTCCGACATCTGGGCCCTGGGCTGCTTCCCTCCTCCAGCTGCCGGCAGGCACCTGGGACTTGGGCTGCTTCCCTCGGGCCACCCGCAGGCACCCAGGACCCGGGCTGGCTTCCTTCCGGCCCGGGCTTCATCAGGAATGACGTCTGGTCTAATTAGCATATTACCCTTTAATTATTATAGATTAATAGTGAAGTGGAATATAGTCTAGGATTGAAAACTGTTCCCTATTAGAGAAATATAGTCTCATCTGTTTCCTTTGTCAATTTCTTCCTCTTTTGTGCTGCTACATCAGGTAAAGAGTCAGATGTTTCAGTTAAAAAAAAATGCAAGTCAGTTGTAGCATCCATTAAACATGGCTTGCTTATCTTATATTTAACCAAAAAATTATTTTTGAACCAAATAATATCACCAGTACGGGTGTTGTCTCAAAAATAAGTGGCATGTATACAATTGAGCACCCATTTAGATGCAAACTCATCTGAACTGGGGTAGAAAGGTACTTTGAACCAGGGGAGCAAGAAGGCCTGTGCCAAGTGGTCAGCAGCTGATGCTGCAGCGAGTGGCTGCAGTGACTTCTACTAGATTCGGGTACAAGGATGGGATTTGACCCTACTGAGATGTTCTGGAGGTTCTGGCCAGTGCCAGAGAAATGAGATGTGATTCTGGAAGGGAGACAGGGTTACCATATTCGAAGATGACAACAGTTTTGTCAAGGAAATCAACCTCCAAAGTTAAAACTGTTAGAAACAAATGTGTCAGATCCTGGTGACAAATAAGTACACAGAAGTCAGTATTTTCCTAAATGTCAGCAGTCAGCAGTGAAAACAGTGTCCCCTGCAGAACTGGAGACAAAACTGGCTTCCCGGGGCATGCATGCTTTTAACAGGACTTTTCTAGGAACTGGATTGAGAAGCCAAGGAATTTTACCAAGAAATAGAAAAGGTCTGGAAAAAATCAAGACACTGTGCTCCTGGATGGGAAACTCAATGTTATAGAGATGTCATTTCTCTGAAATTAACTTATAAATTTAATGTAATTCTAATAAATGTTCACTGGAGGTTTGGAACTTGGCACAGAATATTCTTAAGTTCATCTGGAAGACCAATATATGAGAATAGCCTTTCATAAAAATGTTTGAAAGGCCCAGTAATAGTCCAGTAATGTCATATGCTTAACTTACTTTCATTTCTTTAGGTAGAGAAGGGAGCCTTTTGGTTGAGAATTTGAGTTCTGCATTTCCCTGCTGCCTGCTTGCTTTGTTAATGTCAATGTTAAATTATTTCCATTTTTTTAGGTTGGTGGGAAAGGTGGGTCTGAACATTGTCTTCTCTGTTCTGTGCACTAACCTTTGCTTCAGCCACAGTGCCCCCTGGTCTCATGCCAAGCTCCTTACTCTGACCTTACCCAGACTTCCAAGGCCGTCCCTCGGTCCTTTGCATGGACAGAACTGTTTGTAGGGGTAGCTAACATCGAATGATCTGCACCGGCTGTGGGAGGTCCCTTATCTGCCTTTCTTCTCTGAGAAAAGCTTACCAATTGGTTATTCTTCATTGTGGACAATATGGTCATTGTAGCAGACATTTACAGAGCGCTTGTTATGACTAAGGATTTGCATATGTCTCTCTATTTAATCCTCAGTGATCTGTGAGACAGGTGTCTTCCCCATTTTCTAGTTAGGAAACTAAGGCACAAAAGTTATCTTGTCCAAGATGACATAGACCAGTGGTCGGCAAACTGTGGCTTGCGAGCTACATGCGGCTCTTTGGCCCCTTGAGTGTGGCTCTTCCACAAAATACCACGGCCTGGGCGAGTCTATTTTGAACAAGTGGCGTTAGAAGAAGTTTAAGTTTAAAAAATTTGGCTCTCAAAAGAAATTTCAATCGTTGTACTGTTGATATTTGGCTCTGTTGACTAATGAGTTTGCCAACCACTGAACAGTAAGTCGCAGAGGTCAGACATCATCCCAGGCCTGACAGTCCCAGTCTGCGCAGTGAAAAAACCACAGGTGGCACAGCTCTCATACCTGCATCCAGGAGCCTCCTGCTCATGTGATTTCTGTCTGTAGTTGCTTCGTGCACAGGCTCTGCACCTAGAAGGTTGCTTGCTTGGGGCCATGCATGTTCTGACTTGAGCAGCAGCTTCTGTCTGCGGCCAGGGCCCTGGCTCAGTGCTGACTGCCTGCACCTGTCACTGCAGAGCTGCCACTGACTTGACAGCTCTCAGAGCTTACAGATACAATACTGCTTCATGAACCATATTTGATGTCAGTTGGGCTAGCCCTTTTGGGAACTGTTTGACATTGTGTCCTAAGGTTAGAGGCAGGCATACCCTTTGACACCCAGTGGCCCTACACATGGCATGTCTGGGCCCTTGTGTGCTGGGACGTGTGTGAGATTGTTCAGAGCTGCATGGTTTGTAAGAGCCCAGACCAAGAATGATCCCTGTGTCTGTCAGCCGTGGGGAGGATGAATAAATCATGGTGTAGTCCTAAAATGAAATGCCATTCAGCAGAGCAAAGCAGTAAAATATGAGTGCAAGAGACAGCATGGCTGACCCTTGAACGTGCTGTTGAGCAGAAGAGGCTGATGCGTAGAGTGTGGGCATACGATTTCCTTTGTCCTGTGGGAGTGGAACAGGCAGGGAGATAGCCAGCAGGCCAAGGTGCCCTCGAGGGCTGTCACCTCAGAGGACGGCCTCGGGCTTCGGGGACGCAGCCTGCACGTGTCACTTTATCATTTGTTAAACTCTGCATTCATGTTCTCTGTGAGTGTGTGGAAAAGTTAACATGTGCTTTATGAAGGAATTTGATGCTGGAATATTTCTGGGTGAACAGTTCACTCGATAGTCGGTGTCTGCTCTTATGTTGTAACTTGAACACAGACAGTCTCGGTTTATGAGAACAAGGAACTTTAAAAAATTCTCACCTGAGGATGTTTTATGAATTTAGAGAGGAAGGGGAAGAAAGAGGATGAAAGGGGGGAAGGGGACAGCGAGAGAGAAACTTCGATGGGTTGCCTCCCTTACACATCCCCATGGGGGATGGAACCCACAAACTAGGTATGTGCCTTGACCAGGCATTGGACTGGCAACCCACTCCCGTGCCCTCCTGCCATAAGACTGAGGATGTTTCTTTCCATATTCTCCCACTGATGGTAGGAGAAGTCCCTTGCCTTGGAGTCAGCGTGGAAGAAGGAGAAGGACATTGTTTCCAAGGAGATAGAGAAGCTCCGCCTGTCCATCCAGACGCTGTGCAAGAGTGCGCTGCCCCTGGGCAAAATTATGGACTACCTCCAGGAGGACGCAGATGCCATGCAGAACGAGCTGCAGCTGTGGCATCATGAGAACCAGCAGCATGCCGAGGCCCTGCAGAAGGAGCAGAGGTCAGGGGTGGGCCAGTGTGGGCGTGGTCAGGGGCGTTGTCCTGGTGGAGGGGGTGTGGGGTGGTGTCAGGACTCCCTCAAGTCTGCAGGCCTCGCCTCCCCCCCCCCCCCCCCCCCGTCGTCTTGGTTCCTCATTCCCATCGGGGTGTGCATTTTTTTGTAGCAGTTAGAAGGGATTTGCAGTTAATGTTCATACACAAAACAGATTTAGGCATTAAAAAATAGAGGAAACTTTGCTGTTTGGATACCATATTTTTCATGTGTTTTATCAAAATTCCCCAAGTTTTATCTGTTTACAGCTCAAAAGTATTTTTTTTTTACTCTAAAATAACTGCCAGTGAACCCATTTTGAAATTGCTACTATAAAAGAAATGTAATAGTCATTAAAAAGATTATTTTAGAATAACGTTTGATATTCGGTATTTATAATCAGTGAATCTAGGATGCATGTAACCATATCAACTGTTGTGTTTTTGCCCTAGTCATCATGTTCAGTGGTTAGAGCCTATGCCCATTCACTGAAGGGTCTTGGGTTTGATTCCCCATTAAGGGCATATACCTAGGTTGCAGGTTCGATCCCGACCTGGTGGGGGTGTGTGAGGGAGGCATCAGTGTTTCTCTCCTTCCCTCCCTCCCGTTCACCCTCTAAAAAAATCAGTGGAAAAAAGAAATACTAGCCTCCTTTGTATAAGTTTCATGTTCAGCTTCACTTTTGGTTGTGGCGGGGATGTGAAAATGAGTGGATCTTTCCTAGGCATGAGGTTTCTGCCCCTTTATGTCATTATCATGTACACTTAAATTTTTACCCTTTTTCTTTGGATGAAATAAGCACTTTTATAGTCTTTCAGTGTTTTAATTAAGAAGCAAAACTAGAATGAGATGGGATACTTACAGGCCGCTGGTTTTGTTCCGTCAGTATCACGGACAGTGCTGTGGAACCCTTGAAGATGGAGCTAGCAGAGCTGGAGCAGCTGATTAAAGACCAGCAGGACAAGATCTGTGCCGTGAAGGCCAACATCCTGAAGAACGAGGAGAAAATTCAGAAAATGGTGTACAGTATCAATCTGAGTTCAAGAAGGTGAAAGCTAAAAAATTTCAAAGATTTGAAGTCATCCTCAGTTTGAAAATAAAAAGGCAGATAGAACATCATTTCTCTTTTACTCTCAATTTGCAAAAAAAAAAAAGAATTTATAATGTTATCCAACTAATTTTCCAAGCTTTCAAAACAGTTGACACATTCACTGTATAAAAAGACCATGTTTTCTACTTTCCTCGGGTTAGACTGCTCACTTGTTATAAACAGCTCTTCCAAACACCTATGTGGGAATTACTTTGCAGGCATGTTCTGTCCGCAGCAGCCTGTGGAGGTTAGTTCTGTACTAAAGTTCTCTGGCAGGAGTGCTGTTGGTGAACAGTGGTCATAGATTTCAGTTTTCAGGTTTGGTGAGGACTTCTGCAGGTCAGACAAGGAAGGATGACTATACTTTTTGAGGCACTTTATAAATAGAATGAGGCCTGAACATGAATGGATTATATTTTTAATCCATTTGCACTTGAAAAGGGTTAATTCAGCTTGTATTTTTATAAGGATGCAGGTGAACTCTTTTTAAAACCTCTTCATAATTGTGTATAATTCTTTATGTAATTTTTTTATTGGTTCCTGTTATCTTTTGCTTGTGTTTCTAACCCGTAAAGTTCATACATTTAAGAAGGCGATTTCAATGTGGCCATCATGACATTGTCTGGACACGAGTTTGTCCCGGCCATCCTCACTTTCTTCTGCATCAGCCCTGTGCTTCCGCAGATGGGTGCTTGTGCGGCTCTGCAGGAGGCCTGCTTTCCCAGGCCCAGCAGCACATCTTCCCTTTGGACTGGTCTCTGCACCTGTGTACCCAAGAGATGGGTAGTTTAGGGGAATCTGAGAAAGAAAAACGTAAAAGGAGGCACGATTTACCAATTTTTTTGGCATGACCTTTTTATGGGAGGAGGAAATTATTTTTTAAAGCCAATTTTTATTTTAAACATGGTTTACATTTAGTTTTTCATTTACATACAATACTGTACATGTCTTTAAGTTTGTATATAAAGGTTTTCACCGTTCAGAGATGTACTTACTGGTCCTGATACTTTTATTTCTAGATGCTGTATTTATTATGTAAACCAAGGAGTGCCTGTTAAGTGTTGGAATTGCCTGAGGAAGTTTTGTTTCTCTGAGGGTTAACACAAATGGCACAGCTTGGATTTTTCTTAGTGTGATTTCCAAAATAAATCTTTTACTAAGGTAGTTATATGATTTTCTAAGCTGAGTAAGTTCAAGATCAGATTACCAAGATCTGCCATTTTAGAAACACTGGTCTTTTTCTCCTTTCTAAAGTGCACCATAAAGTTCTGTTTGATCTGATTATACTAAATAGTTTGTTGGAGGTGGGGAGGTATTCTAGCTACTAGACCTTCATATACGTACAATCTGTTTTCTACTGAATTGAATGACTTAGCCACAATCCTGAATGGCCCTGTTTTGCTTCAAGTTAAGATGTCTGCCCTTTATGAATTTGTATATATGATTAGAATTTTTGTTGCAAAAAATTACATACATTGTATGTGGGTAAAATTTTGTATGAAATAATCTTTCAAATTGTACCATAAAATTTATTTTTTCTTGTATACATAAATCATTAAAAATAATCATATTTTTTCTATAAGTGTATGGGTTGTGCAATTCAGTTCATACCTGGAAAAAATTTACAAGCATTTTTATTTTTAAAATTTTTGAATGTCCTTTTTTTCTTTGAAGAAAGTTCAGGGAAATGCACCTTTTCATTCATATTGTGACATTTGCTTCTTTTCTGTATAAATTGAAGTTTTATAAGACAAGCATTTATCAAACTTTAGGATCATTCATGAAGCTTTAGAAAGTCTCTGATTATAACTGTATCTTATGGATGAGTTAAATCCTCGTGTTACTTATTATTTTGATAAACTACACAAATGGGATTATTAAATGTTTTCTCTACTTTGGTTTATAAGTTTTCAGGAAGTATGGAGTCATACTTCATAATTTTAGTTTTAAAGTTGAGCTGAGCCCAGCCTATGTGGTTCAATGGTTGAGCATCAACCTATGAACCAGGAGGTCACGGTTCGAATTCTGGTCAGGGCATATGCCCGGGTTGTGGGCTCAATCTCCAGTAGGGGGTGTGCAGGAGGCAGCCAATCAGTCATTCTCTCTCATCATTGATATTTTTTTCTCTCTCTCTCCCTCTCCCTTCCTCTCTGAAATCAATAAAAAATATATATTGAAAAACTATTAAGTGTCAGGGCCCAGGGGACTTTAGGAGCCCATGAAAGTGTAAATTCTTAGAAGACAAAAGTGAACTTTTAAGTCAAAGCAAATATTTTAATGTGTAATATTAATATTTTTGCCTTTATATCAATGCAGTTATAAATATTTTAATATTTTCTATGGAGGAAGGGCCCATGGAGGCACAAGTGTCCCGGGCTATTGTGCAGCCTGAGTTGGCCACTGGGACTCAACACCTATTGGTCCCCTGTGGCTGGACCCACCGCGAAGGTGACCTCATTCTGCTCTCTGCCTGGGACCTAGGGAGCAGAGCAGCACCCGCATTCTTCCGGCGGGTTTTCCATTTCCAGGGATTAAGGCTCTGAAGGAAGGCGTCTTTGGGGCAGTTTCAATACAAACATGGATGCATTTAAAAATAGAACTTTCAAATAAAAACTCCTAAACCAAGGATTTGAAGCATTAAGCTCATTTGGATAATTGCAAAATCAAAACCTGGAGTCAGCATGTGGACTTGGCACTCTTGGCTTGTGGCGCCCCAGCTGAGAGCAGGCCCGGCTCCCCCCAGAGCCCTCCTGTCGCCTGTAAAACTGCACACCCATGTCGCTATTTCCCCTCCTGCCACACCTGCCAAAACAACCATTGGTGGGATTAAAATAAAAGTCTTGGACTCCTCACCGATGAACAAGGTCACAATTAATAAAGAGCCAAGTAGTCCCTGGTGAGTTGGACTGTGTTATGGGGTCCCCTCACTTCCTCCCTGCACCCCCAAAAGGATGAGCCTGGCAGAACCCAGCCTGTGGGGCGCTTCATGTCCACGCTTGACCACCACCTGCCAACCTGCAGACCCTGCCCTAGACACGGGCTCACTGGGGCCTGCACTCCTGGTCTCCTGCTGTAGGTGACTATTAAACTTCCAGGAAGTTTTCAAGCCATTATGTTAAAACAGGAATAGTAGCCCGGCCGGTGTGGCTCAGTGGTTGAGTGTCAACCTATGAACCAGGAGGTCATGGTTCAATTCCTGGTCAGGGCACATGCCTGGGTTGTGGGCTTGATCCCCAGTAGGTGTACAGGAGGCAGCTGATCAATGATTCTCTCTCATCATTGATATTTCTCTCCCTTCCTCTCTGAAATCAATAAAAATATATTTTAAAAAATAAAGAGTAGTAGATACTGAAAACTCATCACTTTCTTTTATTACATTTTACTGTTCCCTATGCCCTTGAGGTTGCCTGTGCCTTGTATCCATAGGATGGAAATACTTTGTGCCAGGGCCCAGCTCTTCCTGACTCAGGTTCAGCGCAGTCACTTCTGGCCAAGGTGGGAGGAGTCGTACCGTGGAAATGGGCAGATGCCATAGGGTGAAAGATAATGATGCACATTAATCAAAAAGTGTGTTTTATCTGCAGCTGTTCATTATGAACAGCACAAAAAATGGAGGCTGTTCCTTCCAGGGTTCAAAAACTATCATTCAGTCCAGCAAGGAAGTCACCCGTGTCACTGCCGAGAGAGTGACATCCTTGCAGCTCCCGCTTTTCTCTTGTTAAAGTAAGTGAAGGTCAGGACTACACTGGTTTCTCACCTGCAACCATAGTTTGGCTATGGATTCACCAGTTCAGCAAAAATCAGCAAAAGCCTATGAGAACCAATCGTCTACATGGAAGTTACAAAAGAGAGCACGTTATATTTTATTATATGGAAATTGTGGGTTACACATCTCTATCTCACTAATTTTTTCAAAATATGTATATGTCATTGTTAACATAATTCACCTCCCCCGGACCAGGGGAGGAGGTGGTCGCTGGTTTGGTCCTGTAGGTTCTGACTGGGAGCTAGGGCTCCCTTAGTGTCCTGGGCATCACCCCTGTGGGAGGCAGAGGGGCCCCTGGAGAAATCAGCTCTCCTCCCACGCCAGGGTAGGCCCTGGAGATCACTTCTTATAACCCGGGGTTTGTCCTTCCTTCTAAAATCATCTGTTTCCTTAACAGCTCCTTCCAGTTGTGTTCCCTGAGTCCCCCGCCGCAGTAAAGGCCAGTGTGCTGGATCTGGGAGCTGGTGGAGGGGCTGCTGGGACGGCTCCAGGGAGGGGTGCTGATTGCTTTCCAAGTGACTACACCTATCGTCCTTCCCCACAAAATAGCCACTTGAGGTTCCAACAGACATGTTTAAGGGCTTCGAATATGGCCTCCTACCTGTCAATTTATGCACATACAATACACACATAAGCACACATATTTACACTGTTCTCAAACCATTACTTGAATAGCAGCATGCTAGTTCACTGAACGGATACCTTATTTTGGTTCAGTTGCAAGTATTTTCTCATTCCATAATGCTTTCTTCATTGCCAAATACATCTCATTCCTCATTCCCCCCCCTCCACCCCCACCCCACAATGGCCTAGCACAGTGTCAATTCCATAAAAGGTCCATATAACTTTTTTTACCATTTATCATTTTATTGGACTTAACAAACGACATTTTGCATGTCATTTCCCCCACCCCTTTTTATTGTGGTAAAATACACATAACATTTACCATTTTACCATCTTTAAGTACACAGTTTAGTGGTATTAAGCACATTCACATTGTTGTGCAGCCGTCACCACCATCCCCAGAACGTTTACGTTTTCCCAAACGGAGATTCCTCCCCATTAAACAGTAATTCCCCAGCCCCGCCTCCGGCCCCTGGCCACCCTATTCTACTTTCTATCCCCAAGAATCTGGCTACTGTGGGTCCCTCGTATATGTGGACTCAATGGTATTTATCCTTATGTGACGGGATTAATTTGCTCAGCAAAATGTCTTCGAGGTTTATCCTTGTAGAAGGTGTCAGAATTCATTTTCTTCTCAAGGCTGAGTCGTAGTCCATGTGTGTCTGAACCACATTTATTTATCCATTCATCCATTGATGAACACTGACTGCTCTCACCCCTTGGCCATTGTGAATAATGCTGCTGTGAATAGGGGGAACACACATCTGTTTGTGTACTTGCTTTCCATTCGTTTGGATATGTACCCAGAGTTCGAATTGGTAGTTCTCTGTAATTTTTTTGAGGGTCTGCCGGGCTGTTTTCCACAATGGCTGGACCATTTTCTATTCCCTCCAGCTGAGCACAAGGGGCCATTTCCCTACATTCTTTGCCACCCTTGATATTTTCGTGTTCCATATTTTAAAAATCCATCCTTTCAAATTATTGGGCAGAATGTGATATCTATGTGTGATCATGCTGTCGTGTCTGTGGATTGTCTTGTCCAAATCCATATCCTAGTAGACATTTTCTATGGGATTCATCACTTATTGACAGCTGTTTTCAAGTCTCCCACCCACTCTGACGGTTAATTGACTTCTCCTTGATATATTTTGTCATCAAATCTATCTGAATTCTTATATTTTAATATTGTCTTGTAAACATTTGGTTTTTGTTGTTACGAAGGATTTATTCCCTTTGGGTTTATTATACCATCTCATTAAAATGAGCTATTTTCCTCTCTGTTTTTTGTTTTTTTTTTCAGATCCACTTTTTTTTTGGGCCTTGCTTTGGAAAAAGAAAAAATTTTATCCTATCTTTCTTATTCACTTTGTTTAGATCTGTCTGGTTTGGAGATAATGCATTATATGGTTGTTATTCTGGTGGTTACCTCAGCAACTCTAATACTGACAGTTTACATAATCCAATATGTATCCAAATCTTCAACTTCTGTTCAACAATACAAGGACACCCTCAACTTATATGCTTTATTATCTGGTCTTGTAGTTTTGTCCGTTTCTTAGCTCACGAATTAAAGGTTTTATTGTTGTTCAGGCAGCCAAGGTTTGTCCAAATTTAGCCATATGCTTAGCCATTTCTGTTATTCCTTCTTGCACCTCAGCCCTACCCAGCATCCATTTTTCTTTCTAAAATTAACCCTGTAGAATTTACATTCCAGAACAGGATGATGTGCAGGCGTGGAATACCTGCACACTCACCAAGTGCCTGGATGGCGGTTAGTGAGGACGACCTGCCCTCACACAGCCCGGTCTGTCAGCAGGAGGGGCTGCAGGCCCCGCCATCCTGGTCCCAGGCCACCACAGCGCCACCTCCAGGCTGTTGGCAGTCTCTGGGGGTTGCTGTCTTCGTAAAAGGTGTGCGGGGAAACTGGATTAAACTGAACAGACTTCCTACAGGAAACACAATCATGCTGCTGCTAACGTCGCTTTTATGGACGTTTCCCCAAGAAATATTTCTCGCTGGAAAAATAAATTCACAGGATACAGTTAAACCACTTGGTGTGTATGTTGGCCTGGGCGCCTCGTAAGTGCTTCAGCAAATGGGCCACCAAATAAAGAGAAGAAGGCTGGCTTTGTTCACGTCCAGTAACAATGATCTTTATTACCTGTGACCCAGGGCATTCTGTTACATGTGGGCTCAGAAGCAGCCTTTCCTTGGGCCCCTGGGCCTGACCCCTATGTGACCGCTGTGTTGGGGAGCAGCAGTGGGGGTGGCACTGCATCCCCTGGATAAAGGCAGCCGTCTCAACTGCAATCCATGGTTGAATGGCATGTGTTTTCTGTCTAATGATCCTTGAAAAAATAAATTTATCTGGTCTTCAAACATCAGAAAAATTAATTTCTGAAAAAAAGTTTCCAAAGCAACGTGCTTTTTAAAATATACAGATATATTTTTACTGATTTGAGAGAGGAAGGGAGAGGGATAGAAACATCCATGTGAGAATCATTGATTGGCTGCTTCCTGCATGCTCCCCCACTGGGATTGAGCCCGAAACCCAGACATGTGCCCTGACCAGAAACCGAACTATGACCTCCTGGTTCATAGGTCGACACTCAACCCCTAAGCCATCCTAGCAATGTGCTTATTTTTTTTTAAATTATTGATTGATTTTAGAGAGAAAGATATAGAAAGAAACATTTATTTGTTGTTGCAATACATTCATTGGGCCCAAGGAAAGGGTGCTTCTGAACCCATAGGGTAACAGATTGCCCTGGGCTACAGGGAACAAAGGTCATTGTTACTAGACTTGAAGTCAGATCCGCAACCTTGGTGCATTGGGATGATGCTTCAACCAACTGAGCTACTCAGCCAGGGTTAGCAAAGCAATGTGCTTTTGAGCAGTGAGGCTCAGAGGAGCTACATGGCTGTGCTGTCTTCTTTTATCTTCTTTCTGTTCATTTTTTGCCTGTTCTTTTGGGGAACTCCTCCTTCACTCCAGTGCCCTGGTGGAGGCCCCAGGGATGGGGCTTCACTGGCCCCAATGAAGGGCACAGGGCCACAGCAGGGAAATCAGAATATTTCCTGTGAGTGACATGTGATGTGGGTGAGTGATGGTGTGTCCTGCAGTTGCTGAGCTAGGAGTTTGAAGGCCTGCGGTGATGCCACACAGAGGAAACTGTTACAGTGCATGCTGCATGAAGAAGAAAGCAAGGCTGCAGATATCTGAGACCTAGGGCCAGACTTTGAGCTCCTGGATCCAGCCATGCCTGAAGACCATCCCATCCTGGACATTTCTGTTCTATAGATGTCTTAGCAGGTGTGATGGTTCAATTTCATCTCAGCTTGGCTAGGTCGTGGTGCTCAGTTATTTGGTCAAATACCATTATAGATGTTGCTGTGAAACTATTTTGTAAATGGGATTTAACATCTATAATCAGATGGCTTTAAATTGAGGCCATTTCCCTTAACAATCTGGGTGGCCCTTATCCAGTCAGTCGAAGGGTTTAAGGGCATAAACAGGTGACCCTGAGCAAAAGAACTCTGCCTCAGGACTGCAGAGAAGACACCCTATTGAAGTTTCCAGCTTGCTAGCCTGCCCTCCAAATTTTAAGATAACGTTGGCTCTTGTTGAGTTTCTGGCCTGGATTTCAGAATGCTAGCCTTCACAGTCACGGGAGCCAATTCCTTAAAATAAATCTAAGTATGTCCATTGTTTTAGACATAATGTTATTGTATACCTAATAGACTACAGCAGTGGTCGGCAAACTCATTAGTCAACAGAGCCGCAGTTTGCCGACCCCTGGACTACAGTATAGTGTGAACATATCATTTGTATGTACTGGGAAACCAAAAAGATCATGTGACTGGCTTTATTGTGATATTTACTTTAGTGCTGTGGCCTGGAACAAGCCTGCAATGCCTCCAAGGCCTACCTGCACATACCTTCACTGAAAAACTTCATTGTTGCCCTGGCCAGTGAGGTTCAGTTGGTTGAGTGTCGTCCCAGGCGCAGGGAGGTTGCTGATTCAGGTTGTAGGCTTGATCCCCATGCATGCAGGAGACATCCAATCATAGTTTCTCTCATCATCCATGTCTCTCTCTCCCTCTCTGAAGTCAATAAAACATATTAAAAACTTTATTGTTAAAAGAAATGCTAACTAACATCTGAGACTTCAGCGAGTGTTAATCTTTGTGCTGGTGGCGGGTCTTGCCTTGATGTTGATGAAAATGCAATGTCTCCAAAGCACACTAAAGTGAAACACAATACAGTGAGGTCTGTGCACAGCCTTGGAGTCCAGGCTTCAAGCAGGGGCTGCTGGGCCACAGGAACTTGGCCACAGTCACCTGACTGGCCCAAGCTCTGTCCCCAGAATGTGAACCGAGAGGCTCAGGTTGGAGGTGGATGTCTGAGCTGATGGCAGAGGGTCAGGCTGGAGTCTTCGACTTGGTGGGACCAATGGCCAGTCACAGGGGCCAGGAAGGCCATGTGCAGAGAGGGCCAGGCAATGCACAGGGACAGGCAGAGGAGGTGTGGTGAGCTGAGAGAGACAAACAAAGACAGAAAGACAGGGTGCTAAAGAGACAGTCAGAGAAAGTAAAGTTCAGGGAAACAGTGAGAGACAAAGATAGAGACAAGGAGAAATCTATAAGAAAGGGGGGGGGGGGAGCTGAGACCCTTAATCCCTTATTACAGCTGCAAAACCCCTTTTCCAAAATAAGGTGCCAGAGGTGAAGAAGTGGACTCATCTCTTTGGGGACTCTCATTCACCCCCTTCCCTGGCCATAGGCTCACCCTGCCTGAATGAGATGGCCGTTGAGAGACTTTATCCATTTGTTCAATAATCAGCCCTGGGGACTCAGGTGAGAGAATCAAGATTTCCGCGTGACCAGAGGCAGCTTTCCAGGAATGCCATGTCTGCCAGGGTAGATAGGCTAGGACAGCCCGTGGCAGTGAGTCAGGGTGAGAGGCACCTACTGGAGACTAGATGGGTGGAATTTGGTATCGGGCCCAGGCACCCAGCTGCTGGGGAGGGACTGGGGGAGGCATCAGGCGAGCTGGCCATCCCAGGGCGGGGTGCTGGAATGGAGAGGTCCCACGTGTGTAGACACTGAGCTCTGGAGGGAGTGTTGGAAACTGCAGGGGTGGGGAGGCTGGAGAAGCATGCTTTTCTTTAACTGCGTCTGGAACCCGCTCAGTCAGGGCAAACTGAGGTCGTTGGTCATCCTGGAGCGGGGAGTCACCCTCTAAGAACCTGCCACTTCTGTTGCGAGGCATAGGTTCAGGCGTCTCCCTGCTCTGATTCTGAATACCCCTCCCCACTCCCCCCTTCCCCCTCCATCCCCCCAAGCCATAGCGCACAGTAAGTGCTCACCTGGTCTCATCCAGCTCTGTGCCTCCTGATACCTGTGGAAAGCTCAGACACCTGTGGGGACACACAGAGGGCACCTGCATGCCAAGGCTGTCCTCCGTGGCCCAGCAGGTCAGTAGGCTCAGGGTCCAGGGTGGGCGGTGTGTGTGTAGGAGGCTTTGATCCCTGCTTCTCTTCCAGGGAGGGCAGCGAATGAGGCGAGTTCCCACCCAGGGAAGGGGTGTGGGAGGAGGTGGGCCTGGCCCCTGTTTAGCATCTTGCTGCTCTACTCAGCATAGGGACACGGTCCTGGGCACTAGCAGCCATGGCACTGCTGCCCATTCTGCTCCGAGGCTCTCACACCGGGAAGTGCATGGCACCTTCCATGGGATTCTGTGTCTTCTCTACAGCCCTGTAGCAGGAGTTCTTATTCCATCCTACAGACAGGAGAATGAGGCCTGCAGGAGCTGCTCTTTGTCCAGGTCCCTCAGCCAGAAGGATGTGGCCTCGGGGCTCCTGACTACTCCTTTCTAGGGCAGACAACTCTGTGGATACCAGCTCCCCACCGGAGGCTCTGAGGAAGGCAGGCCTGCAAAGCAGGGCTGATCAAAATGTTTCCAGGGCAAAGCCCAGAGTGCAGGCTGCCCCGATTTGTGGTCTCCCCTGGGTAAACCTGAAGAATGCCTCTGCTCCCTCCTCGGGGCCAAGGGCAGAAGGGGGGGGGAGGGGTTGACGCAAAAGAGATCTCCAAAAGAGGGGGCGGGGGCCGATGTCTCCTGGGAGGAGCCGCCCCAGTGCAGGACCACAGGGGGGTGAACCAGGAGAGCTGCTTGTCTCCTGTGCTGCAGGGTGGCATCTGGTCCCCATTCCCAGAGCTGAGCTGTGGGGGTCTAGCTGCCAGCAGCACCAGCACCCCAAACTCTGGGGTGAGGTCCTCCCCACACGCAGCAGTGAGGCTCAGGCTTCCAGCCGCCCTGCACACCTGCGGTATTTGCAGAAGAGGCCCCTGGCTCTCTGAAGCGGGAAGGGAACCCAGGTGGGACTAGTGGCTGGTTAATATGAGGAGTCCCAGCTCCTTCCCAGACCTCCTGAGCCAGAAAACTATTGTTGGGCATTTTTGCTATAAAAATTATGTTTAATGAGCACCGCTGTAGCTAAATCTCTCACACGCCTTAAAATAAATGCTTAGAAGAGGAATTTCTTTTTTTTTCTTTTCTTGTTAATCCTTACTAGAGGATATTTTTCCCACTGATTTTTAGAGAGAGAGAAAGAGAGATCAATATGAGACAGAATGCATCGACTGGTTGCCTCTTGCACGTGCCCCAACCGGGGTCAGGGCCCAGGGACCAAACCTGCAACCCAGGTGCATGGCTTTGAATAGGTATTGAACCTGAGGCCCTTTGGTGCGAGGCCAACACTAACTATTGAACACACTGGCCAGGGTGGAATTTCTAATTAAGGATTACAAACATTTAAAAAAAATACATATTTTTGGAGAGGAAGAGATAGAAACATCAATGATGAGAGAGATTCATCAATTGGTTGCCTCCTGCAAGCCCCCCACTGGTGTTTGAGCCCAAAACCTGGGCATGTGTCCTGGTTCATAGGTCAACACTCAACCACTGAGACACACTGGCTGAACAAGGATTAGGAACATTTTATGCCAAGCCATGCCCCAGAAATATTGGGCTAGACTCCAAGGAGGAGTCATTATGGGATGTTGGGCGTTTTATTTTGGGGACATAGATGACTGGGCACTACAGAGAGGCCTGAGCTGTCAGATAGCAAGAGGATTCAGGATGTGTGTGATTATAGGGTGGGTGGAAGTGGGGAAGCAAATGCAAGGGTGCTGCTGGGACTTGGAGGGGGCAGGGACAGCTCCCACTTTGCCTGAGGTGGCACTCACCCTGTTGGTCCAGGCTGGTGCTGGTGGCACACCCAGGGTGCCCATGACTGTGATGGCATGGTCACATTTCTGTTGACTGCAGTCATGTGATCTGAATGAGTTTCCTCCACAGCAGTCACTGGGCAGCCCTTTGTTGGTGGGTGTTTGGGGCTTAAAGGACCCAGAGGAAGTGGGAACCTAGATAGAAGGTGAGGATTGAGGAGAAAGGGTTTGAATCCTGTCTCAGCCATTGTGTGTTTTGTGCATGGCAGGGAGCCCCTGACCTCAGGTCCTGAACAATGGAGTGAGGGTTAGTGCTACAGCCAGCACCTGCTGGTGTTGAGAACACTGCCCAGAGTCCAGCAGGCATTTCGGAAGAGAGGGTGGACCCACTGGAGCTTCAGGTCCTTCTACAAGAGACAGAGTTCCTAGGGCTACATGAGAGCCAGGCCCAGGCATGTCACCTCTGGTCAGGCCATTGAACCCCTCAGTGCAAAGGTGCTGATGACAGGGCAACCCCACTGCAGGTATCACCTGGAAGCCTCAAAAATCTCTCTGTCCAGGCCACACCCAGACCAACTGCAGGGGGGTCTCAGGTGTGGGGGAGTGGGACCATGCTTCCTTTCTTGTATTGTGGTAATCTATATATATAAAAGCCTAGCGACCGGAACAGTGGAATGACCAGTGCTTCTGACGTGCATTGCAGCAGCCAACCAGCCTGATTCAGGCCTGATGGGCCCCCAACACCCCGATTGGGGGCGGGGCCGGCCAGCCAACTGCCCGCAGCCCCTCCCCTCTGCCGGCCCGATGGGTCCCCATTGGGACGGGCCGGCCAGACCCCAGCTGTGCACGAAATTGTGCACCAGGCCTCTAGTATATACATAGTAAACATTACCACCTTAACCTTTTAAAAAGTATATTCACATTGTAGTGCAACCAATCTTCAGAACTTGATTATCTTCCCACCCTGAAACTGTCCATTAAACTCACTTCCCCTCTCCCTCCCCCAGCCCCAGGCACCCACCCTTCTACTTTGTCTCTATGATTCTGACTACATTAGGAACCATATATAAGTGGAATCATAGTGTTTGCCCTTTTTGTGACTGGCTTATTTCACTCAGTATAATGTCCTCAGGCTCATCCATGTTGAAGCCTGTGTCAGAATGTCCTTCCGTTTCAAGACTGAGTAATATTCCATTGCATGGGCAGACCACACTTTATCCATTCATCCCCTGATGAATGCTTGGGTTGTTTCCAGGCTCCCTGTTTTGAAAACTCCCATGTGCTTCTGTGTGCAGTTCTAGTTCCCTGCAGGGCAGCACCATGGGCGTCACCCTGGCCCTAGTGCCAAGGGTGCTCTCTGCTGTTATCAAGTCCAAACAGTTCTCCATGAAGTCCCCTTCTTCCAACAAACACCAGGAGGGCCTGCCAAGTTTGCAGCAGGTGGGCCAGTCTCAGCAAGGGACACCAGCTCTCATTTTTGTAGCTCCCCTTACTCTAGCCCAGTTCTGTTATTACAACACAAGAAGGGCCAGCGGGTCACATGCACAGTGTTGGGGGAGCGAAAGGGGGGGGGGGCCTCCCGCCTCACACTCATCAGTTACCGACTGTACCTCCCACTTCACCTCTCAAACCTGTCCATGTGCGCCCTCCCAGCATCCACTGAGGCCCTCCTGCCCCTTCTGCAGAAGCCTTCTCTCTAAGCCTGTGGGGAGCACGGAGGGAGCCAAGGGAACCCATGCTAAAGCACCGACTCAATGCACATGATTTGATAGCAGTTTGTGGAAGGAATTTTGGGGGAACATTCATCGAATACCAAGTTAACATTAAGCCCAGCGCTGTGGTAACCCTCCAACTAAGCCTGCTGCGGGAACAGAGCTGGGAGGCCCGCATCTTCGCATCCACGCGCTCCGGGACTGCTCCGAGCCCACGGCTGAGCGCGGGGACATAGTGGAGCGAGGTCGCTGCTGCCCGGTCCAGGCTTCCCCGCACCCGCACTCCCGGGGACCTCCCAGCCGCGAGGCTAAGGTCGGGCTCGAACCGGCCTCCGGACCCAACCGAGGCCCCGCCCACACCCGCCAGGCTGATGGCCACGCCCTTTCCGTGGGGGCGGGGACGGGCGCGACCAATCGCAGTTCCCGGGGCCTCGCGAATTAGGCCCCGCCCCCGGCGAGCGTGTTTTCCCAGACTCCTCTGCGTGTTGTGCGGGGAAAGAGCAAGTTCGCCCTCCGGTCGGGAAGCGAGGCGGGACGCGGAGGCCTCGGGATCCCGTGCGGGCGGGGCGCGGTCGTCAGAAATCGTTACCCGGACGCGACCTACCTGCCCGCGGCGCCGGAAGTGGTCGCCGTCCCGCTGGTTCCGGTCGGCGGGGCTCGCTGGGGCCGGGGAGGCGGGCAGCGGACGGGCCGAAGGTCGGAGTGCCCATGGCAGAGGGCGGCGGCCCCGACGGGCGGGCCGCGCCCGGGCCCGCAGGTAACGTGCGGGCAGCGGGGTGAGGGCAGGCCTCTGCGATCTTTCGCTCCTCAGCCTGGCGGGAGCAGCCCCCGCGCCGGACGTCTTTTCCCAGGGAACTTGCATCTTTAACTGCCTGCCGGTTAGGACCCCAAGTATGAGCATAGTGGTCACCTTCCAGCTCTGAGGGCACCTGCCAGGGAAGACACCCACGCACAGCGGTAACGCCTTCGCAGCGAGCTTTCTGTGACGGCACATCCAGAGGAGGCAGCCCTGTCATACTTTGGTTTAGGCAGCTGGAAGGACTCACGCCCACCACTCACAATAGCCATCTGACTTAGGGTCTCTCCCTGAAATATTCCTACTGTGCAGATGTGAATCGGCAGGGGCAGTGCATCATTCGCAGGTGTCCAGGACAGCTTCACTATTAACCTGTGGTGGGATCCCCTCCTCGCCTGTTGTCTGAATTTGTCCTGTGTACCAGCCGCTTTTGTGTGCTCTGGACTTTACATGCTCATATGTGTCTTTGGAGAGAGACCCCCTCCAAAGAGCTTATTAGTCCTTAGTAATAAACAAGAACCTTACTACTGTTACTCCTAGGCATGCCATGATTTAAGAGACAGTGTTGACTTGGAGACCAGAGCAAGTAGCATTTTGCATTCCTCCCTCCCTCCTGCAAACATTCACTGAGAGCCCAGTATTGGCTGGGCCTTGCTGGAGTTGGGACACCCCAATGAACAAGAACAAGTCAGGCAAGACCCCTTCTGCCCTGGGCTTTGGTCGGTATTGGCTTTGACCCCTGAGACAGCCAGAGCCTTAGGGCCTGGGATATCATTTCATGTGAGAGTGAGGGTTGGAATGAGGTGTTCAGTTGGGAAGAGAGGAGGACTGACAACTGCTCCCCAGTGGAGAGAGGAGTCTTGTGGGAGAAAGGTTGGCGCTGTCCTTACATACAGGGGCTTGTATCCAGAAGGCACGCAAAAGAGGTTTGACTTGAATATAAAAAACATCTTCAGCACTGGAAAAAGCCTGCCTGTGGAGGGGTGTGCTGTACAGCTGTACTTGGTCCCACGCTGGCGTGGTGGGGATGTGAATGCAGGCAGCCTGAGGTCCTCACCTTTCCTCCTGCCCGGCTGTGTAATCGTTTTCAAAAGTTTTGTTTTACTTAGGATCTTCTATATTAAGTAGGTTTGGCTCACCATCCCCCATCTCACCCATGTTTTTAGAATTATTATTCTTGTCAGGTTTGGTGTCAGGAATGTGCTACTTCTAATAAGGGAAACTTTTTATATTTTTCTGTGCTCTGGAAGTTTCTGGAGCATGGGAACGATTTATTCTTGAGGGAAAGGGATTGCTGTAGGTGGCGCCCCATTTGGTTGGCGTGGGCAGGATTTCCCGGAGCTGACAGGAGCTCCTCTCTTCAGTGCAGGTCCTAATCTGAAGGAGTGGCTGAGGGAGCAGTTTTGTGACCACCCATTGGAGCACTGTGAGGACACGAGGCTCCATGACGCCGCCTACGTGGGGGACCTCCAGACCCTCAGGAGCCTGTTGCAGGAGGAGAGCTACCGCAGGTGAGCTGTCAGGGGGCTGCCCCGTACTTGGGCCCTGTGGGTTGGCACGAAACTGAGGCTCACAACCCAAGTGGGAGGCACACTGTCTGGTTGCAGGTGATGCCTTCCAATTTTAGAGGACAGGGAACAAAAGAGATGGAGGAGTGGTCAGACTCCTAGGAGATAGCCAGATACTGAGGCCTGGGAGACCTGAGTTCAAGTCCAGCTCTGTCATTTGACCTTTATATTTTCAGGCAGCTTTTGCCTCGTGGTGTCAGCTTCTTCTGTGTTACTCCTGAGGCAGCACTGTTACACTCTTCAGCAGCGGTAGCCATGCCCCTTTGAAAGTCTCTGGCTCTTTATGCTAAGTGGTATACTACATTCACCTATCTTGTATATTTTCTTCTGGTTATCTATCCCTTGGGGGTTCAAATCACCTAATGTACCACACCTGACCTCATTCCTGGTGTACTCCTCTCTGGCTTCGCAGGTCCTCGGTCATCTGCCTCCAGGGCCTGGGGATAGCTGTCTCAGCATCCAGGCGTGTGCTGGGTGCTCAGTTTCTCCTTCACTTTGTCCATAGTGCCCTGCCTGTCACCCTGCCAACTCCTGTCTGTCCCTCTAATGCGGCTCAAGCCCTTTCTTCCCAGCAGTGGACTCTTGGCGGCTCCTTCTTCCTACTTGGGACACCTGGGAGAGCTCAGGGGCTTTCTTCTTTCTGGGGTGTTTTCTGATTGCTTGGGTGCCTAAGACTGGAGTCCCAACTAGATTTGAAACTGCAACCAGAACAACACTATGCTTTTTCCGTGTTTTTCTTTTCCCTTCAGGACTGAGTTGAGAGAAGAAATGCCTGCATGTAGACACGGAATCCAATACCAACTTTGTGGATAGTTCCCCAAAAAAGAGTTTTTGCCCTGACTGTGTGGCTCAGTTGGTTGGAGCATCATCCTGTGCACCGAAAGGTTGCAGGTTCGATCCCTGGTCAGGGTGCCTATGGACGGCAACTGATAGATGTTTCTCTCTCACATAGATATTTCTCTCTCCATCTTCTTTCCTCTCTCTCAAAAATCTTTGAAAATAACCCTGATTGGTGTTGCTTAGTGGTGAGAGCATTGACCCGCACACTGCAGGGTTGTGGGTTCAATTTCTGTTGAAGGCCACGTAGCTGAGTTTCAGGTTCAATTCTCAGCCCTGGTCAGGGTGTGTGCGGGAGGCAACCAACTGATGTGTCTCTCTCACATCGATGTTTCTCTCTCTCTCTCCCTCCATCCCTCCTTCTCTCCCACTCTATGAAAATATCAATGGAAAAAATGTTCTTGGGTGAGGATTAACAAAAAGAAATAATATTTAAACAAAACAAATGAAAATATATTCTCTGGTGAGGATTAAAAAGAAAGGGTTTCTAACACTATAGAAATAGGTTTCTTTCTGCTTTTCCTTATAATACCTCAGTATTAATCCCTTACAACAGATATTAATATTAAGAAAAAGCTCTAAATGTCCATAAAGAATTGTTATACAAAGACATCAGGTGGATTACACACAGATATTCAATGTGAATGACTCAAGTCCAAAGCAAACCTTAATTTGCTGCTTACCAGTAGAATAAAATAGCAGAATAACGTAGAGTTCAGCTAGGTTTTAGATGCATGGTCTTTATATTGCTTTTTCAAGTACTTCTTTCTATACTCAAGTACAGTGGCCCTCCTGCTTGCTGACGGTGTTTTTGTTGCTATGTATTTCTTTGGTGAGGTGGCCTGGAGCGTTCCTTGGCCTTCTTGGCCAGTGGAAGCTAGTTCCCAGCTGAAGGATGAGCCCGGACCCACTGCACGTTTCTGGGTCACTGCTCCTGTGGTCTGGGTTCCTGAGTGGTGTCCAAGGTTGCTTGGGGAACTTGAGGTGAAACGTGCTTCAGTTGGTGGCTTGGAGGGTCAGTGAGTTGCACGGATGGCATTCCTGGATAGGGAGCCCTGGGCTGATTGTCACTTCTGATGAGCGCTGAGTCTGCACAGGTTCCCTCTATTGGTGTTGGCCAGGAGTGTAGGCCCTGTGCAGCTTTAGTGGTTCCTACAGGCTGTTATTTGTGCTGTGTCAGATCAGAGGGATCACAGTAGTCATCTAGTCCCAGGGAGAATACCAAGGCCCAGAGCGTGGTCCAACCTTAAGCCTTCGCAGGTAGGCCCAAGCTGGGGAAAAGGGGCCTGGAGGCCTGACCAGATGCCCATAAGTGCTGTCCTCCATGCTGCCCCGCCTCCCTAGGCAGACCCTTTCCCTCTCTGGAGCAGCCCGAGATCTTCTCTAGAATCCATCCTTGTACCTGGGCCTCGGATTTCTTTTCTGTAGAATGGGTCCAGCAGTGTGAACATGTGAGCGCTGTGGAAGCAAAGAGGTGACTGTTTTAGGAGCTTGGCCCCTTATTATGTTTCCTAGTCTCCATACGAGGGGAGGCGCAGCAGCTTATGGGTTTCCCAGTGCCGACCCTCATGGCCTGGATCCCTGTGTTCTCTCTCAGCCGCATCAACGAGAAGTCCGTCTGGTGCTGTGGCTGGCTTCCCTGCACACCGCTGCGCATCGCGGCCACTGCTGGCCATGGGAACTGTGTGGACTTCCTTATCCGGAAGGGGGCCGAGGTGGACCTCGTGGATGTGAAGGGACAGACGGCCCTGTATGTGGCCGTGGTGAATGGACATCTGGAGAGTGCCCAGATCCTCCTGGAAGCCGGGGCTGACCCCAATGGAAGCCGGCACCATCGCAGCACCCCGGTCTACCACGCCTCTCGCGTGGGCAGGGCCGACATACTGAAGGCCCTCATCAGGTCAGTACTGGCAGGCCTGGCCCCCATGGCCTCTGACGGCCACCATGGGTAACTGCAGCCATGGTCTCACTCCTTGTTTTCCATATTTGCTTGTTGTTGTTTTTCTCTCTCTCTCAAATTAGACTTGTTAGAGGATTTGTCTATTTTGTTAATCTTTTTAAAGAGTTTCTTCTTACCTGTATCAGTTCTCTTATTTTTTTTTTTTACTGATTAATTGCTATTTTTAATCTCTGTTTTCCATAACTTTTGAGTTATATGCCTATTCACTTTTTTCTTTATTAATAATGTAAATATTTGCCTATAGCTTTGGCGATTCCACTAGGCTTTTTCCTCATTTTTAAATGCAGTTGAAGTTGAGGTCTTCTTTTTTTTTTAAATATGTATTTTTATTGATTTCAGAGAGGAAGGGAGAGGGAGAGAGAGATAGAAACATCAATGGTGAGAGAGAATCATTGATTGTCTGCCTCCTGCACACCCCACACTGGGAATCCAGCTCCGCAACCTGGGCATGTGCCCTGACTGGGAATACAACCATGACTTCTGGTTCAATGCTCAACCACTGAGCCACACTGGCCAGGCAAGTGTAGTTCTTCTTTGTTCTTATAGTTATGGAGAAGAAAGTTTTATCTAATTGTATGGTATTGTGCTCAGATTTTATGGCCCATCTAATTTCCATGTTGGGGTTCTTTGAATTAAATATCTTTTTGTGAATGTGAGACTACATTGTTGTGGGTGCTTGTTCCAAAGTACATGACCATGGGTGTTTTGTTTGCGTAGTACAATATGGTTGCCTCAATTATGTGATTCAGAGTTCCTCTCTCTGTTTTTACATTTTTAACCAAATTCAGAGACTCTGTTACTATCTAATCACTGTTGTGATTTGTTTCCCCTGTATTTCTAGTAGTTTTTGCTTTCTGTATTTTGATGCTAATTGAGTTCATAAAAGTTCTTGCTTATTGATTATGCTCATTGTCAAAAAGCTTTTTTTTAATGAAAAACCTATTAGTTTCATTGAAGGCTCCTTTACTTAGCACTCTGTAACTGTGAGCTTTAATCTTCTCAGGTTAATCTTGGTGTTCACCTTTATTATTTGACTGTCTGGGGTTCTTTGTTTTTAGTACAGTTAACATTATTGCTGTAGCTGCTGTTAGGTCTGTTTCTTAACTGTTCTTCAACTTATGTCTTTGTTCCATGATCTATGCTTTCTCTTTCTAGCATTTTAGATGGTTTGTGGTCTTATTTTAATTACACTGGTGGTTACTTTTTTCCCTTACTTGAATCAGGTTGCATTTTCATTTTCCATATCTCCTTTCTACTTCTTTCTACTAAAGATGTCCTTTTCCCTCCCTTACTCAGGAGGCAGCTCCTCTGTGGTTGACCGAGTGCAATTTAGGTAGTTGGTTCTCAGAGTCAAAGGACTAGGTAAGGTTTCCGTTGTTACAGGTTGCAGTGGGGTGGTTCGAGGAGAGGGACCTGACATTCTCCTCACCCAGCACAGAACATGGTTTTGAAATCAGGTACTGAGAATATATTTATTCCATTCTCTATGGAATAACTGTATGGAATAAATTTCATAAATGGCTATGAAATTGACCTTTGGGAAGGAAAAAGGGATGATATGGCTGTGATATTGAGGGTGACAGAGCGGTGATGCCTTTTCTCCTTCTTTTCCAGGCTTTCTGGCCTGATAAGCTAAGCCTTGTATTTTTGCATCTTGGAGAACATAAGTCATTAATTTGGAAATGTTTCTGAGTAGGATCAATCAGTGAAGTTTCATCTTGGTCCCTGAGATCCCTCTGGGCACTTCAGTTGTCTTGACGCACGGCTGCTTTGAATTAAGTGCAGGCCCGGCTTTGAGAGATGCACTCGCAGTGCCCTGTGGAGAAAGGTCATTAAGGCATCTGGTTCCCTCCTGGAGCACGGACACTCTTTCACAGAGAGGTCCCCAGAACACGTGCTACCCTATTGAAAGTTTGTATGTTCTAAGTGATGAGGTCAGTGACTTGCGAAATGGGAGTGATGTGGTTGGGTCCTGATGGACAATCCGACTTGAGCATTCCCTGCCTTCCCACCACTTCCCTAGGCCGGGCTTTTTTCTGGCACTGTTAGTTGTGTCCTCTGCAAGTAAGCCCCCGTCCCGTTCCGGTGTATGTTGCCGATGCTTTTTAAAAAAGGTAAGGAGTGGTATTTCTCTATGTGCACGTTATGTTGATTTATTGAGTTGTCCTAGGGGTTCCTTGCCAGTGATATTAAAAGCAGTAGGGAATTTTGGAAAATATTCAGGATTAAAATGAACTGGCTCTCATCCAGTATATTTTTATGAGTGGATGCAGGGCTGTCTTTCCCACAGCTCAGCTAATACCATATTGTCATATTGCCCAAAATTACAAACATTTTGGAAAACAGTCCCCTGAGAATGAGGAAAAAAAATCAATGCTTAAAACCTAGTTCTCCTTTTCTTAATTGATTGAGTGTGTGAAATGAAATAGAGTTTTTGCATGGTTTGGTGTGTGTTTTAGAAAGTTTCCCTCCTTCCTCCTAGGATGTCTGGGAGAGTGATGTTTGCACTTGTCGTGTCTGATGATGCCACACGGTGGCGTCAGTGGGAGGTCCATGTGCCATATTTTCTTTACATAGGCCAGTGCTGCTGGAGAGTGGCAGTGCAGGTCCCACAGGGCACTGGCACAGAGCACAAGCCTGGTGCTGGCTGTGACTGCAGGCCAGCCATTTTGAGGAATGCATAGAAACAGTGCTGTTCCCTCTGCCCCCTCGTCATACTGCCTAAAAACTCCCATTTCCTAATTCAAATGAAGTGTGTGATGACAAAGCTTGGGAGGCACAGCAGGACTGGCTCAAGGCCACAGGTGCCAGCTGTCTGGTGTTTACTCGATTAGAGTAGGTACTGCATCTTTGCCAGGACCCCCGGAAGTGAGGCTGCACTTCCCACTGCATTCTGTGAGGCTGCATGTGATTCCAGTTGTTCCTGATACTGCTGACGTCACGGTGACTTTGTAGTTAACGTGGCGTCTGCCAGGTTATTCTTTTTCCCTCTGTAATTAATTAATTTGTGGAGAGGTATACTTTGCAAACATTCATATCTCCTATTCCTCATCAGATTTTTAATTCATTTATTTATGTTAGACTCATGGTTTCCTGTATTACCCAATGAGTTGTTATTTAATTATATTGTTAATTATTTTGATGCTTTAATTATGTCAATTTGTCTTCGGGACCCCCAGCCAGCCATCTGTCTGTCTTTGGACCCATCCCCATCTTTGAGCAGTTCCCCACTTTCTCACATAACAAGCTATTCTAGGCTCATCTTGTGCTTTCTGTCTCAGCCCTGGAATTTGAGTCCTGGTTTCTTTGAGTGGAGAATGTGTTTAGAAACCAAGATCAGACACAAGGAGTGATTATTGCGTGTGGTGTCACTGTTTCCAAGCCC
Source organism: Corynorhinus townsendii (assembly GCA_026230045.1). Lineage (NCBI taxonomy): Eukaryota > Metazoa > Chordata > Mammalia > Chiroptera > Vespertilionidae > Corynorhinus > Corynorhinus townsendii. The sequence goes on from JAPDVU010000005.1 coordinate 36,016,240, forward strand.
TCCTACTGTGCAGTCACTTATACACATTCAATCTATGTTTCTCTGTCTGTGAACATCAGCAGGTAGGTGTTCACGTGGATGCCTCCAGCTTCTCTTTTCCAACCAGAGAGACCTGGTTTTCCTGTCCTTAACATATTTACTTATTTTGTAACCCAATCTCTATTAATGACTTTTGTGGAGAGGTATACTTTACAACCATCTCCTATTACCACTGCCCCTTCCCACACATGCCCCCTCACCTACCCCATACCAGGCACCCTCAGCAGGCACCCTCTTCAGTTGGCCAGTATGCTGACATCCTGAGCAGGTCTCCCTGCCTGCTGTAGTCAGCAGCCCCTGCTTAGAGTAATATGACCCAGATTGGTAGCTTGTGCTTGGCCTAGGAAAACTCCAAATGCCTGATAGAATGTGTCCCTGAATGCAATGACAAGGCCAGTCCTTGTGCGGGCCCTGAAGGCTCTCCCTGTAGAGTCCTTTAGAGACTGGCTGGTACATGCCCGCCCGGCTGAGATCATTTCCTACTTCCTGGGCTGCCACTGTGAGTGAGAGGAGGAGGCTCTGGGACAGCCTTAGGGATTAGCTCAGGGACCCTTGAGCAGCCCACCTGGGGGCTGTATGAACCTCCCTGTGTTTCCTGTCCTCATCCTTCCAGGTGACTGATGCACCCAGCAAGCCAGCCCGTCTGGATGTGTAGGATACCTGATGGCACCAGCTGGTACACAGTTGGGTTCAAGTGTTTCTTTTGCTTTCAGTTTTTAGGGATTGCTCTTTATTTAACAACTAGAGGCCTGGTGCACAGATTCGTGCACCGGTGGGGTACTTCAGCCTGGCCTGCGGGGATCAGGCTGAAACCGCCTCTCCAACATCCCTCGAGGGGTCCCAGATTGCGAGAGGTGTAGGCCAGGCCGAGGGACCCCACCGGTACACGATCGGGGCCAGGGAGGGACCATGGGAGGGCTCCAGGGCGTGTCCAGCCTGTCTCACCCAGTCCCGATCGGGCCGATCGGGGCTGGGGAGAGACCGTGGGAGGGCTCTAGGGTGTGTCTGGCCCATCTTGCCCAGTCCCAATTGGCCAGATTCCAGCAGCAAGCTAACCTACCGGTTGGAGCGCCTGCCCCCTGGTGGTCAGTGTGTGTCATAGCGACTGGTCGAATGGTCAAATGGTTGGACACTTAGCATGTAAGGCTTTTTAAAAAATTTCTTTATTAATTAAGGTATTACATGTTATAAGGCTTTTATTATATAGGATATACTTTACAACGCACAGGTGGGCAAAAGTAGACTTACAGTTGTAAGTGCAAAATAGTGTTTATTCTTGTATTATTATTAATTATTGTATTTATTTGTATTATAATGGTAAGCCTACTTTTGCCCACTCTCTATATTTACATGGTTTAAAGTCAAGTCTATAAATCAATGTACAGTTGACCCTGGGAGTTAGGGGTGCTGTGCTGTGTGCCGTCTAAAATCTGAGTATAACTTTGAGTCCTCCAAAACTTAACTGTAGTTGTACCCCAGTATCCCTGGGGGTGGAGGGATTGGTTCTAGGACCCTCACCTCACAGATACCAAAATTCACAGATGCTGAAGTCCCTTATATAAAATGACAGAACAGTGCATACAGTTGGCCCTCACAACCGAGATTCCCACCCACGGATCAAAATGCTTTATTCAAACTGTGGTTGGTTGAATTTGTAGCTACAAAGCCCCAAAGATACAGAGGGCCAACTGAATATTGAAAAAACCCCACGTATAAGTGGACCCATGTGGTTCAAACCCACCTTTGAGGGTCAACTTTATTTTATAATTTTCCTCATGCAAATCTTGGATACACTGTTAAGTTTATGCTTAGCTGTCTCACTTTAACATTTATTTTGCTATCATAAATGCAGTCTTTCCCACTTTAACTTTGACCTTATTTTTGTTTGTATATATGAAGGCTGTTGTTTTACAACTTGCTACTGTAATAAAGCTCATTGCTTATTAGTGTGTTTTCAGTAATTATTTAGGGCTTTCCAGACACAGTCATGGCCTTCCTTTCCCATCTTATCAGCTCATTTTTTCCTCTTGTCTAATTGCACTAATATCTTTATTTACAGCACCTCTCAGAATAGTGGGCCCGAAGGTAGGAGTGTGCGTTGCTCCTGGCTTTAATGGGAAAGCCAAGTGTTTCCTGACTTCTGGGGTGAGGAAATCTTTTTCATTGTGTTAAGGAAACATCTATCACTTACTGTCTTATTAGAGTTTTGAAACATGCATAAGTATTGAGTTTTATCATGTGCCTTTTCTTTTGCATCTATAGAGGTAAACATGATTCTCCCCTTAGTTCTCTGAATATGATGGGTTATCTCAATAGCGTTTCTAATATTGGAACTACCCTGGCATTCTTGCAGTAATCCCCATGAGGTCCTGGTATGTTGCTTTCTTAATGTTTTTGGATTCTCGTTGCTAACATAAGTGAAGTTAGTTGGTAGTTTTTCTTTATGGTGTGGCCTTTATTAGGTTTGGGGAAAATTGTTTTGGTGATCTCATAAGATAAATTTGGAAGTTTTCCTTTGTTTAATAGTTTAGCTGTGGGATTGTTGGATCTTTGAAGATTTGAGAGAATTTCTTTATGAATTTGTGAGTGGATTACAGGTTCCTAACTCCCGTTTACTTGCTGGAAGTAATGAGACTGATGTGAACTGTGGTGTCCCCAGTGGTCCCCAGTGCTCATGGGGTTCAGGCCCATCTCCTTGGGGTGCATGGGAATCTGTTGACACCATTAGTCCCTTGCAAGGTCTGATCATCCCTGTGTCTCCCCTGTAGGTATGGGGCTGACGTCGACATCAACCACCACATTTTCCCTGACATCCGGCCGCCCTTTTCCCGGCGCCTCACCTCCTTGGTTGTCTGCCCTTTGTATATCAGCGCAGCCTACCACAACCTCCAGTGCTTCAAGCTTCTGCTCCAGGCAGGGGCGAACCCCGACTTCAACTGCAACGGGCCTGTCAACACGCAGGGTTTCTGCAGGGGCTCCCCAGGGTGCGTCATGGATGCCGTCCTGCGTCATGGCTGTGAGGCGGCCTTTGTGAGTCTGCTCGTGGAGTTTGGAGCCAACCTGAATCTGGTGAAGTGGGAGTCCCTGGGCCCAGAGTCCAGAGGCAGAAGGAAGGTGGACCCCGAGGCCCTGCAGGTCTTTAAAGAGGCCAGAAGTAAGCGGCCGAATTCAGCTCTGACTTGCTGTCTGTTTGGGACACTCGAATGAACCAAGTTGTAGCAATTAAAAAAACACACCTCCAACTAAACACATGGCCAGAATCTTCGGTTAGGGCTAGGACTTTTCCAGAATGGTCTTCCAGATCGGTCTTTTCTTTAGAATTCCTAGATATCAAGAGCTGATACCAGGAAATCTATAAAAGTACATGTTCTCAAAGCTCCTAAAATTATATATTTTCCCCCCTTTGCTCCGCTTTGTGACCCCAAATTCTTTCACTTCTATTTAATTTTTATAAGACATCTTTTTTTAATCCTCACCCGAGGATATGTATTCCATTAATTTTTTTTTGAGAGTGGAAAGGAGGGGGAGAGATACACAGAGAGAAACATCAATGTGAGAGAGACATATCAATTGGTTGCTTCCTGCATGCACCCCGACTGGGCTGGGGATCAAGTCTGCAACCCAGGTACGTGCTTTTGACCAGAATCAAACTTGAGAGACACTTCAGTCCCCGGGTTGACGCTCTAAACACTGAGCAAACCAGTTAGGGCTCTAATTTGATTTTTAAATGTTTGCCTTGAACAAATTATAAGCCCATCTTTTAGGGTTTCCCATTTCTCTTTCTTTAGTTTGGGATTGTGTGATAAGTCTAACTTCTGTTAGAATAAGTCCATCATTTGCTTATTTATGCACAAAGATTTTGCTAATGCATTAATATGTTGACAGCCAGAGTCTGCAGTTGATGGGGCTGGGTCTTGTCAGAGGCTCTCTGGGGCTTGGAATTTATCTCGAGTGTCCTGTGCAGGCCACTGTGCCCTCTGACCTGCCCCTGCCCAGCCTCATTGCTGCCTGAGTCCTGGGCATCTGGGTTGACAGCTGGCCCTCACCTCGTACAAAATTGACTTTGTTGTTCTTGGTTGTTGGGTTCCCTGGAACTGTCACTGATACGTGCTCCTAAGGGCCTTCCTTGGGAGACCTGGTGGTTAGAGCTGTTCTGATAGAATTAAGCTGCCTGTCTATGTTCATGCCTGTTGCCCAAGTCAGAGACATGGCTAGTTTTTTTTTGACCTGGAGCAAAATTGTCAGCCTGCCCTCCTCACCCCTGTGAGGCTTCTGGATTGACCCAGAGCAAACCCTGACAGAGGGTGGCGGGCAGTGTTTACACCTGCCGGGGCTTTCAGTGGTCAGCTCTGACTTCTCTGTGTGGGCAGCTGAACACAGTTGAGATGCTGTCAGCCAGCAGGTGCCCCAGGTAATGAGGATTTCCCTGCTTTTGCAGACAGAAGGAGCACCATGGCTCGTGCTCCTTGCTATAAAATTGGGAAGTTGGCAGTGAGCATCTGTGCCTGTCAGTCACAGCCAGCCTTTGCTCCTCAGAGTTAGGAGAGGAATTAATCTCTCTCCTCTTTTCTCCATTCCTTCCCATGGCCTCCCAGGTGTCCCCAGAGCTTTGCTGAATCTGTGCCGTGTGGCCGTGAGAAGAGCTCTTGGCAAGTACCGACTCCATCTGATTCCCTCGCTGCCGCTGCCAGACCCCATAAAAAAGTTCCTGCTGTACGAGTAGAAGGCAGTGCAGCGGTGGTTTGCAGCGTGGAAGGAGGTGATCTGCGGGGAAGCTGGACCTGCTTCTTGCCCCTGTGAGCCCATCCTGTGCTGACAGATCACATTTGGCTGTTGCTAGGCAGATGGCCTTGTTCTTCTCGGTTGTAATTCTATCTCAGGTCTTGGACATCGGACAGTCTCTGGGTCATTATCAGCTGAGAGGCGCATAGAGAACTTCATGTTATTCTTCCTCAGTGTCTGTTTTGGATTTTCCCAGCTGCAGATGGATGAGTGGGCCTGGAAATGTGTGCAGGTGCAGGCTGTGGTTGGAGAACTCAGCACTTTCCAGAGCTGTGCTTCTGTCTGTGGTTTTACTTCTCAATTTAATTGATTCATCCTTCTGATATCAAATGAGAAGGGAGTTTTTGGTAAAAAAGTAGAGTGCAGAAACACAGTTCATGAACTTGCTGGTTGTCCCTTGCTCCTGGGGTTGACATGTGACACATGTCGTACGCACACCCCTTCCTTGCCAGTTCAGTGTTCTCTCCTTGTGGTGGGGAGTCCTACTGTCTTCAGTCAAGGCTGGTTTCCTGGCTGCAAGGATTGGCTGTGTTACCTCAAAGGCAGTGCCTGCATTTGTTTGCAATCAAAAGAGAGAGCGTCTGCATTCCCCAGCGCTATATCTGTTCTGGTACCTGACTGCTTGGCATTATGCCACAGGTCCCGAGTTTTCTGCCATTTCGCTCTGAGGAGCTTGCAGACCAAGGCCTGCCCAGCAGCATCCACTGCCAGGTGCAGTGGGAAAAGAGACCTGCAGCGCTGCCTGTCTCCTAGTCCCTGCACACACCAGTGTGGCAACCACCTGTCCTTGGTGCGGCCAGGCTGTCAGCTGCTGCTGTCCTGTGGACAAACACCTGTGTTTGGTGATTGCTCCTCTCTGTTTGGGACCTGATGTCTTGGTGGTGTTCCTAGAACCTAAGTGGATAGTGGTGAGGTCAGGTCTCCCCCTGGCCTGCTGGGGTGGTGGTAGGTGAGAGAGGTGAGCAGGTTGTCACCTGACATTTGGGCTGTGTGGGGGCTCGCTCTCACACCTGGGCCCTAAAGGAGGAGTTTCAGGAGTGGTGCTTAGCTCACCTTTGAGCTTTTCCAATCCTGGGTCCCCTTTTTCTGCTGCTCCTTTGGCTCAGGCACTCTCCAGGTGAGCCATGTTGCAGAGTTATGCGTGCTCTGCACCTGCCCTGCTGAGTGCTGTCTGCAGGGCCTGTTGAGGACACAGCTCCCAGCGCTGTCCTGGGTAGAGGGTGGCAGTGTTCGGGGCTTTCTGGACAGCAGCCCCTGGGATTGCTGCCAGCCCAGGAGCCCCCCATGTGCAGGCGAGACCTTCCGGCTGCACAGGGCCGGGCCTCACCTCTTCCTTTCCAGAGGACAGGATGCTCCCTGGGTTCAGCCAGTGTCTAGTGAGTTTTTTCAGAATTCCTACAATTTGGAGGTCAGCCTGCCTGAAACTTCATAGCTGTCAAACGTGAGCCTGGGGACAGTGTGAACAGTCAGCTGCTTAAGGCTCCTTTGTTGTTTAGAGTGACACTTCACTAAAGCTCCTTGTCTTTTGTCGGCAATGGTGGGCCACAGCATAGGAACAATTACTTTCTATCAGAGCACTTTATACAACCATGTTTCTAAGCCTCGGGCGCCCAAGAGCTGAGGCTGCTGCCTGGCTGGCCCGAGCCTTCCCCAGGAAAGGGCACCAGCAACCAGTGGGAAGGAGCCGAGCGCCCCCAGCCTTGCCTGCGGCGCCTCTGACTGTCTCCATAGTCCTGAGCTCTGGGCCTTGGCTGCTGTGGACAGATGGGCTGGGGTGGGCATGGGTGGGGGCAGCATTGATAACTCCGAGAATTCAGCTTTGGCACCCTGGGTGAGGTGTGGAATGTATTTCCCAAACCCACCTGTGTCACGTTTGTGCCTTTTCATGTTGTTTATTTATATATTTATTTATTCCGTAAAAGTGTTTAAGGCAGAGATACTTTAGTTTTGATGTTTGGTTCTGAAATTGGATAAGTTTTAGTCAATGTGTACTTGTTAAACAGATACTTTTAAGAAGAAAGGACAATTGGCAGTTTCCTAATGTAGAATATGTTTCTGTTATCAGGCCTGAGTGCCATCATTTTAAGTTTTTTTCATCTTCCATGAATTGATTCTTCAAGTGAATGTTTCATGCAGAAGTAGGAAGAGGAACAGCAAGCACAGGACTGAGCAGAGGATGCCTTGCCCCAGAGAAGCATCTGTGCCTAGGCAGGCCCATGGGCAGAAAGGCTGTGCTTAGCAAGGCTGTGCATTCCCTGCAGGGCTTACAAGGAGAATGTATGGGAAGCACGTTGTGCTTGAGCAATCCCTGTTACGTGTCAGCTGCTGTCCTGGTGACTGTGGTCCCTCTCCTCAGTGAGTGATGATGCGGGTGCCGTAAGGGCCTGGGACCTTGGGGATCGGGCTGTGTCCCCTGGGGCAGTGAGAGTCCTGGGGTACACAGCTAGGTCTTGGGCACAGCGGACTCTGTGCAGGTCGGAAGTATAACTTAGAAAGTCCAGTTTATTCAACCTAGAGGGTTGTCTTTTATTCTGAGATTATGTTCTTAATTTGGGTGATAAAATGTCCTTTAATGAAGGTGGTAATAGGGGGCAATATTTTTTTTAAAATCTTGGTTGCAAAACAAATTGTTGGCTGCCTTTTGTCAAGCTACAGAATTTCTCAAGTTTGCCCGTCTCTGAAGTCCCAAAGTCGGGGACCCACAGTTCAGCCGTGGTGTGTTTACACAGCGGTGAGAAAGTCCTCTTGGATCCTGGAAGTGGCCTGTGTGCTGCTGAAGGACAGTGTAGTGTTGCTGTTGCCTCATCCAGGCGTGAGCTCTGAGGTCCCTGTGTGGCATGGTCAGAAGTGCATGCTACATCCTGGCGTTGACAAGGCCAGCGTCCCTGCAGTGGTGGCCTGCTGGCCACTCCCGAGTCCATGAGAGACTCTCTTCTGCTGAATCTACTCTATATGCTCTAGGCGGTAATAGGATGGGGAAGTGAGGTGGGGAGGAGTGACTTCTGTTGCTTAGGAATGTAATTGCTCAGTGTCTGGAATGTGTGGGTATCCTTTCTTTTTAAGTTGCTTTGTTTTCGGATCCCTACCAAGTAATGTACGAATGTGCATAAGTCCAGTCTACGTGTGGTGTTTATGGACACCGCTCTCTCGTGTATAAAACCACAGTGTGCTGCTGCAGTTCAGCCAGCAGAGTCCCCTGCCTGGTGTGTGCACAGCTCCTGTGTGCCCGGGACATGCCACAGATAAGGACCGCCACTGAGCACAGCATCCCCTCAGCTTTGTGATGAGTGTGTTTGACCACAGTGGCTGGGACCCACTGCTCTTGCACTTGTATCTGGTTAAGAGCTTTCAAATCTATGACGGACATCTTCCTATGTTACTGTAAATTAATAAATGCTTTATTCCTCTATAATTCCTCCAAGTGTCTTAATTTTTTGGACCATTTGTCTCATGGGATTGATCATGTGAAATCTGTGTCCGCAGTTCAGGGGGAAGTAGCTGTCTCTCTGGAAAGTTTCTGGCGATTGGAGAGAAGGACTTATCTAAGCAGGGGTCTCGAATGGCCCTCAGGGTAGATGCACAGCTTTCAACTGCCGGACGAGCCTTTTTCACTTAGTGGGTTTCCGGTTGGAAGAATGTTTGAAACCCACGCTTTCAAGTGAGGCATCTGCCCCTGCAGTGTTCGATGGGGGGGAGGTGGGGGAGGTGGAGACCATGGGCAAGAGCCTTGTTTCTGGGCCCTGTACATGTGATTTTTTTTTTTAAATGCTTACCAGAGGATATTTTTTCCATTGATTTTTCAGAGAGAGAGAGAAGAGAGAGAAAGAGAGAGAGAGAAACATTGACGAGGGAGACACATCTATTGGTTGCCTCCCCGACGGGCTGAGGATCAAACTTACAATCGAGGTACATGCCCTTGACTGGGAATTGAACCCATGACCCTGCTGACCTACATTCTAACCACTGAGAAAAACTGACCAGGGCCAGGTGGCTCATTTAAAAAATATATTTTTTTATTGATTTCAGAGAGGAAGGGAGAGGGAGGAAGAGATAGAGACATCAATGATGAGAGAGAATCATTGATCGGCTGCCTCCTGCATGTTACCTACTGGGGATTGAGGCCACAACTCAGACATGTGCCCTGACCGGGAATTGAACCGTGACCTCCTGGTTCATATGTCGACAACCACTGAGCAATTAGCCGCACCCATGTGGTCATTTTGATGGGAGGTAGTGGTGGGGTGGTGAGGTGTAAAACTTGGGGAGGAACCCAGGAACGAATGAGTTAAAGACAGATGTATGTCCCCTGAAGTCCAGAACCCGGTAGGCAGGTGTCATTACTGGAAGACCTATAGGGGCCACGTGGGAGCCATAATTGGTGCAGAAACACCAGGGAGTAGGGGAGACTGCAGCTAAGTTAGGGGAATGTGCCCCCTTGGGATGGGCATTCACAGATGTTCTAGTAACTGGCTCTGCAAGATGCAACTGCCCGGAAATTCTAAGGGTCTGCAGCCCTGTGTCTCCTGTGGCCATGTCCCTGTCAGCAAACTAAATCCTGTGGTGGCTGTAGCCACTCGTTCAGGGAAGCTCATTGGGCTGCCTGGGCTGCTGGGCCAAGGCTGGTGGGCAGGGAGCCACCTGCTGGAAGCTGCTTGCAGGGGCTTGTGTTGAACTTGGTGAGAAGCAGCAGGAGCAGGCAGACTCCCTGGGAATGCCAGAAAGCTGCCTGTGGGAAGTTAAACTTCCTGGGAAGCAGGACACCTGTAGGACGCAACCAGGAAGCTGCCTGCTGGGTGCTGCTGGAGCTTGCAGGAGGTCAGCTCCCCGGCTAATCACGTCCAGCCCGGTGCCAGCGCAGTGAGAAGGAAGGAGGCACAGTGGGGCCAGCTGGCAAGGAGGAAATGGCCCAGGACCGAGCAGTGGACCGTGGGTTTGGGTAGATGTGGAGTATTTGCGTTGTGCACTGAGGCAGGTTCACCAGGTTTCCTCGCCAGGGTACCCAGCCTCCCCTTCCATCAAGGGCTCTGGGCCTATGAATTGCAATGGGTCTGGGAACGGGCTGAGGATAGTCACTAGCCACAGTTTGAACTCAGGGTTTTCTCCTGTACCTGAAGTTTTCTTCCTGCTTGATTTTGATGACTGGTCCACATGTGCTGTCTTTCACAGCAGATGTACACCCTCCCACTCCCCACCCCCTGCCTGCGGTGGTCAGGTCCTGCCATTTGGCCTCAGCTCCTCTGAATCCCGTCATCCTCCCTGAAACCAACCAGCCTCTCTCCATAGCAGCATCCCCACCATCACATCTTGGGGATGGGCTCTGGGGAGGGCTGGCATCCCGTCCTGGGCTGGGCCCTGACTTTGTCCCGTGCAGGCCCAGAAAGGGCGCAGCGCCAGGGCTGAGCCTCCTGGGAGGTCTATGCTGTCTTCTGACATCACGGGAGTCCAGTAGAGGAGGCGCTGGCCACTGATGGAACAACAAAGTGCAAACTGGCGTTTGAACACAAGTACTTTGGTAGTAACACAATACAGACTATAATCTATGTTTTTGATTCTTGGAAATTGTTGAGATTTCAACATGTTTAAATCTTCTATACATTTACTAATATTTTTGTCTGTTTATCCATTTTGGATAAACATTTGTTAAAATATTCTATTTTGACTATAGTTGCGTCTATTTTTCCTTCTGTTTGTGTAAATATTTGCTTTGCATATTTTAAGCCTATATTATTAACACATTGGGGGCAGGTCACGAGCATTCTCATTTTCATATTACATAGTGTTTTACATAAATGTTAAAGGCACACCTTAAAATTAAATACCCACTGCATTTTGAACTTATTTATTACATGTTCTTACAAGCTAATTTCTTTTTAAAGTATGATACTTTGTAAAATGTTTTTTATACTCGTTCAATAGAAACTTACCTGGCCACTGGGTAAAGCTAGAAATAAAACTACTGGTGCACAATGTGTTAAGTGCATATAAATTTGAAATTGCCATGTCTTCCTGGTGGATTGACCCTTTCATTATTATAAAATATCCCTCTTTATTAATGCTTCTTGCTTTTGAGTTTAAGTTGATATTATGTATAACTTCATTGGCTTTCCTCTGGTCAGTGCTGGCATAGTGTATCTTTTTAAAAAGTACTTTCATGTTCACATTCTCTGTAACTATATATTTGAGGTGTATCTCTTGAAGCATCATAGAGTTAAATTTTGTTTTATCCAATTTGATAATTTATTTTTAATTGGTATATTTAATACACTTATATTTATTGTAATTATTGACATATTTGGGCTTAAATCTACCTACCACCTTATTAGTTTTTCTTTGTTCACATATCAAATGTTTCTTGTTCCAAATTTATCTTAAAAGGATTTTCTGTATTTTCCATCTGTCTTTTTTCTTCCTGTATTTAATTTTCTACTGACATAATTTCCAGTTCTCTAATTCTCTCTTCAGCTTTGTGTAATTTGCTTTAAAATTCATATGTTGAGTTCTATCTGTTTATTTACTTATTTTGAAAGATCGGCTCTATTTTTTTAATGAGGTATAACTTATGTATTGTAAAATGTACAAATCCTATGTATTTAGATTGATGAATTGTTATTCACAGACAGCTATTCCTATATCTGTATCTATATCTATATAATCTGTATCTCTCCACATCTAAAGAATTTTCACCCAGATCAGGATGTTTTATGTTCCCAAAGTCCTCCTATGTTCCTTACATATTCCCCTTAAAGATAACCTTTTTTTTTTAACCTTCATCACCATGGATTAGTTTGATCTATTTTTTTAATTTCCTGTAAATGATTTCATTAGTATGCATTCTTTTGTATCTGACTTGTTTATTCAACATTCTGTCTGAGATTTATCCATGTTGTTTTGTGTAGCAGTGGTTTGCTATTTTTTTATTGACGTGTAGCAATCCCTTATACAAATTTGCTACATTTTATTTGCTTCATTCTTCTGTTGGTGGGCATTTGAATTGTTTCCACAATATTATTTTCTTGTGACTTTTTTAATTTTGGTCCTGTGTCCAGTGTGTCTGGTAATTTTTGATTGAATAATGGACATTGTGATCATAAAGTGTTGTGGCTCTGAATCATGTTATCTTCCTTTAGAGAGTGTTTACTTTTCTCATGACAGGCAGTTAGCTTAGGAAGACTAACTTAATTCAGTCAGGTAGTGAGCTGATTTGAGGATTTTCAGTTTTGTAAGGCAAGTCTATTCCTGGCTCATCTTTTCTTCACAGGTCTTGCTCCTTGGTGTCCCCGGAACTCCAGTTATTCCATAGCACAGTGAGCAGGCCATGACTGTTTCCTCCAGGGCCTGTCAGCCTCTGGGCCTGTCTGCAAATCAGGAGTCACTTTGAGGAGAGAGTTGACGCAGAGTGTTGGGCTCACATCTGTGCATTCTTCTTGTCCCTTAAGGCTACTTGTCAGTAGCCTTGAACTCCAGTTGTTTTTCCGCCCTTACCCCTGTGAGATTGATGAAACTGCTTAACCTCTCTCATAGTAGCCTCTCTCTGCATGGCTTCTCTTCCTTTCAAATCATGTTGCTTAGACTTTTCAGATGCCTGGAGCAGCACTTAGTGTCCGATTCATCTCAGTCAGTCCCCTTTTCCCTGTGATCTTTCGGTCTTATCCAGCTTTTCTTTCTTTCTTTTCTTTGCGGGGCTTGTCTGATCCTCTGATCCAACCTATTCTATCATGTCAGAGCAGATTAACAAATAATTCCAGACTATTTGTTTCAGTAGCTGTTTGCATTTTATGAGATGATTTTTAAATTTGATTTTCATAATTGCTCTGTGAAGTCGTTAGCAGGGTTATTGTCCCTACTTTACAGATGGGGACACTGAGGCTCAGAGGGATAGAGTGGTTCATGGAGTTTCCATACCTAATGCATGGTGGCCCATCTTTAACCCTCACTCAACACTGAAATCTGTGTGGACACCATCTAATGGAATCCTAACAGTGCCCAGCAAACAGGAAACAGCAGTAAACAAAAGGAAACCTGGAGGGTGGTGGTTCAGTCACTGAGCTGAAGGGAAGGCCCTCAGTGAAACTTGTATAAACAAGTGCCATGTGGATGCAGCTATTTCCCTCTAAGGAACTGGGAAATCCCAACAGCAAATAAACGTGCTCCACCTGCAGCGAGCAGTCCCTCAGCACGCAGAAGCAGACCTGCAGACAGACTCCAGCCCATGTGGGACAGAAGTCCCAGGACTGTGGCGCCCTCTGGTGGTTGGCTGATTCGGGACCGTCTGTTCAAATGCAAAGGGTGGCATTTCAGGGTGAATCCTACCTGCACTTTTTTTTTTTCCATTTTCTAATTTTTATTTTTCAATTACAGTTTACTCTCTATGTTATTTTGTATTGGTTTCAGGTGTACAGCATAGTGGTTAACAATCATATACTTCCTCCTGATATTTCTAGTGCTCACCTGGCACCATACATAGTTATTACATACTAGAGGCCCCATGCACGAAATTTGTGCATGGGTAGGGTCCCTGGATCTGGCCAGTAATCAAGGCTGATTGGGGCCTTCCAGTTGCTGGCCAGGGCCTTCCTTCCCCCGGCTGCCGGCTGCTTTCATTCCATGCTGCCCCCTGGTGGTCAGCACATATCATAGCGAGCGGTCAAACTTCCGAGGGGACAATTTGCATATTAGCCTTTTATTATATAGGATTATATAGGATTATTGACTATATTATTTATATCCCCATAACTATTTTATAACTATTAATCTGTACTTAATCCCTCACCTTTTTCACCCAACCCCCTAACCCCCTCTTCTCTGGTAACAACTGGTCTGCTCTCTGTATCTATGAGTCTGTTTCAGTTTTCTTTGTTTATCTATTTTATTCTTTAGATCTCTCATATATGAGATCATATGGTATTTCTCTGACTGACTTATTCACTTAGCATAATACTCTCCAGGTCCATCTATGCTGTCACAAATGGTAAAATTTCCTCCTCCTCCTTTTTCTTTTTTTTTTACAGCCAAATAGTATTCCCTTGTGTAAATGTACCATAGTTTTTTACCTACTCATCTATCCATGGGCACTTGGGCTTCTTCCATATCTTGGCTATTATAAATAGTGCTGCAATGAACATAGGGGTGCATATATTTCTTTCGAATTAGTGTTTTGGGTTTCTTTGGATAAATATCCAGAAGTGTAATTGCTGGGTCATAAGGCAGTTCCATTTTTAATTATTTGAGGAAACTTCATACTGTTTTCCATAGTGGCCGCACCAATCTGCATTCCCACCAACAGTGCACAAGGATTCCCTTTTCTTCACATTCTCACCAACACTTGTTGTTTATTGATGATAGCCATCTTGACAAGTGTGGGGGATCAAACCCGCAATTGAGGTATGTGCCCTTGACCGGGAATTGAATCTGAGACCCTTCAGTCTGTGGGCCGATGCTCTAACCATTGAGCAAGCCAGGGCTAGTTTGATTTTTTTCATGTATCTGTCCAATTCTTCTAACACCATTTGTTGAATAGACTGTCTTTACCCATTTTTAAAAAATATGTTTTTATTGATTTCAGAGAGAGGAGAGGGAGAGAGAGAGAAACATCAATGATGCTGTAGAGAATCATTGATTGTCTGCATCCTGCACACCACCTAGGGATTGAGCTCCAACCCAGGCATGTGCCCTGACCAGGAATCAAACCATGACCTCCTCGCCTGGGTCAATGCTTAACTACTAAGCTACACCGGCCAGGCTAGACTATCTTTACCCCATTTGATGTTCTTGCCTCCTTTGTAAAATATTAATTGACCATATAGGCATGGGTTTATTTCTGGATTGTGGGCTTTTTTTTGGGGCTGGTATTGACGATTGGTATACTAACTTCACAAGCAGACTACCACGTGGTTCCCTTTCCTCTGCACCAGGAGGAGAGGTCTCAGCAGAAACCAGCCCTGCCAGCACCTTGATCTGGGCCTGCTGGCCTCCAGAGCTGTGAGAAAGAAGTTCTGTGTTGGAGCAGCCCAGCAGCCCCAGCTGACTGACATACCCTCATTTCATACTGAGAAATAGAACTCCTCTGTCCTGTCCTGTACCAGGGACACTTCCCTCGTTTCTTAAAAACATTGTTTATCTTATGAAGCACAGTAAGTCCACAGACTATGAAATCTTCCAAAGTAAGCGCATGGAGAACTTCAGCTGTCACAACTGCACATGCCCTATGTACACGCACACCACACACACACACCCAATACCCCCCATCTCTCTCTCTCTCTCTCACACACACACACACACACACACACACCCCTCACACACACCAAATACACACAGACACACCATATCACAGCCTTCACATACCCCCATGAGCACACACTACACACACGCATATCCAACTCCACGTATGTGCTACCTCATGTGGCTTGGTGTTGGGACACAGTTATGAGTAGTGACGGGAAAGTTGTTTCTGTTTAGGAGTTGCAGGTGGGGGGACCTGTCTGCTCAGGGAAGGCTCCCTCGGCACCAGTGACAGCCACCTGGTTGCAGGCACTCACCTTTCCAAGTGCAGGAAGCCCTCACCAGCAGAGGCCTCAGCAAACTGGGGGGACGGGGTGCTTGAGAAGGTCCTCCTGAGTGGGGCCATCTATCGGTCCCAGCCTTCATTCATTCGCCCCTGTCGTGGTCAAATGGTGTCTCCCAAAAGGATGTGTCGAAGTCTTAACGCCATCCTGTGGATGTGGCCTCCATTGGAGGTAGGGTCTTTGCCGATGTAAATAAGCTAAGGTGGTCTTACTGGAATAAGGATGGCTCTCAATGCTATGGCTGGTGTCCTTAGAGAAAGGGGCAGGAGGTTTGGACCTGGAGATGCAGAGGAGACAGAGCCAGAGCATGGCCTGACGCAGCTCCGAGGAGTGCCACGGGCTGCGGGCAGCCAGCGGAGGCCGGGGAGAGGCTGGGACCGGATTCTCCCTCGGGGCCTGCAGAGGGACCAGCCTGCCGAGGCCTTGATTTTGGGTTTCTGGCCTCCAGAACTGTGGGACCATGCATTTCTGCCGTCCTAAGCCACCCGTGGTGGAGCTGTGTTATGGCCGCCCCAGGGAACAAAGACAATTCCATGAGCATTGCCTGAGCCCAGCTAAGCGGCAGCCGCTGCTCGGGTGCCTGGCGGATAGGACAGACCTGGCCCTGGGACTTTCAGCCCTGCCACCTGCAAAGAGATGACGAGATGAAATGTGTGTCTCACCGGTTGTCACGTGGGCCCCCCAGGAGGGGCTTGGCCACGTGCCCACACAGATTCCGGCTTATTTGTAGGTGTGTCCTGGGGCCTGAGGACCTTGTGAGGAGAAGATTTTTCCAGAACAATCTAGAAGATCTGGGATGGGGAGGGTGGGCAGGAGGCTGTCTGTGTAAGGGTGGAGGGGTGTGGTTTAAGGTTCAAGTTTGATGATAGCTTCCTGGACTTGGTCTGAATGGGCTCAGGTGTTCCGCTTCCCAGGCGCTCTGCAGGGGGTGGGGGAGGCAGGCTTGTGTTCCAGGGCCCCGGGCTCTGAGTTCTGCGACCCACTCATTCCAGCATCTTTCCAAAAGTTGCTCTAATTAGCCTCACCTTTGGCCCACATGGACAGAGGCCTGAGGTGGAGTCTGCATTCTTATAAAGTGTTTAGAGTTATTCATAAGTGGGAGAGGCACCCTTGGTCATAGTTGAGTGAGTTATTTCGCTCTGGCCATGGTCAGCCTTGACAAACTTCTTCCTGTCTGTTTCCAACGTCCCCAAACCCGTGGTTCTGCCCTCAGAACATCCTAGAAGGAGGGCCGGTGACCTGGCCCACGTGCGCCTTCATAGCCTCGCTGCAGTCTGGCCTCACCCGGCCCTGGTGATTGTGCCGTTAATGAGCCTTTTCAGAGACTATTACTTCCCACTCACACTGACCCCTGGCAGGGCCCGTCCCAGGGGGGACGTTTACAGCAGTTCTGGTTCCTCTCCGAGGAAAAACACACCGATTACCAGCTGAATTTTGTAGGAGCACTTTGAAGTGAGGCTCCCTCTGCCTGGGACTGACACCCATCTGAGTGGTGTGACTCCTTCTGACGGCTGACACAGCGTTGGGAGTTGGGAGCTGGGAAGGTGCCGGAGCCCTGGAGTGCTCTTGGTTCTGACTTGCTCCTCTCCTCTGCTCCTCTGTGGGCTCAGAGGCTGTGGATGTGAAGGAAGAAAGGAGGGAAGGAGTCAAAGGAGACGGAGGAATAAAACTTTCCTTTGAAGGCTGACTTTTTGGTACTCCTTATTTTTCAAAATGTTGTCTCTCTATGTTCAATTTGGATGGTCTGTTCTGTCTCCCAAGTCTTTTTCAAAAAATATTTTTTTTTGTTTTATTGATTTCAGATCAGAGAGGAAGAGAGAAAGAGAGAGAGAGAGGGAGGGAGGGAGAGAGAAAGAGAGAGAAGAGCATCAATGATGAGAGAGAATCATTGATCAGCTGCTCCCACATGCCCCACATTGTGGATTGAGCCCACAACCCGGGCATGTGCTCCTGACTGGCAATCAAATGGTGACCTCTGGATTCACAGGTGTATACTCAACCATGGAGCCACACCGGCCGGACTAAAATTTACTTTAATTATAGTTAACATCTGGTTCACTGAGTCTTTCCCCTATTCTCTCCATTCTGCTGTTGAGCTTATCCAATGAGTTTTACATTTCAGTTATTGAACTTTTTAGTTTTTAAATTTCCATGTAAAAATATCTTTTTTCTTAGTTGAGACTTCCTATTTCTTGCTGAGGCTTTTGAATTTTTATTTTTTATTATTTTACTTTATATTTTAAATATATATTTTTATTGATTTCAGAGAGGAAGGGAGAGAAGGAGAGAGATATGAAACATTAATGATGAGAAGGAGTCATTGATTGGCTGCCTCCCGCACATCTCACACTGGGATTGAGCCTGCAACCTGGGCATGTGCCCTGACCAGGAATAAAACTGTGACCTCCTGGTTCATAGGTCAATGCTCAATGACTGAGCTACGGAGGCCGGGGGAGGCTTTTGCATTTTTAAAATTTGTTTAGTCATATTTACAATTGCTCATTGAAGCATTCTTATCCTGGCTGCTTTAAAATCTTGGCTGGATAACTCCAATGTCTCTGCTATGTTGTCATCTATTGGTGTCTTTTTTTTTTAAAAAATATATTTTATTGATTTTTTTACAGAGAGGAAGGGAGAGAGATAGAGAGTTAGGAACATGGATGAGAGAGAAACATCGATCAGCTGCCTCCTGCACACCTCCTACTGGGGATGTGCCTGCAACCAAGGTACATGCTCTTGCCCGGAATCGAACCCGGGACCCTTCAGTCCACAGGCCGATGCTCTATCCACTGAGCCAAACCAATTAGGGCTATTGGTGTCTCTTTTTCACTCAGTTTGAGGTCCGCCTGGTTCTCACTATGATAAGTGGTTTTCAGTTGGGGCCTGTGACAGGACACAGGTGCTGTCCTGTTACTGCCAGGGGTAAGATGCCTGGGCTCCTGCCTTTGCTGTCCTGGGCAAAGTGGGGCCAGTTTTCTCTGTGATGTTTGGCTGGAGCAGAGCATTGTCTAAGTTTTCTGACCTGCTAGGCTGCTCCTTTAAATACCTGCTGTATTTTTATTGGTGAGCCTGATCCTCTTGCAAACCTTATTTACAAGTGAAGTTCCTTTTCTCAATCTCTGTGTCCTCCTATGTTAGAGCCTGAGGGGTGGCCAGCACAGTGGGGACACGTGGGAGAGGACCTGACCCCATGAGTGTGCCGTGAGCCCTGTGGGCCTCCATGAGTCCTGGGAACCAGGGAAGGGGTGGCCTGGCTTTCCTTCCCTGGATGGGGATTGTTCCCAAGCCGGGCCCACCTCTGGGACATGAGGGTCAACTCACCTGGGGAAGGTGAGGGGGGCGGGGGGGGGATGAGACAGGGCATGGTGAATGGATCATTTGTGTTATGAGAGGCCCAGACCCAATGCAAGGGAGGGACCAAGAGGAGAGCTGAGAAATCATAATAAAACACCTCTCCTAGGAAACCACTTAAATGAATCACTGCTAAGGTAAGAATAACCCTTTTGGCAAATGCGTTTTCTCTGCCCAAGCCAAAATATATTCAGTCCTACAAAGGGCCCTGTGACAAGCTGAGGGGCCGGCCCAGCTAAGTGGTCGTTCTTGCGGCTCTTAAATTCTGTTCTTCTCATGGGGCTGGGCCTGGCCAGGAATTTAGAGGGCCCTGATGCTTAGTGAAACATCCTGGGGCTGTATTTGCTTAACAGATACGCGCATTTATAGGGTCCTAGCCAGAGCAAAAGAAGCTTTTAAAGATACCTTTATATTGATCTCATTTACAGTTTCCTATTAAGAGATTTGTTTTGGGGAGGTGGGCAAGAGAATTGAAAATCCTCCCAAGAATACGATGTTGGTGGCCCAGGTTGGCTGAGGGTATTGGGAGTTGTGGATCTTTTTCTCTGTGTTAAACCATTCTCCATGCACGTGGTCACTACTGCCTGGAGCAAAGGCCCGGGGCTGAGAAATGAATTACCTCTTTCCACATGCCGAACTCAGACTCCAGGTGCACATAGCAGCCTGGGGGTGGCTGGGGGTCTCCCCAGCAGCTATCCCTCCGGCCAGGTGAGGCCTGACCTCACTCCTCTGCTGCAGGGAAGCCTACCTGGAGGTGGTTCTGATTACCAGGGTTAGGCCACATACACACACATACACACACGTATTATCTCATTGAAAGCTGGGAGTATCTCACTCCCTTCTTCTAGATGAGGAAACTGAGGCACAGAGAGGCTAAGAAATTCCCCCAGGGTCACACAGCAAATGACTGGTAGAGCCCAGGTAAAACCCACTTTGCTTTGATTCCAAAGCTGGGACTTCTGAATAACTTCGGTGGGGGCCATTTCATCACAATGAATGCCACAAATGGTGTGGGTGCAGGCCTTGGAGCTCAGGCCTCGGACTGAGGCCCTCCATGGCAGGCGTCCACCACCTCTGCAATGGTGCCTGAGAAGAAGCAACTTCTGAAAAACATGCGCATTTGCTGACTGAGCATTTTATTCTGCTACTCTGCCTTTTTACTGACTAAAAATGACTTTTGTAAAGCAGTTCTAGAAGGAGGTGGGTGAAGTTTCTATAGACCTCCCGCTTTGTCCAGAGATGGCCACGTGACTCTTGTCCCCCTGCAGTGGAAGGTGGACAGACTTGATGGCTGCAGATAGTTAACCCGGCTTCAACCTGCTCTATCTATCTATCTATCTATCTATCTATCTATCTATCTATCTATCATTTGTTTAATTATAAAATTTATTTTTATCGATTTCAGAGAGGAAGGGAGAGGGAGAGATAGAAACATCAATGATGTCAGAGATTTATCTATGGTCTGCCTCCTGCACACCCCCTACTGGGGATGGAGCCTGAAACCTGGGCAAGTGCCCTGACTGGCAATTGAACCATGACCTCCTGGTTCATAGATCGATGCTCAATCACAACCACACCGGCCTGGCAAGGGAGTTGTGACATTTAAAGGTCATTCAGTCAGGTCAGACAATTCACCTACCACACGCCCAGCTTCCCTCCCACCTCTCTGGCGGCTCCATCTGCCAGGCTCTCCCAAACACGGGTGTGCCCCGAGGGCAGGCGTAGTCCCTTCTCTTCTCCCATGGATGTAAACTCATCCAGGTGGCTCCAGTAGTACCTGGGCCCCCAGCTCCAGTGTCCTGCTGTATTTAATGGACCCGGGAGACAGCTGCCCCAAGGGGCGTCCAGCTGGGCTGGGCCCTGCCCCTTATCGCAAAGCTGTTTTAAAGACATGCCTTGGGGCCCAGCGAGGTCCTGGGAGGAAAGTGGTGAGGTGTGTAGATAGGAAACACCTGTTCCAGAGCATTGAGCTTGGTCAGGTATTGTTTTATATTTGTGTTTTTTTTCCTTTCGGTTCATTCAAATTCAATATGGTGGTGAAATTAAGTACATCATCAGCCTAAAGCTACCAAACCAAATACATAAATGGTGGGATTTGAAAAATATGTACTAGCGTGGGGAGTCTGGCCTGGGGCCAGCCCAGCTAGTGCACAATGGGTCAGTGTGTGCTTGGGCCCTGAGCTGAGACCACAGGCAGGGGGTCATGTCCGGGGAAGGCTCCATGGGCCCAAGGCAACGCTGCGGGGCTCTAAGCTGCAGACTTGAGCCCCTGAGGCCTGCTGTCGTCAGGGGTGAGGTGAGCAATGCGGTGTGGCTGGGCATGGGGAGCTGCAGGGGAAGGTGTGGAAATCTGACACAAATGCAAATGTTTTACCTCCTAAATCATCTTGGTCTTTGCAGTTGAAATTGATCCTGAACTTCCCACCCCAGTATCTCCCAGGGGTGGGGGGAGCCCGGCTGCTTCTCGCTTTCCAAACTCACAAGTCATAACTCTTCCTCCTGCTGCAGCCGGTCACAGGCTGAGTTCTGAACTCGCGGAGTCGCGCGAAAATGCTGAGACTGTCCTGGGACCGTCCACCTCCACGCTCCCTGCAGACGGGGAGTGGCCTCGGGCACTTTTGTCTGGGGCTTTGCCTTCCTTTGGTTCTCTCTGGCCCTCAGGTCCCCTCAGGTGCGATGCACTGACCACTGTCAACCCAACAAGCCAAGGCCAACCAGGGCTCTGCTCACAGCTGCCCTCCCAGGCATGTCCTGTCCAAGCAGAGGGACGGTGGCTCCTGAGGAGCCAGTCTTAAACGTGTTGTCCAATGGCCAGGATGCTAGGACACCCCTGTGGACCCAGGGCCTGGGACACATGGTCTGCAGTGCCCATGGGGGTGAGTCTGCGGAACCCGTCCAGCTGCCTCTGTCCTAGTTTTTTCGTTGTTCTCAGGCCTATTCTGAGTGTCCGCGTCAGCTGCAGGCAGGACACTTCCCAGGAGTGAGCATGAGTGAGCCAGGGCTGCTGTGACACGCTGTGTTGCTCATGCATTAATCACACCAGTGCTGTGTCAGCTCTTGGACACTTGTCATTCCCAGCCTCTGTGCATCTGCTGAATCACAGGGCCAGACCGAATCCCCGCTGGGTTACATCTCCACTGCAAATGAGCTCTCCTGTCCACAGTGGTTCTGTTACAATCGCCCAGCACTGATCCTATAGCGCAGGGGTGGAGAACCTTCTGCCAAGGGCCTTTGGATACTTAGAACATCGTCTGTGGGCATACAAAATGATCAACTTAAAAATTAGTCTGCTGTATATGGTCAAACATTTATTAACTCACCCCAAATGCCTTGGCAGGGCCAGACCAAATGATATTGCAGGCCTTATACGGCCCACGGCCGGACGTTCCCCACCCCTGCTATAGCGACATCTCCACTCGGGGACTCTTGGTTCTTCCGCCATCATCATCCCATAGGCCCTGCCCACAGCTCTGTGTGTCCGCTCCGGTGTGACTGCGTGACAGGCCTCGTGTGGCCTGCGTGGCCTGCAGCCTCCGTCTTCAAGGGAACTGGGAACAGTGGCATTAGCCTTCCTGCGTCAACACTGGGTCTCTGTTATCAATTAAGAACCAGGCACAAAACACGAATTGCCATAAACCTCCTGGCTTGCCACCACATGCACTTCTCTTTCAGTCCGGAGGTCAGAGGGTCTGTGGTAAACTGGGAAGGTCCTGCAATTCTGAAAGTGCGTTTTACACAGTTTGGTGGAGGCGGGCCGAGTGCTTTTGTTCCTTATGTCATCTTTGACAGGAGCTTGCCCTTTCATTCCCAGGTGATCTGCCCCTTCCAACCATTGCCTTCTGCCAGCTGCATCCCCGAAAAACTATGGTAACGGTTCTTCATCAGATGTAACTGCTGTTTGGTGCCAGGCTCTGCCCCAGGCACTTAGCACACCTTCCAGGTGGCTGAATTCACTCCACTCAGCCACCCTGAGAGGTGGGGCCCAGGTCCTACAGCGAGTGAGTGGGCAGCGCTGGGCCCTGAACTTGGCCTCTGACATGGTGCCTCTCTGGGGCCTTCTGGTTAGCCCCTGTGGTCAGAGCAGTGACTCCTTTTTCTTTGCTTCTCGAGGACAGAGCTGGGGGTGTCTGCCCAGTGCCTCCCAGGGGTTCTTGCTGGGTGTGAGCACCCATGCGACCACTTAGAAAGGGGTGCTGCGGGGGGAGCCCCAGGAGGTGGGACTGCAGAGCTGTGCTCACTGCCACCTCCAGCCCTGCCCCGTGGAGTCAGCCACACGGTTCCAGGGCTGTCAGGCATGGCTGCCTTCCTTTGTATGTTTTCTCTTAATTTTTTTTTTTTGGAGGGGGGAGAGCCTAGATACTTAAAAAGCTTTGTATCTTCTCACTGTTTGGACACCACAAAATGGGTAGAGTATTAAAAAACCTCTCCAACTACGATGGAGAAGAAGGGCTTTAAAAATTGAGTGGGTGATTTTTATGTTGTGTGCACTTAGTATAAACAAGCTGAACAAACCCGAGTGCCCTCTTGTTCTCATGCGATGGTTTTGTGGAAAAGCCACGTTTTTACGACTCTGAAGGGCCTACTTCTTTCCCCTGAGGAACATGGAGTCTCGTCTTATTTACTGCGCTGGGTATTAACACTCAGAGTCTATTAAGGAATTTTCTCCAGGGCTGCGGCACTCCCGGGGCTGTGAAAGGACCGTGGTGTAGGTAGGAGGTGATATTAAAGTCCAGACACGTAGGGTGGGGAACCGAACATGACCCCGAATTCCAGGGGACACATTAACTCTGAGCCCACGGCCCCCATGCAGACAGGCCTCACCTCCCGCACCACCAATTTCACTCCCAGCGTGAAGGATGAGGTGGGAACCCAAGCTGTTTCCCAGCAACGAGGCCTGAGCTCAGGTCCAGAGTGTGGCAGTCCATCCGCTCCATTCAGAAGTGACAGTGCCCACGGGGGCCCAGTGCTGCCTGCCCGGGAGGAGCCGCCCGAGGGACCACAATTCACGGCTCCTCTCTGACTGAGGCTGCCTTGCCCCTCAAGGGCACGGCAGGGGTGGGGGACAGTTGGCTGCTATGCCACGCTGGCCCTCCTGGGAAGTGTGCGGGACCCCCCCATCCCAGCATCCAGGGCAGTGGTGAGGGCGGACCCCTGTGGCTGCAGTTTCAGGAGCAGGAGGCTGGGCACGGGGACGCTCTGGGTCTGGTGGGGCCACAGCCGGACTCGGGGTCTCTTGGGTCTGAAGTGAGACCCCAGCAATGGCGTGGATATGAGTGGGGGCTGGGCAGGCACTCTGGTCTGGAGCTGGGGGGCTTGGCCAGCCTCTCGGAGATTCTGGGCAGTTGGCAGGGAGGGTGCTGCTTTGCGGTGACCTGGCTTCCAGAAGCCTCGGCTGCCACTGCACTTGCAATGTCCAGGGGCAGGAGGTGGACCACAGCCATGGCCTGGAGCCCAGGAGGTTCCTGCTCCCCATTCATCGTCGCTCTAGGATCCTCAGCCACGACTGTGGTCATGGGACCCCAGAAAAGGTGACACAGGGTCCCGGTCACCCTTGTTCCACCGGGGCTTGACTGAGCAGCTCCCGATTGCCACACCCAGCGTGGCTCGTGGGCAGGCTGGGTCAGAGATGTGGGGGTCCAGTTGTGGGTAAAGCTGAGATGAGACGTCCCTTTATGTAATGCCTGACACCAGGACCCCATGTTCAGTCTTTGAGGAGGAGCCCCCATTGTGGGAGTCAGAACCAGCAGAGAAACAGCTCAGCTTGAGGGGCTCAGGTCACTCATCAGACGCTCAAGGAGCAAGGGAGTCAGCTGCCCAGTGGGGCAGGCCCCACACCCACAAGCCTGCAGCCGGGCCTGTGGGCACACTCCATGACCACGGAGCTAAATTCCCCGCCTCACCTTTTAGCTCTTTCTCCACCACCATCCTCTCTTCATGTCTTAGCCCAAACCTAGGGCAGCCTGACACGGAGGAATAGCATGAAGACCACACGCCAATGACAGACGGAACCGTTGGCTCTGCAGAGAGTAGACGCAGCCCAGGGGACATGAACAAATATTTAAATTAAAGTGTAAACTATATGTGGGGCAGATGTTAACTAGATTTATTGTGGTGATCATTTCACAGTATATACAGGTATTGAGTCATTAGGTCGTACACCTTAAACTAATAAAATGTTGTATGTCAATTACACAAAATAAAAAATGTGAAAGAACACAATAAATTATAATTAAAAATTATAATTAGAATTCAAGTTAAGTTAAAGTAGATTTTAAAATTAAATTAAGAAGAATTATATTAGTATTCTCATAGAGAATTAAAATATATTACATCTATAGAATAAATGTTATTAAAAAAAGAACATTTTAAAAGCAAGAATGAGCTGGAAAAAAAAAAGAAGGCCCAGAAATATGGCTAGGTTGAGTCACCCTGCTGTCTCCCGCTGTTTGAATCATGGTGGCTATGGCGACAGACCTTGCAGAGCAGAGATGAGCTTCCCTCACGGGGCCTCCCTCATTACTGACTTACAGAATTGTGAGCATAATAAAATGGTCTTTACACCACTAATGCTCAGGGTGATTTGTTGCACAGCAAATATAAACTGGAACAGTGAATTTCTCCTTGTTACATTTATTGTTATTATAATTATCAATTAACTTCTTTGAGTCTCAGTTTCCCTTATCTGTAAAATGAAAATAACACGTAACTTAAGGCTTAACTAACATGATATATGTACAGTACTTGCTTAGCACAAGACTTAGAAAACACTTTAAAAAGGTTGCTTGAAAAAAGATAGCTAGATGTATGTATTTCTGCATATTTTCTTTCATTTACTTGAGAATACGAGGCAGCTTTTTCCTGAACTTTAATTTCTTGCAGTAAGTGTTTTGGAGTGTTCTCTTCCTCTGCTTTCTTGCTATATTTTGGTTTTGATTTTGAATATTTTTTTTAGGTTAAGATACTGGGTTTCTTCTGTTTTATCCATCTTCGAGAGACAGAAGTTTCCTATGGGTTTTCCATTTGCCCCAAATCAGTGAGAACAAAAACCCTTGACTTCCATGCCAGGCCCAAGACTCCTGCCTTCAGCCTAGGAGTCCTCTCTGCACATCTTCAGCCGCCCCCTAGCCCCAGAGCACCCGTCAGTGGCTGCAGCTTTTCCTGATTTCAGAGTCCATGATCTTTTCTCCTCCTCCTCCTCCTCCTCCTCCTCCTCCTCCTCCTCCTCCTTCTCCTCCTCCTCCTCCTCCTCCTCCTCCTCCTCCTCCTCCTCCTCCTCCTCCTCCTCCTCCTCCTCGTCCTCCTCCATGGTAGTGGATAAGAGAGAGGGTGTTTTGGGGTTTGATTTGTGTAAGAACATATGTTATTTTTATAAATGCACATTGTTACGGCATTTTCCTTTCACCAGTCAGGATGGCAGACCTGCCTGAGCCCTGGAGTTTGTCGAAGCTAATAAACAGAACTGCTCCTTGGTCCATGCATGGGGCAGCCCATCTGCTGGCTCATGGGATGGCTGTTCTCTCACATCAAAGCTCTTGCTTCTTCCAAAAGTCCATCCAGCTTTGGAGCCAGAGACTCATCAGAAAAGAATTCCCGCCTTGTTGGAGGTTCTGGAAGGACTGAAGGGAATCAGCAGACCATTTCCTCAGAGTCCTGCAGGGTTTCAATAGTTTTTGTGGCACTAAACACCCTTGCAGACTCGGGAGGGTTAAATGGAAAGATGTCGGTACTTGATGGGATAATGGTTAGCTCCTTCTAAAACTGACCCGGATCCGATGGGGCCCCCCAGTCCCCAGGAGGAGCAGCGGGAAGCCGCTCTAATTAGATTGGACTTTCCTCCGTACTCAGGCTGCGTCTGATTGTCACTCTGCGTGCTTCCACTTCTGAGGCAAACGGAAGATCCGAGTGCTTGACATTAAAGCCCATTTCACACATGTGCTGATGCATTTACTCACACTCACACACGTGTGCACACCCACACAGAGGCCAGGCTGCGTGTGGGGCAGACTTCACTCCTCCCTCCTCTCTGTGGCACGAAGCCGAGCTGGGTCATCTCTGTTTATTTTCACATGGAGGGATTCATCAGTTAAACATCCAGCTTTGAGATCAGGCAGATCGGGAGCTGTTCCTGCTACCCATCTCATTGCTTCAGGCTCTACTCTGGGCCCCTGTTAGGGATTCTTCGATCCCCAGTATTTTGATAAGAATCGTACAGTGTTTTTTACCCAGAGGGAGCAAAGGAACAGTCGGGTGTTCTCTCTGTCCTGCAGGAATCCCTCTGGCTCTGGGGTTGTTTCTGCTCTCTTAAGACCCCGCCCCACCCAGGGAGGTTGTACCAGCTGCAGTGGCCGGGGTGCTGAATTCTGAGGTTCCCGTCCCACACTCAGGGCTGGGCCCCTTGGGGATCTGTAGAAGGTCACAGAGCCTCTTCCTGGAGGTGTGTGTGCACACCACACACACACATGTGCACACACATATGCACACAAACACTTGCATGCAACTTCTGGTCTACGGGGCAGTGCCTGGCCCAGCCTGATATTAAAGACCAGAGGTGAGGCCTAGGTGGGCAAACAAGCCCTTGCTGATGAGTGATGATCTGGTTGTGTGTGTGGGGGAACCAGCTTCCAACCCATTCGCTCTCCCACTGCCCAGCCCAGGTTTTCCTTTTTACCCCGAAGGGGTCTTCCTCCCATTCCAAGAGGCCTGGCTTGGCAGAGTGGAGGCTGGTTGGACCTCTTAGGAAGCATCACTTTGCTCACTCACCTGCGGCCTTGGTCTCAGGAGACCCAGCCACTGGCAACTGCTGTCCCCTGAGGTGACCCCGGCAGCAGGGACTGTCCTCTCCACATCCTCCCCGCCCCCTTGTTGGAGCTTGTTTCCCCTCTGCAAACTCACAGGGAGAAGCATGCTTTTAAGGCCCATCTGGGGACAAAGATTGGAACCAAAGCTTCCTTTAGTTTTTGTGGTAACCATTTGGGAGAACTTGGGCACAGAAAGGTTCCCTGATGAGCCCAGGTTGGTACAGATCTAGGTGATGAAGCTGGACTGGGGCTCCAGACCCTCACTTCGCCTTTCTCTCTCCTGTGCTGGGACACATTGGAAAAGTCACAAGCAGAGACTGTGTACACACGCGGCCCTACACCCACCGATGGAAAGGTGGGCAGGGGAGGGAGTGTGTGGTCGGGCAGCCCTGCTCTCCTCCTTCCTCTCCTGCCTTGGCCTGGCCCCAGCTGAGAGGAGGAGGGCACAGGGAGCCAGGTGACATAGCTCTTCAAACTGTGGGGCCATGCTGGGCCCATTCCTCATCTTCTTGTGAGTACAGTAAGAGGAAAACCAGAATCAATAATCATTGCATTTGTTCATGATTAATTAAGTGGTGGCCTTGGTCAGAGCTATTGGGGTATGTGGAAGGGACGAAGTGTGTAGTGATGGAGGGAAAGGGAGATGTTGAGTACCACAGCCTTCGGGGCTTGCTGTAAAGAGGAGCTGAGAAATGGGGTGGGTTCTGGAGGAGGAAGGGAGTGAGAGAGGGGAAATCACAGGGTGTTCATGCTGCCGAGAAAACCATCCTGGGGAGACTGAAGGCGCGGTAGTCAGAGGAGCAGTCCTGGGAGGGAGCGGAGAGCTCCTGGGCTCAGGAGGGGTGCCTTAGGGCAGAGCACGGATAGGTGGGAAAGCCCAGGATGTGGACACACACACGCAGGAGGGGTGTGTGTGTGTGGTGGTGGTGGCTTCTCTGACTGCTGAGTGAGGAGCAGTTGGGACTGTTAGAGTTTCTGAAAGACAGAGGACATTATATTAGAAGAGTGTTTAGTGACATTGAGCATGTTACTGATATATTACAGGAAAAAGGCAGGTCGCAAGATGACTCTTACAGTTTGGTAAATATGTACAAATTGATTATATACAATAGCAGAAACATAAGAACAAAACAGTAAGAATAATGATCTCTAAGTGATGGGATTTACAAGTAATTGTTCTTCTTTTGGAGGCTCAGTTCTGTTTCTAAACTTTTTACTATAAGCATATTTTAATTTCACAATTAAAATGTTATTTAAAAATAAAATGGAATGACTGAAGAAATGATTTGGTCTGGAATAAAAAGACTTGGTGATATGCAACAATTATCTTAAAGTATTGGAAGAAATGTCACGTAAGAGAGGGATGTTGACTTCATTTTTGTTGATGGGGATGGAGAGGCAGATTACAACTGAAACAAACAGAAAAGCAAATAACTTTCTATTCACAAAATTGATCAAAGTGGGATGGGCTAACTCAGAGGGTTGTGTGTTCTCTGTCACAGGAAGACCCTTTACCCTGATGGGGAGGTGGCAAGATTTCAGGTGCAGGATTGATGATGCTGATGATGCTGATAGTGATGACAGTGGTAAAGATGGTGATGATAGTGATGGTGGTGATGGTGGTGATGGTGGTGATGATGGTGATGATGGTGGTGGTGATGATGGTGATGATGATGGTGGTGATGATAGTGATGATAGTATTATGATGGTGATGATAGTGATGATGGCAATGGTGATGGTGATGATGGCGATGGTGATGGTGATGGTAATGGTGATTATGACATAATCTTTTATGTTACACTAGTGGCCCAGTGCATGAATTTGTGCACATTGAAAGGAAATTAATTAGAAGAAATATTTTAATATTGTTATTTGCCCTTTCTCTATAATAGACTAGAGGCCCAGTGCACAAAAATTTGTGCACTTGGGGCGGGGGGCCTCAGCCTGGCCTGTGCCCTCTCACAGTCCGGGAGCCCTTGGGGGATGTCTGACTATGGCTTAGGCCCGCTCCCCCCGTAGTCAGACATCCTTAGCGCTGCCATGGAGGTGGGAGAGGTTCATGCTACCGCCCGGCATCTGGGAGCACACTGACCACCAGGGGGCAGCTCTGGCCCTGTCCCCCATTGCTCCGCCACTGCTGCTGCCAGTCACTGCTGCCCCCTGATCGCTGTCCCCTCCCTCTGCCTGCTGGCACCTGCCTTGGCTGGCCTGGCACCGCCCGCTCACTGGCCCCCCTCATCCCTGCTGACTGATTGTTCCCCCATTTGGTCAATTTGCATATTAGGCTTTTATTATATAGGAAGTGCCAACCAAATTCATGATCGACAGTGACAGGTCGAAACACACGCATGCGATAGGCGCCAGCAAGAGCTTTATGTGTGTCATGCATGCATGAGTCTTCTTAGCCATATATATATATGTATATATATAATAAACTTGCTTAATTAGACCTGCTTTCTGACTTAGCTAAACTTTTTCCAGCCCAGTGAAGCACCCCAACTTCTCTTTCAGGTAATTGTCAGCAACACAGCAGTAAGTATCAACACGAAGCAGATTATTATGGTAGACCACATAGGGAGAACAAAGGGTAAAATATTTAACTGCAGCAGTGTTTGACTATATTCTGCGCAGTGAGAAAACCTAAAATCCTTTTCAAGGTCCACCATTTCTTACTTCTTTTCAGTTGGGTCAAGTTTCTAAGCTTTCTAAATCTCCATTTTCCGGCTAATGAAAAGAAAATAGGATTCCACGGAGTCTCCTATCTACCTACTCCAGGACTTCTGTGAGGATCAAATGAGAAGAGGCACAGGAAAACGCTTCACAGACATTTGGTTACAGTGTGAAATGTTTCCACCTGGCTATAAAGCAAGTCGTGTTCCTGGGCTGAAGAAACTCCATTGAGGGTAGTCGCTATGGAGAGGAAGCTGGGCGTTGCTATGTGATGTCATTACCGGTGCCCACAGACACTCTCTCCAGGCTGGGCTGGGCTGGGCTGTGGACTGCATTTTGCACCATGGGGTCTCGGCAGCGTCAGCTGCGATTTGGTGGGGTGTGGCTCCGGGGTGGTGGCGGGGCCTGTGTCCCACCTGGGGGAAGCCGAGTGTTGCTTTGTGGGCGCCAGGTCCACAGTGCCGTTTCTCTGTAAATGGCCAGTGCTTGTCATGGCAGCTCCTGCATTGAACATCTGCCCCCCTAGTGGTCAGTGTGCATCATAGTGACCGGTCGAACGGAGGGACACTTAGCATATTATGCTGATAATGCATAAAACATTTCTTTCACTCCAGGCTGAAACTTGCCTGACCCTCTGGGGAGGCACTCAGGTGTTAAATTAATCACCCAGCAGAGTTAATGAGTCCAAGGTGAAACTTGACTCGGACCTTCCACTCTCAGGCCAGTGCTCTGCTCCCCTTTGATCCAAGGATGGTGGAATCTTGTGCAAACCTAAGGCACCTGGAAGAGCATTTTCTGTGGACCCCACTGCACATGACCACATTTCCACAGGCTCAGGGAACTGTGGCCACAGCCTAAGCCCCAGGACCAGGGTGATGTGGGATGAGGAGCAGGTCTGCAGGGACTGAGGAGGGAAGAGTGTTTCTGTGGGGGGACCAGTCTATGCTGAGGGTGGAGCCTGAACCCATATATCTGGAACCTTTCACTCCCCAGCAGCAGAGGGCCTGGACAGGTGGCCATGTTTCCCAGGGTGGGCCGAGCCACCCCCTGGAATCTCTCCTGGCATTCTACCTACCTTTCCATGTCTTATCCTGTCCCAGGATATGAGTGCTCCTCTGTGTTTCCTTGGTCCCCAGCCTCTGCCTCCCCTTGTTCACATGGCTTCAGGTCCCCCCCCCAGGCTCTAGCCCAGACCACCCTCCTGACCTCCCGACACCACCCATTCCACCTGGCATCCTGCCACCTGTTTCATCACTTCATGCTGAACAGCCCCAAGCTGAGCCTCTCTCCCACGCTGCTCCCACCCCTGCTCCTGAGCCTTGTTTCAGAGGGAGCTGGTGGCGTGGCTGTCCCACCTGTCTAATCCCAGGTCCTACTGTTTATTCTTCCCCAACAGTCTTCAGAGCTACCTCCTCCACCAGCCACTGTAGGCCCTTGTCTACAGTTCTCTGCACTGGCTGCCTGCCTGGAGTCTCTCATCAGGGCTGCGCCTCACTTTCTGGGTGGGTCATACCCCCTTCTGAAGCTCCCGGAGCTCCCACGACAACACCCGCCCCTGCAGGGGGCATTAGGTCTTGATGCCCCTTCAGTGCATCTTTTTTCTGCTCATTCACAGTTTTGCTCAGACGATCTGGGGCTCCTTACAGGTCCCCAAATAGTCCCACTTTCTCATGTCTCCAGGTTCCACAGGCTCTGTCCTTCCCGTGACTGGTCTTTCTTCTCCCTTCACTTGGCAAACTGTCCTTCAGACTCAGCCTGCCCTGCTCCTGTTGGGGTGAGTACCCCCAGCATCCTGCCATCAGAGTCTGTTGCAGCCCTTGTTACCCTAATTGCAGCCGGCTCTCAGTGTGCTTGCTGGGCGTGTGAATAAAGGAGGGAGGAAGCGAATGAATGGATAGGATGTACAGGGTGGTGCAGGCTTGCCATGCAGAGCTGGAATTTCCATCATTCAGCAAGGGTCTGCGTCCAGAGCCAGGGTCACGGCTGCCTACAAGGCAGGCACAGGCCCTATCCCCGGAGTCGGAGAAACACAGGCCTGTGGACTCTGGTTCTGTGCTGTTCCCAAGGTGCTGCAGAAGGGCAGGCTCCACGGCCCTGTGGGACAGTCTGCACCTTCAGCTCCAGGGAGTGAAGTGGGTCAGAGGCCTGGCAGCCCCAGCTGTTGGAGGCACCCACCCTGCTCCGACCTGTTGCTGTCACCAGAAAGCTCATGGTTGCTTGCCTCTTGTTTCCCAGCGGCCACTGCTAGAAGGGAGCCAGCAGGGGGCTGACCCTCTGTGCGCCAGAGGCCTGCAGGGGACAGGAGAGGGAGCTCCAGGCCCCGCCTCAGCCCACCAGAGGGATGGTGCGCACCCGGCAGAGGATCCGTGGATGCTGGCCCGGAGCGGGAAACGGCCTCACTATTAGGCAACAGTACAGACCTTTTTGTTTCTCTGCTCCTTCCCAAGTGGCAGAAGATCAAGGCCCCGGGCTGGAAATAACACAGGGGAAATAGCTTGCAGGCGCGCATCTGGAGGCCAGAAGGCTTTTAATAGCCGTGCTGGGGAGGGAGTCAGGAGGGTGCGGGCCTGGGCACTGACTCCCAAACTCTTCTCTATGGCTTCCCATACCCAAGGCAAGTCACGTGTCTGTCCCGCTGAGGGGTGTCCACCAGGAGGCAGACCCTCCTTTGTGACCTTACCTTGGAGGGCGCGGCCTTTCACATCTGCCGCTGCCACAGCGCCCGCCCAGGTCATCGCTGCAGGCTCTTGGCCTTGTCTCCACCCTCGCATTTCTTGGGTGTCTGATGCCATCATGCCAGACCTCCTCGGGCACAGCTCTCGGCTGAGTCCTCCAGGCCCGGGGCTCATTGGGGTCTACAGCAGGACTGTGGCAGTCTGGCGGGGTCACGTGCTGACACATGTCTGTCCATACTCGAGGCTGAGTGAAGCAGACTTCCCTCGTGGGCAGTGGAATGAGCCTGGTCCTGGGGGATGTCGCATCTTGCCCCAGTCAGTGCGTTGGGGGCATGATGATGTCTTACGTCAGAAAAAGGAGGCCTCTTGTTTTCCCGTGCACATGATTCTTTGGGCTGGAGCCTTAAAAATCAGCGAGAAGGGACCCTACAGTTCTGGGAAGCCAAGTGAGGAGAGAGGGTCTCATTTTCTACCCTCTACACTGACTGCTACCAAAATGGCACCCCGCTAATCAGAAGCTACAGGAAATACCCACGACTGGGCCACAGCGCATGCCCACACACATGGTGCCATTTCCTGAGAACCTACTGTGTGCCAGGCGTGGCCCACCCGGAGTCATGTCCCTGCAGGAGGAGATGGTGCTGGGGGAAGGCTGGGGAGCTGCTTGAGGCCACACAGCTGGTCAGAGCTGAGGTTTGAATCCAAACCTTCGTGACAACCTCCGCTTGGACTTTGCAGACCCTGGTCTCCGGAGATCCCTGTGAAAGAATTACCCAGCCTGGTCCAGATGCTTTCTCAGAGATCACGTTTCCCTGAGTACCGTGTGGGTCTCGTCACCTCCCACCTCAGGCGCTGGCAGTGGCTCTCCTTGCTTGGCAGCCCTTTTGGATGGCAGGAGTGACAGATGACTTGGGACGCTGAGCTGCTCATGAGCCCAGCCCTCGGCAGAAGGACGGCTACGTGCAGGGAAGTCAGACAGATGGGACGTGCCTGTCCTCTGGCTCTAGTGGGTGGGTGAACCCGCGAAGCCAGCTGTCCAGGTTCTCGGCTGTGCTGACTGGGGCTCAAGACACTGGATGGCCTTGATTGCTTGGGTGCAAATGATCAGCGTGTCCTGTCCCAAACCCCCCGACACATGGAAGGTGCTGAGCAGGGGCTGGGGAGGAGCCTGGGCCTGACACCAGATTTTAATAGCACCGAGGCCACCTGGGCAGTGGCGGCCCTGGGCTGGGTAAGCAAGGTGCCTCCAGGAGGCTGGAGTTGGAATGGGGGAGATCAGCCACCCTAGCACAATACTCCTCAAGAACTCAGAAGAGTGGAAATCCCAGTGCATAATGGGAACAAGAACCGCATCCCCTGCGGGGGGGCACAGGGAGAGAAAGCCTGCCGGGAGGCATCTTGAGGGAGGAAACTAGGGGACACAATAAAGCAGGAAGTGTGGTGTTAATTTGCATGTATTCCAAGCTCTGGGAAACATAGGCAGCTTTGGGGGTCCGTGACTGAGTCCCATTTTGTACATGTTCAGGTCACGCCCTTTATTTAGACGGGTGGGCGGTGCCCGTGCAGCAAAACCACCGAGCCAGTGGCTGAGCGGTGCCAGGGCTGGAGGTCACCTGCAGCTCCTCTGGTTCCTGGACTAGAATTCAGGTTTTAGTGACGGCAGGTGTCAGAATGTCCTGTGTCTCAGGGTGACTTTGCCGCCCTCCTGAGACCTAGTTCTTTTTCTCCATCTGTGAGTGCTGGTGACGGGGAGGGAACTGCTCCGTGTCCCTCTGTGGCCATTGCTCTGGTTGTGGCTCCCAAGCAGGGCACCTCATCCTGTCGGCTGCTGTTCTCACCAGCTGGAGCCTGGTCTTAGCCAAGCTCTCTGATTATAGTCTAGGGGTCCTATGAGGTCTTCTATGACCCTCAGAGCTACCCTGTGACCCACTCCTGCTCAAAGCCACAGCTGTCCCGCGCAGGAGTGGGCCTGGCCGGGGGAAACCAGCCCACTGCTCCCAAGGCAGCCCAGGCCTGAGCGCAAGGCCTCCTGACCTCGGACCGATGGTGCGCGAAGGCCATGCGCTCTGCTGCGTCTCCCAGAGCGTGGCCTCGTTTCCTCTTTTCAGTGCTGCGGGAAGTATGTTCTTATTTCCACATTTATTTGGTCATTTTAATGGGATTTGTGACAGAAGTTGCAAATGCTGTCGTCCGCCATTTTGAATTGGAAGTCAAGTGAATTTTATAAACAGGAAAAGAAAGGTAAAAGTCAAGGACCCTCACACATGCAGATTCTTTTAGACAATTACACTTTCTGAGGCAGATATTTTGAAATATGATCTGACTCTAGGTGCCGGCCTTTCCGGTGTCTCCTCCCATCAGTGGCGCACCGTCCGCTGGGGCCGAGGCCTGAGAAACAGGACATGGCTAGGAGGGGCCGGGCGGCAGCCCCGGGCACTGTGAGCCGTGAGCAGAGTTGATCTGAGAAATAAGAAGTTGAAAGAGATGCATAGGAAGAAACGGAAAAATATTGAACTTCAAGGATGGGGTCCCATCTCAGGTGGTTTTATTAGAAGGAAATTTATTGTGTGTATGCCCAGGGTCTGGGAGGGGCGAGATACTCCCAGAATCCACTAGGGGGTAGGAGTCGGTGTGACATTAACAGATATGAAGGGGCTCCGGAGGCAGGAAGCAGGAGGCAGGAAGCATAGCATCAGGGGAGGGTGTGGGTCCCCACACCTGCCCTCAAGTTTCTCCAACTCTAGTGTGAGTGTGCTCGGGCCCCTCCTACTTCTGTAATGGGAGCTGGTACCCAGAGTTATCCTCCTGTGATGGTTAATTCTATGCATCAACTTGGCTGGGCCATGGTGCCCAGATAGTTGTCAAACATTATATACTTTGGATGTTTCTGTGAGGTGTTTTTGGATGAGATTAACATTTAAATCTGCAGACTTTGAGTAAAGCAGATTATCCCCCATAATGTGGGTGGGCCCCATCCAATCAGATGAAGGCTTAACTAGAAGAAAGACTGAACCCCACCCCCTCCACCTCCAAGCGAGAAGGAATCTATCAGCTGATGGCCTTTGGACTTGAGCTGCAACTCTTGGCTGGGTCCCCAGCCTGCTGGCCTGCCTGCAGATTCTGGACTTGTAGCTCCACAATTGCATGAGCCAGTCTCTTAAAGTGACTCTATATGCACATCCTGCTGGTTCTGTTTCTCTGGAGAACCCTGACCAATACACCTGCCACGGGCCCCCTGGGCAGCAGGGAGAGGTGGTTGCCCAATAAGAAACAGGTGCTGTTTCAGGCAGGGGGATCTGAAGAGAGGCTGAGAGGCACCAGGGGCCATCGGCTGCAGGGGCCGTGTCAGAGGCCTGGCACAAAGCTAGTGGATCACAAGAGTGTCAGGCTATTTGTAAATGTTTGCATGTGAAGTTGGAGTCTCTAATTGTGGGAAATGAATGTGATTCTCAGTCCTTAGCTGGGAGGCACCGACTGTGCCAGTGGCTTTCATCATGGAGGCACCGCTGAAACTCCCTCTCCATCCCGAGGCAGCACAGCTGCGCCTGCAGTGCAGGAGCAGACCCCCCGTGTCTCCAAACGGAGAACACTTGGAGGGGAGAAGAGAGGGGGGCTGTGGGTGCTAGTGAACCCGGAGCCACGTGGCTGACCATGGGAGCACGGCTGGCAGAGAACAGTTTTGAAAGGCCAGAGGAGGTTCATTTCAGAGCCTCCCTTCCAGGTGCCTGAGGCATCTGCCTCATTAGAGCACCAGGGAGGAACTTGCTAGCTCCCGGTGCTGAGTAAAATGACCTGGCCTGTGGGCTGGCTTGCTTTTTTGAACAAAGGTCTTGGGTTCACGTCTCCATCTCTGTGCTCTCAGGACTGTGTGACGGCGGTACTGTCCCACTAAAGACCGTAGAAGAGAGGGCTGGAGAATCCAGTGTATGTCCCTGTTCAGCCTGGACAATTAGAAAGGGAAGGAGTGCAGAGAAGTCCGAAATACAGAAAGACAGCTGGTGAGATCGTGTACTAATTTGTATGCAAATTCCATCAGCAGCATCTCTGAGTCCGGGCTTTAACACGCTCCAAAGCAAAGCTGGGTAAATATGCCACTTTTTTTCTGCTTTGAAGACAGCTGTTTGCAGGCATGTTAGGAAACCACGACAAAGAGCATTCCTAATGCATGTGGTGCCTTTGAGTTTATTTATTTGTCTCAATTTATTCCAGTTACATTTGCTTGTGGCGTGATTGCGCATCTCATGCTGATTGAAGACCAGGGCCTGTGTGGTGGGCGAGGCGGCAGCGGGAAGGTTTCCTAGCTGCATCTAATTTAAAGCACCTTTGGCTGAGTGGCGTAGTGAAAAGGATATGGCTGAAACAAATAAAAATCACAGCAGGATCAAAGTACATGCACAAATCTGTTCCTTCTGGAAGCAGCTTCTCTCCCCGCCCTCTCCCTGGGCCCTTGTTTCCCTTTATCCCAGTACCAGCGATTCTTTCGTGGCAAAGCTCCAGCCATCCTGGTCTCCAGGGAGCGACGCCGTTTCATCTCTGATTGATGGGGCGAAGGCACTGCACGGCGGGCTGGAGGAGATCTAAGGGCCCTCCTGATTTCATGGTGGACACGTGAAGTGTGACATCCATCAGCGCTCCTTCCAGGCAGTTCAAAGACAGTCAGCCGACGGTGAGGTGCTCGTGGAGCACAGAGCCCGAGGACTCCAGGATGTGATCCACAACAGCCTCCAGCCCTCCTCCAGCGCGATACTCCCCGGCTGCAGCGCGTGGAATGTCACGTGGAATCACAGAGCAGAAGGGACCCCCAGGCACCCAGGGCTGCCCACACTTCACTCACAGACCCGCGGAGGCTGAGAGGTGCTCACTTTCAGGTCAGTGGAGAGCGCTCAGCTCTGGAGGCAGGGGGTCCTCACACTTCTCTTGGCCTCAGCCCCCTTCACACACACACACTATACTACAGACATACCACATACACCACTACACAAATTACACACCTCACATACACAAACTACACACACACCACACACATGCACACAGTAAGCCACACACACCACACACACACATCCACAGATCATACACAACACACAGACATACACACCACCACACACATTCACACACCTGTGCGGTTTTGCTGGCACTGTCACAGTCCCCTCACCTCCTCAGGCTGGGTATGAGCATGTGTAGCCTGGCCAATCAGGGAGCAGTGATTGGTCCAGGGCTGGGCATGTGACCAGGCAGAGCACTCAGGGCTGTCCTGAGAGTAGCTATGTGGTGCAAGAGAAGGTCTCTCTTTCTTGGGTTATGAGTGTGATGTGGCCTGGGGCCTGGTGGCCTTTCATGACCGCAGATCACGCAGGCGAGGGAAACAGGACAGCAAGGGGGAAACACGCCTGCAGCCTAGATCCACTGTGCTTGAAGCCAGTCCCCTGCCTCCACTTCACACACACAGAGAGAGTGTGTGTATATGTGAGGTATGTAGTTTGTGTTATAGTGTATGTGATATATCTGTGGTATAGTATGTACATGTGTGATATAGTATGTGGTGTATCTGTGGTATAGTGTGTGTGTGTGTGTGTAGTTTGTATATGGGAGGTATGTAGTTTGTGTTGTGGTATATGTGATATAGTGTGTACATGTGTGTATAGTATGTGGTATATCAGTGCTATAGTGTGCGTATGCATGTGTAGTATGTGTGATGTGTGTGGTATATGTGTGGTGTGCCTGTGTGAGCGTGCTGTGCTTTGTGTGTGTGTGCATTCCTCCAGTTTGGAGAGGGGTTCTGTGGGAACAGCACTGGCCAGGTGTCAGGAGGCGGTTCCCAGGCTGTCCTGGGTGGGTGTGGGCCCTGATGGAGCTGTCATGGTTGGTATCTGATGAAAGTGATTGGGGGCCCATGTGCTGGGGCATCTGGATCAGACAGAAGGCAAGCAGCTCATCTTGTCACGCAGATGTGCATTTCTGCGTCCCCGAGACAGGGTGTCTGTGAATGTCTCCACACTTCCTGGACCAGGAACTCTCTCTTTCCTCGGGAGCCCTGGGAAGGATAATGAGGCGTCAGGATACAGAATTTAACCTGGAAACAATCTAGGTATCATGTAGTCAAGGCCCCTCATCTGGCCACAGCCTCTGGCTGGGAGGATGAAGGCAGACCCCTCCTCACACGGTCCCGGCCAGTCAGTTCTGACCCTCCACCAGCACCTGACCCCAACTGTGGCCAACTTTGCCTGTGCCACTCCCTCTGCCTGGAGTGCTCGTGTCCCCACCCCACTGACTGTTCATCTGGGGGGTGCCCTTCCCACCTGCTCATCCCACAGTGGGGAGGTACCCGCACTCCCAGAGCTCCAGGGCACCCTGGCACAGGTTGGCACACATGGACATAAATAAAAATAAAGCAAGAATATTAAACTGCCTTGAAGAGGGATTATTTTTTTATTGATGAAATGGCCAATCCATAATGAGGGTATACATTTTCATGAAAATTGTATGTAATTCAATGTCAATATGTATTTGGAAATGGACTAGAAATACAAGGAGAAATGGTCACATGTGCAGCTGTAGGTGACTCTACCAGTTGTCTCTTCATCCTTGATTATGTGGAAAAAAGGTAAGTGGGCTTAACAGGTATTCAACTCAGACATCACTGGACATTACTGTCCTAGTCATGTCACATTAACCCC
The DNA here is from genome assembly GCA_026230045.1 of Corynorhinus townsendii. Classification (NCBI taxonomy): domain Eukaryota; kingdom Metazoa; phylum Chordata; class Mammalia; order Chiroptera; family Vespertilionidae; genus Corynorhinus; species Corynorhinus townsendii. Next base: position 36,055,791 of record JAPDVU010000005.1, read on the forward strand.
ACGCCCCCCCCCATCAAGTTAAGTTCAGCTGAAACAGCTAAGATTGGTGGCAAGTTCGATATCACATTTTTTCTTTAAACAAAGCTTTGCCGCCTCCTCCCCAACCTTCTAGTCCAGGTGTGCAGGGCACCCACAGCCCCGCCACAGCCCCTCTAGTCCAGGTGTGCAGGTGCGGACTTGTTTTAACTTTGAGGGTGGGTGGGGCAGGGCAGTCCTCCAGCTCCTCCCTCTAAAGCAGAGCCTTTATCCCCTCTCCCTTCCTTTCTCAGGGGCCAAGGGCTCAGCAAGAAGAGTCTGTGGTCCAGAGAGCCAGGCTCCAGAACCCAGACCCATCCACAATCCTGTGTAGGGGACTTCATATCCAGAAAGGCAACATCTGGGTCTGCCTTCCCCAGGATGGGGATGCCCTGCAAGGAGCAAACACCCATGCCCTGCCAACACGACTGCTGTGTTGATTTCTCAACAAATCAGTCCCCCACAGGGTGTCATGTCCAGGAGCAATAGAAGGCTGCTCTGCAAGTCAGTGCTGTGACAGGGCCTGCAGACAGCATGCACCTCACCCGCGGCCCACCGGCGGCAGCACATTCTCACTGGGACAGGGCAGACGGCGTCCAACTCAGGGCAAGGGAAATACAAATTAGAAACAGACGGAACACCAGCTTCTTGGGAAATTAAAACAATCATCTCATGGATAAAAGAAAAATCAAATCAGCAATGACCAAATATTTAGAGAAGAATAAGAGAAAAAGTTACACATTAGAGTTCGTTGGAGGCAGCTTGGACTATACTGAGAAAATAAGCCCACAGTTTAAAATTTGACAAAGGAAATTAAGAAGTTAATCAAAAGAAAAAAACAAACAAACCCAAGGAGAACAGAAGAAAGGACCGAAGGTAACGGCAGAAATAACTAATTAGAAGACAGCAACACTGTGGAATTAATAAACACAACCAGAAAGCTCACTCTTGGGAAAAATATAATAAAGTACTAATTAGTTAATCAACAAAAATATGGGAAACCATCCCACAAAAATAGCCCCAGAGAAACCAGAAGAGAACAGTTCTTACAAACTTTACGCTAAACGAGTTTGAAAATGTGGCCGAAGATAGCATTTTCTAGAAAAGTGAGTATCATCAACATTAATGGTTTAAGAAGAAGACGTCAGGGCTCCAACATTGATAGAAAACCCGTGAGGAAGCTGAACAAGTTGTAGCAACAAAGTGTGGCTCGTGTGTGTGTGAGTGTTGTCTGCGGCGTGTGAGTGTGAATGCGTGTAAATGTGTGGGAGTGCGTTAACCTGCTGTAAGCCTCTCAGGCTCTCCAAGTTCCTCCAAGTAGCAAACAACAACAATGGCAACAATAGCACTGGAAACGAAACCCCGGGCCTCCAGCCACGCTTTGTTGGTCATGGTGCTGGCTGCCTGCGTGGGTGCCCTGGACCTGCTGCGTCCTCCCCACTGCTACAGGGTCTGCCCTGATGGACCCCACAGAGAAGCAGAGATGGGGTGGCACCTGCTCCCCGCCCGTGTCTCTGCTGTCATGGTGCATGGTGCGGGGTCCCAGCCCTCCCTCAGCTCAGCCTAATTCAGAGGGCAGTGTGGCTGCAATGCCCAGCATGTGGCACGGTCACCAAACACAGCAGGATGGGTCGGCATCTCTTCCCACAGTCAGGTGTGTCCCCGGGCCTCTGAGGACCCCACGCAGAAGGCAGGTGTGGGTTTGCACTTTCTTCCTGTCTCTTTTATTCCCCACCACCCTTTAAAACGATGCCGGTGGGGAGGGGCCCAAGGAGAGAAAGGGAGGTGGCCACCCCCAAATGTCTGGCTGGAAAGGACACAGGACCTGGCAGACCCTGAGAGGCACCTGTTGGGTGCCACTCGGGCGTGTTTTAGGGGAAGGAGGGTCACGTAAGAGGTTTCCAGTGCAGGCTGCCAGCTCTGAAGGCCGAGACAGTTTAGGTCCTGGGGACAGCCTTCAGGGACCGTGGTCCTGACTGGCTAACTCGGCTCTGGGCTGAGGGAAGAGCAGTGCCCCTGATTCTATTGGCTCCATAAGTCATTGTCTGTGAGTGGGGGCAGCAGATGGTGGGTGGGAGGAGGCCCCAAATGAATGGGTGCTTAAAGGCAAGAGGGGCTGTACTGGCCCTGGGGGAAGAGAAGACCTGCTCTGGTCCCCCAGCTTCCCTGGTGGCTCTGGGCGGAGGGGAGGTCAGCAGCAGGGAGCCCCAAGGAGGATTCTGACTGAGCACACGCAAGAGGCTTCCTGAAGGGTCCAGGGTGGCCTCGGCCACATGAACCCTGAGAGG